>JAPPVO010000031.1:49412336-50150492 GCA_030407325.1 Camellia japonica | reverse complement strand
CTTAAGCACAATAGGGCAGACCTCAAACCTCCCCAAAACAGTAGCAAAACATGCCCAAAATAGTAGACTAATACTCATACAAGCATGCGAACAATTGGGTCTAAACCTAAGGCATAAACAAGGGGGTATTCCACCACCACCCACATGACCACTCATGGCACATATTAGGCATATGAAAACAGAATTCTAGCATAAAAACATACACCCAAATCCCTTAATATGGCAGCCCCAAAATGCTTTAAACATACAAGCATGCACAAAGCCCATTCCTAGGCATAAAAGGGCACACCCCAAAAGCATGAAATAAGCCACAAATGCAAACATACAAACATGATTTATGGACTGAAATATAACCCTAAATGATGCCAAATTATGGGGATAATCCAAGCTGTGCATGTTAGAGGTCAATATGCTTAAAGATTACAAGCCAAAACACAAAGTAACCACATTAAGCACACCAAACATGGCAAAAACAGTGGCTCACAGCCCTTAAACTTGACAAAATGAGGCAAATATCTTCATGAAGTGAGGCTCATACATGCAAGAAACATGGTCTAAACTCATGGCTTATTTCTAGGCAAACAAGAGCATTACAAAGCAAGTATAAGAAGCATGCCAAGGACCATGAAATCGACCTAAAACAGAGACATAACATGTCATATGAACCACAAATATACTCTGAAATGAAGCCAAAACTCATCATGCATACATGCTATTATTTGAGCCCAAAACAAAGCCAAACAAGGGACAAAGGGGAGAGGGGTGTCCCTCCCCTATATGAGGCTTAAAGATACCTTTCTCACCACTGAAAACCCACTGGTTTTCAGTGGTGAGAAGACCAAAATACTGAAGTTAGACAATGCTCCAAAAAGATGCACAAAAGGACCAAAACAAGGCCTAAAAGAGTGAGGCTTCACTCAAATACAAAAGTGACCTTAATGAATGTTCTTGAGCAAGTAAAAACAAGGTTTTTTTATGTTAAACACAAGTCCAAAAACACAAAGAAAAAGGGGTAGAAACTAGTTGCAAGAATGGGGAATCTAAAGCAAAGAATTTACCCTTGAAGATCCAATGAAGAACAGGTGGAGCAGCCCTCCTCTAGTGATCAAAACCAGTCCAAAATCACACAAAACAAACCTCCAAGCCTCCCAATCTCGGATTAAGGTGTAGTAGTGTGTGTAATGGTGCAAAAGTAAGGTGAAATCACACTTTTTGGTCCAAAAACACACACACAAGAGGAGAGAGAGGGAGATATAGATATATATGGATGTATATCAGAGGGATATATGTATAAGCTCTGGTTTTTGCCCTAAAAATCTAACCCTAATCAAAGGGAGGGAAGGCTTGCTTATATAGGCAACAAAAGACTTAGTGGCTAAGTAAACCAAAAGAGTCAAAGGGTGCAAAGGAGCCAAGGGGTTCTAGGGTTTCTAGAAGGTCTTAGGACAGCTGGCCAAGCTTCTCCAAGAAGCCTGGCCAAGGGTTTAAGCTCCATGAGGAGAGAGGGGGTCAAAGGGACCAAAGGGTGCACAGCCGGACCTAGGGAGTGGTGATAGTGCATTCCAGCTGTCACAGCTGGCATGCACCATCCCTGGGGGTATAAAGGGTATACACCGGCCAGCCAAAAATGTCATCGGCACAAAAGAGTGCCGGCCGGCACAATAAAGTGCCGATCGGCCAAGGTTTTGGAGATATAAGTGCCGGTGGCCACTAGTGGGTGCCGGTGGAGGTGTGGGGCAGCCGGTGGGCTTCAGGGATGGCTAAAAAGCCTCCCCCTACCCTCAGGGGTAAAAACACTCAAGTCTTGGTACAAAACCAAGCACAGAACAAACCGGTTGAGAGGTCCTGAGGCACGGCGCGCAGCCGGGACCTCCGGGAACTCAAAACGAACACCAATATGGATAATCACCGAGTGTTCAATCAGCGACGTCCAAGTCTTAAGGTCGGTCAAAAATGGGGTGTCTACAGTGGGTTGTTGATTTTGTGTGTTTTGTGTGTGATTTGTTGATGTGTTTTTGAATATGGAATTTATGTCATGATGCTTAGGTTCAAATGGGGGTCTGTAACATGGTTGTTAGACATGGTTATTTCTTATCCACGTAAACGACGGTGGTTGAATGTCTGATTTTTTAGAGTCCACGTTGTGCTGCGATGTCGTTTGGTTGTTTGCGTTGAGTAATAATAGTAAGTTGTCGAATATAACTAGTGCCATGTCCCTGTTTTATGTAGTTTAAGATTTTTGAATGTGAATGTGAATTTATGAGACTGTTTATCAATTGTTACAGCGAGTCGAATAATACAACTAATAAGACTTCGAGTTGTGGTTTGTGTTGGGTGGATTTGTTTTGTGTTTCAATTGTGATATGTCAAATTGTCGTTCATGTTGTCATAGTCATAAAGTGTCACATCCCCATTTTATGTTGTCCCATTCGTGTTCGTTATGTGTTATACATCAATCTTCACGCTTCATATTCACATTTGTATTGTCACATTATTCAATAAATCGGCATGTGTCACATTGTTCTCATTTATGTTGAGTATTTTAGTGTCACATTCGTAAACGTGTGTAGGAATGTGGGTATATTGTTATGCGTTTGTTTTGTGAAATATGCAGCCATGTTATTTCCATTGTAACGCCAATTATATTATGCTCAATGAATAATATGACTTTGGGTTGTGGTTTGCGTTGGGTGGATTTGTTTCGTGTTATAATTGGCATATGTCACATTGTCTTTCATATTGTCATATTTATAAAGTGTTACATCTCCATTTTATGTTGTCACATTCGTGTTAGGAGTGTATTAAACGTCAATCTTCTTATTTCACATTCTCGTTTATATTGTCACATTATTCGATAAATCGGCATGTGTTTGCCCCCTTAATTCAACTCTCCTTAAGGAGAGGTGAATCCACGATCTCTCCATAGGGACTAAATTTTTAGAAATGTCATTGGACCAACTAGATTAGGCTTAGTTTGTTGAGGGAAAGTGCTATCTACCACGAATTTTTGTACGAAAAGTTGTCTCAGAAATAAAATATTGGATAAATTACAATAAATCTCCTTAAAATATAATTCATTTTCACTTTGCTCTCTTAATTTCAAAACTCAATAGTTAATTATCTTGAAATATTGTCTTATTACAATTAATCTCTTCCGTTAGAGCTCTGTTAGGGATTTACATAAAATTAAGTTATGTGTAAACCATATGAAATTCTTATTAAAATTTTAAAACAATAATGTTCTTATCTGGTGGGCCCATTTGTACTTTGCTACTAAAATAAAGAAGGTGAAGTGCAAATGAGATCACCAGAAAAGAGCATAATTGTCATGTACTTCACTTATGATATGATTTCTTTTAAATTTCTAACAAAATCTTAATGGAAAGCGTTGAGTGTAACAAGATAATACTTTAAACTGTTGAGTTTTGAAATATAACAGAACAAAATGCAAATAACTTATAGTTTATGGGAATTTAATGTAATTTACCTAAAATATTTAAAGTAGATTTAAGATTTGTAAGATGTAGAACACACTCAAAATAATTGGAGTTACAATTTTTGTTTACCCAAACTTGTAAAAGAATGACTCTCCCTTTCCTCAACCTCTCATTCTTTCTTTTTTGTACCCGTCAATTCATTCAACTTACTATTTCACAACTAAAGAAAAAGAAGAAGAATGAAAAGAAAAAGTAAAAGAAAAAGAAGAAAATGAAATTTAGAAAGAATTTTTTGCATCTCTTTACAAGAACACAACATGAAGAAATTGAAATGATTTGAATTATGGGACTTACACAGTTAATCACCAGATCTCCGTACTCTGTTCAACAAAATTGATTAACAAATGGTTTTCATGATAAAGAAGCATTTTATAATACAAGAATAAGAAGAAGAAGAAGAAGAATTATTTATTCGAAGACTTCACATACAGCTTTCAGGCCATGTTTGTTTTGAAAATTTGTTACAGGATTAAGAGTCTTATGGGATTATGAAACTTCTTTAAAGAGGGAATTAGCAATTCCATGAGAGATGTGGTATTGAAATCTAATCCAATGAGATTTGAGGTGAAAAAACTATCATGTTCCTCCATTTACAATACAACAAACACCTTTTATATAATAAGGATTTTTAAGTAATTCCATAAATTTAATCTCAGCTAATTTAATACCACCACACTAATAATCCATCACGCAAACTATTCAATTTCACCATATTAATAATCCACTCACTCAAACAAACTTGTAACGCCCAAAATAAAAATAAAAATAAATTTTCCAATAACAACGCCAACCCCAAATCTCCAACATTTGCATACATATTCATAAGAGATTTAAAAAAGTTCCATATGCGAATATACATTCAACGACCTTAATACATGAATCTGTAGCATATGAAATAACCAGTCAAAAGTAAATAATTGCCCTCAAGGGGCTACAAAGTCTAAGGATTAATCTCGGTTACACAAAATGGTTGCTCGAACCTACACAAATATTGCCCTTGGCTTGTGTAGCATGACTTTTCGTGTTCCTTTCGAAAGATAATAAGCCCTACAATTAGGACTCTCGTGGTTCTGAATCTGATTCTACAAGTGCAATGTGAAATAAATAAACACAAAAGTGTCTAAATCTGACAAATCTTTTGAAAAATCGATTTTGAATCAAAATGCCAAAAATGGATTGCTTTGCCAGATACAGAGTCGCCCCCTAAATATTTTTGCGAAATCTAGAAAACCAGAGACTCATGCCAAAGGCCACTTATCCATCATCACCAAGAGTGTCTCAGCTTGGGAACTTAGGTACTAGAGGGGACGGTCATGAATTGAGCACCATCGCTCGCCCGATCAAAGATCGACCTCTACTAATCATGATCTGATTCTTATTTACATTATATGCTTTTGTTCCAATTATTAGGCTAACATTACTATGTGGTACACACACAAGTATAGACTAATTTGTAAAAATTGGAATATTTGATTTCATGTTTGTTTTTGAAAAGAATTTGTGAATGTGCCACTTGAAAAAGTGGGTTCAAATGTACATTAATCAAACTATCCCAATTCAAGCAACTAGCCTTCATCCGCATGCATTCAAATAGTTTATCACTTAAGCACTTAGCCTCATAGTGAATATGCTAAAACAAATAAAAGCTCACCTAGTACTCCAAGGTAAGCCAAAAAAGATGAAAGAGTTAGAAAAATGCATGATCCTAACTAATGCAATATGACTAATGCATCACATACAATATGCAATTACTAGGCTCGGCTACTAATATGGCATATGAATCAATTTAATAGCATGTAGTAAAGCACATATTCAAAGAGGTATTAACTAACAATGCAAGTTAGAATGATGAGCCGAACCTCATGCATGCAAGACAAGTGGATGCAAAGCATGGAAAATGCTAAAAGAAACATGATGCTCTAGACTATCCATCATAAGCAAGTAAATAAAAGGGAGAAAGACATGGGGTTGGAAGACATACACCTTATTACAATTGTGCCCTCGCGCAGGAGGGTCCGAATAAACTAACTAGCTAACTACTTACTACGATTTAACTAACTATTACAAATCAAATGAAATAAGCTAACTATGCTAACTAGTTATTGCAATTTGGAACTAACTAATTAATTACAAATTAGAATTTAACTAACTAATTACAACACTTACAATCCAAAAGAAATAGTAGCTATGCTAACTACTCTAACTACTCAGCCCCGAAAAGCGAGGAATGCTTATGTATGCACATAGATTTCCACCTAAAAAGCCCACTGTTCTGCTACCAGAATACCTCTCTTGCACAGGTAGAACATTTGCACTATTTTTGACCTCATCCTCTGCTCTGTTCTGTTTCAAAAAGTTACTGCTTGGTTTGACAAAAGTGGCCGGCAGGTCAGAAGTAGTGGCTGACCGACCACAAATAGTAGCCTGCCATCCAAAAGAAGTGGCCTGCCGGCCAAAAAAAGTGGTCTGTCAGCCACTGAAGCTTGGTTCTTCCTGCTGCAACAGAAAGCATATAGAGCACAAACAAAATATTCTCAGGGAATGTTTGTCCACCGTATCTATCTTTATCATGAAACAACTCGAAGGAGGGGTAGGCTTGATTTATAAGCCATCAATCGGCGCAATTTCATTGCATGATGACTTATGAACCAAGGGACACAATCTTAATAAATGCACAATAAAAGACTCTCAAACCTCCTCTCTATCATGGATTGATCAAGGGAAGTAGTTGACCTTGGAAACTTGAACCATTTCATCACTAACAAGTATGAAATGACTCAAGTTTCTATGTGTTCAATTAACGTCCGATTGAACACCAAATTGTTTATTATCTTGCATCATTTTTAGTCCCAATTTTGTTACTTCATTTTAATTACCATCCATTCCTTAGTTCATTGAGTCCAATAGTGAGCTTTAAGTCCTCTAATGGAAAGAAGCATCCAACAAAGAGTTGTTTTGGGCATGAGAGAGACATCATGCCGTTGGTAATGAACCTCTAAAAGAATTAAACCATTAAGCACAATACCTTAATATGAAGCTTAAACAAGCAATTGGTTTGAAACAACTTTCAAAACAAAGAAAAAAAGTCAAGAAATGAGGAAGGTTGCAGAGGTGATTACAGATTAATACAAGTATGGAAAACAAGAAATAAACACTATTAACTCAAATAGGTTGGTGGCTAAGGCCTAAACCTCCATACCAATGAGGACCATTACACTACAAGCATAACATACAAAGCATGAATCGAACAAACACACTAAAACAGTCCTAAATGAAGCTGAAACAGTGCTGGAACTAAAGTAAAGAGAGCTAAAAGAGTAAACTACAACATGGAGCAAGTTAAGCTAGTAAACAAGCACAAGGAGGGGAGGCTACGCCCTCCATTTTTGGGACTTCAAAACATGGCTTTAGCCTCTGAAAAGCCTCTAAGATTCAGTAGTAAAAACCTCAAAAAAAGTTGACAAAAAGGTGGGAAACACAAGGGCAAAGGCTTAAGAAGTTAGGTGCAAAAAAGGGTGATCCACCCCTCCACCCTTAATGGCTTTAAACCACAAGTTTCAACCCAAAAATTCAGAGTAAAAATAGTCCAAAAACAGTAGAAAAGATGGTAAATAAAGCAAAGAAACAAACCAAGAATTATACCTCTTAAAGAGGGGTACCCTTTTTAAGTGACAAACCAACACTCACACACCCTCAAGAGCTAAAAACAAGCTAAAAAATACCTCAGCACCAATACCACAAGATTTGGTTTGGAGTGTATAGGCAAAGGCCTAAGAACTTGCAAGAGAGAGAGAGAGAGAGAGAGAGAGAGAGAGAGAGAGAGAGAGAGAGAGAGAAATTATTTTTGCTCCAAAACTTCTAACCTTCAAAAATGGAAGAGGAGGTCCTCTATTTATAGAAACACATGAGACTCCCTCATAAATATCTATACAGACACGTGTGGGCAGGAGTATGCATATGTGGAAACAGCTGACACAACTGGCAAAAAGATCTAAAAAAACACACAAGTGGCCGACAGTCCACACAAGTGGGTCTGCATGTCCCAAGATGCTTAGGCTTGAAAAACTGTTGTTTTGGTCCAAAAACAAGGTAAGAGATGTATAGGGTTTTGAGGCTCAAAGCTAAGGCATTCTGCTGAGGACTTTGAGCACTTGACAAATATACACAAATTCATCATTAGGTGCGCAATTGGTGGTGCCTAAGTCTTAAGGGCCGTAAAAAATAGGGTGTCTACAGTTGCCCCTCTTTGGCAGAACTCAAAGTTATGAAATGATGTGAGTGAATGTCAAATCCCGTAGATGACCCATTTTGACAAGGCCCTAAGACTTGGGCAAACAATCAAGACATAAATTAAATGGTTGCATTTGCAAGCTGCCTACGTATGTCTTTGCAAGGAATCAAACCAGTGTAGTTCTGGGCAAGATGCAAATGATATGCACAAAAATACTTCGAAAGATGGACTCACACACTTCGCGAAGTCGGCTATTTTGAAAACTCATGATCATGCACGATGATGCAATAAGCAATAATAGAGCAATAACAACATAACAACATATAAATGAGCAGCTTCAAGCTTAAAACCAAAACAGGTTCTATGCAAAAAAAAAGAATAGAAACGCATTCTAACCACACCAAAGCGTGAGACGATGAAGAAAACATCGCCCAGGGTCGCGTTTCACACGTCTTGAGAAACTGAAAAATGAAAATCACTCGGGGTCACGTTTCACGCGTCTCGAGATGAAAACCGCTCAGGGTCGCGTTTCACACGTTCTAAGATAAAAACACAACCGCTCAGGGTCGCATTTCACGCATCCTAAGATACTCTAATCACGTTGAAATCGTGAAAAGAGGAGAGAAAATCGCTCAGGGTCACGTTTCACACGTCTTGAGATAAAAACCCCTCAAGGTCACGTTTCACGCGGCCGAAGATACTCTAATCACGCTGAAATCGTAAGAGGAGAGAAAACTGCTCAGGGTCACGTTTCACGCATCTTGAGATAAAAACTACTCAAGGTCGTGTTTCACGCGTCCTAAGATACTCTAATCACGCTGAAAATTGTGAGAATAGAAGAGACAACTACTCAGGGTCACGTTTCACGCATCCTGAGATAAAAACCGCTCAAGGTCACATTTCACGCATCCTGAGATACTCTAATCATGCAGAAATCGTGAGAAGATGAGAGAAAACCGCTCAAGGTCGCGTTTTACATATCTTGAGATAAGAGTAATAGATGCAAAGAGGAATGCGCGTGTACGATAGATGCACAAAGTGAACAAGTGCGATAGATGCACAACTTAATCAATTCCATCTACACTCACTATCCGGACTTACCAATGTGTTTACCTCAAAAACAAATCAATGAGATCATGTTTCATAGATATTTCCTTTCTTAAATGTAAAAGTTTTCAAATCTCAATTTAAAATTTGTAACAACCAAACAAATTGAAATGGCAATGCAACATATATCAATGCATTATAATATTCTTCCATTTTCGATTTCTTCCACACAATCTCCCATTGTGTTCACAATTTCCATTACTCTTTCCAATGTAATTCCACAAAATAAACATAAACCTAATTATATCTATCGAGAGGTAACAACATTGCCACATTTCATGCGATTCTCATCAACTTCGTCATTTCATGACTATATCGACATTTTTGAACAACAAACTTCAAAAAATAAAAATAAATTATTCCTCATATTCCTTGGAATTTTTCATTTAACATGTGATAATATTTGTCAAATATCAATTTCATAACATCACAACATATTTCTCAAAAATTCCCAAATTTCTAGGGTTTCCATAAATTAGGTTTTCCCCTTATTTTGAAAGAATTTCTCCAAGATAACACTCATCTACAACAATATAGCTCAAAATCTCAAGGGTTTTTAGAAAACATTGTGAAAATCCACTTTTAAAATCACCTACAACTCATGAGTCCAAAGCCAAGTTCAATACGACAAGAAGGAGTTCCAACATTAACACAACAATGTAAAAATGTATATATGACTCAAAGAAAATCCCTACCTCAAGTTCTTGAAGGAAAAAGAGAAAGATGCTCCAAAATCAATGGTGTTGAAAGTCAATCTCCACCCCACAAAATGTGGCCCTCGAAGAGTTTTCCAACTTTGATGAAGGAGCTATGGTCAAAACTCTAATGGATTTGAAGAAATCAAAGGTTTGATCCAACTTGGTGTAGGTAAATGTAGAGAGAAGGGAGAGAAATGGGTTTTTAGAGAGAGAGAGATATACAAAAAGTGAGATACACTCATCCTAAAGTGAAGGAAAATGCTGATTTTTCAGACTCAGCGTTTTCTCACACGTGCACGTCTTTCCCCGCATGTGCGGCATGCCTTCACCGCACATGCGGCCTCCACCCCCGTACGTATGGCCCTCCTCTCCCCGCACCTGTGATTTCATGTGCGGTTATTTTAGTAGAGCATCTTGGCAACCCCTATTTTCCCTGTGTGCGACCCCACTTCCTGCACGTGCCCCTCTTCCGCACGTATAGCCCAAGCCCCCACACGTGCAGCTTTGGCTCCCAGCCTAAAATTTCACCAGCTAGACTGAGACCTCCTGGATCCAACCTCATGCCTTCCAAAACATGTGAAACTCAACACCGAAATAAAAATAAGAGCAAGAATTTTGAGAAAAGTTTTCAAAATGACAAACCCAACAGTCGACAAGGCCTCAAGTTAGACCCCAACACTCTAACATGAGTAATCTCAACACAAATAAAGAAAGAATGAGACAGGTTACGTACCCGGTCATCACAAAACTACCCTCAAGGATGTATATATAGTATGTATAATGATGATAACAAATCACCAGCAAATGACAAACATTTCTAATTTGGCAAGGCATTGATTGCAAAATTGTAATCCAAAAAAAAAAAAAAAAACTCATAAATAAGATAGTAGAAGTTGCAAAGGAGTAGGGAAGGACGAGCCGCCATGGTTGCAATTATAAGCCTTTACATATTGCATCAGTTGATATGCAACTAGATTTTTGACTTCTGTTTTGGACAAGAAGTTGCTAAAAAAATAATTGCAAAAATAAATAAATAAATAAACGAACAAACAAACAAAAATTAAAAATTGATAACTCCTATATTTTGTTTCTTATTATTTTGGTCTTCGAAATTTT
Organism: Camellia japonica; assembly: GCA_030407325.1. Lineage (NCBI taxonomy): Eukaryota > Viridiplantae > Streptophyta > Magnoliopsida > Ericales > Theaceae > Camellia > Camellia japonica. Next base: position 50,139,843 of record JAPPVO010000031.1, on the reverse strand, counting down.
AATTAGCTGATTTTGATCATTAATTTTTAAATTTTGTGTCAATTTAGTTCAATTGATAATAGAAAAGAATTTACCTTACAAACATGACACTTGTTAGTCATGTACATATTTTTCATAAAAATACTAATAGATGTCATTAGTTGGACTTAATTGAAACAAATTAATTGACACAAAATTATAAATTCAGATCAAATTCAAGTTAATTGAAAAAATGTCAAAAGGACAGTGTGCTCTCTTCTAGGTCTTAGCATCAAAACCCTTTCGGTGCAAATAATTTCTTGTGGCAATTCATACGAGCTTTACCCAGACTTTAATTAGGCCTATAGCGATCCCGATTTTCCCTTCATTGTTTAATTGTATTCCGAACTCGGTTCCATAGATGTGTTGTTGTCTTATTCCCGTTTCCATCCTTTACTCTTTGTATATGAGTCTTGGGTTGTGTTGGGCAGGTTTGAAACAGGTTGGTTGTGTTTGGAAACCAAGGGTTGATGTCCAGATTTTGGGCTTGACGCTTGAGCGGACCTGTTGTATATCAGTCCGAAAAATAGCTTTTTGGATCACTTTTTCGGGCCATTCTCTCTCTCTAACTTTTCAAAGATTTTGCATGATTATACTAGATTTATCTCATTAGTAAGATACATGTACATCAATTAGATGGTGACTAATCATTGATACCTATATATACAATGTATAGAAGACTAATGCTAATACATTGAATGTGATGGATTTATTATGAATGAATCTTAGAGATGCATTATGTATCTATTATGAATATGTAAGATACATTAATCTATCTAATGAATTCATTAATATAGAGGATGCATTATGTATCATGAATGTATGAGATACATTAATCAATTTAATGAAGTTCATTGAATGCATAACTTGAGAGTTTCTCTCTCTAGACTACATCTTCTCTCTATAAATAAATCTAGTTCTAGTGATCTTCTACCCTAGTTCCTTTGTATTGAGTGTGGAGCTTCCCTTGATCTTCATTTTGATCCGAAAATTGTGGGTTGGAACACATCCGAGTATTTTCATCATCTTCTTTGAGTCTCTTCATTTGAGGTAGGGATTTCCTACTCCATCTTATGAGTTTTGTTCTAAGTTTTGGTACTTTAATATGGTGGGGGTATTTTGGTAATTTTGGGAAAAACCCTAGTTGTTTTAATAAATTGATTTGTACAATTAATTTGAGGAAAATTGGGAATATTAGTTGAATTCATGGAATTGGGGATTTATAAGTTTAAATGGTGTAGTTGGATTATTTAATCACTCTCCTATTTAAATGTTGAGATTATTATTGTTATTATATTTTATTTCTTGTTTAGAAATAACTGTTTTGGGCTATCGGTGGAGGATAGTCATGATTGTTGTAGACATTGCATGTGGATTAGGGCAAACTGAAACTAATCACATTAGCTAAGTCATTAATTTTGACTATTGAATTAATACAGAAAAATACATGTATTGGTTGAGCATTGCATATGCATATTGTGTGGGAGGAGATAGAGGATGTACTCCACGGTTTAGGGGAAGATAGGGGATGGATCTCTAAACCGGATTTTGTTTGGGAGGAGATAGGGATGGACTCCATTAGCATCACTTTTATGTGTGCTTATTTATATTGAAGTGTTTTATTGATACAGCACTAAAATGTGTATCAATCTGGAAGTATGAAGTGTTTTGATATGAGCCTGAGTCTCATTTGTGTTGTTGATATTGGAAGTAATGTGAATATGCTATATAGTTCACAGTTGTAAGTTTGGCCAGGTTCTGAGCCATATTGATATTAATGGATATTGATAAGTGTCATAGACATTAGTGTCTTAAGACTGTATATTGATATAAATGATTATCATGGTTAACCATCTATTGAATGCTATTGCTTTATTCAATGCTTATAATTGGTTTAGTATATTTCTACTGGGTTGTGGCTCACCCTATAAGGGAACATCATTTTCAGGTCCAGGTGATTCGCTACCTCCAAGGACTTAGCTTGGAAGGAACCGGATTTTGAAGCCTTGTTTTAAGTTATTTGTTTTTATTTGACTTACATGTAAACATTCAAGCCTAGGGCTTTATTTGTATTTGAGTTAGAACTCATATTTTTGTGTCCAAGTGTTGGCTTGGCAAGATGTAAGCCCGTAGGGCATTTATTTTGATGTTACATGTACTGTCCTTACTTAGTAATACTCTGATGAATTAGATAATGTATTATTTTCTTTTTATAATGCATGTCAATATTATTTATGTGATGGGTTGATTTTGAGGGCGTTACAACTTGGTATCAGAGCGTACCGGGTTTGAATACTTTGGGTACGTGGGAAGTGATTAGTATCACAATGGGTTTGTCTCGCTTGTTAGAGACTTAGATGTAGTGTTATATGCCTATGTGATAACATGTTTACGTGACTACTTGGGTATGGGATTTGGTTTCTTGGATATTGATTGGATCCTTGGGTTTCTGTGAGTCTTGTTGGAAAAGCACTTGATCAATGTTGTTTCTAACGGAAACTCTAGCAACGCCACGGGACTGTCATTATCCAGAAATGAAATTCGTAAGTGTTTATGTGATTATGTGTTTACGTGGAATGAATTGTTGTTGTCGAAGTATTAGGACGAGAGTGTAATAGCTTTGGCTCATTTTCTTTTGTAGTTATGGATATGAAGGGCTTTGATGTTATTTTGGGTATGGACTGGTTATCGTCATACCGGACAGTTATTGATTGCTACCGCCAGAGGGTCACTTGTTGTACCGTTAGCGGAGAGTGTTTCCATTTTCTGGGGGACCGGGTTGGTAGTGTTTTGCCACCGAGATGTGATCCGCGAGGGCGGAGTGAGCTTAGTGGTCTACTTGCTAGCCTTATGAGTAGTGAGTGTGATGAGACCCAGATTGTGTTGCCAAGGGTGGTTTGTGAGTACTCGGACGTCTTTCCCGAGGATCTTGTTGGTTTGCCACCGCATCGAGAGATTGAGTTCTCTATTGACCTAGTGCCCGGCACGGCGCCGATTTCTATGGCACCTTATCGTTTTGCCCCAGCCGAGTTAGTTGAGTTGAAGTTTCAGCTCCAGGAGTTGCTAGATAAGGGCTATATCCGTCCTAGTGTTTCGCCGTGGGGTGCACCGGCCCTTTTTGTTAAAAAGAAAGGTGGTGCTTTGAGACTTTGTATAGATTACCGGAGATTGAATCGGGTTACGGTCAAGAATAAGTACCCTATGCCTTGTATAGATGATCTGTTCGATCAGTTGAAGGGTTCCCGTTGTTTCTCTAAGATAGACTTGAGATCGGGTTACCATCAGTTGAGGGTCAGGGAGGAGGATATTCCGAAGACGGCATTCCGTACGCGGTATGGCCACTATGAGTTTCTGGTGATGCCATTTGGGCTTACCAATGCACCAGCAATGTTTATGGATTTGATGAACTGGATCTTCCGGGAATTTTTAGATCATTTTGTAGTCGTTTTCGTGGACGACATTTTGATTTATTCACCTTCGGAGGAGGAGCACAAGGAACACTTGAGAGTGGTGCTTGAGTTACTTAGAGCCCATAAGCTTTATGCTAAGTTTGGGAAGTGTGAGTTCTGGCTAGAAGAGGTGAAGTTCTTAGGCCATGTAGTTTCTGGGGAAGGGGTGTCTGTTGATACATCCAAGACTAAGGCAGTGCAAGATTGGGCACAGCCTAAGAGTGTGTTTGAGATCCACAGTTTTCTGGGATTAGCTGGGTATTATCGTCGATTTGTGAAGGATTTCTCCAGGTTAGCTTCGCCTTTGACTAGATTGACTCGGAAGGGAGTCAAATTTGTATGGAGTGAGACTTGTGAAAAGTCATTCCAGGAGTTGAAGGTTAGACTGACCACCGCTCCAGTTTTGATTATTCCGGAGAGAGGGTTAGGTTATGCAGTCTATTGTGACGCTTCACGAGAGGGTCTGGGTTGTGTGTTGATGCAAGAGGGAAAAGTGGTTGCCTATGGCTCACGTCAGTTGAAAATTCATGAGAAGAATTACCCTATGCATGATTTAGAGTTAGCAGTTGTGATATTTGCCTTGAAGATTTGGAGGCATTATCTTTACGGTGAGAGGTTCGAGGTATTCTCGGATCATAAGAGTCTGAAATATCTGTTTACACAGAAAGACTTGAACTTGAGGCAGAGGAGGTGGATGGAATTCATTGAGGATTATGACTTTGAGTTGCATTATCATCCGGGGAAGGCCAATGTGGTGGCTGATGCCCTTAGCAGGAAATCAGTTGGTGACATAGCTAGTATAGCCATCCGAGAGTGGGAGATGTTGGGTGCACTTGGAGAGTTTGATTTACTTCTGGGCGAATCCGTTGATGCTGCGGCCTTGTTTTCTGTTGTTGCGCAGCCTACACTTGTGACTCGAGTGTTAGAGGCTCAGAGAGGTGACCTTGAGGTTGAATCCCTCCGAGAGAAGATCTCCAGTGGGAAGGTTGAGAAGGGTTTGACGGTGTATCCCGACCTGAGTATAAGATATCGAGACCGTTTGTTTGTGCCGGAGTCTTGCCGAGAGGAGGTACTCCGAGAGTTTCATCATTCACGCCTTGCGGTGCATCCGGGAGGCACTAAGATGTATCGGGATTTGGGTCACCAGTTTTGGTGGCGGGGTATGAAGAGAGATGTGGCAGCTTTCGTGTCTAAGTGCCTTACTTGTCAGCAAGTGAAGGCCGAACATCAAAGGCCAGCGGGTTTGTTGCAACCCTTGCCTATTGTCGAGTGGAAGTGGGAGCACGTCACTATGGACTTCGTTGTGGGTCTTCCGAGGACTCAGCGGGGTAGTGATGCTATTTGGGTGGTTGTAGACCGGTTGACTAAGTCGGCGCACTTCATTCCTATGCGCGTGAGAGATTCGGTAGATCATCTTGCCGACTTGTACATTCGGGACATAGTGAGGTTGCACGGGGTCACAGTGACGATCGTCTCAGATAGAGATCCTCGTTTTACTGCTAGGTTGTGGCAGAGTTTGCAGAGTGCCTTAGGCACTAAGTTGACCTTTAGCACGGCTTATCATCCTCAGATTGACGGGCAGTCCGAGCGTACTATTCAGATCCTTGAGGATATGCTTCGGGGTTGTGTTCTTGATTTCAGTAGGTCGTGGGAGAGGCACTTGCCTTTGGTGGAGTTTGCCTACAACAACAGTTTCCAGTCTAGTATCGATATGGCACCGTTTGAGGCCTTGTATGGCCAACCGTGTAGGTCTCCAGTTTGTTGGGCCGAGGTGGGTAATGCACCTTTGTTGGGTCCGGAGTTGGTGAGGGAAACGACGGAGAAAGTTGAGCTTATCCGTAAGAGGCTTGTTACAGCCCAGAGTCGTCAGAAATCTTATGCCGACCGTAGGAGGAGACCTTTGGTGTTTGAGGTGGGTGATCATGTCTTTCTAAAGATATCACCTAGACGGGGTTTGATGAGGTTTGGGAAGACCGGGAAGTTGTCCCCTCGATTCATTGGTCCTTTTGAGATCCTTGAGAGGATTGGCGAGGCTGCTTATCGTTTAGCTTTGCCACCGTAGTTGTCCGGAGTACATGACGTGTTTCATGTGAGTATGCTTCGGAAGTATGAGCCGGATCCATCACATGTGTTGGCTTGGACTGATTTAGAGGTTGACGAGGATGTCTCGTATGAGGATAGACCAATTCGAGTCTTGGATAGGCGGGATCAAGTTTTGCGAGGCAAGACCATCCCTTTGGTAAAGGTTTTGTGGAAACATCACGGGGTGGAGGAAGCCACTTGGGAACGTGAGTTGGAAGTCCGCGAGAAATATCCGGACATGTTTATTAATATGTAATATTTTGTAATATTGTTGGACTTAAGAATTTTATATATATGTCTTAAGTTGTAAAACATTGAGAATGTTTTGGTTTAATGATAGTTGTTTGAAACTTGCTTCATAATGGAAGTGGAATGTCACATTTATAGATTGAATGTGTTTTATATATATCATGGAATTGAATATGATATGGAAATGGGAATCATGTATATTGAAATTGTTAAAATTGGAAGGAAAATGCATAATACTGATACAGGTTGAAATATATGTTGTTTTATATACATTTTATGAGATGCCTCTTGATAAGAGATGAAATGACCAGTATTGGGTCAAGTTCATTATTGTAATGTCATATTGTTGGAATTTGAGAAAAACCTGTTTTCGAAAACTTTATGCTTAATTTCGGGGACGAAATTCTTTAAGGGGGAGAGGTTATAGCGATCTCGATTTTCCCTTCATTGTTTAATTGTATTCCGAACTCGGTTCCGTAGATGTGTTGTTGTCTTATTCCCGTTTCCATCCTTTACTCTTTATATATGAGTCTTGGGTCGTGTTGGGCAGGTTTGAAACAGGTTGGTTGTGTTTGGAAACCAAGGGTTGATGTCCAGATTTTGGGCTTGACGCTTGAGCGGACCTGTTTGTATATCAGTCCGAAAAATAGCTTTTTGGATCACTTTTTCGGGCCATTCTCTCTCTCTAACTTTTCAAAGATTTTGCATGATTATACTAGATTCATCTCATTAGTAAGATACATGTACATCAATTAAATGGTGACTAATCATTGATACCTATATATACAATGTATAGAAGACTAATGCTAATACATTGAATGTGATGGATTTATTATGAATGAATCTTAGAGATGCATTATGTATCTATTATGAATATGTAAGATACATTAATCTATCTAATGAATTCATTAATATAGAGGATGCATTATGTATCATGAATGTATGAGATACATTAATCAATTTAATGAAGTTCATTGAATGCATAACTTGAGAGTTTCTCTCTCTAGACTACATCTTCTCTCTATAAATACATCTAGTTCTAGTGATCTTGTACCCTAGTTCCTTTGTATTGAGTGTGGAGCTTCCCTTGATCTTCATTTTGATCCGAAAATTGTGGGTTGGAACACATCTGAGTATTTTCATCATCTTCTTTGAGTCTCTTCATTTGAGGTAGGGATTTCCTACTCCATCTTATGAGTTTTGTTCTAAGTTTTGGTACTTTAATATGGTGGGGGTATTTTGGTAATTTTGGGAAAAACCCTAGTTGTTTTAATAATTGATTTGTACAATTAATTTGAGGAAAATTGGGAATATTAGTTGAATTCATGGAATTGGGGATTTATAAGTTTAAATGGTGTAGTTGGATTATTTAATCACTCTCCTATTTAAATGTTGAGATTATTATTGTTATTATATTTTATTTCTTGTTTAGAAATAACTGTTTTGGGCTATCGGTGGAGGATAGTCATGATTGTTGTAGACATTGCATGTGGATTAGGGCAAACTGAAACTAATCACATTGGCTAAGTCATTAATTTTGACTATTGAATTAATACAGAAAAATACATGTATTGGTTGAGCATTGCATATGCATATTGTGTGGAAGGAGATAGGGGATGTACTCCACGGTTTAGGGGAAGATAGGGGATGGACCTCTAAACCGGATTTTGTTTGGGAGGAGATAGGGGATGGACTCCATTAGCATCACTTTTATGTGTGCTTATTTATATTGAAGTGTTTTATTGATACAGCACTAAAATGTGTATCAATCTGGAAGTATGAAGTGTTTTGATATGAGCCTGAGTCTCATTTGTGTTGTTGATATTGGAAGTAATGTGAATATGCTATATAGTTCATAGTTGTAAGTTTGGCCAGGTTCTGAGCCATATTGATAATAATGGATATTGATAAGTGTCATAGACATTAGTGTCTTAAGACTGTATATTGATATAAATGATTATCATGATTAACCATCTATTGAATGCTATTGCTTTATTCAATGCTTATAATTGGTTTAGTATATTTCTACTGGGCTGTGGCTCACCCTATAAGGGAACATCATTTTCAGGTCCAGGTGATTCGCTACCTCCAAGGACTTAGCTTGGAAGGAACCGAATTTTGAAGCCTTGTTTTAAGTTATTTGTTTTTATTTGACTTACATGTAAACATTCAAGCCTAGGGCTTTATTTGTATTTGAGTTAGAACTCATATTTTTGTGTCCAAGTGTTGGCTTGGCAAGATGTAAGCCCGTAGGGCATTTATTTTGATGTTACATGTACTGTCCTTACTTAGTAATACTCTAATGAATGAGATAATGTATTATTTTTCTTTATTAATGCATGTCAATATTATTTATGTGATGGGTTGATTTTGAGGGCGTTACAAGGCCTCCCACTAAAGGACAGTGAGATTGGTCCCTCGGTTGACACCGAGCTAAAATAAAAAATTAAAAAATAAAAAAAGAGCTTTAAACAACTATGTGTCATTTTGGACAAATAATATCATTTTTAACAAAAAAAATATATATATTTAAATTAAACTAAAAAATTTCAAAAATAAACCTCTAACGTTATTGCCTGTTGATATATATATATATATATATATATTTATATTCTCACAAGTTAAAATTAAAAAATACCACTTCAAGAAAAATACAATAAAGCCCATCCCATTATAAAGAGTGTACTTTATTTTCTCTATATTTTGGGAGTATGAAACCTTGCCTAAACATAAAATATGAAACCTTGCCTAAACACAAAATATATTTTTTCCCTTGCATCTCTTCTCAAAAATAAAATATATTTTTTTAAAAATAAATAAAAATAAAGAGTCAAATATAATATCTAATTAATAAATAGGAAGAGTAGAAAACATTATTGAAGAAAATAGTTAAAAGATGACTCCTAAAAATATAAGGATTAATTACACCAAGTCCCTCTTAATGGGAGACTTCATATCACAAAGAGTGTTATACAATCACTAGGTCAAATTTTATGATTTTTCACTCTATTCAATAAGGTAAATTCTATTTATATATAAAATTCATACATAAAACTTTACAAAAATAATGTAACAATAAATCCATATTCAATAATATTTTATTTTGAAATGGAAGATCCATAATGAATCATATTTGAGTACAATAGGTAAAATAAAAATTTAAATTTGGAGCAACAGTAATTGACAATTATTATTTTCTAAATTAATTGTCAAGTGGTTATGGAATTATGGATGATTTTATATGAAATGAATAAAGATAATTTAGAAAAAACAAAAATCCACATGGCAAACGGAAAAATGATTTCAAGACAACAACTCAAACTTTTACCTTATATAATAGAATAATAGGATATATTTTTTTTTTGAGACACAATAGGACAATTATCATAACATGAATGGTGTAAAAGAATATTCTAAGACTATCAAATAACTTCTCTTTTGTCACTGCTTTTATTTATTTATTGAATTAGAGGAAAAGTACTTTTTTTTTTCAGCAAAAGTCAGTTGTTAGTTATTAGATTATTATTTATGAGAGTTAGACTCTTCACTCTTTGTAAAGGGGTCAAGTGTTTGACCTCTTAGTTCAACTCCCTTTAGGGAGAGTTGAACTAATGATCTCTCTCCTTAGGGATTAGGCCTCGTTTGGGAACATAATTTTTTTAGTAACTTTTTGACTTTTTGACTAAAATATAAGGGGGAAAAAATAGTATATTTGGAATGATTTTTTGGTTTTTACAAAAAGTTGTCCGAAAAGTAGAGAAAAAATGAGAATTTTTGACTTTTTAGTATAGATTATAAGCTTTTTAGTTTTTTTAGTAACTTTTTTACTTTTAGGCTAAAATTGTTACATGCCAACCAACTAGACTAGGCTTAGTTTGTTGAGGGACTGTGCTATCTACCATGAATTTTTGTATGGGAAGTTATCTCAGAAATAAAATATTGGATAAATTACAATAAATCTCCTTAAAGTGTGATTTATTTGCACTTTGCTTTCTTAATTTCAAAACTCAACAGTTAATCATCTTGAAATATTACCTTATTACAATTAATCTCTTCTGTTAGAGTTCTGTTAGGGATTTACATAAAATTAAGTCATGTGTAAACCATATGAAATACTAACTAAATTTTTAGAACAATAATATTCTTATCTAGTGAGCCTATTTGTACTTTGCCATGAAAATAAAGAAGGTGAAGTACAAATGAGATCACCAAATAAGATCATAATTGTCCTAAGAAATTAATAAATATATCATGTACTTCACTTATGATATGATTTCGTTTAAATTTCTAACAAAATCTTAATGGAAAGTATTGAGTGTAACAAGATAATACTTTAAACGGTTGAGTTTTGAATAAGGGAGAACAAAATGCAAATAAGTTATAGTTTTAAAAAAATTAATGTAATTTACCTAAAATATGTAAAGTAGATTTAAGATTTGTAAGATGTAAAATACACTCAAAATGATTATAGTTAGAGCATCTCCAACGGTACATCAAAATTTTTTACCGAATTTGAGTAAAAGTTTCATTTGATATCTAGTACTCCAACAGAGATTTTTGAAGTTTTATCAGAACACTGGTTGACCTAGCAGATGACTGGGCGGATGTCCAGTCGATCGATCGGTTGCTTGGTCATCCAGTGTAAATTTTTCATAAATTTTTACCTTGAGGTGGTCATCCGAGTTGTTGACCAGGAGGATGACCGAGGGGTCGACTGATCAATGTTATTTTTTCCCAAATTTTTGCCTTGAAGTGGTCATCCAGGGGACATTCGGTGGTGAAAATCAAACGGCTATGAACAATGATTTGATGAAAGGTACATTGGTCTTCAGTTTGATGAAAGAAAAGTGAAATCCTGAATTTAATACCTATTTGATGAAACCGTTGGAGCAGAAAAAGGAACCATTTTCACCAAATTCAAATTTGATGACATATTTGAATAGCCATTGGAGATGGTCTTGCAATTTTTATTTACCTATACTTGTAAAAGAATGATCTCTCCCTTTCCTCAACCTCTCTTTCTTTCTTTTTCGTACCCCACAATCCATTCAACTTGTTATTTCTCAACTAAAGAAAAAGAAAAAGTAAAAGAAAAAGAAGAAAATGAAATACATAACTAATTTTTGCATCTCTTTACAAGAACACAACATGAAGAAATTGAAATGATTTGAATTATGGGACTTACACAGTTAATCACCAGATCTCCGTACTCTATTCAATAAATTTTATTAACAAATGGTTTTCATGATAAAGAAGCATTTTATAATACAAAAAGAAGAAGAATAATTATTTATTCAAAAGGCTCCACATACAGCTCTCAGGCCATGTTTGTTTTGAAAATTTGTTATGGGATTAAGAGTCTCATGAGATTACGAAACTCCTTTAAAGAGGGAATTAGTAATCTCATAAGAGAGGTGGTATTGAAATCTAATCCAATGAGATTGAAGATGAAAAAATTATTTTTTTTCTTCAATTTACAAAACAACAGACACCTTATATATAATAAAGATTTTTAAGTAATTCCATAAATTTAATCTCACCACGCTAATAATCCCTTACTCAAGCTATTCAATTTCACCATATTAATAATCCACTCACTCAAACAAACTAGCCTCAAGGATGTATGTACATTCCGTATAATGATGACAACATATCACCAACAAATGACAAACGTTTCTAATTTGGCAAGCATTGATTGCAAACTCTTAATCCAAAAATATAAATAAATAAATAAATAAAAATAAAAAACCACATAAACAAGATGGTAGAAGTTGCAAAGAGGGAGGGAAGGACGAGCCGCCATGGTTGCAAATATAAGCCATTACGTATTGTATCAGTTGATATGTAAGTAGATTTTCGACTTCTGCTTTGGGGGAGGAGTTGCTACAAAAATAATTGCAAATAAATAAATAAATAAATAAGCAAACAAACAAACAAACAAACAAACAAAAATTAAAAATTGATAATCCCTATATTTTGTTTCTTATATTATTTTGGTTTCCGCAATTTTAATTAGTTGATTTTGATCATTAATTTTTAAATTTTATGTCAATTTAATTCAATTAATAATAGAAACAATTTTATCTGAAAAACACGACATCTGTCAGTCACGTACACATTTTTCATAAAAATACTAACAGATGTTATTAGCTGGACTTAATTGAAACAAATTAATTGACACAAAATTATAATTCAGATCAAATTTGAGTCAATTGAAAAAATGTCAAAAAGTATAGGAAAAAGAAGAAAAGTAAATTCTCACCTCTATAACATTCTTCCCAATCCCATACATGGCTTTGGAAAACTGAGAATGAAGAGGGACCAAACCAACAAAGACACAGCCGACGTCATACAAAGGATTGAAACAAGCTCACAAAATCTAGCAAGAAATGAGGCGGCGGCAGTGTCATGAATTAACAAAGCAGTGAGGGCGCCGGTGAAGGCATACACGAGTGATACAACAAATGCATGAAACCAGGAAGAGGGGATGCCATTGAATATCACGGTGGGAACATGGTTGCCATTTTTGTATTGGTAAGGAATGACTAAGAGAATTGTGGCGAATAAGAAAGAAGTTATCAAGATTGTTTCCAAAAACCTCGTTCTGATCACTCGCGTTGATGATCTTGATTTTGAGCCATTTGAGATAACAGCATCAATATCTGAAATCATTTCTCTTTATTTGTATATTGAGCTTCAATCGAAAACTGGACAATACTTATAACTTGAACAAGTAAAAACTAAACGCTCCTGCTACATATATGTCTCACACGACGTGAGTCCCCTGACTTTGGCTATGTTTGGCAATACCCGCTTGGGACTACTTTAGCCACATACGACAAACCTCGTTTAGCCACAACCGACAAACCTCATTTGCAATCAAAGCCCCACTTTCATTTCCTTCATTTCATCTCTCACTGTGGGTGAAGGGCATTTTCATAATTTTGCTTATGGGCACATCATTTCCCTTAAAAAAAAAAGTCAAACAAACCTAAAATCTCATCTCAAATGAGACTTTGTAACTTTAAACTAAAATAATTAAAAAATTAAAAAGTCAATTCACATCTCAAATGAAAGATTTATGGGATAAACTCTCTTCAATACTTTTGTCTCTTCAAACTGTTTACTTCGTAAATTTCACTGTAAAAGCCGTCTATGCAAATAAATAAATAAAATAAAATAGATTCATTCGATGATTATAAATATGAAAACAAATTCCATTTTATTTTATGAAATAAACAAGTATGATTGTAAATTTAAATTATCTATTTTAAAAAATAAAATACGAATTATTTATATATTTATAATTATTTGATAAAATTATTTATTTATTTTCTTTTTACATAAACAACTTTTACTACAGAATCTATGAGGATCATATCGTTGGAGTCCGGATCCTCTGCCGTGGTTCCCTGTGGTGTTCCCTGCCATACTCCAAAATGACGTCGTTTTGAAGCATTTTTTATTTTTTATTTTATTTTATTTTTTCCCCTATGTTCCTTCTTCTTCTTCTCTCTCTAACCTCTTTATCAGCTTTTTGACCTGAACCAATATCCACAACCAAATTCGAAACAGACTCAAACGAAGAACAAGAAGAAGTGCATTCAACTTGAAGTTCACATCCTTCATCGACAAAGCATTAGCTCTCAACTCACGGATTCGATGGCGATGAAGAGGGTAGTTTGGAGGGACGAAGTGGAGGGCGATGATGATTATGTGTTTTGTGGATTTTTTTGGGGATTTCTTTTTACGTTGATTTTGGTAACAAATAATAACAAATATTTGTTTTGAAATCTAGGTTGTAAGATGTATTGCAAGTGTTTGTAAAAATGTCTCATTGAATATAGTTGGTATGAAATTTGGGTTGTATGATGTACTTAGTTTAAAATCTGGGTTTGTAAGATGCACTCCAAGTGCTTGTAAAAATGTTTGATTGAATGTAGTTTAACTTTGGTTAACAAGTTCCTCACCCTCTCTTGTTTATTTTCTTCATATACAAGTGTGGATTTTTTTTATTGCTATATTCTTGACTGTTGCAGTGCAAGTGCTGATGATGATGGTGCTAGCAATGAAGATGTAATTAAGTCTAATAGTTGAAAAAATTGGTGTTCTTGTTATTCTTCTGGGACTTGGGAGGTGTATGGAGGGGAAGCATGATAGGAAGTTAAAGAAGTTAATTGAAATAATGCTTGGAATTATGACATTACTATGTCAATGATCATGTAACTGATAGAACCAAAGCTGATTCACCTACTACCATTTTTTGAAAACATGAGGACATCACAACTTTTTTTTAGAGATCAGTTCAATTAAGTTTTAAACATTGAAGTTTTAAACATTTAAGATTAGTTCAATTAAGTTTTAAACATTGAGGACATCCCACCTTTGTCTTCTCTTTTGTTTGTTATTTTTTCCCTAACATTGAAGTTTTTGGAATTTCAGTCACCCATCTCCTTCAATGCTAATTCCTGCTCTTTGTATAGTTGGTAACATTGTCACTGAAGATGACATGCAAACTCAGGTACTAGGCAATTGGAAACATGCTTATTTCTTAAGTTTTTTTTATATATTGCCTTCCCACCAAGCAACACAGATAATTTAACCCCAACTTCTCATCAGTAGAGTACTACACAAAAATTAGAATACATAAGTCAGCGTACATAAAGACTGATGGAAAAGTAAGGAAAAATTGAAAGATCACCAGAGTGGTAGAATTCACAAAAGAAAAATGGTGTTATGGGATGCCTTCAGTTTCCACTAGTGAGGAACTTGTTAACCAAAATGAAAACAACTATATTCAATCAAACATTTTTACAAACACTTGGAGTGCATCTTACAAACCCAGATTTCAACCTAAATGCTAATTACATCATACAACCCAAAATTCACACCAACTATATTCAATGAGACATTTTTTCAAGAACTTGCAATACATCTTACAATCCATATTTCAAAAAGAACTTGCAATACATCTTACAATCCATATTTCAAAAAAAATACTTATTATTATATGTTACCAAAATCAAGGTAAAAAAGAAATCCCCAAAAAAATTCACAAAATGCATAATCATCATCGCCCTTCGCCTGAGTTCTATGACACTTATATTGCTTTCTTGTATAAGGGAAAACAAATCGGAGAGAGTCGAATCGGTGAGTCGAGAGCTAAGGCTTTGTCGATGAAGAACGTAAGCTTCAAGGTGAATGCACTTCTTCTTGTTCTTCGTCTGAGTCTATTTTGAATTTGGTTTTGGATATTGGTTCTGGTCATAGAGAGTTCACAAACGTTTGAGATGGAGAAGAAGGGAAAAATTTTAAAAAGAAAAGAAAAGAAAAGAAAAAAAGCTCCAAAACGACGTCGTTTTAGCGCATGGTAGGAGGAACCGCAGGAAATCACGGATGAGGATCCGGACTCATATCGTTGTGCGCCACAAGCCGAGGCAAAACCATTGAGAGACCAGGGTCCCCCCACGTTTTCAAAACTAGAATAATGAATCATGATCCTCTCCTTGAGGTTCCTACTTGACTTCCTACTTGTTGAGCCATTGAGTCCACTTTTAGGCCTAATTTTAATAATCCGAACTATTCACATTTTAAGATTTGTTGAGTATATCATATCTGTAAAAAATCAAGTTGATTGGATACCAGAAAGTATGTGTTCGGAAAACTAACTAAAAACTATTTTTTTTTTAAAATTTAATAAACAGTTTTCCGAACACATGCTTTCTGATATCCGATCAACTTGATTTTTTACAAGTATGATATATTTAATAAATCTTAAAATGTGAACGGTTCGGAATAATACCTCTATAGTTTATGTATGTATTTATAACCACTAAAATAGCAGCTCTAAATTTGTACTAATGAGGTGACATTATTGTGGATCCCACTTTGATGTGATAGTTTGGCTTTTGCTTTTGTTTTTGGTTTTTTTTCCTTGCACTACTAGCTCATTAAAACTGGCATTAGTGCTCCTAAATTAGTGGCCTGTATCACCACTATTATAAAAAATATGTAATGGAATGATCCCATAATTTTATGAAAATTACTTATTAATTTTTTGCTTCATCAAGATTTTACAATGTATAACATGATGATCTTCAACTGTTTTATAACCTAGTTAATAGCATAAATTCTATTGAGTCGGTTTTATTTGTACAAGATATACATGTCACTTTTATTTTTTTTCTTTTAAAAATAAAAAGGTATGTATATATATATATATATATATATATATTTAGAATAAATTACACTAACCTCGCATTAAGTTTGAAAAAAATATAATAAATTCCACAAATTTGATTGAATTATATTAAACTCTCCTAAAGTTTTAATACACATAATATTTGTCTTATTTCTCATCAATAATTCATTAATTATATGAATAAAAAAAATAATATTATCATCATATATCTTCACATTATCAACATAAATCTTGATCCTTTTAGCCTCATTAAAAGGGCGATTTGTGTCCCAATGCCAAAATGTGGGGTTTGCCATATTATCTCCAAATCTCATGAGAGATCAATATAATTTAGAGAAAAATGGTGAAAAGTTCATTTTAAAAAGGGTGTTAGACGTTTGGTCCCATGAGTAATTTTTTTATTTGGTGAGAAGTACACTTTTTATAAAATATTGTGGCGAGAAGAACATTTTGTTATTTTGGATGTTATTTTATTTTCAATTTTACCCTTTAACCTATTTGTTGAAATCCTTTTTTATCTGTTCAATTATTTTTCCCTTATCTGTTGAAATTCAAGTTTATTTTTTCCCATTTGTTGAAATTCACTAAGCCTATTTCCCCTATATGTTGAATTTCACAAGCCTATTTTTTCCATATATGTTTAATTTTTTTTATCTGTTTAAATTGTGCTACATACACACAGATATATATAGAAAGGAGAGAGATTTTGATATGTCCAATTTTTATTATCTGTTCAATTTTTCTGTTATCTGTTCAAATCAAATTCTCATATACATACATACATACATACATACATACATACATACATACATACATATATGTATATATATTGTACGGGAAGCAAATATTTTACACTTTTGTACTCCTTATATCCAAGCTTCGCGTTTCTCCTAACAATGTCATCGAACTTGAAAACACAACGACAGTGAGCTACCTGGTAGGTGTGTTGTCGGAAAACCCCTCAAACGGTCAAGTTAACACTCACAGAGAGAGAAAAGAACAAAAAAGAATATAGTTCTGTGTAAAATTATTGCAGACTTGTAGTATGGAGGCACTGCAAGGTTTATATAGTTTGTGTGCACACTATCCTACTCGTCTTCCTCTAGACACGTAGATGCACTATTCTCTCTTCGTCTTATACGTGTATGCGCGATAATACTACCAAACAACATCAACAAAACAGCCAAACGGTATTGATGTGTATGGATAGCGGGTTCCCTTCTCTGATCTTCAATTGAGCTACGTGGACGTCTCTACCAAGCTACTCATAACCCAGTGTTCGGCAGACAACTTTACGAATAACTTCTACCGACTAGCCTAACTCCGAGGTACCCAGCCAGTCACCTATAGCTCGGTCATGTTAGTCGAAACTGTCCAGTCCAACCACACATGGCACTGGGCCAATGTTGGTACGATCGTTTTGCTTGCAGCTGAGTCATCGATCTCAGTCATCCCTCCACCTACCCAAGATCGAAAGGTACCCCCTAGTCCAGTTAAGAGCAACATCCATTCCAACAACCTCAGCCTTGGACCGAGCTGACTGAATACCTCGGCCCAATGTTGGGCGTCTCTCTAGACCGATCGTAAGGCCCAAGACAATGGCCCAAGTTCTCAATATGCTCAGCCCACTTGTTCGGTGCAAATCCCCTTCTCAATTGCCCCTTAATCTTGTCTGCTCCTACATGACCGAGATTAATACAACTGGCCGAGCTAGATACCCTGCCCGGCTAGATGAACTGTACGATGCGAATTTGATATCACAAGGAGCTCAGATCAAATCTCACGCTACAAGGAGCTTGGTGCGAATTCCACGCCAGAAGCGTCACGGTCTATTCTACTACACTGGCGCAACGTTTTCTCAGAGGGACATATGTCGTCATGTAATGATGATGGACGTGATTCCCCTTGAGACGTTTCAAATTTTTGGTGCCCCTTCGAGGGTGAAATACATATACCGTCGTCATCTTTCCCATTTCTCTATTGTTCATCATCGTCTTTCAGACTATACACCTTGCAAGCCAGAGCATATCGTCATCCATTCCTTTCATCTAGTGCTCAACTCGAAGCATTTTCATTGGATATTTCGTTTCCTTTTCATCATCGGAGCGTTTACTGCCGATCGGAGTGCTGTTTGGAGCTTTATTCCTACAAAAACCCCATTCGTGTAAGTGTTCTTCATCGCCCTTCAACATTTTTCACTATTTTTGGGCCTTTATGTTGTTCTTAGTGTTGAGTTTATACTGTCACATCCATATTTGAAACATGATAATAGCATCAAATTCTGCTAAAAACATGTTTTTACAGGAGTTTCGAACCACCCTTATGGTTTAAATAGGCCCTAAGCTTTGGTTGTTCATCATCTTGTTCATACCCTGATATGAATAAGGATGGATCTGGATCGGATCTTGGCCGGATCAAGCAAAAAACTAACTTTTTAATCCAAAATCTCAATTTGGCAGAGCAAACTTTATGTTTGTCACATCTGAAGAAGAAACTAGGCTAGGAACCAAAGTAACTTAGGAGGCCACACTATCGAGCTAGAATTCACTTTGCTCGCGCGGCTGAGATAAGACAGAATCCTAGGTAACTAGGCACGCCAACATAAAAGCTCTCAAAGACCGAGAAACCGTTGCATAATTTGACCAACACCCTCTCTCGGGCAGACCACACTAGGCTACATGGGGCGATAACGCTTCTTGGTGAACACACCGGGCACCCTAGCTGAAATCTGTGAGGAATATGGCGTTCTTGCAGATGTATACTTCAAGCTTGGCAATGAGGGGATAGTTCCCTAGAGTAGACAGAACCCTTGCCCCTTCACCATGCTATCAATTATAGAGTGGGGCTTTACTTCTCGGTATAGCTTTTGATGTGCGAATTCTTAAGACGCACTGGGTTGTGCCCTACACAAGTCTCTACCAACATATTCCACATAATAAATGGAGTAGTCGAGCTAAATCACCGACTCGGCTTAAACTTAGGCCTGGCCGAGATACTGCGTTAATAGACACTCGGTCACACAAGCAATGACTTTAACTAGTACTTAAAAGTAAGACCGGGCGGAGAGCATATAGTGACCGACACGTCGAATAAGGACCTTCGTGATGATGACTTCTTCTAGGTAACTGGCAACTACGAAACTACTGACTTACCCGGTTGGTACATTAGTAAAGATAAGGGCTCAGCTAGTAAGTAAAATTTCAAAACTAGTCAATTTCATTTTGGTCTTGTTTTGCCGAGCTAACAAATTTCCTTTGCAAGTATCACCGAGCTACAAGCGCTGTACTTATGGCTTGAAGAAGCGGCGGTAAGAGCCGTGCTGTAATATAAGAAGCGTAGCTGCCACAATTTGCTCAGTTACGTACTGAGCTATCGTTATTCGGCCATAAGAAAGAACAAAGTCACAGACTTCTTGCATGAGCCTTCTCCCTTTCCAGATCCAAGTCTTCCAGATGTCCCACTAATTTGACTAATCGAGGAAGAGGAAATAGCCAAGAGGAACAGAATCAAGAACTTCATCACAGCTACCTCCTAATAAATACCAAACAACATACTTCCATTTGCTCCAACAGCCAGTCAAGGTTTAGCAACCATGTTGGTCTTGGCATCCTCCATTGCCTAATCCTCTGGCACATAGTCTCATCGGGTTGGCAAAAGGGCTCACTCGGCCGATCCTTTAGTCGAGCTTAGCATTGAACATGTCGCTACCGAGGTTAAGGTAGCTCCTGCCTGGTAGCCGAAGTTGAAGTCTCGGGGAAAGATCATCTTGGTCGACGCTTCTGTTAAGGGGGACAAGGAACTCCTCTTTGCCTTTGATCTTTCAAAGTCCCTACTTCTACCAGAAGATATGACCGTGACAAAGCACGTGTGAGACACCGAAATGATCAAGTCTGCAGTGAAATCTATGACCAGGGTAAGCTTTCCAATCAAAATTTTTTTAACTGTGTGCTCGGTTTTGCTTTCTAGCCTCTTCTTTTTACAAGCAATTCAGAAGACCCACTTGAATTGCTTGTAAATTTACACCAAAAAGTGTCAGACACGTGTCAGACACCCAAATGTGAATTTATCATTTGGGTTCTGAATTTGGGTGTCTGACACGTGTGAATTCTTTTTACAAGCCGGGCATTGCACGTGTCAGACACCCAAATGATTAAGTCTGCAGTGAATTTATGCAAAAAAATGCCTGACGTCACCTCGCAAGGCAAGTACTTCAAAGCTGAGCTTGGTTGGGTCAAAGCTTCTCTTGAGTTAGCCAATGCAAACAATGCCTGGCTTCTCAGCCAACTTTTTTACATCGAGCAGGAGAGGGATGCGGTGCGTACCGAGCTCAAGGCATTAAAGAATGAACAATCTGAAGCTGTGAAAGTGGCCGAAGATCAAGGCTTCAAAGACGTTGAGGGGTGCTACATGAAGTAAGTCCAAGCCACCAAGGACATTTTCTTCAAATTTGACTAGAAGGCAGCTTGCGAAAAGCTTGGTCATGGTGCTTTAATCGAGGTGTTCCCTGCTCCTCCTTCCCACTTCCTGTTGGACTATATGGTTTTATATGCCGAGAATGTCTTCAATGCCTTGTAGGAAGAGGAGGCCGAAGAAAAGGTAGAGGCTGCACCGGTTGAGCTCGGTGGGAATGAAGACATGACTACAATCAAGTAGGAGAGAGTTACAGCAACCGAGCAGGAGAGAGCTGCCCCTGGTGATGACTTCACTGACGATTTGTCCCCTCTTGTTTGACTTCTTTATTTTTCTTCTTTTTTATTTTTTTATTTTTTTTATTTTCTTCTGTTTGTGAATATTGTAACCGGGCTATCTACCCCTATTATGTACTCGAAGCATTGAATCAATGAAAATTGTGCAACTTTTTGTCTATGATTTTGGATTGATGCGTGTTTTCTTTGAGCCGTGTAGCGACACCTCAATAAGGAACTATGAACCAAACTTAATTTGCCAAGCAAAATCAGCTCAGCAATGAATTCTAGATTGAACACAACTTGACTTGTCCTGCAGAGGAAAATCCACTCTGCAAGGAGTTCTAAGTTGAACGAAATGTCAATTTCATTAGCTGAGCAAAATCCAGCAAGCAAGGAGCTATGAGTTGAACAAAACATCAATTCATTTTGCCAAGCAAAACTAGTTCAGCAAGGAGTTTTAAGATGAACAAAACATCAACTCATTTTACTGAGCAAAACCAGTTCAAGGAGCTATGAGTTGAATAAAACATCAACTCATTTTCCCAAGCAAATACCAACTCAGCAAAGAACCCTGAGTTGAGCAAGTCATCAACCCGTCTTGCTGAGCTAAACTAGCTCGGCAGGAAGCCTTAAGTCAAACAAACCATCAACTTGTCTTGCCTAGCAAAACTAACTCGGTAGGAAACCTTGAGTTAAACAAGTCATCAACCTATTTTGTCGAGCTAAACTAGCTTGGGAAAGAACGTTGAGTTGAACAAACCACCAGCTCATCTTGCCAAGCTAAATCAGCTCAGCGGGGAACCTTGAGTTGAACAAATCATTAACTCATATTGCGGAGCAAAACTAGCTTGGCGGCCTGTTGTTCCTTGTCCACGGCAACTCGTCAGAAGAGAATGAAAATAAAGCTACAATCTCATGTAAAATGAACTGTTGTTTCCATTACATAAACAAATTTACAGCAAAGGTTGGAAAATTATATCATGAAATTTGGGGTTACATTGAAAGCAGAATTAGAAGTAGAATAGCTTCAGATTCACGGTGTTCCATGGCCTGGGTATGGCTTGGTCGTCTAGACCCTCTAGGTAATATGCCCCTTTGCCTGCCAAACCGGTTATCTTATAAGGTCCTTCCTAGTTTGCTTCCAATTTTCTTTCTCCTGGTATCAAGGTGTTGCACATCACTTTGCGCAAAATCCAAACCCTATTTTGAACTGCCCGGGATGGACTATTTTGTTGTACTTCCTGGATAGTTCCTACTGATATGCTGTGATGTGGATTATTGTCTTTTCTCTTCGCTCTTCCACGAGGTCCAATTCCAGGGCGATGGCTTTCGCATTCAAGTTTGGCTTAAAGTTCTCACTTTTGATGGTGGGCATGCCGACTGCCAATGGGATGACGACCTCCATGCCATATGCTAAGACGAAAATAGTCTCCACAATTGACCATCTTGGCATTGTCTGGTATGCCCACAGGACACTAGGAAGTGCCTCGGTCTATTTTGCCGCCAGTGCATTGCTTGGTGCCCATTACTTCTCTTCTTTGATTAGCATTGAGTGAGCCAAGTTTTGCCGCTAGTGGGGACACACTGGCCAGTTTTGGCCACTGCTCAAGATCAGTTAGCACTCTATTTGGTGTGTTCCATGCACTAGGTGTTTGATGCTACTTTGATGGATGCTTAGTTGAGGCTTGCATTTCCACATTCAATCGCAACTGTGGTATACCAAGATTTCCACACAAACATAGATCGACACAATCCTACTCGATTGAGCTATCTTCCGAACCACATATATTTTCATATTTTTCTGTGATTTCTTATTTTACTTTCTTGCTTTCGTTTATTTCATTATAACATTAACAACATTTGTTAGAATACGATTTTTTTTTTTAGATGGGAAAGTACAAGACTTAATATGTTGCACAACCGACAATAAATCGTCCAATAAAGTACATCGGAGTGCAAAATATATCCCAAAAGGGATAAAGAGAACCTTCACATAGGAAGGATACAAATCTCCACATAGAAGGGGGGGGGGGGGGGAAAAACAAACAAACAAACAAACCAACCTACCATGCAGGGAGGAGAAAACCTCCATGAAAGGAGGATACCTCTACATAGAGAGATTATTGCAACAAAAAAAAAATAAAAATAAAAAATAGAGCAATGTTAGAATGAAGAAAAAAAAAATATCATGAAGATGATCATAAAAGATTCTCCATCCTTAGATTACAAATACAATAAAACACTACAAGCTAATCAAATGATGAAAAATTTTCATGAAGCACTTCATAATATTTTTTTTCATGATCCCTAGTATTATTCAAAAAAATAAAATAAAGCAAAAACGATCATCTTCAAATAAACAATATCAATCACCTTTATGATCTGTTCATCATCACAACTACTAGCTTTGGTACCTTAATTTCCACCCCTACGTTACAAAATAAAACATTATGGATCTAAGGTGGTCACCTAGCGTCTAACATTGCGTTTAACAATATCGGATCTTAGTTATAAATCAGATCTGAGATTAGATCTAAAAGCTTTCTTGGTAGTAAGTGATGATAGAGACAAGAAGAACGGTAGTGGCTAACATGGTGATAGAAACCGCAGGAGAAGAAATGGAGGGGAGAGGAAGGTTAAAGACATCACCCTTTCCCTCCTAAAGAGAAAAGCAAGATAAAGAGTTTAGGATTTCTTAGAGAGAAAGAACGGGAATAGGGTTTCTCAAAGAGAGAGAAAGGGCTTTTTCTACCTTTTTTTTTTATAAATTTTAAGAAGGGGTAAAAAAACATCGAATATGAATGTTATGAATTACATCTTTTTACTTGACATAATGTATCATTTTGTTTTGAAATGTGAATATTATTAAAGTGTTTGATTAACTCACTTGAACAATAAGTGTTAAATAACATGAAATTCATGAACTTAATATTAATATGAATATTAATATTATTATTATTATTATTTGATTGAAATTCCATTAACTTAATTACATAGCTAGATAATGTAACAAATCTTTTGGAAAAAACAAATTTTTCTTAAACTTTGGTCTAATTTTTAGGTGGGACCCATGCGCAAAAATTGACGGGTCCATGTGGCAATGCATTCTTTGCCGCGTAAGGATTCATGTCATATATTTGGTTGTTCAAAACCATTATTGGGTCAATGGGAAATTGATGCCAAAATGAGCTCCATGAAAATGGTGTTTTGGGGAAGTTTCCATAAACGATGGAGTTAAGGTTTGTCCTACATTGCTTTGGTGGGAAAACTTGGTGTGGGTTTATAAGTCTTGGGTTTGCATCTTGGGAAGGGCCACAAGGGGTGCCCAAGTTTGTGGAAGGGTGAGGTTATGGATAAAGTGGGCTAGACCCATTAGACCCAAAACAAACACAAACATGTGCGCCACCACCGCCGTTCAGGCTGGTGTGGGCTTGGGCACGGGTGCGTGGTGTGAGTAATGCTTATCTTTTTTGGACCAAAAACATTTGAATTTTTTTTTTCTAAAATTAAATTCTTACTGTTTGGAATTTGAATTTCAATTTGAAATTCAAAATTAATTCTGAATTGACCCCAACGTTTCTGAACATTGGTAGTTTGGTCCAATGCACCTATTCCTCCAAACTGAACAAAATCTTACTTATTTAAATTCAACCTGAACAAGTTTTACCTGTTCAATTCTGTCCGAACAGGTTTTTACCTGTTCAACTCTATCTCCAATAGGCTTTATACCTACTGAAATCTATTTTGAAAAGCCACCAGTTCTCCTATATATAGTCAGTCCCTCATTTGGATTTTGCAATCAATTTTTCCGTTCTTGCTTCTACTATTGCTCTCTGCATTTTGCTGCATTTATTTTCTATGAGAAAGAGTATATACACAGAGTGTGTTTGTTGTGTGAACAATTTGTAGTGCTGCTACTATTCGTTGTAGATCATTTCATCCTGAGAGATAGAGCCCATAATCCATGAGCACCCTAGAGCATAGTTCTAAATCGCGGTATCGAGTAACGTAACGGTATTAATTGTGAAATATCGGCATCGGTAGTATCGGCTGGAACGTATCAAGAATCGAGTGTCGCAGCCGTGAAATTTTAAAAATCATTAACAATCCCTCTAAAACTAAATTTTATGCATTTTTTTTTTTTGACTCTTTTAGCCTTGATTTGTTACATTTTAATCAAAATTTTGATATATAGAAGCACTTTTGACTCATTTTCAACTAAATGATATGTATTTATTTTAGTCTCAAGCTTTTTTGACATATGTTAAACTTTTAATAAAAAAATTGATTTGAACATTTATTTTTCTTGTACTCAGAAAAAAATAAATATATATATTAATATAAATAGAGGTGTAGGTGTATAAACAAATAAATAGAGAAAAAAAAAACCCCCTAAACATTTACAATGTACAAATCCACCATAAACACACGCACCTCCATATACCTAAGTACCTCTCTCTTATCCATTTCAATCTCAGACTCCCATACCATAATACAACCACCAACAATCCTATCCTCTCTCTCTCTCTCTCTCTCTCTCTCTCTAAAAACGCTGACCGAAAGTTGCAAAATCCGGCCAAACCCAGACAAATATTTCAGCTTTGGATAAATAAATAAAAAAAAAACGAGATACAGAGCTCAACAACAACAAAACAGAGCACAACAACAGCACAAATTACAACTTGCAAGTTACAACAACTCAAGGAGACAAACCTTCTTTGAAGAAGCTTCAAGGCTGTTGAAGTGAACTCCATAGCCCAAAGAAGGTTACATCTATAGAGCCAAGCCACAAAGAAGTTTGATTGTGAAATGTGAATTGCAAATCTATAACAAAAGCAAATTTGTATTGGACTGTATCGCCCCATGTATCGGATTCAGGCCGCTACGTACCGGGGCTCGAATTTCATTCTCACCGGTATACTGATCCATATCCGAATCGATGCTATGATTTTCCAGTACGAATACCGGCCGATATTTAGATCTATGCCCTAGAGAGGACGAATCTGTCTTAAGGACAGTGTTGAATACTGGACTTGATCTAAATATCTGATAAAATAATACTGTAAGTCATTAGTTTTCTTTTCTGTTTTTATTTATTTTTCTTTTTTAGATTCTGTTTTGTTTTTGTAACAAAATAAGAATATGTTTTCTAGGTTTTTATATTCTATTTTGTTTTTTGTAAACAAACAGACTCTCTTCTTTCTTAATCCATTCTTCGAATACAGTGAAGATTGATTAACAATCTTAAGATAGATTAGTTTCTTCATTGTATTCACAATTCTAATTTTTGTTTCTAGTTTTTGTAACTAGAAATATTGTGTTGCTTCTAATTTTTTTTTTGATTTTTGTAATCATATTTTATGGCTACTGAAACTGGTACACCAAATCTAGTTGTGACACCAACAGCAGCTATTGCCCAGAACCCTATTCAAATGCTTGTGGTACCTGTGAACCATGGAGAAAAACTTAAAAAATTTAATAATACAGAGTTTAAGAGATAGCAACAAAAAATGATGTTATATCTGACAACTCTTAATCTTGCCTAGTTTCTCTATGAAGATACTCCAATACTTAAAGATGATGAGAGTGATCGGCAAGTTGTTGCCGCGGTGGATGCATGGGAGCATTCTCATTTTCTTTGTGGAAATTACATCCTTAATGGCGTAGACAACATGCTGTATAATGTTTATAGCCCTCTGAAAACAACAAAAGAATTGTGAGATTCTTTGGAGAAAAAATACCAGATAGAGAATGTTGGTACAAAGAAATTTGTTGTTGGCAAATTTTTGGGTTATGGTAGACTCCCAAACTGTTATTTCTTAAGTTAAAAGTTTTCAATTAATTTTGCATGATATTCATGTTAAGGATATGTCTCTTAGTAAGTCTTTCCAAGTCGCCGCATTAGTGGAAAACTTACTACCGGCTTGGAAAGATTTCAAAAATTATCTAAAACATAGACGCAAAGAGATGACCATGGATGAATTTATTGTACGACTGAGAATTGAGGAAGATAACCGTAAGGCTGAAAAGAGGAATGGTAAAAATCCCATTGAGTCCAAGGCTAATGTAGTGGAATAAGTGCGCAAACTACATAACAAGAAGAGGAAGTTTGCTGGAGATGGTCCTAAACAAGGCGACAACAATGATAATAAAAAGTTCAATGGAAAATGCTATAACTGTGGCAAGATTGGACATCGTGCCTCTGATTGTCGACGCCCTAAGAAAGATCGCGGAAGTACAAGCAAAAAGACCACCAATCAAGCCAATGTGACAGAAGTCGATTACATTTCTAATGGGGTAAATGACATCAATCTCTCTGTTGTGGTGTCTGAGGCTAATTTGGATGGAAATCCCAAGGAGTGGTGGGTCGACACTAGGGCAACTTGACACATTTGCACGAAGAGAAAGATGTTCACTACTTATAATGAGGTTGCAAATTGTGAACACATGTTCATGGGAAATTCATCTACTTCTGTTGTAGCTGGACAAGGGAAAGTTGTCTTGAAGATGACATTGGGGAAGGAACTTATCTTCAATAACGTTCTGTATGTACTAAACATCCGAAAGAATTTAGTTTCTGGTTCTTTATTAAGTAAAAATGGTGTTATGCTTGTATTTGAGTCTGATAAGCTTGTATTAACAAAAAGTGGAATGTATATGGGTAAGGGATACATGAGCGATGGTCTCTTCAAGTTGAATGTAATGACTGTTGTACCAAAATCTATTATTAATAAGAGTAACACATCTTTTACTTATTTTCTTGGATCAAATTTAAGGCATGGTAGATTAGGACATGTGAATTTTGATGCTTTGTGTAGACTAATTGGTTTGGATTAAATACCAAAGTTTGAAATTGATCATAATCACAAATGTGAGATATGTGTAAAAGCAAAACTAACTAAGGTTCCATTTAAATCGGTTAAAAGAAAAACCGAACCTCTAGAATTAATTCATACTGATGTGTGTGATCTTAAATTTGGTCAAGTTAGCGGAGGCAAAAAGTATTTCATGACATTTATTGATGATTGCACAAGATATTATTATGTATATTTACTTAGAAGTAAAGATGAAGTCGTGGACATGATTAAACTCTATAAAATTGAAGTTGAAAATCAACTTGGTAAAACCATTAAAATTATTAGAAGTGATAGGGGTGGTGAATATGATGCACCTTTAAATGAATTTTGTGCATAATATGGCATTATTCACCAAATTATATCACCCTATTCCCCACAGCAAAATGAAATTGCTGAAAGGAAGAATAGAACGTTTAAAGAAATAATGAATGCCATGTTACTAAGTTCAGGCTTACCACAAAACTTATGGGGGGAAGCAATATTGTTTGCTAATTATGTTCATAACAAAATACCCCACAAGAAAACGAATAACACTCCTTATGAATTGTGAAAATGTCGACTACCTTCCTACAAATACTTAAAACTGTGGGGGTGTTTGGCAAAGGTAGAAGTTACTGTTCCCAAAAAGACTAAGATCAGACCAAAAAGAGTGGATTATGTATTTATTGGTTATGTGCATAATAGTAGTGCATATCGGTTTCTGACTTATAAATTAGAAATACCAGATATACATGTGAACACTATTATAGAGCTAAGGAATGCTGTATTTTTTGAACATGTTTTTCCTTACAAGAAAAGACAGGAATTAAGTTCACAAGAAAGAACTTATGATTATACACAAAGTCAAGAGACTAATGACAATCAAACACAAGAGACTAGTAATGGTCTCGACCAATAGGATTTAACTAATGATGAACCAAGACGAAGTAAGAGAGCAAGAATATCAAAATCCCTTGGTCCAGATCTTCTGACATACCTATTGGAAAACTAGCCTTAGAGTTTTAAGGAAGCAATGTTAGGTCCTAAAGCACCTTTGTGGAAAGAGGCTATTAATAATGAAATTGAATCCATTATACGAGATCATACTTGGGAATTGGTGGATCATCCACCCGGTTCTAAACCTCTTGGATATAAATGGATATTCAAGAGAAAAATGAGTGCAGATGGTTCAATAGATAAGTATAAAGCAAGACTTATGGTAAAAGGTTACAGATAAAAGGAAGGTCTGGACTATTTTGACACACATTCCTCTGCGACAAGAATAACATCCCTCAGTATGCTTATTGCTATAGCAGCGTTGTATAATTTAGAGATACATCAAATGGATTTCTTAAACGGTGATCTAAATGAAGAGATCTACATGGAGGAATCCGAAGGGTTGTAGTGCTAGGGCAAGAAAAGAAAGTTTGTCGGCTTGTAAAATCTTTTTATGGACTAAAACAAGCTTCTAAGCAATGGCATGAAAAATTTGATCACGCTATGCTTACTAATAAGTTTAAGATAAACAAATGTGACAAATGCGTCTATGTTAAAAACACTGACAAAGGATATGCCATCGATTATCTTTATGTGGATGACATGCTTATCATTGGAAGCAGTCAAAACATGATCAAATCTACCAAGCAAATATTGAATAAAAGATTTGATATGAAAAATATGAGAGTCGCAGATGTTATATTAGGAATGAAAATTACTAAAATATATTATGGATATGCATTATCACAATCTCATTATATTGAGAAAATTCTTGGTAAATATATCAAGGATGATGTAAATGTAGCAAAAACACCTGTAGACATCAGTTTTTATTTATCGAAAAATAAAGGTGATGCGGTGTTTAAGTTAAAATACTCCCAAATCATTAGAAGCCTAATGTATCTAATGAATTGCATGCGTCCTGATATAGCTTATGCTGTTAGTAAATTGAGTAGGTACATTGGTAACCCCGAAGAAGACCATTGGAAAGTAATCATTCAGGTTCTTAGATATATAAGATTTACCCATGATCATGGCTTAAACTTTACTTGATATTTAGTAGTACTCGAAGGATGTGGTGAGGCAAATTGGATATCGGATACTAAAGATTCAAAATCCACTAGTGGATATGTCTTTACTCAGAGTGGCGCTGCTATTTCTTGGAAATCCATGAAACAAACATGCATCGCATGATCCATAATGGAATCCGAGTTCATTGCTTTAGATAAAGTAGGAGAAGAAGTATAATAGCTTCGCCACTTCTTAGTAGACATTCCAATATGGCCAAAACCTGTGCCAGTTATTTGTATTCATTATGATAGTCAATCTGCAATAGGCAAGGCACAGAGTTATATGTATAATGGTAAGTCACGACATATTCGTCGTCGACATAATACCGTAAGGAAATTGCTCTCAAGTGGAATAATCTCAATAGATTATATAAAATCTAAAGAGAATATTGTGGATCCGTTAATGAAAGGTTTGACAAAAGAGCAAGTGTATAGTTCATCAAAGGAAATTGGATTAAAGCTTATTACATAAGACTCATCATAATGGTAACCCTACTTAAATGACTGGAGATCCCAAGAATTAAGTTCAAATGGACAAATAAGTTATGTGTGGCTCATTTAAAATCACCAAGGGATTAAATTCCTTATCCATTCCTATGATGAGAGTGATATCTGCAACATGTGTTGTATGCAGGAGGTTAAGGGTAAGCTTTGCTTTTAATGATTACTTATATCTCGACTTAGGAATAAAAAGTCAAGATGAGTATATGGGATACTCTCAGTAAGAATTACCTATATGAGTGTCGAACTGTGGCAGGTTCTATGAAAATAAAGAGGCTAAATTCTCTAGAGCACTCATGAATAACCAGGAACGTTTTAGGGCCAAAATGAACACAATCGTGAGAACCACGATGTGTCAGAAGATATTCTATGCGAAATCTATTGTCTTAACTTACACAAACGGCTGAACAATTCAAGGCATCACGTCCATTGGTTAGCTAGTAAGTCTGATAGGTTATCACTAGGGAAGGTTCAAGGCCAAAAGCTACCTATCCTGATGTAAATATTTTTTGATTTATACTCTCTTGACAAATTCTATATGTTGTTGCATTTCTATTGTCATCAAATTCCATCCATGTGGGGGATTATAAGAAATGGTTTGGAAAATTAGTTTTGGAAAAAACAGATTTTTCTTAAACTTTGGTCTATTTTTTAGGTGGGACCCATACGCCAAAATTGGCGAGTCCATGTGGCAACGCATTATTTGCCGCGTAACGATTCACGTTGTATATTTGGTTGCTCAAAACTATTATCGAGTGAATGGGAAATCGATACCAAAATGAGCTCCTTAAAAATGGTGTTTTGGTGAAGTTTCCATAAAAGATGGAGTTAAGGTTTGTCTCATGTTGCTTTGGTGGACAAACTTGGTGTGGGTTTATAAGCCTTTGGTTTGTATCCTGGGGAGGGACTCAAGGGGTAACCAAGTTTTGTAGAAGGGTGAGGTTATGGGTAAAATGGGCTAGACCTATTGGACCCAAAACAAATACACATGCGTGTGTCACCGCCACCGCCGCCGGCGGTCCGGTTAGGTAGGCTGGCTGGGCTTGGGCGCGGGTGCGTGGTGTAAGGTTGGGTTGGGTTTGCCCAGCCCAACGCTTATCTTTTTTGGCCCAAAAATATCTGAATTTTATTTTTTCTACAATTAAATTCTTACCATTTGAAATTCAAAATTAATTCCGAATTGACCCCAATATTTTTGAACGTTGGCAGTTTGGTCCACTGCACCTATTCCTGTAAATTGAACAGGTTCTTACCTGTTTAAATTCAACCTGAATGGGTTTTATTTGTTCAAATCTGTCTGAACATATTTTTACCTATTCAACTCTGTTCCCAACAAGTTTTTATACCTGTTGAAATTTGTTCTGAAAAGCCACCAGTTCTTCTATAAATAGTCAGTCCCTCATTTGGATTTTGCAATGAATTTTTCCGTTCTTGCTTCTACTATTGCTCTCTGCATTTTGCTGCATTTATTTTCCATGAGAAAGAGTATATACACAGAGTGTGTTTGTTGTGCGAACAGTTTGCAGTGCTGCTAGTGTTCGTTGTATATCATTTCATCTTAGGAGATAGACATCCATAATCTGTGAGCACCCTAGAGGGGACGAATTTATCCTAAGGAGACAGTGTTGAACACTGGACTTGATTTAAATATCTAAGAAAATAATACTGTAAGTGATTAGCTTTCTTTTCTGTTTATATTTATTTTTCTTTTTCAAATTCTGTTTTATTTCTGTAACAAAATAAGAATCTGTTTTCTTGGTTTTTATATTCTGTTTTGTTTTTTGTAAACAAATAGACTCTTTCCTTTCTTAATCCATTCTTCGAATACTGTGAAGATTGATTAATAGATAATTGTCAATCGAAAACATTTCACATGCAACCACAAAAGGTCATGTGCTCTATTTTCTGCTTACCAAATGCAGAGGATATATATGTAGGGGAACATATATAGAGCTTTCTAAAGTGCAAGGGGTAGTAAATGTATAGTTTGGATGGAAAAGGGTTGTGAGTTTATGTTCTTACCCTTCCAATAATATCACCTGACGGTAATGTGCAGATTTTCTATTTGCGTTTGTAAGTGAATTAAGTGAGTACTTATTTTGTATTTTAAAAAAATCACAAATATTTTCTTTTTTAAATATATCTAAATTAAGTGAATCTAAAAAATAAACAAATTTACTTAAAATATTTAAAAAAGTTGAAAAAATTAACTATTAAAAAATTAAGAAAAATTTTAAAATCTGAAATAATATCGATAAGTCTTACAAATCAGATTTATTTACTTATAAGTCATGAGTGAATTTTTTTACACACTTAGCCCTCGTTTTGATAATGATATTGAAAAATTGAAAAATTTATTTAAATGATAAATTATTACATTTTAAAAATATTCATTACATTTTAATAATATTACATTTTAATAATATTAATTTTTCATTACAACCCTACAGAAATTACCATTACCTAAAGGAACACTTTACCATTATTAAACAATCGGCTACCAAAATATTTAGTAGCCAAAAGTAGGCCTTTGGCAACTAAAAAGTAATTTAGTCGGTGAATTCCCTGTTTTTGGCGACCAAAATTTTGGTCGCCAAAGGTATTTTATAATTTTTTTATTTTCATTCGGCTACCAAACTATTTAGTAGCCAAAAGTAGTCCTTTGGCGACTAAAACGTAATTTAGTCGGTGAATTCC
This sequence comes from Camellia japonica, assembly GCA_030407325.1. Classification (NCBI taxonomy): domain Eukaryota; kingdom Viridiplantae; phylum Streptophyta; class Magnoliopsida; order Ericales; family Theaceae; genus Camellia; species Camellia japonica. Next base: position 50,107,056 of record JAPPVO010000031.1, on the reverse strand, counting down.
CTGTTTTTGGCGACCAAAATTTTGGTCGCCAAAGGTATTTTATAATTTTTTTTTTATTTTCATTCAGCTACCAAACTATTTAGTAGCCAAAAGTAGGTCTTTGGCGACTAAAAATTCTTTTAGTCGCCAATTGTGATATGTTTAGCTACTAAAAAATTTTTTAGTCACCAATTGTATTTTTTTTAGCTACTAAATTTTTTTTAGTAGCCAATAATCAACATTCTCCTACTTAAAAAAATTAGTAGCTAAAAGGCTGACTTTTGCCGACTAAAATTAATTTTGGTAGCCAATTCCCACACTTTTGGCGACTAAATTTGTTTTAGTAGCCAAAAATGGTCTGCAAAAATGTGTTTTCTTGTAGTGTATTGGACTCAATTGGAATTTGACCAGAAATTTAAGGGGTTGATTATCAACATTAAATGGTCAAAGGGCAAGTGTGACGGGTGTTAAATACATGGTGATAACTGTAATTTTCTCTTTTAAAAATGTACCAAAACTTAACCCATTTTATTTTGGAAAAATCACCGACATAAAATCTTACAAATCTTCAAATGCATTTATTGTAGTATGGAGAAATATGTACTGACATATTTTTCATTTTATTTTTGAAAATTCAAATGAGTTGAAATTTAATGTATATTTATTGATTATTATATTTTTGATTTTTTTTTTAAAAATCAAACTAGTTATATTTCTTTGGACATTGATATTTATTTGAGTATAGCTACTTATTCTATTATTCACAAATAAATATAAGTCATCTACAATATATTTAGTATTTGGGCCAACTTGTGCTCACCTCGAATAATCTCAAGACTTTGAAGTTAATTGGGGAGACTCAAATTAATTGGTTGATTTTTCAACAAATCAATAAATAATATGTAATAATACCCATCGTTGCAAGTAAATTTAACAATAATATTTTAAGTATTTTATAATTTTTTTAATTGGTTTGCCTAAATGAGAACAATATTGATGTTATTATTATTTGAAAAAATTAAAAAAAAAAAATTATAGTGTGACCTTTGTAACAAAATAAATCATTAGTTTTTAATTTTGTCAATTTAAATGCTACTATTTTGATTTATTTTCAATCTCAATCATTCGCTCATTTTTTGTTAGGTAAAATTAACGAAAAAAATATATTTTAATTATTAAACTTAATGCAGATATACATAAAATATTCAAAATATTATTTTGGCTTAAATTTACCGAACGAAAATAGGTCAATGATTTGATTGAAAATAAATCAAAATATTTAAATTTAAATAGATAAAATAAAAATTCATAATTTATTTTATTACATAGGTCAAATTCTGATATTTTTAAAAAATAATTTTCCCTCATTATTTTCGTTAATTTTGCTTAAAGCAATGTAAAGAAATCAACAGCTGCACACATACCAGCATATTAAAAAAAAAAAAACAGAAAATACAAACGCATCAAAGTATGGCGTTTTAGCGAACAGCACTCCCGGCTGTACATTAGGGCCCTTTCCCCCTCCTTCCTCCTCACCTTTGTCATTTGAAAAGTTTTAATTCAAAAGCTAAATCATTGACCGCTTACCCAATTTTTAGCTGGAAAATAAGCCCCTATTTTTGTTACAAACTTTCTTTCTAGGAAGTTTCTTTCGTCAAGACTTGGTACCCACCACTCCCCTCTCACATAAATTATTGACTATGAAATATTTTGAACCACATTCATTTAAATCATTGTCCTCTTAGCTGCTTTGATAGTTCAATATCATTATTATAAATTTGATTTTAATCAATTATGATCGATTAAATTAATAAATGTGATTAGAAAATTTATCTTTTCATATGACTTTTGACAATTTTGAACTCAAATAACATATCATAAATATGAAGATTCTAAATACACTTCATAATATCTTTTTACATTTATTTGTATTAGCATAATATCCGTATTATGTACGATCATAAATAAGTAAATAAAAACTTCTAAAATTAAATAAATAAAAAATTAATTTTAGAATGCACAAAAAATGGTAAGCAAATTTAAGCTAATTTCATCACAGCTACACAATGGGTTTTTTTGATCATGTTATTAATGATGTGTTTAATTAAATAACTCAAACATGTGTCATAATACAATTGGTAAAATTTAAAGACAAAAAAATAGGCTAAATTAGAAAAATAGTAAAGGCATGGCTATATTTGTTGTGTTGGATCGCTCGGGCCAAGCACTCCGTCCATGGCTAGCATTGTGGGATGAAATGTATCTATGATTTATTTAAATGGTAGTTTGTGTGATTTATCTAAAAATTTATGCAATTTCTCTCTATTTGTTAAATGATTTATGAGAATCCTCATTTCAAGTAGCAATTTCATATATTGTTAAAGGTTACTCATAAATTTAAAGCTAAAATTTCAAACGTGATGCATTATAAAAATATACGTATTTGTCTCAATTTATTTTGTTGATTACAGCTTAACCCATAGATAAAACATTTTTTTGTAGGCATTTCTGGTTATTTACCAGACTAATGGCACTGATCATTAGTCTGATGAAGTCATTCAGCAAACGGTTAGTATTAGAAAATAAAGTGGAAGAGATAAAAGACCATCCACATTAACCTCACCAAAATAGTAAAAATGTTAAATATTGCTGATAAATCATAAAATTCTTACTCTATTAATTTTAACAAATTATTTCTAAATTAGTTTTTGATTGAATCTGCTACAGTACCTCAACAAATATTCATTAGTTATTCAATAGTTTATTATTTCTTTGAGACAAGCTAATCTATTTTTTATTATATTTTCTCACTCACTGGACGTCCTTCGGATGTCTACCCTGATGTCCCTGGGAAGAACGAAATTTTGTTGAATTTTGGCCTGACCGGTCGACCGCCCGGTCATCTGATAGGTCAATCGGCTAGTCGACCGCCCCTTAGCAGGTTTGCCTCCTTCGGCTGCTGCTATGGTGCACTGAAAAAAATATATTTAAATTGAAAGAGACAAAAAAATAAAAATTAATATTTTAATGAAATAGAATTTTAGAATAGAGAGTTTGATGAAGTGTGTATATAAAAAAGAGATTAGCTAAATTATAAAAGTGGATTTTAAGTTATAATTTGATTCAAAATTTACTAAAACCAATGCAGATGCTCTAGGGACAATAAATTAGTTTAGTAGGTCTAGTGCACCACGTCATCATACTAATGTGTGGGGTGCCAAACAAATAAAATTTTGAAAAAAGATGGTTATTGACAGAATTCATGCATTGTGATGTTTTTTATTCTATATATTATTTTTATTGGTCGGACACATTTCTAACATGGTGTTCCGGAACCATGGAATAACTTCTTGTCAATGACATTGAGAGCTAAAGAGGTGAGGGAGTTGAGGGAAAAGTGGGAGAGATAAGGACAACAGGGTAAATTCGTCTTTTAACCAAAGAAAACTGTGCTTGAGTATTTTTTTTTTCTACTCTCCATTATAGATGAAATTTCGAAAAGTAATCTACTGTACAACAGTATCTTTTCCTAATTCCCACCGAAAATTCTATTTCCATACACATATATATCTCAGTGTACATCATTTTTTCCTGTTTGGTAACCATTTTATTTTTAATTTATATTTACAAAAATTTTAAAAATTGTCATAAAAACTTGTTTAATAATTTTTTTGGTTTATAAATGGTTGTCTCAATTTATAAATTTGAAGAAAAAAAGTAAACTTAAAAAATGAGTTTACGTTGGTTTTTAAACAGAAATTTAAAAATTTGACTAACAATTTTTTTTTTGTCAATTAATTTTTTTTTCAAATATTTTTTTTAATTACTTTTTTTTTCAATTAATTTTTTTCCAATTAATTTTTTTAATTATAATGTTTATGATCCCATTGTCATAAATAATAAAAAAATAAATATAAATATTTTAGGTCTGAACAAACATACCTTTTAGTTTATATTTTTAAAATTTTTCAAACATTTTGTTCAAATCAAACGCGTTTGTAGTTTATGTTTTTCCAAAAATAAACAAAAATCAGTTTATAAAATTTTTGTAAACATATACAAAAAACGTAAACGTTGCCAAACGCTACCTTAGTATACACACTTATTAATTATTTTTCTCAATTCACACAATAAATATTCAATTTTACCCTTTACTCATATTATTGTACACACACCAAACTCTCAATCCACACACTTGTTGAGCAGACCACTGCTACAGTTTCAGACTTGTTGAGCAATTTGAGAGCTCTTGGGCACTGTAGAAGCACAACCTCCAAGGTCTCCTTCTTCACGCGAAGTCGATCCTTATCCGAATCAGCAATGACCTCCATAACCCTAACAATACATACAAATATATGTATGTAAGAATATATAGTCACAATATATATATATATATAGTACATAATGAAATATAGGGAAACCTCTTTTTCTCTCCTTTTTTGTTTTTGTTTTTGTTTTCTTTTGCTCCAACCCTAGAGAGAGAAGATTGTTGTGCTGTTTTGTTTTTATCATTTGTGAGCTTGTTTTGTTTCAGAGGTGTGAAGGACATGTGATTTTGTGTTTTTTTTTTTTTTTTGGGGGGGGGGGAAGGGAGGGGGGGTTCGTACAATGTTTTTGTTTTGTTCAATGATGGCACAAGTGAGAGTAGGTATTCGCTTGCAAAACTTACAGAAACAACATATAATGTAATAATTCGATATTGGTTGTCCGACTAAAAATCCCCCCCAAAAAAAAAAAAAGAAAAAAAGAAGAAGTTAAAAAAATTAAGATAGCGTTTGATAGAGTTTTAGAATTATGATTTGAGAATAAAGTTGTATTTTGAGTTTGTGAGTTTTGGAATGATGATTTGAATGTGAAAAATTTGTTTGGTTATGTGTTTTGAAAATAGTTTTGAATTAAGTTTGAAATTTTTGATGTGACATATGATATTTAATTCAAAAACTTACAACTCATAACCAAACACACAACCCAAAATTCTATTTAAAGCTCATAAAAAATTTAAAAACAATTCTGAAAATATTTTTTTTATTTAAAATATAAAAATAGCAAGTGCCAAAAAAAAAGAAAAAAAGAAAAGAAAAGAAAAGAAAAGAAAAGAAAAACACTGTTCTGGTCAACCGGCAAGACGATTGGCCCGACATCCGACGTCCGGGGGGACATCCGGGCAGATAACTGGGTAGACATGTTTTGAAAGTGAGTGTTGAATCAATGTTTGAAAATTGTAATCAAACACGACACTCTAACAAAGGTGTGGAATTAAGTTTTCAAAACTCCACCAAACACTATATTTTCATCACTAATAGAGTATAAATCTAGAGATTAAAGCAATATGAAAGTTGTTATAAGAGTATTATTTTGCAAGCAATAGAGGAGTACAGAGTGTGTAGCAAGCAAAGTGACAATAATAGAAAAACTAGAGTTTAGAATTTTTTTTTACTCAAAAGGCGTACATTAAGATTTTTTTTTTATTTTTAAAAGATGTGTACAGAAATATTTTTATATAATATTATTGGTGTTGGTGGATGTCCATTATGATCATTTTAATTTAAGATATAACTATTATAAAAAATAATATTTCATTAACTATATACACTAAAATAATTAAGTACGTAGAAATAGAATTTTCCAATTCCCACTCAATGATAATTCCCCTAACAATTTACCCATTTCTTTATCTTTTTGGCTCTTTACTTTTCCAGCTCATGTCATGCCTAAGCTTTCTGCCACAATCCCATCAATCTCCCATGTACTCTCTCTCTCTCTCTCTCTCATTTCCTTTTTTTAATTTTCTTCTACAAATTATGTATAACTTTTAAAATATAAATTTGATTTATATAAAATTAATATCGTTGAAAAGATATGAATAGATGTAGAACTATCTTCAAACTGTTTTTTACAAAGCCAAACTGTTTCTTTCTTTGAACATGAATGACCCTTAGAGTTCTACTGAATCTAAAACATTTTTCGAACACATATGTAATCTTTTAAAATGTTTTGAACCATTTTCTAGTTGATTTTCAACATCGAAAAGTCTAAATCTTGACCTGCAAATGACAAGAAACTGACTTGAGCTAAACTAGCAGCCCAGCTTTGTAAGGCTAGCTGATTATTCTATGCGCTCCCAATATGCGATGAGTTGGCTAGACATCTCATTTTGTTGAGTTATGATACTTAAGCCCATTGTCGAATTGTAGCCAATGACGATAATTCAAACGACAGTGAAACACTAGGATGATCTCTTCGAAGCAAGCTTGATGTGGAACCGTCCCTATTCTAGTCATTTTCACTTTCCCCAAAACTAGAAAACTTTGGGCACATTTTTGCTAAATTATTTCTCCAAAATCGAGCATTTATGAACCATCATTCGAATCGATAACGGGCCGTTGCATCTTTTAAAAAGTCATTTTGAGTTCAAAAAGTTTGAAATACCTTAGAAAACCCTTAAAAAATTAGAAACTAATAAGATTTTGTTTGGGGTGTGAGTTAACTTTTTGGTTATTATAGGTTTGGGCTAAAAAACTTCATTTGAGAATTTTTTAACTTTTGTGAGAAAAAAAATGAAATGATTGTTATTTAGATATGACATTTTATCGTATTGGCTTTTTAACCTATTTTGCCTTTCTGTATTTATTTTAACCCTTTAATCCCAAAAATGTTCATGCCAAATGAGGGCTAAACCAACCTAGATCACCCCCATGGCCTAGCTCACACTAAGTACCTCCACAGAGGGTTGGTTTTCCCATCATTGCGGGTTGATCGACCCTATGTGCTCGGGTTGCCTATTTTCGGCCCATTGCATTATGAGTCTATTTCGGAATTTCGCTATTTTTCACCATCCCACATCGAAATTAGGGTTGTATAGTCATCTTTCAAGCCTACTACATAAGCACAACCTTCGCTACAGAAAAAAGGGATTGAAAATATTGAGAGATATAGTGAGCAAGACAAAAATCAAAATTTTCCTCGCTTTCTCTTAATTTCTTCTTTGTTCTAAGTTTTGTTCTTTTCCCTTGAAAATTGTTGGTGATTCTACATTAAGAGGGACTTCAAAGAAGAAATCTGCAAGTTCAAGGTTTAGAATCGAAAAGTTGTCCCAGCAATCTAACAGTGGTATTTTGCTTTCAAGGTTAGATCCATTGTTTATATAGGACTACTTTCAAGGTTAAACACATTTAGCAATGTTTCTACTAGTCACCAAAAGTACAATTTAAGTCATTGAAGGAATCAGTGATGAAAGAAAATTCGTCACAACTTCATTGACAAAAGGGTGTCACAAAAAGAATCGGCAATAACCAACTAGGCTTAGCCTAGTTGGCCACCATGCCTTCCTTAAGGCTTAGTCCCAAGGAGGTCATGGGTTCAATTCCCCCTAGCGGGGTTGAATTAAGGGAGTACAAGTTGTAACAACCCCGATTCGTAATCAAGTACTAATCCGTAATTAAGGATGCTAATGAAGGGATTAAAATAAATTATGCGTTATTATGTATTTTGTATGTTAATTGGCTTTTTATCTGTTACTTGTAGAAATATATGTCCGGAATTCTGCTTTGATCTAAAAATTAAAAACCTTATCGATATCCGAAATTGAAATTGATTACGTTATTATGTTATTTGGAATTTTTAGAATCATATGGCAATTTTTATTAAAAAATTGATTCAGTCTGATTAATTAAGTTGTGTTTGGCAAGCCTAATGTTCTAATACAACTATAAATATAAGACTTAAGCTCATGTGAGCTCATATCTTCTTCATTTCCTTAGTGCAAAAATCTCAAAATCAAGTTTAGAGAGAGAGTGAGCTCAAGTGTAGAGTGAGAAAGTGTGTATTTGAGAAGAACTTGAAGATATAGCTTGAATTGATCAAAGATTGTGCTAGACCTAGAGTGTTTGAAGACTCTAGGTAAGAACTCAACCTTTAATTTATGAATCTAAGCTATCAAACATGAGAAAAACATGAAGATTATGTGTTTAATTGTGTAATTTGAGCTTGGAATGAAGAATTGGGTTACAATTCACATTGGCATGCTCATGTAGGTATTAAATCATCATGTTAGCTATGAGCTTCAACATTTGTTTTGAATTTGGAGGATGAAATGTACATGCATGCATATTTCACCAAGTTTTATAAGTCAATTCCATGTTTTTGAAGTATTGAGAAAGAAATTGGAAGAGAATTCCACATGTATGCATGAATAGATGGAGTTTTGCCATGTTGATGTGGTCTTGATCATCCATGATAAAATTGTGGATTAATTTGTACATTCATGTTTGAATTACCATGTTTTGAACCTTGATTTCATGTTTTGCAAAACAATTTCTTACATGCATGGAGTTTATGAGCTCAAGTTTGCCAAATTCATGAGTTTTGGGGAAAAGAGTTTGAAAGGTTTTACATGCATGCTTTGTTTCTTAAGTTTCAAGATGAATTTGAGCTATTGGCAAGCTCTTGAGCCATGATTTCATGAAATAATCCTTAATTCTTCATATTTTGCAAGTTTACAAATGTTATCTCAAGTTTTGGGGCCCAAGAGTTGAGTTTTGGAGAGTTAAATTCGAGTTTTGAACTTGGAAGTGCAATTTGGAAATCCCAGATTCTGCTTTCCCGCTCAAGCGACCACTTTATGACCTTGCACTTTCGCTCGAGCATGAAATGCGAGCACCCAGAAGTTTCATGTCTTTGCAGACCGCTCGAGCGAAAGAAGTTGCACTTGAGCGACCACTCACGTTTTGCATGTCCGCTCGAGCGAGGAAAGCTACGCTCGAGCAGGGACCCTGTTTTCTGAAATTTGACCAAGTGTTTCAACTCATATTTTGGCATCCTCGTTGCAACTTAGGCATTTCTAAGCCTTAATTAAGCCATAGTAATGAGGATATGAATTAGAGACACACTAAGAAAGGAATGTACTAAGTTAAGAGATTGCAAGTGTGTGTTTTAAGCAATGCGTTAAGCAAGAACAAGAAACCTATTTAAAGAGAACTATGCCGTAATGGCCAAGTACATGTATAATGATATGATATGTTTGTGTTATGTACTTTTTTATTTGTACGTCAACGTCTGAAGATTGATTGACCGTTTACGGGAGCCCACTGTGAGTAACATTATTGTAAAGATATGTTCATACGAATTATGTTCCAAATGTGATTTGATAAGTTATGATTTCCAAAATGATGATTATTGACGTGAACGAACGTCCTATGTTTGTAATCTATTATGGCATCCATAGATAGCCCCAAGTCATGGGGGACGGTATGTTAATGTGGGTCCATGACATATATGTGATTACGAGATCTTGTTAGCCATTTCATTGTGGTGACATGTGTTAAATCGGCATCCGGAACCGATTACTCTAGTTGGAAGACGATGTGTGATATGTTCTATAGGATGTACCATTATTATGTTCAGATATGAGAATGATTATGTTATGATCTGTTTTATGATTATGAAATGTTCGGAATTCGTTCACTAACGTCTTTACCTTAATGTTATTCACTAGGCTTTGACTCACTGTGTGTATATATATGTATAGGTGGGCATTCTGGAGATCGAGCCTGAAGGCTTTTGTTTGGATCAGTGTTCTGTTGTCAGCCAACCATTATGCCTCACGTGGAGGTTCCTGAAGTGTCACGTATTATGAGTTCTGGTTGTTTATGTATATCAGACTTTGTTTGTTTTTGTTGGCTGTACTTAAGATGCTACATTGTGTGTAGGTATAATGTAAGAATGGTTTTTGGATATGTATATAAAGTTTTAAATATTCTGTTTCATATAAGTCTGCACAGCTCATTGGACAACTATATTTATGTATTTGCTTCTGCAGCCCCTAATTATATGTTTTTCTGTTAAGAGGCCTTTGGTAATCCAAGGATTATTGGCCGGTCATGACTCTACACCCATAGGGACGGGTTTGGATCGTGACACAAGCACTTAGATGCTTTGCCAAGGGTAGGGAGATTTTCTCCCATAGGTGCTAATTTAACAACTATCAACTAACATTTGCCGATAAAAAAGAAAAAGAAAAAGAAAAAAAGAATTGACAATGAAATAAATTATGGTTACCATATCTAGAAATCAACGACCAAGTGTATTAGCCACCAAAAATAAAATAAAAAAGTGACACTGTAAATTGACATTTTGTCTTTAAAAATAGTGTTAAGCGGAAGAAAAATTGAGTTTTAGCAACAAATAAACTCGTTGCCAAAAATAACATTTAGTGACAAAGTAATTCATTGTTGAATGATAAATGTTTTAGCGATGAGTCAATTTTTTGGTTGCTAAAAGTACCAAATAGCGACTAACTACATTTCGTCACACCAAACTACTGACACTTACTTTTAATGATAGAAACTAAATTGTTCACCAAAAATAAATTAACCGTAACTAAAAAAACCTGTCACCAAAAATCAACTGAGCAATTTTTAAAATTTTCTTGTTTAGTGTGACGACCCCGACCTCCAAACTAGTGCATTATATAATTGTAATGAGTTTAATTGCATGATTATGTGCTTAATTGTGTGAATACATGTTTAATTCTATAATTATCTGTTGACATGTGGAATATTTGTTTAAATTGACAACTTAGAGTTGGAAATTGAAAGCCTAAACGACTTCAGAAATTGAAATTGACTAGCCCAATAGGCTAATTAGAATATTTAGAATTTTATGGCAACTTTAATTGAAATTTGATTTAGATCAAAATAATTAGAATAAACTGATTGCATTAGTTAGGATTAAGCCTAATTAATTAATCTTAATCACATTTGATTAGGCTAACTTAATCACACCCTATACAAGGCCCTAATTAAGCTTATAGGCTCATTTTTATAACTCTTGGCTGAGAATTGAGAGAGAATGGAGGAGAGCTCAACATCTTTGGAGAGAAAATAAAGAGCTTGTAGAGAATTGTGGAAGATTGAAGGGTTGGAGCTATAATACACTTGAATTTACACATTTGGTTTGAGATTCATCCTAAATTCTTAGAATTGAATCATGTAGAAACTAAGTTCATGGAGTTATAGGATTATTTGGTTGAATTTGAATAGGTTGAGCATGAGTTGTTATGAATATATGAATTGGAGTTGAATTATTGACATGCATGCATAATTTGAGTTAGAATTCATGAAATTCTACAAGTTAGCCTAATCAACTTGTAGAATTCCTACAAGCATGGCACATTTACACCTAAATTTGGAGAATCCTTCATGTTTTCATGCTTCTCATGTCACTTCATTATTTTGAGCATGTTTTGAAGAAATGTATACTCAATTTGAGTTAAACTTATTTTTTAAGTTGAGGTTGAAGTCTTTGGTTGGGAAATTACCATGGTTTTGAATAAATGGGTTCAAATTGGAAGTATTTTCATGTTATATAATGATTTTCCATGTTTTTGTACGAAAAACCCAAGATTTGAGGCTTTGAATACCATGTTTGAACTTCAAACACAGGTCTAGAAATTCCAGAATTCGTGCTGTCCGCTTGAGCGAGGGAAGCTCCGCTCAAGCGTGAAAATCGAGCTCCCAGAAGTTTTCTGAAATTTTGTAGCTCGCTCGAGCGACCAAAGTGGCACTCGAGCGAGGACCCTTTTTCTCAGTCTTCCGCTTGAGCGACCATCAAGGGAGAATTTCATGTAACCAGTACTTTTGCAGACCACTCGAGCGAAGGAAGACACGCTCGAGCGACCACCTTTGTTTTTGATCCTCCGCTCGAGCGTGAGAAATTGCCCTCGAGCGTAGACTTTGTTTTCCGCAAATTTTGAGAAACTCTTTTGAGTGCATATTTGCATCCTCATGTCACTCCAAGCATACTTAGGCACCATTTGGACTCCTATAATCATAGAATAAGTTAGAAACACATAAAGAGAATTGAATTAAGGAAATGGAGTTTCAATTGCGTTTTGTTATGTGTTTTGTTTAGGTTTTGAGGCTTAGTGATAACGCAAACCACTATGAGTAATAACTTTATAAAGATATGTTCAAGTTATTTCTATTTTCGAAAATGTTATTAATATTGAAATAGATCTGTGACTGATCGACGAATTTTTTTCTTTTTTTTAAATGATATGATGATTGATAGCATGGCTCATTGAAACGTCATTTTCTTATAATGAATGAAGTACCGTTTTAAAATGGTTTTGCGGCACCCATTAAATATTGACCCTTGCCTGGGGGAGATTAATACCAAGGCCATTGACCCTTGCCTGGGGGAGATTAATACCAAGGCTATTGACCCATGCCTAAGGGAGATTAATACCATGGCCATTGAATTGATCGAAGCACAGAGAACTTCTAATGTTAGACCCATCGTGGTCTATCGTTATTGAAATATTGTTCCTCTAATGGGTATGCCGCATGTACGAATGAAACAATTATTGATGCTAAGATTGATACTTGTGATGATAATGAACTTCATTCATTTAACCTCTTTATTCTGTTATTACTCATTGGGCTCTAGCTCACTATTTATTTATGTACATATATGTAGGTGGTCAAGCGGAACAACAAAGTTAGACAGCCTCAAGTCTACCTTGGGTCAGCTTTCAAGGAGCTCCCAAGTGAAGCAATCAGGCTCAGGAGGAGCCGCGCTAGCCAAACCCCCCCTTTTGTGTACTTTAAATTTCTTTTGCAATTGTGTATAGTTGGGGTTGTATATATATATATGGATATGGAAGACATAACTTGTACTCATGATGGATGTATCTTTCAAACAAAACTTTGCTTAACATATTTGTTCTCCTCATATATGCACAGCTCAATGGATAAATTCTATATCATTTTAGACTTCTGCTAAGCCCCGTACTTTATAATTAAAGGTTCATTTGTATGGAGGCTGTAGGTAATCTATGGTTACTGGCTAGTCATGACGCTAAACCTATAGGGGCGGGTTTAGGGCCGTGACAGAGTGGTATCAGGGCACGAGTTATATCTCACTCACTTGTCCATTGAGCTGTAGAGAGTCTAGAAGAGACTTCGGGATTGCATTCATGTGTAAGTGAATATTAGAGTGAGATAAATTGTATGATTACATGTTTTGAATTTGTACATGTGGACATATTTTATTTGTTGTGTTTATTATAATACAAGTTTTATATAGAAAAATGGTGAGGACAAGGGGTGATGAGCTAGAAGAGGCATCCTCCTCAAGACTAGACAAACTGGAATGAATGATGCACGACATGGCTGAGGCCATAAGACAACAACAGCAATGGCAGAAACAACAACAACCACCTCTCCCACCTCCAATGCCTGTGCCACCTCCAGCTCGTGGGTGTCAGTTGGAGACTTGTATTGTTGCCTTGACTAGAGAATTTAAAAAGATGAAGCCACCAGTGTTTCATGGTGGAATTGAACCATTGAAGGCCGAGGCTTGGGTCTTAGGAATTGAAAAGCTGTTTGAAGTATTCCCTTGTACCGAAGCTCAGAAAGTACAGCTAGCAGCATTCACCCTAGGAGATGATGCCAGACGTTGGTGGATGTCAATGCGAGATGATAATAAGGATGTTACTTGGTCTCGTTTTTTGGAAATATTCTACGGGAAATATTTTCCCCAATGTGTGCAAGACGGAAAGGCAGCTGAATTCATAGAACTCAAGCAGGGAAATAAATCGATCGCTGAATATGAGGCTCGATTTACAAAGTTAGCTCGCTTCGCACCTCACATAGTAGATACAGATTACAAAAAGGCCAGATCTAGACCGCCCGGAACTCCGCTCCGCGCGCGGGGGCACAAAATCGTTGTTCTTAGCTACTACAGTTCGAACTCGTGTCACGGTTCTGAATCTAATCTCACAAAGTGCAATGTAAGACTGATAAATCACCAAAGAGTTCAAGTCTGGCAAATCGTTTTGGAAAATCGATTTTGATCAAGAAGTGCCAAACATGTACTGCTTTATCAGATATAGAGTCGCCACCTAAATATTTTATTTTGAAAAATTTAGGAAATTCTGACTCGTGCCTAAGGCCACGTGTCTGTCATCACCAAAGTTGCCTCGGCTCGGGAACTTGGGTATGAGAGGGGAAGGTCATGCAATGAGCACCCCCGCTCGCCCGATCAAAGATCGGCCTTTACTAACATGATATGTTATTTTTGAAAACACATGTGTTCTTATTCTGGTTATTCACCTAGAATTACTATGTGATGCGCACAACATACAAGTATAGACTAGATCGCCTAAGTTGGAACAAAACATTTCATGTTTGTTTGTTTGAAAACGGTTTGAAGTTTGCTACTCGCAAGTACGCTAAGTCGTGGATTTTGCCACCCTCAAGTGGGCTTAGAAAACATGATTTTTCCACTCTCAAGTGGGCTTAAAACACACATTTCAATGAATTGTTCCAATTCAAGAAATGAAGCCTTCATCCACAGGCATTCATGTAGTTAAACACATAAGCAATTAGCCTCATGGCAAACATGCTATCATGGCAGCACTCACACTCATGCAAGATGCTAAAGCATAAACACTTACAGTGTACTCCGAGCAAAAACAGAGAACTAGTTAGTAATCATGCATGATCCTAGCTATGTCAAGAATGCCTAATGCAACACATGCAAAAATGCAACTAAGATTGGCTCGTCTATTCTAAGATGTCATGTGAATGCAACAATTGATACAAGTATTCAAATAGGTATTGAAGTACAACGCAGTTTGTATGATGCGCCGAGCCCGGTGCATGCAAGACAGATGAATGATGCACGCATGCGAAACATAAGGTATGCTAATCGAAATATGCCCTAAACTAACCATCGAAAGCAGGTAAGTAAAAGGGAGAAAGACGTGGGGTTGGAAGACATTCACACACGCACGCACACTTATTACAGCAATACGCCCTCTCGATGGAGGGTCCGAATAATAAGCTAACACTAAGCTATGCTGCTTAATTACAAACCGAAACTAATTAACTAACAAGCTAATTAATTATTACACAACCGAATTGGACAAATAGCTATACTAAGCTAAATGAATATTACAAAACCAATCAAATGATTAATTACACGAACTAATCAATGAATACTGAAATGGCCTCGCAGGCGATGAAGAGATGCATGCTCGGTTGGCTTCGCTCAGAAATCCACTACCGTGCCTCATGTTGCCTCTGTTTGCACTGTTTTAGACTCTCGAAAACTGTGCCAATCTCCAAAACACTTTTGATCCACCTCATGGACATGCTGAGAGGTCATCTGCCAAGAGGTATGGCCATTGGCCAAAGGATAACGGTCATTGACCAATTTTGAGGCAATCGGCCAATTATTGATAGCCGATCGGCACACTAGATAGCCGATCAGCCATATCTTCCTGCAAACTCTCTTTTTTGCTGCAACAGAGCACAAACAGAGACACGACAATGTATTTGCAAGAAAATGTGTGTGCAACTACACACCTTAGTATGTCTAAGGCTCAAAGGTGTGTAGTGCTCGACTCACAAGCCATCAATCATGCATCTCGATGCATGATGGCCAAAGAGGCCGAGTTGCACAAATCAATGTCAAATGAATGCACAAAAACACATAAATGCCTTAACCTCTATCATGCTTGATCAAGAGGGCCGGCGACCGAGGATTGAGGCACATTTCATCACTTCAAGTATGAAACGTCCTTCGTTCTTCGTGTTTGGACTAATGCCCTATCCCAAACACAATGCAATGCAAGGTATGCCAAACACAATGCAAATGACAAGCATGCAAACAACATGGCATGCAACAATATGCAACAATGTCATGCAATGCAACTAGCATGCAACAACATGCAACAATGTCATGCAATGCAACTAGCATGCAACAACATGCAATGCACCAGGCAATGCAACAACACTTTATCTAATCAACATGCTAAACATCATGAACATGCAACAACATGCAAGTAAGAATGTCATAAGCATGCAAATGTCATCCAACTCAAGCATGCAAACATGATACAATATAACAACATTGAAACAACATGCTCAATGGACTTAAACCAAAAGTGGACGAATCTCAATCATGCCCAAATCAGTGGCCATAACACTCTTAAAAGATGGCATGAAAGGCTAGAAAATGCATGCTCATGCAATGGCCCATCAACTAGGCACAAGAGCACAACTCTCAGAAGTGCTCAAGGAGTGACAAATATGGAAGTGCGACAACACTATAAGCTCTGAAATCATGCATGGAATGTTTTCAAATCAACCAAACAATACAAGTATGGCATGCAAGAGGGCTCAAAGCTTGAAGCTAGCATAGACACTTGCACTATAACTATGCACACATGAAGCATATGGCCAAGGCTACCTAAAACAGTCCTAGAACATGCCAAAATGATACTAAAACATGCACGGACCAAAGCTAAAACATGCCAGCATGAAGGGTCAAAACAACAAGCATGCAAGGCCAAAATGGAGGATTGCACTACACATATCAAGACCAAGCATGAGATGACTTCAACGACAAAAATTAGAGTTATATCATGGCATAATGAGACCAAATACACACTGATATGGCAGCTTACAAGCTTAGGCAAAATGGCATACGCAATGGCTCATTCTTAAGGCATAAAGAACCAACTCCTCAAAGCATCAAAAGAGTGAAATATTTGAGTGTATGACCACACCACATGGACTGAAATCACATATGAAATGATGCCAAATCATGAAAATGGTCCAACCAATGCATGCTAGTGACTTGGAAACTCAAAGCTAGCAAGCTAGAATGCACTATGGCTATACAAAGCATGGCATGCATGACCAAAACAACACAAATCAAAGCTTAAGCATGTTAAAACAAGGCTAAAAGCTTCTTGGAGTTGAGCCAAAATATGCTAGAATGATTGGCCAAAACATCAAGCATGTTAGACTAGTAAGCATGGATTACACTACAAGTGTATAAAGCATGCAAGAGGTGAGTCCACCAATCAAAATCAGAGTTATAACATGTCAAAATGACACCAAAAACATGCTTGAACTAAGCTAATTCAAACCACAAAAGCATGCTACTTTGTAAGGCTAACAAGGCGAGCAAAGAGGATTTACACTACAAGTGCAATAAGCATGCAAGAGGTGACCAAGACAGCCAAAAAAAGAGTTATGGTAGGTCTGATAAGTCACAAAAATGAGCCTAAACAAAGCCATAAAGAAGTAAAAAACACAAGCTCATTTGGTTGGCCATCAAGACTAGCAAGCAAGACAAGTGGAGAGGGGACCACCCTCTCCTATTTGGGCCCTAAAAATAGGGTTTTTACCACTAAAAATCCTCTGGATTTTAGTGGTTCTAAGGCCAAAAAGAAGTTGTTTGAAATGTTTGAAAGTTAGCTCACAAGGCCTTACAAGCCAAGGAGCAAAAAGAGGACAACCCCCTAGCCAACCAAGGCAAAAACCAAGACTTTTAGGATTGAAAAATAGAGGTTAAATAGAGGTTTTTGTAGTTCAACACCACCCCAATAAATAGCCCCAAAGTAGTTGAAAACTATGGTAAAGCTAGTATGCAAAACAAGCTAAAAGGGGTGAGTGATTACCTTTGGAGAACAACAGCAAAATGGCCTCTTTCTTGGCTTAAATGACCTTCTATCAGCCCAAAAATAAGCTCCAAGGGACCTCAGCCCATAGATATGCAACCTTGATGAAGGATGCCTAGGCAAACTAGAAGTATTTCTCTATTTCTATGCACTTCTATGCACAAAAGGGTAAAAGAGAGAGCAAACTAGAGAGAGAGGCAGAGATTTAGCTCTGGAAATTGTAGAGAGAGAGATGAGTTTTTAGTGAGAGAAGCTCTCAAACTTGTTTAAGAAGTTCTAACCCTCTAAAAATATGAGATATAGGTTCATATATAGCAATTCAAGAGCTTTTGGTCGAAAATATCTAAGTTGGGACAGCTAGAGCTTGCTGGAAACAGCTGGAGGAGAAAATATCTTCAAAAAATCTGAGTTTGGGTCACTCTTGGCCGATCGGCCATCTTTGGTGCCAATCTGCTACTTGTGATGGCCAATCTGCTACTTGTTTTGGCTGATTGGCACATTTGTAGCCGATAGGAAATTATGCTCTGCAAGTCCAACTTCAAGTGGGCATAACTCCTTTATATGAACTCCTTTTCAGGTCATTCTTCTATCCAAATTGAATCCCTGGAAGTAATATTTCCAATGGTGGCAGTCTTGCATCAAATTTCCAACTACGCAAAAAGTTATACTTGTTTTGGTGAAGCCGCTCAATTTCGATCCTACCCGAATTGATGCCTAACTTCCAACAACCATATCTCTCCCATCCGGACTTGGCTTTAGGAGATTCTTGAGTGTAAAATGAAGCTCCAGAAGTCTTCTTTCCAACGATGGTGGCCTCATAGCTTAAATCCAAGTGTATAGACAGATAGGCCTGATTTAGCGAGGACCGCTTGACTCTCTCTTAGCGATTCATACCCATCTTCTTCTCCAACTTGGTTTCTTCCCTCTACTCCTCCTTTCTTCAACTCCAAACCCCCAAACAAGGTGTTTTGAAAGATTTTTCAATGATTTCATCTTTATTTCATTTATTTTCACTTTGTCCTTGCTCGGTTTACCGAAAAGCGCAACATTGGACAAAATGCGAGCCTCGGAACATCGTAGAAACTTCTTTTCAAAAATATTTTGAAAGCAAGGATTTTAAGATCTAAATTTTTTTTGGTCCAACAATGGGGTGTGAGGTTTGGATTTGACGCTCTCCTTGCCAAAGAAACCGACCCTTTGCATAGCATAAACTGCACAACTTTCATCACCAAGTAAACCATCAGTAGCGCCAAAGTCTTAAGGGTGGTCAAAAATGGGATGTCTACACCAGACAGTTTGAAGGGGGCTTGCGTGACCCGATTCTGGATAAAATTAATGTGCTCAAATTACCAACGTATGTGGAGCTACTAGATAGGGCATTGATAGCAGAGAGAAATGTGGCCAACCGTAAACAGAACTTTGAATGGAAGAGCAGGAGACATAACTTTAATAAGGGGTCATCATCAGTAAATAAGAAGTTGAAGTCTGGGGATTCAAGTAACTCGGGGTCAACTCAAAGTGGCAATTCGACACCTACTTGCACAGTTTATGGGAAGAAGCATTGGGGTGTTTGTTATCGTACTATGGGGGCTTGTTACCAGTGTGGGAAGATAGTACATATGGCGAAAGATTTCACACAATCACAACCGGGTGGTAACCGAGGTGCCACAAGCTCGATTGGGTTAGCTCCCACAACAAAACCAACTGCAGTACCACCTACCACAAGAAATGAGTAGAGACGAGGAAGAGTTTTTGCATTGATTCCAGGGGATACCCAAAATACTGAGGTTGTAGTGTCAGGTACAATGTCCATTTGTGGTAAACCTGCTTATGCTTTAATTGATTCAGGGTCTACACATTCGTTTATTTCTATGGTTTTTGCTGAAACTCTGAATAGACCTATAGAAACATTGAACTATATACTATGTGTTGCATCACCTACGAGAGGATCCATGCCATGTTCAACTGTATTTGTTGCATGTGAATTATTCCTTGGGAATGCTGTTTTGTATGCTGATTTAATACCTCTAGACATGAGATATTTTGATGTGGTGTTAGGTATGGATTGGCTAAATAAATATTATGCAACTATTGATTGTGTTTTGAAACGAGTAATATTTCGACCTCCAGGACAAGATGAATTTTATTTCGAGGGAAAAGGGATAGTTTCACCACCATACCTCATATCTGCCATGAAAGCCCGAAAACTAATAAATAAGGGTTGTCAAGGGTATTTGTGTAGTGTAATAACTGAACCAATTATAGACATTACTCTAGACAACATACCAGTTGTGAGAGATTTTCCTGATGTGTTCCCAGATGAACTACCCGGTCAACTTGTTAATAGAGAGATTGAATTTACAATTGATGTAATACTGGGGACTCAGCCAATTTCTAAAACTCCCTACCACATGTCTACTACTGAAATGAAAGAATTGAAAATTCAGTTGCAGGAATTGCTCGATAAAGGGTTTATCAGACCAAGTACATCACCATGGGGCGCACCGGTACTTTTTGTGAAAAAGAAAGATGGTACTCTTCGACTATGCATTGATTATTGGGAACTCAATAAGGTAATGGTGAAAGATAAATACCCTTTGTCGTGTATTGATGACCTGTTTGATCAGTTGTAGGGGGCACAAATATTTTCAAAAATTGACTTGAGGTCGGGATATCATCAACTTAAGGTTAAGGCTGTGGACATTGAGAAGACTATTTTCCGAACCAGGTATGGACATTATGAGTTTTTAGTCATGCCTTTTGGAGTTACAAATGTGCCCGCAGCATTCATGGATTTGATGAATAGAATTTTCAAACCTTTCTTGGATGAATTTATCGTAGTGTTTATTGATGATATTCTCATATATTCGAAAAATAGAAATGATCATGAACAACATTTGAGAATGACACTCCAAACACTTAGAGAAAAACAGTTGTATGGGAAATTCAAAAGTGTGAATTTTGGCTTGATGATATTGCATTTTTGGGGCACATTATTAATAAGGATGGTATATTTGTTGATCCTCATAAAATTGAAGCAATCATTAATTGGCCTACCCTGACTAATGTATCAGAAGTTCGTAGTTTTATGAGGTTGGCAGGGTATTACCGAAGATTTGTTAGAGACTTTTCAAAAATTGTTGTGCCATTGACTCAGTTAACTCGGAAAGGGGAACCATTTGAGTGGTCAGATTAGAGAGAATCAGCCTTTCAAGTGTTTAAGACAAGGCTGACTACATCTCCAATCCTTTCTATTCCTTCAGGTACCGAAGGTTTTATGATCTTGAGTGATGCATCTCATAAGGGCTTGGGTTTTGTTTTAATGCAGAATGGCAAGGTGATTGCATATGCCTCTCGACAATTGAGGCTATAAGAAAAGAACTACTCTACACATGACTTGGAACTTGCTGCAGTGGTGTTTGCATTAAAGATATGGCGTCACTATTTGTATTGGGTCAAATGTGAAGTGTATACAGATCGTAAGAGTTTGAAATACTTTTTCACACAGAAGGAGTTGAACATGCGTCAAAGGCGATGGCTTGAATTAATCAAAGATTATGATTTGCATATACATTATCAGCCGGGCATAGCCAATATTGTGGCAGATGCACTTAGCAGAAAGAATGTGGGAAATCTTGCCTGTTTGCTCACAGATCAAAGAGAGCTGCTACTGGAGTTTGAAAAACTCGAAATTGAAGTGGTGCCTTTTCAACGAAATAGCTTGATAGCCACAATGTCTGCCCAGCCCGCCATTATTGAAGAAATTAAACAGAAACAGTTGGATGATTGGTTTTTAAAGAAGATTTGCGATGAATTGATACCAAGCCTAAGCCAAGGTTCACAATTGAAAACTCCGTGCTGAAATTTCAAGGGAGATTGTGTGTTCCAAGTGATGCAGTTTTAAAAAGGAAAATTTTGGAAGAAGCCCACAAGTCAATGTTTGCCATGCACCCAGGAAATACTAAAATGTACCAAGATTTGAAGTTAGCGTATTGGTAGCCCAACATGAAAAAGGAGGTTGCCGACTTCAACTCTAAATGCTTGCAATGCCAACAAGTAAAAGCGGAGCATCAGAAACCAACAGGTTTGCTTCAGTCTCTCCCTATTCCGGAATGGAAATGGGAACATATCAGCATGGACTTTGTTGTTGGTCTACCTCGGACATCTAGAGGTATGGACTCTATTTGGGTTATAGTTGATAGATTAACTAAATCTGCTCACTTCCTTGCTGTAAAGACTTCTTTTAGTGCATATAGACTTGCTAGTATCTATATTGATGAGATTATTCGACTGCATGAAGTTCCAGTGTCTATTGTATCAGATAGGGATCCTAAATTTGTTTCTAGATTTTGGCATAGTCTGCAAGATGCAATGGGAACAAAATTGAGATTTAGCACAACATTTCATCCACAAACCGATGGACAAACCGAATGGACTATTCAGACCTTAGAAGACATGCTTCGTATGTGTGTATTGGAATTTCAGAGCAGTTGGGAAACTTATTTTCCATTGGCCGAATTTGCTTATAATTTAGTTTCCACGCGAGTATCGGTATGGCACCATATGAGGCACTATATGGCAAAAAGTGTAGATCGCCAGTTTATTGGACAAAGGTTGGTGATAGAGCTATTTATGGGACTGAACTTGTGCAAGAAATGATTGAGAAGATAAAATCATTTAGCAAAGGCTCAAAACTGCACAGAGTCGACAGAAAAGCTATACGGATCAGCGAAGAAGGGACTTATAGTACGAAGTGGGAGATCATGTATTCATCAAAGTGACCCCAATGAAGGGGCATATGAGATTTGGTAAAAAGGGAAAACTAACTCCTCGCTACATTGGACCGTTTCAGATCCTTGAGAGGTTGGGTTCTGTTGTTTATCATATTGCCTTGCCACCGGGAATGGAACAACTGCATAACGTTTTCCATGTATCCATGCTTCGTGGGTATCTTAGAGATCCGTCCCATGTGATTGATTACCACCGGATTGCTCTAGATGAGGATATGATGTATGAAGAATGGCCCGTGCAAATCATTTTAGACTGTTTTAGCACCATTTTTTGTTGATAGTCGCATTTGAGCTTTGTTTTGCATGTATAGATACCCCATTTTTGACCATCCTCAAGACTTAGATGTTCTTGCATGTACATCCGATGATGAGTTTGGTTGCTCGTCGAGCGCTCGAAGTCCGCGGCGAAACGCCACAGTGCAATTGTGCTTAATAGTCTAGCTTGTGCTATGTTTTGGCCTCTTAGTCTAGCTATTTTTAGCTTACTTCAAGCATGTTTCAGAACTCCTTTTAAACTGTTTTAGGGCTGTTTTGAAGTGTTTGTACCTTTTGAGCTTTGTATTGCATGCCTATAGTGTAGTGATCTTCACTAGTTTGGTGTTTTTGGCTTTTAAACGTGTTTTGCATGAGTTGCTTGCATGTTGTAGTGTCATTTTGCATGCAATTTCAGCACATATAATATCTGCAACCTCCCTCATTTCATCAGTTTTTCATTTTCTTTGAGGGTTGGTTAGCCTTAAGGTTGTGTTTAAGCTTAAGATTGAAATTTGTGCTTAATGGGTTTAATCCTCTTTTGAGGGTTTCTACTAACCAAAGGCATGATCTCTCTCTTGCCTTAAGTCATCCCTTAGTTGACACCTCTCTCATTAGAGGACTCTCACTTTTGGACTAACCAGCTAAAGAATGGATCGGTAATTAAAATGAGTAAACGAAAGTGATAAGTAAAACTTGAGCAAGATAAGCATATTGTGTTACATTGCATGTGTTCAATCGGGCGTTATATTGAACACAAGGAAGATTGGAGCATTTCATACTCAAAGTGATGAAATGAGTCAATCTCCTTGGTCTCCATTGCCCTTGATCACACATGATGAGGTGATGGTCTTGAGTCTTGTTTTTGCATACAATGAAATTGTACTCCTTGGTTCTTTGACCATCATGCATTGAAGATGCTTGGTTGATGGTTTTGGATCCAAGGTGCCACTCCTTTGATGTTTTGAGATGATAAGGAGGGGCACAGTACAAACATACCCTTGGAAAACCCTTCATTTTCCTCTATTTGTGCTCTATTGCAATGTGGTGACTCAAAACACCAATGGCCGGCAGTGGCTTATTGGTGGCCGGCAGTGCCTCACTGTAGACACCCCATTTTTGACCGTCCTCAAGACTTAGACGTCACCGTTTGAGCACCCGGTGATTATCTATGTTTGTGTTCGTTTGGAGTTCCCGTAGGTCTCGGCTACGCGCCTTGCCTCAGGATCTCTGAACTCGATCGCTTAGTGTCTGGTTTTGCACCAAACACTTGTGTTTTGCCTTGGAGGGGTAGGGAATGCCTTGTGAGGCATCCCCACACATCACCGGCCGTGGCTAGAGGCCACCGGCCAGGGTTTTATGCCATCAGCAATATATGTTGCGGTCGGCATTCTTTGTTGCCGGTCGGCAGTAAATTTTGTCAAAATGACATCTTTGGCCGGCCGACTAGTGTGCATCTGCTTTTGCAGATATTTTAGCACAGTTGTCTTGCATTTTCTTCCCCTCCATACACGTGTATGGAGGGATGGCCCTCTTGATTAGCTTACCTTGTAAGCTTTACAAGATTGGCTCCTCTATAAGAGGAAGCCTTCTCTCCCTTGTTCTAAGGTTAGACAAGTTGGACAAGAGAGTTAGAGAGCTCTGGTTTTAGGGTTTAAGTTAGTGTATCTAACCTATATCTATATCTCTCCCTCTCTTGCCATTGTGTGTGTTTTAGGCTTAGTTTTGTGCACAAACACCTACCATCACACCATCCTCTTGGAACTGAGGTTCTTGAGACTTGTTTTGGAGCTTTGAAGCTGGTTTGGAGCTCAAGGGGCCGCTGGTCCACCATTTGTGAAGGTAGTCTACAAGGGTAAGACACTAGTCCCTTTTTACCCCACTTTTGCATTATATTTTTGACCATCTTAGAACTGTTTTCAAACTTAGTGTTTAATACAAAAAAGTTCTATTTTTGGGCCCTCTAAATAGTTTGTTTAGAGTGTTTTGTGGTTTGGAGGTGTTAGACCCCTCTTAAGCCTTGAGAGGCCCCTTTTTGTGCTATTTTGAGTGAGCTTCGGGACTGTGGTGTTTGGGCCTCCTCACCACTGAAATCTTGAGGGATTTTAGTGGTAAGGATGGTACCTTGAAGTCCCAAGAAGGAGAGGGCCACCCCCTCTCCTTGTTGTCCTTGAAAAGGGCACTTTTTGGCCTCTTGAGGGAGCATCATGTTTGAGTGTTTGTTGATCATGCCATAGCTGCTTTTTATGCTTATTATGCCATGATATAACATTGTTGTGTGTTGGTTTTGGTACATCATGTTAGTTTAACATACCTACCTTGTAATGCCATGATTTGCCTCAATACATGCATAGCATTTAGACTATCATGCTTTTGTGTTTTGGCCAAGCTTTGTGAAGCTTATTTGCATGATTTGGTGTGCTAAGGGACTGTTTTAAGTCATTGGAGTCATTCATGCCTTGGTTTGTATAGCCACCATGCAATACCTCTTGTATGCCTTAAGCTTTAACCCCTCTAGCATGCCTAACTTGCATGACTGGTTTGATTGGGCACCGTTTCTAGCATGTTTCTAGTGTCTAACATGTTGGTTATATGTCCATGTTTGTGCCTTTTAAGTGTGCTTAAAAGTTGCTTTAATATGCCTAAATGTTGGACCATAAGTGCATGCATGTTTGCATGTCATTTTGCATTCATTCTTGAGCTCCTTGGCCACTGTTTTAGGCCTATTTAGAGCTTCCTAAAATCATGTTTAAGTCCATCCCTTCGTTGGTTGCATACGCTCCTTGGGTGTTGTAGCATATTGGTAAGTTGTTGCATGTTGGAACTTGCATGATTGAATGAAGTCACATGCTTGTTTGCATGCTTGGACATCCACATTGCATCTTGCATGCTTGTTGGTTAACATTGGTGATTCACGTCTTGTATGCTTGTTAGCTTGTATGCTTATTTGCATTGCCATGGTTGCATACTAGTCAACATGCCTAGGATTACATTGCATTAGCATGCGTGCTAGACCTCTTGAGATGAGTATGATTGAGGTTGGGCCTCCTTGTGTGCTTATTTGGTTTGCATTCATTTGAAATTGAAGTTGCACACTTGATTCTTTGGGCCATCATGCATGGAAATGCGTGATTGGTGGTCCGAGAATCGAGGCACATCCTCCTTTGAGTCCTTAACATGATAAGGAGTGTGATTGGTGCATATATTGCTTGAATCGCATTGCCATGCAAGGCTCTGCCCTCTGCTGCTGTGAGTTGCAGGTTCAGCAGGCATTTTTGGCCGACTGGCCACATATAGTGCCGACCGGCCTTCCATCAGTGGCCGATAATTCAATTAGCAGCCGATGATCATATTTGGCGGCCGGTGGAAATCCTCTTCAGCCGGTGGTGATCCCCAGTGTTCAGAGAAGCATCTCTGAGACTTTGGCAGTCTTCAGAGGGGCAGAGCAGGGAAAACAGAGGCAGTCTATGCATGGCAGTGCACTTCCGAGCAAGACCGAACATGCATTGCATTGGACTCGCTTCCCGAGGACTTTACTGGTCTCCTTAGCTTAGTTAATTTGTAAATTAATTAAGTGGTCTGTAATAATTAATTAGCTCGTAGGTTAATTAATTTGTATATTTATTTGGTCCCTTCGGGCAAGGGCGAATCTGTAATAAGTGTGGGTGCGTGTGTGTGCATGTCTTCCAATCCCCACTTCTTTCTTCCCTTTTATTTACCCGCTTATGATGGTAGATTAGGGCATGTTTAAATTAGCATGCCTTATGCTATGCATGCGTGCATCCATACATTTGTTTTGCATGCACCGGGCTCGGCGCATCATGCTAACTGCATTTGTACTTCAATTCCAAATTGAATACGTGCATCAATTGATTGCATTTCACATGACATGTTTAGGTTAGCCGAGCCTACCCTAATTGCATCCTCTATGCGTTGTATTAGTCAATTTGACATGAACTAGGACCATGCATATCTGCTAACTAGTTTATTGTTTTGGCACGGAGTACGATGTAAGTATTTTCATGCTTTAGCATACCGCATGCGTGTGAGTACTATCACGACAGCATGCTTACCATGTGGCTAGATGCTTATGTGAGATAAACTGCCTGAATGCCTGTGGGTGAAGGCTGAATTGCTCGAGTTGGAACAGCTCATTGAAATCCGTCTCTTAGCCTACTTGCGAGTAACAAATCCCAAAGCATTTTTTAAAACAAACGGATATGCAATATTGCTCCAAATTAGGCGATCTAGTCTATACTTGTTTGTTGTGCGCATAACATAGTAAATCTAGGCTAATAACCGGAATAAGAACACATAACGTTTTTAAAATTGGATATCATGATTAGTAGAGGCCGGTCTTCGGACCGGGCGAGAGGGGGTGCTCATAGCTGACTTTTCCCAATCGTACCCAAGTTCCCGAGCCGAGGCAACTTTGGCGATGACGGACACGTGGCCTTTGGCACCGAGTCAGGGTTTCCTAAATTTTCCAAAATAAAATATTTAGGTGGTGACTCTGTATCTGGCAAAGCAGTCCATGTTTGGCACTTCTTTTCAAAAATCTGTTTTCTCAAAACGATTTGCCAGATTTGGACTCTTTGGTTCAAGATTAAGAACCGTGACAATTTGAGTCCGAACTATAGTAAGCCCAATATGAACAGAACGGGGGTATCCATTCCTCCCGGGGCGTTCAGGGACGTCTACACTCACTCTTGGCTGGCAAGGCACACTTTTGGCCGGCAGGGAGCCGGCAGCAATCACCCATGGCCGGCAGGGCACTAGTGTAATCCTCAGCATTGAATTGGTAAAGTGGAGCAGAAAGATCCTGGAGTGTGGTCAATCCTGCAAACAGAGCCTCTCAAGAGCAAAACCGGCGGGCTTTTCGGGCGAAAACCGAGTGCATGCATCCTCTACTTCCCAAAGCGGAGCCATGGCAGTGTAGTTTAGTGCTTTGCATGTTTAATTAGTGTACATTTGCTTTAATTAACTAGTTTGCTAATTAGTTAAGTACTGTAATAATTATTAGTTTGCTAGTTATTTATTTGATTTGTAATAATTAGTCTAATTAGTTTAATTAGATTAGTTAGCCTAGCTTAGCTTAGATTAGCTTAGCTCTTATTTATTCAGACCCTCCTTCGTGAGGGCACAATGTTGTAATAAGTGTGTGTGTGTGTGTGTGCGTGTCTTCTAACCCCACGTCTTTCTCATTTTTATTTAATCGCTTTCGATGGTTAGATTAGGGATCATATTTCAATTAGCATACCTAATGCTTGCATGTTTGCATCCATTCATTTGTCTTGCATGCATCGAGGCTCGACACATCATTCAAACTGCATAGCAATTTCAATACACTTCGTTGAATACGTGTTTCAAAGCATGCTATCAAAGTGTTGTAAATGCCATATTAGTAGTCGAGCCCATTAATTTCATATTGCATGTGTTGCATTATGCATTTTACATAGTTAGGATCATGCATCTTTCTAACTAGCTTTTGTTTTGGCTTGGAGTACTCGGTAAGTTTTATGCTTTAGCATACTTGCATGAGTGTGATTGCCATAATGCCATGTTTTGCATGCTTGCCATGAGGCTATGTGCTTAAATGCTTAACTGCATGAATGCCTGTGGATGAAGGCTTTGTTGCTTGGATTGGGACAATTCAACAAATGTGTGTTTTAAGCCCACTTTACGAAGTGGCAAATCATGTTTGAAGCCCATCATGTTTGATGGCAAATCTGCATTTTAGCCCACTTAAGGGTGACAAATTCAAACCATTTTCGAAAACAAACATGAGTTGAATATGTTCCAATTCTTACGATTTAGTCTATACTTGCTTGTGTGTGTCACGTAGTAAAGATAGCTAATAACCGAAATCAGAACACATAAGGTTTATAAAAGTACATATCATGATTATTAGAGGCCGATCTTTTGATCGGGCGAGTGAGGGTGCTCATTTCAGGACCTTCCCCTCTCGTACCCAAGTTCCTGAGCCGAGGCAACTTTGGTGATGACGGACACGTGGCCTTTGGCAAGAGTCAGGGTTTCCTAAATTTTCCAAAAATAAAATATTTAGGTAGCGACTCTGTAATCTGGCAAAGTAGTCTAGTTTTGGCATTATTTGATCTAAAGTCGATTTTCCAAAACGATTTGCTGGATTGGACTCTTTGGTGATTATTAGTTTCACATTGCACTTGTGAGACTAGATTCAAAACTGCAGGTAGAGTCCGAACTGTGAGGGCCTTTCTTTTCAAACCCTTTTCCGAAAGGCGGGGGCACGGAAAAAGGCAAACCCACAGTTTCTGGCGACTTTGCTGGGGATTTTGAGAACTTGACTCGAACTTATGATATGTTGTTTTATCTACATTTATGTGTTTATTTGCATTGCATTTGCATTGGTGCGCTTAAGTCACAATGTTTGCCATCTGCTATTCCTGAGCGGTTTGCCGAAGGCTTGCTTGGAAAAGCTTGCCATAAGGCTGACCGGTTACGGGCTTTGCCATGATGGGAACACAACCCTTGGATCTGGACTACCACTATACTGCTTTAACCTCCTTTCACTTCTCGATGTTAGGAGCGAGTGGTATATTAGGTAGTCTTATTGAGGTACCCTTTTTGACCAATCGGCCTAGTTGCATATCGGAAACCATAGAGACTGTTCAAAACTAGGACAGGTTACTTACCCGAATGCAGGATTGTATGAAACCGCTTGTTTGCATAGTGAACCCCTAGCTCCTGACGAGATTAGGACAGGGTAACCCTACCCCATCATAAGGGTGTTTTGGCTCTCGCTTGATACGTGCTTTTAGAGTGTAACTCTGCAGGAATGTATGTATCAGTTGCAAGTTTGGGTCTCAGTTTGAGGGTATAAGTTTTGAGGTAGAAAATTTGGGGCAGAAATCAGTGTTTGAGTATAGTTGTCCAGCTTATGATTACGACTGCGTGTTGTTTCTGTCTAAAGCCGAGGTGCTGTGCGTTTTCTGACTTTTGTTTCTTTTGCTTTATTTTTGTTTTTGCAAGGTAGTGTTTCACAATTGCTTCCAACGAGGCAGTTACCCCCCGAGCACTCTGGACCCAAGTTAAGAGGATTTATCGATCTGAGGATCTTATTGGAGGACAGCCGGTGTTTGCTTCACTGCCCCCGGTTACCAGACAGAGGAGAGTCAGGCATAGCTCACCAGTTCAGCAGTCGCCAATTCAACAGTTACTGACTACTTCACCTATGATCAATCGAACCCAGCTATCTGCTTCTACTTCAGAAAGGGAAAACACATCCATTCTGACAGACCTGTACCCCTCAATTAATATGAAGGATATGATGCGCCAACTTCAGCAAACTATCGAGAATATGCAGCTGGATGTCGCCCGCCAAGTGGAAGTTACCGCCCGCCAAGCGGAAATTGCAGCCCAATAGGCTGAGTTGATTGCTAGGCTACAGCAACAACAGCCACAACAAGCAGCAACTTCTGCTTCGCATCCACCCCTAGTTAGGGTTCCAATACCCGGGGATATAACTAATGTCCAGGAGAATGTGGACATTTTGGCAGAGCCAATCCCACCCCAGACTTCTAAAGCACCGGTTTACCCAACGGAGGCACCGTTTGAGTTTAAGGTCGACCCTACCGCACTAAAACTGAGTAAGCTTAAGAAGCTTTTCAAACGAGCTCAAGGTGTCAATTCGATCCCAGATATAGAAGACAGCTATACTGATGCAATGAGAAGTGGATACCAGTCGTCTTGGTTGATACCAGGTCTGCAATTAATGTGTGTCCATCGCGCATGGCGTATGCTATCGATTTGAAGCCAGCAGACTTTGTACCAACGGCCCAGGCGATTCGAGCTTATGACAACACAAGTCGAGAGGTGATAGGGACATTTCAGATCAGAACACAGGTTGGCCCGGCGCAATAGGACATTGAGTTTCATGTCCTAGATGTTCTGGCCACCTTTAACTTACTCCTTGGACGACCGTGGCTGCACCAAGTGAAAGCTGTCTCTTCCACTCTGCATCAGATGCTGAAGTACCCCCATGGGAAGGGGGTAGCTATTGTTTTTGGGAATTTTTCCATACATCCTTTGCCGGAAGTCACTACACCAGTATTGGAAATCGTACACGGCGATGAGGATGTCTTTTTGTCTGGGTTCACCTTGGCCGAGGCCCGGGTAGTGCAAGATATCCCGGCTATTGATGAGGGGTTGTACGTCAGTGCTCAATCTGTCTACCTCATGAATAAGTTACAGCATGTACCCGGGATGGGATTGGGAAAGAGTGGCCGAAAGGGCGTTGCTGCACTGGCCGAAGTGCCACACAACCCTCATACCTTTGGTCTAGGCTACACGCCTACCAAAGAAGACTGGGTAAGAAAAGGAAAGGAAATGACAGGAAGAGCCAAGGCAAAGCAAAGTGGGAAGCACTATGAGCTGGTGCATAGACCCATTCAAGGAACCCTGAACGGCCGCTTTGTCCGGAAGGGGGAGGATTTCCCATTTTGCGGCTTTCCTGAGACATGGTTAAACTCTGAGAAGCGGCGTTTGCTCGGCTTTGAGATCTTCTTTGACCTACAGTTGCAAGGGGATAAAGTTATAGAAGAACAGATTGACCTAATAGTTGAGGCTGAACAGAGTACAGAAGATGAGTCCAATGGCAGTGAATTTGAGATAGGAGCAGCGCTGGCTTGTCTCCTTTCAGATCCTCAGACCGAATCGGAGAGCTTGGGGGATGACTTCACCGTTTCCATGATCGGAGATCAATCAGCTGTGGACCCTTCCGGTGGTATTCTGGACGCATCTATCGCACCCTCCCTCGTTTAGCAGTTCGAGGAGGGCTTTTTGTCCAACAGTTCTGAATTAGGTAGTGAGCCGGAATCTGATTCCACAGAGTTTGTGGAGTCGGAATCAGATTCGAGTTCTTCTGAGTCAGAGTCTGGTATTCCTGGGGTTGATAACTCGAATGCCATTGTTTTGTCCAGGTCGTCTTTTTTCTTTTCTTTTGAGTTGGTTGTAACCGAGGAATTGGACGAGCTGGAAGTTATAAATGAGAATGGTACTATTGCTGTTTCTAAGTACTTTTCTGTGCCACTTATGTATTGCATTGATCATGACTTTCAAAATTTTGATAAAAACGACGAGGAAGAATTCCTCTGGTTTTGAAACATTTGATTAATCATGAGGAGGAGAGGTTTGTAAAACCCCTGGTTGATGAAATCATTTCAATTAATATGGGTACTGAGAAGGTTTCACGTCTGGTCCAGATCGGGTCCACGTTGTCTTCGGAGGAGCACAAGTGCTTAGTCGCTTTATTAAAAGATTTCAAAGATGTTTTCGCATGGTCCTACGAAGACATGCCTGGAATCGATCATGAAATTGTGCAGCACCGGATCCCTCTTGACCCTGAGGCCGGACCCGTCAAGCAGAAGCTTCGAAGAATACGCCTGGATTGGGCTTTGAAAATCAAGGAAGAGGTCACCAAGCAGATAGATGCAGGATTTTTGCTAGTATCTGAGTATCCTACTTGGTTGGCCAACATTGTTCCGGTGCCGAAGAAAGATGACAGAATTCGGGTGTGTTTATATTTCAGAGATTTGAACAAAGCTAGTCCGAAGGACGACTTTCCTCTACCTCACATCGACGAATTGGTGGACTTCACCGCCGGCCATGCATTGCTCTCCTTTATGGATGGGTTTTACGGGTACAACCAAATATTGATGGCACCCGAAGATATGGAGAAGATTGCCTTCACCACGCCGTAGGGAACCTACTGCTATAGGGTGATGCCGTTCGGTTTGAAAAATGCTGGGGCTACTTATTAACGGGCTGCAACCACGATCTTGCATGATATGATCCACAAAGAGATTGAGGTGTATGTGGACGACATGATTGTCAAGTCCAAGGAAAGAGAGGGCCACTACACCGCCTTAAAGAAATTTTTCCAACGGATTAGAGTATATTGGTTGCGACTGAATCAACAGAAGTGCACTTTTGGTGTCACGGCAGGGAAGATGCTGGGTTTCTTGATTACACCAAGGGGCATTGAGGTTGATCCTTCCAAAATCAAGGCCATCCTAGAAATGCCACCACCAAGGACTCAAAAGGAGGTGCGAGACTTTCTAGGTAAAGTGCAATTCATATGACGATTTATTGCAAAATTAACATTGACTTGTGAACCACTATTTGGTCTCCTGAAGAAAGGAAAGAATTCCAATGGGATGACTGATGCTAGGTTGTTTTTGAGCAGATCAAGCAGTACCTACAGAACCCAACCGTGCTGTCACCACCAGAGCCGGGGAAGCTGTTGATTTTGTGCTTGTCAATAACCGACACGACAATGGGCTGTATGCTGGTGCAGAAATCTGAGGATAGAGTGGAGAAAGCCATCTATTACCTGAGCAAGAAAATGCTGGAATATGAGACCCGTTACACTCCGCTAGAAAAGGCTTGTTTGGCCTTGGTATGGGCTACCAGGAAGTTGAGGCACTACCAGTTAGCTCATTCAGTAATTCTGGTTTCAAGATTAGATCCCATCAAATATCTTTTTGAGAAACCAGCGCTTATGGGTAGGCTAGCCCATTGGCTGCTTCTTTTCTCTGAATTTGATTTGAAATATATAACTCGTAAGTCTGTCAAGGGGAGAGCGGTAGCGGAGTTCCTAGCCGACCACCCAAAGGAGGGAGACGAAGTAGTAGAGTATTTGTTCCCAGACGAGGCTATTCTGCAAGTTGAAGAAGAAATTTGGACCATGTACTTTGACGAGGCGTCTAACCAGTATGGTTATGGGATAGGGGTGTTGCTGATAGCACCCGACAATTCCCACATACCTTTAGCTTTCAAAGTCTGATTTAAAGTATCAAACAACGAAGCAGAATACGAGGCATGTATCGCCGGCTTAGAAACCACCCTGGAACTAGGGGCAAAATGGTTTGATGTCATTGGGGACTCGAACCTAGTTGTGTCTCAAGCGAAAGGAGACTGGAAGGTTAAGGAAGAAAGGATGAAAATCTATCATCAAACCCTGGACGTTCTGATTCCCAGGTTTGAGAAGCTAATCTTCACGCATCTGTTAAGAGAGAACAACAAGTTCGCTGATGCCTTATCAACTCTATCTTCTATGATAGACATCCCTTTAGGAGTCTGGATGCGTCTGATCATCATTGAACAGAGATATGTGCTGGCTTACAAGTTGATTGCCGCGATAGATGAAATACAGGATCAGAACCCCTGGTATCATGACATTTGGAACTTCTTGGAAAAGGAGGCTTATCCACTAGGGGAAAATGCCAAAGATAAGAGGGCAATAAGGCGAATGGCTACTGTAGACGCGCCCGCGTGGGCCTCAATGCTACAGTTCGGACTCGATTTGTGTCGGTTCTTAATTTGATCTCGCAAAGTGTAATGCGAGATTGATAAATCACCAAAGAGTCCAAATTCGGCAAATCGTTTTGGAAACTAGATTTTTTTGAAAGAAGTGCGAAACACGGACTGCTTTGCAAGATACAGAGTCGCCACCTAAATATTTTTTATGGGAGAATTTAGGAAACCCTGACTCGTTTGCCTAAGGCCACGTGTCCGTCATCACCAAAGTTGCCTCGGCTCGGGAACTTGGGTACGATTGGGGAAGGTCAGCTATGAGCACCCCCGCTTGCCCGATCAAAGATCGGCCTCTACTAACCATGATATCTAGTTTTGAAAACATTATGCGTTCTTATTTCGATTTAATTAGCTAACCTTACTATGTGATGCGCACAACACAAAAGTATAGACTAGATCGCCTAATTTGGAACAAAGCATTGCATATTTGCTCGTTTGGAAAATGGTTTGAAATTTGCTACTCGCGAGTAGGCTAAAACACGGATTTCAACGAGTTGTTCCAACTCAAGCAATCCAACCTTCACCCACAGGCATTCAGGCAATGAATCAATTTAAGAAGTTAGCCTCATGGTAAGCATGCTTTCATGTTAACATTCACACTCATGCAAGATGCTAAAGCATAAAAAGTTTATCGAGTACTCTGAGCCAAAACAAAGAACTTGTTAGCAATCAATGTATGATCCAAGTCCATGTTAAGTGGCTAATGCATCGCATACAGAATGTAACTAGAATAGGCTCGGCTAATCCTAGTATGACATGTGGAATGCAACAAATAACACGTATTCAAGTTAGATTTGAAATACTATGCAGTTAGCATGATACGCCGAGCCCAGTGCATGTAATACAAATGAATGGATGAACGCATGCATAGCATAAGGATGCTAAATTAAATCTGCCCTAATACTAACCACCAAAAGCAAGTAAGTAAAAGGGAGAAAGAAGTGGGGGTTGGAAGACATGCACACACGCACCCACACTTATTACAAATTCACCCTCGCTCGGAGAGACCAAACGAATAATACAATTTAATTAACTAACTAGCTAATTAAATAATTACAGACCAATTAACTAGTTAAGCAAATTAACTAAGCTAATAAAGCGGTAAAACAGCCTCGGGAAGAGGGCCCAATGCACGAATGCTCGACTCCGCTCGAAAATCCAACGCCATGCACAAGCTGCCTCTGTTTACCCTGCTCTACTCCTCTAAAAATGGCACAATTCCCAAAGAACACTCTCTGAACACTATGGAACACCACTGGCCAAGGGGGAACACCACCGGCCAGAGGTAAGTGGCCATCGACCACAAATGAAGCCATCGGCTATAAATGGATGGCTGATCGGCACTGAATGAGGTCGGTCGGCCATCTATGCCTGTAGAATCCTGCTTTGACAGCAACAGAGGACAAGCAAGGTATGGCAATGCATTTCAAATGAATGTGTGCACCAACACACCCCTTATCATGTTTATGACTCAAAGGAGGATGTTCCTTGATTCTCGGACCACCAATCGCGCATTTCGATGCGTGATGGCCCAAGAGGTCAAGTTGCGCATCTTGATTTCAAATGTAATCCAAACCAAACAAACAAATGGCCCAATCTCTATGGTGATTCAAGAGGTAAGGCATACATGCCAAACGCAACCTAAGCATACAAGATAAGTATGCAACATGAGTATGAGGGTAAGCATACAAATATGCAATGTGTACTAGGCGCACAACCTAAGCAAACAAGCATATGAAGTATGCAAGCTAATCAAGCATGCAATATGCAATGTAAACATGTGAATATGCAAGACATGCAACATGTTAAGTAACCTAATCAAGGAGATGCATGCCAAATGCAACATGATTCAAGCATGCAACACATGCGATAGGCCAAGTATGCAATAACACACAAGGCGAGCATGCAACAACATACTAACAACAGACTTACACCCAGATGGACAGCCCACTATTAGGCGCAAAACAGTGGCCAAATGCTAAGGAAATGAGGGCCAAAATACACACAAACATGCATGCACACATGGTTCAAAACTTAAGCATCAAAGAGCAACTTTTAAGCACACTTAAAAGGGGATAATCATGGACAAATGGCATGCATAATAAGCTCTGAAATCATGTCATAAGAGGTGCCAAACCAAGTAAACAAGACAAGCCAATCATGCAACAATGCCCAAAACTCAAGACAAGCCAAGGGGCTTAAACCAAAGCTATATGAAGCAAGTCCCAAAGGGCCATGAGGACCTAAAACAGGTCCAATGTAGGTCTAAACAAGACCAAAGACACACCTAGATGGCATCTAAATGGCCTAAATCTGAAGGCATGGAAAATGAACCAATCATGAAGCATAACACACAAACCTTTTCAAACATCAAAGGAGCCATAAATGCAAGTATACAAGCATGCTATATGGATTGAAATGACATGGTAAGTGGTTCCAAACCACTAAAAAAGAGCGAGTAAAGCATGCTAGAGGGGTCAATACTCAAGGCTCACAAGGGGGATTACACGGTAGCTATACAAAGCAAAACATGGGTGACCCAAGCAATCAAAAACAGACCTCAAGCACACTAAAACATGCATAAAAGCTTCACAAAGTTAGGCCAAAACAAGCAAGCATAGGGGTCCAGATGCTAAGTATATGTTAAGGCAAATTCATGGCATTAGAAGACAAGTATGCAAAGTAAGCATGGCGTGTCTAAACCAAGTAAAAAAAGTGCTATATCATGGCAAAATAAGCACAAATAATGCTTATGACATGGCCAACATTAACTTAAAAATGGTGCTCACACATGAGGCAAAAATGACACATTTTGAAGACAACAAGGAGAGGGGATGGCCCTCTCCTTCTTAGGACCTCAAACCACCATCCTCACCACTGAAATCCCT
Source organism: Camellia japonica (assembly GCA_030407325.1). Taxonomy (NCBI): domain Eukaryota; kingdom Viridiplantae; phylum Streptophyta; class Magnoliopsida; order Ericales; family Theaceae; genus Camellia; species Camellia japonica. The sequence goes on along the minus strand of JAPPVO010000031.1, from coordinate 50,070,316 downwards.
CAAGATTTCAGTGGTGAGGAGGCCCAAACAAGGTGGTCCCGGAGCTCACCAAAATAGCACAAAAATGGGGGCCAAACAAGGCCTATGAGGGGTCAAACAACTCCAAACACCAAAACAACCTTGAACAACTATTTTAAGCAAGTAAAAACAAGACTTTTATATGTTATACACTAAGCTCAAAAAAGGATGCAAGGTAGGCAAAAGGACTATGCAAAAATGGGGTATTTAAAGGTAAAGTTCTTACCCTTGTAGACCCCTTCAAGAACAGCACTCCAGCTGCTTTCCTTAGCTCAAAACCAGCTCAAAACTCTGAAAATCACTCCTTGGTACCTCAGTAGCCAAAGGAAAGTGTAACACTAGGTGTTTGTATGCAAAACTATGAACAAACACACACTTAGACACAAAGAGAGGAAGATATAGAGATAGATAGATATAATATGCTAACCCTAATCTCAAACCCTCTCTCTTGAACCTCTGCAACCTTTTAGGAGGAAGGAGAAGGCCTCCCTTTATAGATGATCACTCTTGCAAAGCTTACAAAACAAGCTAAGCAAGAGTGAAATCCCTCCATACACGTGTATGGAGGGGGTGCAAAGTGTATGCCAGCTAGCACAACTGGCATAGAAATATCTGCAAAAGCAAATGCATAGTGGTCGGCCAGCCAAAAATGCCAAATTGACCAAATACATGGTCGACCGACCAAAAAGAGTGCCGGCCGGCCAAACATTTGGCCGATGGCAACAAAACAGTGGCCGGTGGCCTCAAGCCATGGCCGGTGAGGTGTGGGGATGGCCAACAAACCATTCCCTGCCCCTTAAAAGCAAAACACAAGTGTTTGGTGCAAAACCAAACACAAAACAGTCGAGTCGAGGGATCTTGAGGCAAGGCGCGTGGCCGAGACCTCCGGTAACTCAAGACGAATACAAACAGGGATGATCACTGAGTGTTCAAATGGTGACGTCTAAGTCTTGAGGACAGTCAAAAATAGGGTGTCTACGGGAGTGAATGTCAAAGCCTAGAGACGACCCATTTTTGACAAGGCCGAAGACTTAGACAAAGCATACAAGCTACAGATAAGATATGCGTCCGAAGGCAGGGGCAAAATGCAATTGACAATGCAAGAAGCCGAACATAACTTATGATCATGCGAAGAAAGCTGTAATGAAGCAAATCATGCAACAGTTTTAAGCAGTCAAACACAAATCCAATTACATTACAATGCAGAAAGAATGTAAGAGAATTATGTAATTCTTGCTACGTTTCACGCGGAAAATACAATACTTGTGCGGTTCGTCTGGTCGCGCCAGCTTCTAATGAACCGTACATACAATATCGTGCCTATAAAAGAGAGAAACTTAACAGGTACAATATTGTTAGCAACATGCATGACAATGCAAGTTAAGACTGCGTGACAACGTAGAACAACGCGGAATGGATGCAAAATGATATGCAACATTTACAAATCTACGTATAAACGATGCAAATGATATGCAATGCGATCGAATCATGATCAAATCATGAGCGGTTCAAAAACCACACAAATGTCATAAAGATGATGGAGATGCAAAGTCCGTCTACCATAGAAAAGGTGTGGCAACCCTCAAACCACAATACCAGCAGTGGAATAGGCTCGTACACATGCAGAACTATGAGTGATGTAAACGGAACACAAGAACAAGTAATTGGGTAGAATGACATAAGTGAGGTATGCTCTGCTCAGAAAAGCTCATGATCCTAAATGCCGGATGCAATCGAACTACACTACAATGCAGTATATATAGTGGATATGGCGCGCGACCAAAACATATCTTGCCTAGGAAAGGCATGGACATATACAAACCATGTTTAACACAGAAATGGTGCCGTCACCCACAACCCTAGGTGCGTACACATAATATCATAACTGTGCTTCAACACGAGAAGTACGGGCACATACCAGACCAAGCTCAACATGGAAAGACGCAAGCCATAGATGGATATGATGCAAATGCATGCGAGCTAAACTATGTACAATGCAATGCAGGCATGGCAATGTAAGCTATGTTCAATGAATGCATGACACATGCACTATTTACAATGAATGCATGACATATAAAAAGTAAGGAAGAATGCACTACAATGCATGTAAGGAAAGATGCATGACAATGCAAGCTATGCACAATGCAACATTTACAAGCTAAAATGCAATGGATGCAGTGGATAAGGCCTGCGGCCAAAACACATTTTGCCTAGGAAAGGCATGGACACATACTAACCGCGTCTAACACAGAAACGGTGCCGTCACCTTCAAACCACAATACCAGCAGTGGAATAGGCGTGTACACATAATATTATAACTGTGCTTTGATGTGAAAAATATGGGCACATACCAGACCAAGCTCAACATGGAAAGGCGCAAGCCATAAATGGAGGTGATGCAGTAAATGCATGCAATCTACGATGCAATATATGCAATATGCAATAGATGGATACTATGTATAAGGCATGCAGCCAAACCATATCTTGCCTAGGAAAGGCATAGACACATACAAACCACGTTTAACACGGAAACGGTGCCGTCACCCACAACACTAGGTGCGTACACATAATATCATAACCGTGCTTCAACGCGAAAAGTACGGGCACATACCAGACCAAGCTCAACAAGGAAAGGCGCAAGCCGTAAATGGAGGTGATGCAATGAATGAATGCATGCAAGCTACAATGCAATATATAGAATATGCAATGGAATGTAATGTAAATACGATATTTACAGTGTCGCATGACATATGCACTATTTACAATGAATGCATGAAAAGTGCATGATGATGTATGTTTTTTTTTTTGTTTTTTGAAATGCATGAAAAGTGCATGATGATGCATGTTTGTTGTTTTTTTTGTTTTTTTTTTTGAAATGCATGAAAAGTGCATGATGATGCATGACAATGCGCACGAGGTTGAACGCGTGACAACGCATGTCTTTCGAAATGCATGACAATGCATGTGATCTTAAATGCGCGACAATGCATGTCGCTCGGAATGCAAGACAATGCATGTGAACTCGAATGTGCGATAACGCGCGTCGCTTGATATGCATGACAATGCATGTGAGGTGCGCATGACGATGCGGCCTAAAGAATGTGCATACTAATGCAAGTATGACATTCGCATAACAATGCGATATGTGTGCATAACGATACGAGTGAAATGATGTATAACCAACGCGCGTTTCCTGACAAGAACTAGATCACGGTTTTATGAAAGAACTAGATCACGTTTTGCATAAACGTGGAGAATGGCACAGTACTCTGAGCACACAAAACGATTAACTTTTCAAATTGAAAAAGGGTTTTTCAAACCGGGGTATTGAGCCTACAACTGAACACCGTGAAAAAGACTCAACAGCGAAAGCAAAAAGGTAGACTACCTAAACACAACGAGACACGCTCGAAACAGACTCAAAACAAGAGTTGAGGTAGACAAAACAAAAGACACAACACACAGACGCGTTATAAAGACGAGAGACCTCAGAAATCGTGAGGAGCCAGTTTCTTCGGGTATTATTTCCCACCCTCTTCTCATTTGTGATTCTCACATCACTTGGCCCTCAGGCTCGGTTTTTCTCTCAAAGCCCTTTTACTAACTTTTCTCTCATCGTACACCTCTCTATTCTTAACTCCCTCATTTTTTTATATCCCTCCCCAGGGTGGTTGATGGATAAACAAGAGGTTGTGGGTTCATGCCCAACACTGTTAGCTCACAGCTATTTCTTCTGGTGACATTTAGTCGATGCCCCGGATGAGGGAATGGAGTATCTTGATCCATTCCAAATCGTGCTTCGCACTTGGCTTGATACCTCGTTGCTCGGAGGATGTTGAGAGCCTTCAGCCCTTTACAGGCAGTTCCGGTTGTGCCCTTCTGGCAAGTATGCTGGTAATGGGGGAAAGACAGGACGCCTGACTCACTTGTGCCCCTAGTTCATCACTTTGACCATTTTTTGTTTTGGCTCTCTACTAAAACAAATTTTGACCAACATGAGAGTTAGATTAACACACTTGTTCGATTTTTTATTTGAAAATCATGCAAGTCAGGCTATGAGCACTGAGAATTTTCCTTTTTTGGGTCCAAGAAAATGGTCCAATTTTGGAAAATGAAATAATTTTTGAGAAAATAGTCAACCTCAGTAAAAATTTTCAAAAACTATTTTTGCAAACGGTCACTGCTCAATGAGCACAGAACTTACTCTTGAGATGCACAACCTCAAATCAGAGGCAATGGAAAATTGCCCCTTGTCTGGATGGCACTGCATGGCAACGGAAAGTTGTCCCTGGTTTGAATGGTGACACATGGCAACGAAAAATTGCCCCTTGTTTGGATAGCGCCGCAGCATATTGTAAACAGTCCTCCTTAGTGATGATCACAACCAAACTCTCGGATACAGAGAAGACAAAGATAGTCAAAACCAACATATGGACACAGTCGCTTTGAAAGCGTTGGGGGTTGGACTTCAAGATGAAGTTGCATACGTATCCCAAAGATGGGAATCAAGCCTTACATAGTTCCGGTTGTCACAACCGAACTAATCGGATTCAAAGAAGGTAGGGATGATCAAAACCATTACATGGACACACTCGATTTAGAAGTGTTTTTGGCTGGACTTCAGGATGAAGTTGCCTACGTATCCCAAACATGGGAATCAAGCCTTACGTAGTTCCGGTTAAGGTACACTCGTGTATTAACCCTCACCACGCTCTAACTTTTGCCAAGGTCGCCCTTCTGGGTTTTCAACCTTGCGAGCTATGTTTTTCTTTTCTTTTCTTTTCTTTTTCATTTCTTTTCTTCTTTTTTATCTTTTCATTCATTTTTCCTTTTCATCTTTTCTTTTTTTTTTCTTTTCTTTTGCATTTTTTCCTTTTTTTTTTTTTGGCGTATATTTTTTTCTTGCTCTAACTTTTGCCTGGGTCACCTTTCCTGGTTTTCGGACCGGCGAGCCTCTCAAGGGTAAAAGTGTAACAAGTCCATGCCAAATGATTTTAGGGTTTTGAAGCCACCCGTATCTAGGAGAGTGGTTGTTGTATTGATTTACAGAAGGATTCATCTTCGGCTCTTCGAGTACATTGGACGTTTTTTGCCCCTAGTTCGAGGGGTGCCTCTGATTTAGCTTTCCAAGTTTCTTCTTATGAGGTCTGATCTTCTTGATCTAACTTTGGTGCCTCTTGTTCGAGGGCTGCTTCAAATCTAGCTACACAAGCCTTACATCACAGTTGATCGTTGAACAGTCTAAAACCAAGGTCCAAGGTTTGAAAGCAAGGGCTCAAGTCTCGAGGCTAAGAGCGATCCTAAGCTGCACAATCTCAAGAGCGATTCCATACAGGTCTTCGCAGGACTGCGCAAAACATTTTGTTTTTGAAAGTTTTTAAGAAAGCGACAAATCGCTCGCGCTGAAGATAGTGTGAAACCAATCTGGATCAAGCCAGGGTCCTTCCCAGTACTTGCACTAACAAGCATGATTTTATTCATTAAAGGCTTAGCACGCCTCTCTTTCTCTCAATTGATCAAATTTTGCAAAACCCGAGGAATTCCTTCCACTTCGTTTTCATCACCACAGTGTAAAAATTTTTTTGAAAAACTTAGGTCAGTACAATGACTTATAGGCACAAAAGAGCAGGTAAAATGCGCTGCCGTTTCATTCTAAACTTGCTGGCACAACAGGCTCAAAGTAGCAATAGGCACGGAAACATGATAGCCGTAGCTGTTTCATTCAAAACCTCCAGTTGCAACTGGCTCCACAGCAGAGACGAACTTAAAAGAAGGCAAAAGGGGTAATTACAAAAACATGATATCCGAGGCAACAACCCAGGAATCACCTGACATTCTATACAATGGGACTGACTCAGTACAACAAGACAGACCCTTAAGCAAAAAGACTGACTCAAGACAATGAGACAGACTCAAAACAAAATCAAAGAAATGGCTCAACACCCAAGCCAGAAATTACAAAAAACAGCATCCGCAAACGCTCAAAACAGTGCGTGCCAGACGCCACATCTGAAATACACTTAGCGTCGCCCGTAGGTGGTCAAACGTCTGATCACATACTCGCAGTATCGTCGAAATCTAACAACTCAGCAGTGACAGACTTCGCTGAGGTAGGCGGGAGGATGACCTCATTGTCGATCAAATCTTGTACTTCATGACGAAGACGGAAACAGTTGTTGGTGCAATGACCGGTTTGCTGGTGGTACGCGCAGTACAAGGTAGCGTCATGTGTGAGAGGGAGATTCTTTGGGAGAGGCCGAGGCTCGAGGGGTTTAAGGTGCCCTCTTTCGGCAAGGACCTGGAGTGCCCTAGACAAAGGCATGTAAAGTGCATGGAAGACTCTGCGCCCTTGGGGCAGATACTTCAAAGTTTGCTGACTTTGCCGGACGCACTGGCAAAAGGATCAGCAGGTGCCGCCTTGACTTTCTGATCCCTTCCCGGTGCAGAGTTGGGATTGGAGGGAACTGTTCTAGCATGACGAGGCCTATCCCGATTTTCTGTCTGGCTGGAACTCCCCTCGGTTGGAGTGGGGAAAGCATCATCCACAGTTTTAGGCACCACTGCGAATATTTGTTGTTTACTCAATCCCCCGGCTTTCAAAGCCTCGACTGCCCACAGCAGTTGTTCAACGGGATCAACACCTGTTTCCACTTTGTTCTTACCTCTGGCCTCAGCTTGATCAAGGGTTTGGGTTGCTATATCAGAGCGAAACCCGGTTGTTATTGACATGTCATGGCCATAGTTTGAGGCAGCCTCAGGTTGGCTCAGCTCGATCACAATGCGCCCCAGTAGCAGGGGCTCCTGCGGTACAAAATTCTCAGCATATGATGTGGCCAGTGGCGAAGCGGACATCCCGTAGGTGAGATTAGCCACGGACCTCTGGAGGTCGCCAATCATTCTCATTAACTCGAACGTGGTGGGCTCACGAGCCTAATACAACTGGGGTTCCCAGATTGGGTGCGCGGCAGGCAACCTGGGCGGATGCGGTACATCAGCATTGGTCTCATCCCGCAAGATGCTTCCTTGATCCAATGCGGCTGCCATAACCACTATTTCCTCTGAACTTTGAGTCATCATAAGTCCGCTGTACTGAACGGTGACGATGGATCAGATGTCTGTCTTGCCTCAGCAAAGGAGACCACTGGCTATTCTGTACTAACTCTCTGAACTGAAAGAAAAAACACGCAGCATTTCGGCCCAATCAGAACAGACACAAGCATAGCTGAATAATTGTACTTTACTACTGACACTGTTTCCCAAAATCACTGCCCTGAAAATTGAGTCTGATACCCGCAGATATAACTGATTCCTCAAAACTGGTGCCCGCAGGCCTGATACCCCAAACTTGCAAACTGATATATGCATTCCCCTGTAGAGGTCAACTCAAAAAACACATAACAAGCAAGCAAGAGCCAAAACACCCCTATTTTGGGGTAGGGTTTCCTTGTCCTATTTCGTCAGGAGCTAAGGTTTCACTACGCACGCAGCGGTTTCAAACAACCTATAATCGGGTAGCAACCTGTCCTAACTTGGAATGGTCACTATGGATTCCGAATATGTACTAGGTCGAATGGTCGAAAGGGGGCCCCGGTGACAACCGAAGTTTGTGTTCCCATCGTGGCAGAGCCCGTAACCGGTCAACCTTATGGCACGCTTCTCAAAGCGAGCCTCCGGCAAACAATTCAAGAATAGCAGACGGCAAACACTGTGACTTAAGTGCACCAATGCACATGCAATGCAAAGAAACACATAAGTGAAATCAAAACAGGATATCACGAGTTCGAGTCAAGCTCTCTAATTTCCCCAGCAGAGTCGCCAGAAACTGTAGACGTGCCCACGTGGGCCTCAATGCTATAGTTCGGACTCGATTTGTGTCGGTTCTTAATCTGATCTCGCAAAGTGCAATGCGGGATTGATAAATCACCAAATAGTATAAATCTGGCAAATCGTTTTGGAAAACAGATTTTTTTGAAAGAAGTGCCAAACATGGACTGCTTTGCCAGATACAGAGTCGCAACCTAAATATTTTTTATGGGGGAATTTAGGAAACCCTGACTCGTTTACCTAAGGCCACGTGTCTGTCATCACCAAAGTTGCCTCGGCTCGGGAACTTGGGTACGATTGGGGAAGGTCAGCTATGAGCACCCCCGCTCGCCCGATCAAAGATTGGCCTCTACTAACCATGATATCTAGTTTTGAAAACATTATGCATTCTTATTCCGATTTAATTAGCTAACCTTACTATGGGATGCGCACAACACAAAAGTATAGACTAGATCGCCTAATTTGGAACAAAGCATTGCATATCCGCTCATTTGGAAAATGGTTTGAAATTTGCTAGTCGCGAGTAGGCTAAAACACAGATTTCAACGAGTTGTTCCAACTCAAGCAATCCAACCTTCACCCACAGGCATTCAGGCAATGAATCAATTTAAGAAGTTAGCCTCATGGTAACCATACTTTCATGTTAACATTCATACTCATGCAAGATGCTAAAGCATAAAAAGCTGACCGAGTACTCCGAGCCAAAACAAAGAACTTGTTAGCAATCAATGTATGATCCAAGTCCATGTTAAGTGGCTAATGCATCGCATACAGAATGTAACTCGAATAGGCTCGGCTAATCCTAGTATGACATGTGGAATGCAACAAATAACACGTATTCAAGTTAGATTTGAAATACTATGCAGTTAGCATGATGCGCCGAGCCCGGTGCATGCAATACAATGAATGGATGCACGCATGCATAGCATAAGGATGCTAAATTAAATATGCCCTAATACTAACCACCAAAAGCAAGTAAGTAAAAGGGAGAAAGAAGTGGGGCTTGGAAGACACGCACACACGCACCCACACTTATTACAAATTCACCCTCGCTCGGAGGGACCAAAAGAATAATACAATTTAATTAACTAACAAGCTAATTAAATAATTACAGACCAATTAACTAGTTAAGAAAATTAACTAAGCTAATAAAGTGGTAAAACAGCCTCAGGAAGAGGGCCCAATGCACGCATGGTCGACTCCGCTCGGAAATCCAACGCCATGCACAAGCTACCTCTATTTACCCTGCTCTTCTCCTCTGAAAATGGCACAATTCCCAACGAACACTCTTTGAACACTGTGGAACACCACCGGCCAAGGGGGAACACCACTGGCCAGAGGTAAGTGGCCATCGACCACAAATGAAGCCATCGGCTATAAATGGATGGCCGGTCGGCACTGAATGAGGTCAGTCGGCCATCTATGCTTGCAGAATCCTGCTTTGACAGCAACAGAGGACAAACAAGGTATAGCAATACATTTCAAGCAAATGCGTGCACCAACACACCCCTTATCATGTTTATGACTCAAAGGAGGATGTTCCTTGATTCTCGGACCACCAATCGTGCATTTCGATGCGTGATGGCCCAAGAGGTCAAGTTGCGCATCTTGATTTCAAATGTAATGCAAACCAAACAAACAAATGGCCCAACCTCTACCATGGTGATTCAAGAGGTAAGGCATGCATGCCAAACGCAACCTAAGCATACAAGCTAAGTATGCAACATGAGCATGAGGGTAAGCATACAAATATGCAATGTGTACTAGGCGCACAGCCTAAGCAAACAAGCATATGAAGTATGCAAGCTAATCAAGCATGCAATATGCAATGTAAACATGTGAATATGCAAGACATGCAACATGTTAAGTAACCTAATCAAGGAGATGCATACCAAATGCAACGTGATTCAAGCATGCAACACATGCGATAGGCCAAGTATGCAACAACACACAAGGTGAGCGTGCAACAACATACTAACAACGGACTTACACCCAGATGGACAGCCCTCTATTAGGCCCAAAACAGTGGCCAAATGCTAAGGAAATGAGGGCCAAAATACACATAAACATGCATGCACACATGGTTCAAAACTTAAGCATCAAAGAGCAACTTTTAAGCACACTTAAAAGGGGATAATCATGGACAAATGGCATGCATAATAAGCTCTGAAATTATGTTATAAGAGGTGCCAAACCAAGTAAACAAGACAAGCCAATCATGCAACAATGCCCAAAACTCAAGACAAGCCAAGGGGCTTAAGCCAAAGCTATATGAAGCAAGCCCCAAAGGGCCATGAGGACCTAAAATAGGTCCAATGCAGGTCTAAACAAGACCAAAGACACACCTAGATGGCATCTAAATGGCCTAAATCTAAAGGCATGCAAAATGAACCAATCATGAAGCATAACACACAAACCTTTTGAAACATCAAAGGAGCCATAAATGCAAGTGTACAAGCATGCTATATGGACTGAAATGACATGGTAAGTGGTTCCAACCCACTAAAACAAAGCGAGTAAAGCATGCTAGAGGGGTCAATACTCAAGGCTCACAAGGGGGATTACACGGTAGCTATACAAAGCAAAACATGGGTGACCCAAGCAATCAAAAATAGATCTCAAGCACACTAAAACATGCATAAAAGTTTCACAAAGTTAGGCCAAAACAAGCAAGCATAGGGGTCTAGATGCTAAGTACATGTTAAGGCAAATTCATGGCATTAGAAGACAAGTATGCAAAGTAAGCATGGTGTGTCTAAACCAAGTAAAAACAGTGCTATATCATGGCAAAATAAGAACAAATAATGCTTAAGACATGGCCAACATTAACTTAAAAATGGTGCTCACACATGAGGCAAAAATGACACATTTTGAAGACAACAAGGAGAGGGGATGGCCCTCTCCTTCTTAGGACCTCAAACCATCATCCTCACCACTAAAATCCCTCAAGATTTCAGTGGTGAGGAGGCCCAAACAAGGTGGTCCCGGAGCTCACCAAAATAGCACAAAAATGGGGGCCAAACAAGGCCTATGAGGGGTCAAACAACCCCAAACACCAAAACAACCTTGAACAACTATTTTAAGCAAGTAAAAAAAAGACTTTTATATGTTATACACTAAGCTCAAAAAAGGATGCAAGGTAGGCAAAAGGACTATGCAAAAATGGGGTATTTAAAGGTAAAGTTCTTACCCTTGTAGACCCCTTCAAGAACAGCACTCCAGTTGCTTTCCTTAGCTCAAAACCAGCTCAAAACTCTGAAAATCACTCCTTGGTACCTCAGTAGCCAAAGGAAAGTGTAACACTAGGTGTTTGTATGCAAAACTATGAACAAACACACACTTAGACACAAAGAGAGGAAGATATAGAGATAGATAGATATAATATGCTAACCCTAATCTCAGACCCTCTCTCTTGAACCTCTGGAACCTTTTAGGAGGGAGGAGAAGGCCTCCCTTTATAGAGGATCACTCTTGTAAAGCTTACAAAACAAGCTAAGCAAGAGTGAAATCCCTCCATACACGTGTATGGAGGGGGTGCAAAGTGTATGCCAGCTAGCACAGCTGGCATAAAAATATCTGTAAAAGCAGATGCACAGTGGTCGGCCAGCCAAAAATGCCAAATTGACCAAATACATGGTCGATCGACCAAAAAGAGTGCCGGCCGGCCAAACATTTGGCCGATGGCAACAAAACAGTGGCCGGTGGCCTCAAGCCATGGCCGGTGAGGTGTGGGGATGGCCAACAAGCCATTCCCTGCCCCTTAAAAGCGAAATAGAAGTGTTTGGTGCAAAACCAAACACAAAACAGTCGAGTCGAGAGATCCTGAGGCAAGGCGCTTGGCCGAGACCTTCGGGAACTCAAGACGAACACAAACATGGATGATCACCGATTGTTCAAATGGTGACGTCGAAGTCTTGAGGACGGTCAAAAATAGGGTGTCTACAGCTGCTCAGTTTATCATCTGCGAGGGTAAATTGTACAAATGAGGCCATCTGGGAATGCATAAACTGTGTGTTGATGCAGAAGAGTCAAAGTGCTTAATGGAGGCCATCCACAGAGGAGAATGCGGTACACACATGAGCGGGGTAATGCTAGCCCGGAAGATTCTCAAGCAGGGTTATTATTGGTCAACCATGGAGGAGGATTGTATCGGTTTTGTTCGGCGATGCCACAAATGCCAAATTCATGCAAATCGCATGAACATCCCGTCGTCGAAGCTGTACAACATGACTTCACCATAGCCATTTTCAGTCTGGGGAATTGATGTTATTAGGGCTGTTACTCCAAAGGGGTCAAATGGGCATGAGTATATCTTGGTGGCAATAGACTATTTTACAAAGTGGGTTGAGGCCCAATCCTACGCAGTGCTGAAAGCCCCGCATGTAGCCAAGTTCATCAGGAATAATATCATCTATCATTATGGGGTCCCGAATGAGATCATCTCGGACAATGGTTCCCACTTTAAAAATGAGGTGATCGACTTGTTGGAGAAATACAACGTGATTTTTCATAAGTCATCTACATATCGGTCACAAACCAAGGGAGTTCTTGAGGCCGCCAACAAGAACATCAAGCACATTCTACAAAAGATGGTGGAAACCTATAGGGACTAGCCGGACAAGTTGCCGTTTGCACTCTAGGGCTACAAGACATCAATCCGAACATCTACTGGGGCAACTCGGTATTCTCTGGTTTATGGGATGGAAGCTGTTCTGTCGATTGAAGTTGAGGTTCTGTCGTTGCGAGTTATGGCAGAGTGCCAAATAGCAGAAGCGAATTGGCAGCAGAGCAGGTTTGAGGAACTTATGTTGTTCGACGAGAGGAGGCTGAAAGCACTGTACCACGCCCAAGGATATCAACACAGGATTGCCAGGGCTTTCAACAATAAAGTTAAGTCCAAGAATTTGAAAGAAGGGGATCTAGTGCTCAAAGACAACCGAGCTCCCATCCATGACCCTAGGGGCAATTTTAGACCTAATTGGACTAGTCCTTATATCATCAAATCTATCTGGTCGGGTGGAGCTGTTATTCTTATGGACCTAGATGGCCTGGAGTTCTCCCAACCAATCAACATGGACAAGTCGAAGAAATACTACCCTTGAGTGGCTCGCTAGGCAGAAAACCCAAAAAGGCGACCTAGGCAAAAGTTAGAGCACCAAAAATTAGAAAAAAAAAAAGAAAAACTGAGCTCGCAAGGTTAAAAACCTAGAAAGGGCGGCCTTGGCAAAAGTTAGAGTGCAAAAGGAGAGTGTTAATACCCGAGTGAACCCGAACCAAGCTACGTAAAGCTTGATTCCCGTCTTCGGGATACGTAGGCAACTTCATCCTGAAGTCCAGCCATAAACACTTCCAAATCAACTGTGTCCATGAGATTGTTCAGGTCATCTTTGTCTTTTCTGTATCCAAGAGTTCGGTTGTGATCTTCACTATGAGAGCTGGTTGCAATACAGTGCAGTGCTATTCAGACAAGGGGCAATTTTCCATTGTAGTGCAGTGCTATTCAGAAAATGGAAAACTTTCCATTTGCTGGATTCAGGGTTATACATCTCAAGGATAGATTCCGGGTGTGCCCAGTTGTGATCCTTATCAAAAATGGTTTTGAAAAGTTTTTGTAAAAGTAGATTTTGTTCAAATTAATCTTTTTACAACTTAGACCATTTTTGGACCAAAAAGAAAATTTTCAGTACGCACAACCTTCAATTTCATTGATTTTAATGCAGAGTTCTCCAACTCTTAATACAAATCAAATTTGCTTTTTATTACATTCAAAAGGATAACTTGAAAGCATAGATCAAAGCAATAAACTGGGGGCATTGATGGGTCATGTGTTCCCGCGTCCCCTCCCAAAGCTTGTGGAAGCTTCAGATGCTAAAGTAGGTCCGATTTGTGCCTCATCTTCAAGCCAAGCTATGCATTCGCCAAAAAGGGTGCAATTGAAATTAGAAGCGGGAGCCAGAAGTTCTCTTGTCCTCCAAGCAGTGGGGTATCGAGCTAGTTGTGAACCTCAGATCAGAAATGAAGCCGGGTACTCTACCCCCTCTTCTGGGCAAGTTTGGTCATGTCCGAACTGACACCTGAATCGGAATGGAAAATAGAAGACACAGTGTGTTATGCCAATCAACTGAATACCAGGTTGTCGAGACATGCTGTAGCTCATCTCAGACAGATCAAACCAGGGGCAACGCCAAACAATGTCAACAGCAGATCTGTTGCACATCCAGTGGCACCACCACCCCTCGTTCGGGAACTCAACTAACCGTTGGCCAAAAAAAATAGCCGCGAGCTGAATATGCAGGGCAAGAGTCCACTACTTTCAACATGTCCATCAGCCATATCTGGGGAGGGATGAAAAATAAGAGAGATTAAAGAATAGAGACGTGTACGTGGAGAGAAAAGTGAGAAAAGGTTTTGAAAGAAAAACAGAGCCTGATGGCCGAGTGATGTGAGGAACACCTGTGAGGTAGGGTGGGAAACATTACCTGCAAGAGTAGTGGACTTCCTGCAAACTTGGTTGTCTCTTGCCAATGAAAAGCGTCCAAGCCCATCAAAGTTTCGGCTAATGTCAAACCAATGCAGCTCTTGCCCTCTTTCAAGCCTTGAGCTACTTCGATCAAGCGAACGCTAGACCCTCCGAAGCCGGGGCAAGTAGAAAATGGGCCAACATACACAAGCAGAGGGCATGCTGCCGAAAACTTTGCCAAAGACGATCGCTGGTGTTAGAAAATCGATGAACCAAACTAGGAATATCCAACTCCCCGTTGTGAACCAAAGATCGGGCATCGTGTAAAGTGAGCCCATACATCCTTCCTATAGTCTGGATGTGGCTGAAACGGGATTGGGGCAAGATTTCCTCATCACGCTGGGATTCCATCAAAACTTGGAACTCTTCAATTGTCGGATATATCTCTTGTCCCCCAAAGCTGAAAACATGTGTAACTGGGTTCCAACATCTAGCCGCGGCGTGGAGGAACGGAAAACATAGCGGGGTACGACTCAGCGGGAATAGTGCATTTATCCCAAAACCCCAGAAATTTACTTTTTTTGACCCATCTAAAGCTGCAATCCAATTTGAGAGTTTTTCAACAAAGAATGGCTCCATTTGTGGCAAAAATAGAGCTGGAATGAAGAAATCACGAATTTGGAGCTTTTGTAAAAGATAAGGCAGTGATTGATGGCCGGCAGAGGCTGATCAATGGCTGGCAGGGGCACATTGATGGCTGGCAAAGAGCATAGGTGGCCGATAGGACAACCTTCATGGCCGACAGCCTCCCTTTTATGCCCACTACCCTCCTTTGTGAAGATCCAGTTGCATGCAACAGTTGTATTCTGTTATTCGCATCTTTTGAGGTCTTGTTTTCAGTCCCGTTGGGCTTTAGCTTGTTTATTTGAGTTGTATTTGTTTTGTTTTGCTTATTGAGTTGTATTTATGATATTTATCAAGTCCTTGTTTTGCTTATCGAGTTGTATTTGCATCGATTAGCCTGTCGAGTTGTTATGTTATTTATCGAGTTATTTTACTCTACTTGTCATTTCAGTTGTTGGTCGGTTCATTACTTGATTAAGGCAATGCTAATGGAATGTTCAATTTTCAATCAAGATCGATCTCATTTTTATGCTATGTGATGTCATGCGATGCTCAGAATGCAAAATATAACACTTTTTTTTTTTTTTTATCAAAAGCTATTTTCATTTTGATTATGGTCACTTTTTGCAAAAAAGTACAAGTTTTTCAAAAATAAAACTCGTCTAAACTGTACAAAGTGCCAATACTACTAGCAAAAGAAACTAAGTCAAAATATAGAAAGATCAGCACCAGTTATCTCAAGCTCGAGAGGCCCACTTCGTCCTCTTCCTCGGCGGAGCAGACTCTGGAGCACTGTCTCCATCGGTGCCACTGTCTGAATCTGAATCAGACTCTGAATCGGAGCCCTTCTCAGCCTCCGCAGCGTCACCACTAGTAGAATTTGAGCAGCGTCGTCGTTTCCATCCTCAGATGACTCTAACTGTAGACTCACAGCCTCCTCATCCTCGCTCGTCTCATCATCATCATCACCTAGAACGGCCTTTGAAGGGCCACTCTCATTACTGATGCCTCTAGCTTTGCCTCGGCTGCGTATCAGAGCTTGTCTCCCTTTCCTCCATGTTGCTGGAGAAGGTATTGCAGATCCTGCTGTGGCTGTTGCTGCTGCTACTGTTGTCGGTAAGGGTGGGACCTGAAAAGGTAGTTGGTATATGTCATCCACAGTATGTGTATCAAATGCAAGAGTGGTGTGCAGAATAGGTACATGCAGAGTATGAATACAATGTGAGAATGCAGTGTGTCAGTGCATGGTAAAGAAGTGTTTAGTTGAAATGTCAGTTTCAAGTATATCAGCATAGATTTGATGACCAAAATGCAAGAAGACTGAATTTTTTACCTCAATACCATGGAAGCCGAGTATCGACTCCCTCCTCAAGATCATGCCCTCGAATGAGGCCAACATCTCGAGTAACCCCTTAATGTACTCCGTGGAGGCCTACAAATGCAATTTAAAATGATCAGTATTTGGAATCAATGCATGTCTGAGTATCTAAGCAAGAATGTAAAATGAAATGAAAACTCAAGTGCATACCGGAGGCGCATTAGGCACCCTAACGTATCTGTGACCAGGCAATGGAGGTTCGATCGAAATCTGGTAAGCCATGCCAGAGTACCACCAACCTGTCAGCTCGGTCGGAAGCTCCGGCCAACCAGCCCTTCGCTCTGCTTGGGGGGTCCCTTTGCCACGGGATGTCCTCGCCGGACTCGCTCTGCGTGCCACCCTCACGGCAGGAGCTCTCACTCCCTCATCTCCACGAATGCCAGTCAGAGGTGGCATCAGGTGTGTCTGGATGAAGGTTGCGTAATCGCCCTCTACACGGAAGTAATCTGCCTCCAGCCCTACCATAAACTAGATCACCTCTTCGACAAACAATCTGTGTGTCGCTCTCATGGACACTAGAGGTGCCATCAGTACGAATGGGGCAGGCAGGCCCAAAGTGTGACGACCCAGAATTTTTCCCTCCGCTCGAGCGGAAGAGTTGACGCTCGAGCGGGCTTTTGGGGGTTCCAGTAATTTTGCAGGCGGGCTGAAGTTCTGGGAGTGGTGATTTTCCGCTCGAGCGTAGAAGTGGCCGCTCGAGCGGACAGCTTTGTTAGTCTTCGCGCTCGAGCGCAATGTTGGGCGCTCGAGCGGGTCTCCAGGATGAGTTGTATTTATGAGGCATGTGGGCTCATTTTCGATATCGTAATAGTGTATTTGGAATGTTCTTATCTTATTTTGGGGTATTGGTTGAGGTGGTAAAATGATGGTAAAGTAAGATTGGACCACAGAATTTAATTCGGATAGTTGCCTTACGATCAGCCGTCACTCTTTTGCCCTTTTCTTTTTCCACACTTTGAATTTGGATGTGAGGTTAGAACCATTGGAAAGCTTATTTCCGGGGCTTCAATTTGGACACAAGAACGACCTAAAACGGAGTCCGGATGGAAGAGTTATGCCTGTTCAAAGTTTCGAAATCTGTGCTGAGAGCATGTCCGCTCGAGCGGGAATTACGGGACAGCAGCTTTAAAAACAGGATTTTGGATCATTTCTTATATGTTTCTTCTTCCCTCTTCCTTCCTCTTTGCCTTAGTCCGAAACCCTAACTCTCAAACCTTTGATTTCACCCATTTTTACCAACAATCCACCATGGTTTTGGCATCAAGGATGGAGAATAAGGGAGGATCAATGTTTTTACCCGATTAGAACTTGGATTTGTGGAGGCTTCTTCTCAAGCTCACCCCTTTGCTTGATTGTTGAGGTAAGGGTTGAATACTCTTCAATAATTTCATCCATAGATAGATTAGTAGCATTTTATTATCTAAATACAAAAAGTTCCATATTTGGAGCATGTAGTGTAAAGTATGAGATTTGGGGGTTTATGGTTTGATGATATTGGAAATTAAATTGATGGGTTTAAATGATGGATTATGAGTCCTAGGTGTTTAATCAATGGAAAAATTGGAATAAAAGTGTTGGGTTAATGAGTTTGATTATTTCTTGAAATCCCAATATAATCTTGAAACCCTAGGTTGATTAAGGATGATAACCAAAGATTTGGCCCAAATTGAAAGTAGAATAATGAAATTGAGGTATTGAATTATGTATATACAGGTTTAATTGGAATTTGGAAATGTTTGGCAATTATGTTTAAATTTAGCGAATGAACCTTGTTATAAATGTTGGAATGTATGTAATAATGTAAAGGAAAATTAGGGAAATAACTTAGTAAGGATCTGGATGACATGAACTCAATTGTGGAGTGTTGAAATGAGATTCAAAGATTTTTTGAATTATGTTGAAGTGCAAAGTGATGTGTAATTTGGATAAAGAGAATTAATTAAGAACGAAATAAGTTTATGTGATCCGATTTCTTTGTGTATTATAAATTGTGTAGGGACAACTACAGGGGCAGACCAAGTAGCCAAGCACTGTGAGTAATAGTACTACAAATGTACAAATGTACTTTGTTTACCGTTAAGATTATTGTTAACAACGTTCTATTTTCCGTGAACTAATATGTTAACATGTTGTTGTTTGAGAATTGATATGAACATTGAAAGAGTTAGCATACATCGGTATGATTCTGAACCTACTCCGTATTTTGAGTTATGGCTATTGATTATTGTCAATATACCATCCTATGAATTACCTATACTTCTGTATAAGAATTGCATACAACCATTAACACTGTGAAGTTGGTTTTATAAGTTGTTCTGGCCGGTTGATGTAATGGTACATTTATCTTCAGATTATTGGTAACGTTAAAGCTTTGTTAATTACGAAATAAGTATGTCTACGTACAATGAACCATGAAGAAAGTTAAGCGCATCATCGTACCATATGTTTTGCTTGCTACCATTATGTGATCTACTAGTTAGTGACATTGGAACATGATAAGCGAATGATATCTATATACATTATGGAAGTGTGGTATTTATGTATTTCTGAAAGCGTGCAAGCTGTAAACTATGTTGCCTTTTGTTAACAGTTATCGACAACGTTCTGTTAAACTTATATTATTTATGTGATTAATGGGAAGAATGTGTTTATCTGTATTAATCTGTTCTGATGTTTTCTGGTATGGAACAAAGTGCTGTACGGAACGAAGTGCTACACCTTGGTGGGAGCCACCTCTGGAATCCGTACGAGCCACCTCTTGAGTCCATACATCTGTTATTTCTGTACCCACGCTTTATGCGTTCTGTACCCTCTGTACCTACACTTTATGCGTTCTGTACCCACGCTATATGCGTTCTGTTACCCCACGCTATATGCGTTCTGTTACCCACGCTTTATGCGTTCTGTTACCACGCTTTATGCGTTCTGTACCCACGCTTTATGCGTTCTGTACCACGCTTATGCGTTCTGTTATTACCGTTATGTTCTGGGCCGATGGCCGTTCTGTTATTTCTGTTAGTTCTGTTATTTCTGTTATTTCTGATATGTCTGGACCCATGGTCGTTCTACATCGGTAGGCCTATGGCGGTTCTGTATATACTGGGCTTAAAGCCATTCTGTTACAGAAATTGGACCCATGACTATTTTAGAAATAATTACGAAATGTAGTTAATCATATGTGTCTGTAGTTACATGTTTGATTATTCGTGTTAAACATTGCATTACTTATGTACTATTATTCACTGAGTTTGCTCATTCTGTATTTTGTCTGTCTGTTCTGTAGGTAATCGCTTTGGGAGTCCGCCTTAACCCTTGATGGTCACCCTTCAGTGTCAACCTCAGTATGCCCAGGCTCCCAGACCAAGTTTATGCATTTGAGTCAAAGTTTTGTTAAGATTTTGGTTTGCCTTTAATTATTTACCTAAAGTTAAAGTATGTATATATTTCCTTCCTATACCAATATTCGATTTTGTGGCCATGTATGTGTATGAGTGTATAAAAAAATAATAATGGCCCCTACGAATGTGATCCTGGCATATTAGATTTAGCTCAATGGATGCTTTTCTGTATTACGTCATAATTTTAAATGCTTCCGTTCAGGCCCCGTATAATATGTATAACAGGATTAGTGTCTGTTTTTGAATGGGTCATGCCCAAACTTTTAGGGGCAGGTTTGGGGTGTGACACAAAGTCTGGCACGCGAAACGCTCGCCCAAGAACCAGGCACGGCAAATCGAGCCCTCGAGAAGAATGCGTTAGCGAGTGATGACCCGACTTGTATCATATTGGGCTCAGAGCCGTGACGGTATCATGGCCCAGGGCTGCCATGTAATCTGAAATGGAAATGAACAGATGATTAGTCATTGTTAATCGTTAATGTGTGGATTCAAATGGTTGAAAAGTAAGATGGCTTTGTTATTAGGTTACCTTATGCGCCGCGGCCACATCAAAATACTGGCGGAAAAACATGAAGTTTTCTCGGGTCCTACGGCGGAGCAGGCCGTCGTATACCCAAGAAAACGAGACTGTCACTGGAACCTCCTCTATAGGCACTAGAGCAAGAGCTAGGAAGTATACGTATACCCATAGCTGCAGGGAAAGTGTAATGATATGCAATCAATGTATGAACAGATGCAGAAAATGCAAAGCACCCAAGAAAATGGGATTGTCACTGGAACCTCCTCTATAGGCACTAGAGCAAGAGCCGGGAAGTATGCGTATACCCATAGTTGCAGGGAAAGTGCAATGATATGCAATCAATGTATGAACAGATGCAGAAAATACAAAGCAGAAAGAATACAATATGAACAGATACAGAAAATGCAAAGCAGAAAGCATACAGTGTATGAACAGATGCAGAAAATACAGAGCAACAAGCACATGTGTTGAACAAATGTAAAGCAAGAAATGCTGAGCAGAAAATGTAAAGTGAAAAGGGGGAGCTAAGTTGTGTACCTGCCAAGCCCGCCAGTAGCCTTCAATCAAGCAAATATAGGCCACCAAGGTGATGCCGACTCCACCCCAATCGTAGAACTGAACTCTATGGAGCACCACCAAGGTGCTCAGCAAATATAGGCCCACAGTATTCCACCTGTTCGAAAACAAGGTGGTACAAAAAATGAACATGAGGAAGCCTCTGGCGTACTACTCTATTGCCTCGACTGTCTCGGGCTCAGTCCCCCTGAACTGCTCCTCAAACCAACTGTACCGGACCATGCCTACCCGAAGTGTCGGTGGATGTGCCCCAATCAGCGCGACCTATGTTACCTGTCACTCCCTCATATTAGGGTCGAGAGGGATTCGATCACCCCCTACGCTTAAGCCGGTGATCATAGCAAAGTCGTAAGGGGTCATCGTCATCTCTCCCGTGGTGGAAAAGTGGAAAGAGTTGGTGGTGTCCCACCACCTCTCCACCAGAGCCCCTAAGAGAGGATGGCTCGCTATGACCCGAGTCAGGCTGGAGCAGAAGATACCGAAGCCTGTCTCATCAACAATGTCGCGAACTCCTGCTGGGAGCTCACCGTACCAATCTCGAGCGGTCGTCGTGCCATAGCCTCTGAAGGAGTGGGACCCATCCTGTGGTAATGTATGAGATGCAATCAGCTCAAAGCAGTGATGATAGTACAGTTGGATCAAGGCAATGCATGACATGCAATCATATCAGAACAATGCAAGAAATGCAAACAGTTAAGGGTAGTACTGCAGAACAACAATTTTCATACCTCTACGGTGATGGTCGACAAATGAGACGCTGGCTCTCTCAGTTAGAGGTCATTTGGCGCGTCCTCAGCAAAGTCAGTAAAGGATTTGATTCCTCCTACAGTGGTTACTATGTGAGTCTGAGGGTGGTACCTCGCTGGATCGAAGGGGCGTATGCTCGGCGGTAATAGCTCCAGCTCAGCCTCTGGCTCAGCCTCAAAGTCTACCTCGAAATCTACTGGAGGAAGCTCAGGGAGAGCCCCATCTTGAGGAACATCATCTGCCATCTAAAATAGGTGAAAGATGAGCAAAAATGAGGGAAAATAAAGAAAAATGGTGAAACTTTGAAAAAGTCGACCCTAGGAGAGAGAAAAAGTCAAAGAAAATCAAAATCAGGAAAAGTGCACAGAACTCGAGAGAAACTCGAGGAGAATAAGCCTAGAATGGTGGAAATAAGAAAAGAAGCGTCGAAATCAAATTCCAATCGGTTCAAAGTGAAGAGAACTAGGAGGATTTAATGAATAAAGTTTGTATAGGGTGTTGGAAAATGCGTAGAACGCATGGATCTAGAGAGAAGGAGCACCTAGAGAGAGAGGGAAGTGATTTTCGAGCAAGGGTTTGTGGGGAAATGAAGTTTGGAGTGGTGCAGTTAAAGACCCAAGAGTGAAAAGTTGATTTTGCCCAAATATGTCATCGATGGCCGGCAGGGGTACACTAGTGGCCGGCAGGTGGCCGGCGGCTCCCCCTGGTGGCCCACAGGTTCCCACAGGCCTCCTTTGCAACCCTGGCTCTGTTTTATGTCGTTGGATTCCAAGAAATGCAAGGGGTGTTCAGTGTTTGATTCAGAATGTCTTCACGAAAGTTCAGAATTGTGTTTCTAGTGCGTGACGGCCGTCACTCATCAATACAAATAAGGTGTATCCTTTTTAACATATTGCAACTCTTCCGAGAGGTAAATTGAAAGTTGCCTTTTAGTCGCCTTTACCAAACACGCTTTTGTCGTTGCATAGAATGTGCATTTCTTCTTTGTTGCATAGAACATGCATTCCCATGTTTGCATAGAATATGCATGTTGCATTGAATATGCATTATTGATTATTTTCTATAGAACATGCCCTCACTCACGCCGCATAGAATATGTTTCTATTTTGTTTCTTGTATGTTGTGCATAAAACATGCCTCTAACATTGTGTCACGGTTATTTGTCTCGCATGGAACATGCATTCTTATTGCATTGTACCTGTTAAGTTTCTTTCTTATGCAGGCACGGTATTGTATGTACGGTTCATTCAAAGCTGATGCAACCATACGATATTGTATGTACGGTTCATTAAGAGGAACTCCAGGTAAGATCAGTCCTATCCCTTGAACACCTTTGTTGGTTAGAAACACTCGAGTACGCCCGATGTTTACACCACTCCTTTGTTGGTTAGAAACACTCGGGTACGCCCGGTGTTTACACCACACCTTTGTTGGTTAGAAACATTCGGGTACGCCTGGTGCTTACACCACACCTTTTGGTTAGAAACATTGGGACGTGTTCCCGATGTTTATACCACCTCTCGGTTAGAAGCGTTTGGAACGTGTTCCGATGTTTATACCACATTTTGGTTAGAAACATTGGGACGTGTTCCCGATGTTTATACCACCTCCCGGTTAGAAGCGCTTGGAACGTGTTCCGCTGTTTATACCACTTGCTTTGGTTAGAAACATTGGAACGTATTCCCGATGTTTATACCACCTCCCGATTAGAAGCGTTTGGAATGTGTTCCGATGCTTATACCATCCTATTTTGGTTAGAAACATTGGGACGTGCTCCGATGTTTATACCACCCTCCGGTGTTTACACCGTCCTCTTCTCCTCTCGCGTGCGACATGTTAGGACGCTTTGGTTAAAAGCGTTCGGATGGGTTCCGATGCTTATATCGCTCTTTGTTTTGGTTGCATAATATTTGGACGTGTTTCAATATTTGTCACTGCTCTATTTGGTTTGAAATATTAGGGTGTGTCCCTAGGTTCACATCATTTCTCTCTTTGCGTGTGCCACGCCTTAGGATTTTGTTTCACGCCCCGGGTGCACCCGAGGGTTGTGTTGTTCTTTGCCTTTCCTGTGTGATGCGCAGTTAAGTTTGCATAATTTTCTTACATCGTTTCTGCATGAAATGTGGTTTGGTTCATGTTTACTTCCTTATGTATGAGTTTGCTGTAGCATTTCGTTGCATAACACTTCCATCTAGATGCTTCATTACAGCCTTATTGCATGATCATAAGTTATGTTCTTGCATTGTGCATACCATTTGCATCTTTGCCCCAGCCTACGGGCGCAACTATATATTGTTATCTTGAATGTTTGTCTAAGTCTTGCGGCTTTAAGTCTTGCGGCCTTATCAAAATGGGTCGTCTTTGGGCTTTCACATTCACTCATATCATTTTGTGACTCTAAGTTCTGTCAAAGAGGGGCAACTGTAGACACCCCATTTTTGACCGTCCTCAAGACTTGGATGTTCTTGCAGGTTCATCCAATGATGAGTTTGGTTGCTCGTCAAGCGCTCAAACTCTGCGACGGAATGCCACAGGTTTGAGTTTTCCAAACCCTGCATCCATTCTGTCTCATCTTTGGACCATGTGTAAGTCCTTTCAATATGTTGTTGTTGAGCCCCTACCGGCCATCCTTGGGCACTGCCGGCCATGGCTCTTGGCCTGCTAGTCATCAATGAGCCCATGCCGGCCATCACTGATGGTCGGCCAGCCACTAGTGTATCAGTAGATATTTTCTGATATTTTGTGCCAGCTGTTTGCACAGATTGAGCCATCTTCTTACACGTGTATGGATGGACCTCTTTGAGGGGCTTTTGTATTTTCTATATATAGAAGCCCCCTCTTGCATGTGAGGGGGTTAGAAAATTTTGAAGACAAAAAAATTCTCTCTCTCTAGAATTCTCTCTCTTAATATTTTGTGCCTTATAGCCCAAATTCTCTACACTCTTGCATATAGACCCTTTATCAATCTTGACTACCTTGGACCTGAGGTTCTAGGAGGTCTTCGTGGAGCCTTAGAAGGGTTTTTAAGCTTAAGTTGGTGCTTAACTTGTATCTTGTCTTCAAGAGGTAGAACACTTGTGTCTTAAGCTTATTTTAAATACTTGTTTTGCCAACTTTACACATTGTTTTGAGGCTAGTTTTGACCTCTGAAAATCTCTGTTTTCATGGCCTAAAATGGTGGTTTGAGGTTTGATTGGAGTTAGGGGTGGTCCACCCTTTTTGTAGCTTGCTTGTTAAATTGTTGTACCATCTTTCAAAGCTTCTTAAATCAAACTTTTTGGCCCTTTTAACCACTAAAAATCTGAGTAATTTCAGTGGCAAAAACTCTGTTTTGCAATCCAAAATTGGAGGGGTTAGCCTCCTCTCCTTGTGTCTTGTTTGCATGTGTAAATAGCTTAACATGTGGCCAAGTTTTTCTAGCATTTTGTGACTTGATCTCAGCATGTTTTTGCTACTGTTTTGACATGTTTTACCTCTGTTTGGGGCTGGTTAAGTCATTTAACGCATGCTTCGTGTGCTTGTAGTGCAATTGTGCTTAATAGTCTAGCTTGTGCTATGTTTTGGCCTCTTGGTCTAGCTATTTTTAGCTTACTTCAAGCATGTTTTAGAACTCCTTTTAAGCTATTTTAGGACTATTTTGAAGTGTTTGTACCTTTTGAGCTTTGTATTGCATGCCTATAATGTAGTGATCTTCACTAGTTTGGTGTTTTGGCTTTTAAACATGTTTTGCATGAGCTGCTTGTATGTTGTAGTGTCATTTTGCATGCAATTTTAGCACATATAATATCTGCAACCTCCCTCATTTCATCACTTTTTCATTTGCTTTGAGGGTTGGTTAGCTTTAGGGTTATGTTTAAGCTTGAGATTGAGATTTGTGCTTAATGGTTTTAATCCTCTTTTGAGGGTTTCTACTAACCAAAGGCATGATCTCTCTCTTACCTTAAGTCATCCCTTGGTTGACACCTCTCTCATTAGAGGACTCTCACTTTTGGACTAACCAGTTAAAGAATGGATCGGTAATTAAAATGAGTAAACAAAAATGATAAGTAAAACTTGAGCATGATAAGCATCTTGTGTTGCATTGCATGTGTTCAATCGGACGTTATATTGAACACAAGGAAGATTGGAGCATTTCATACTCAAAGTGATGAAATGAGTCAATCTCCTTGGTCTCCATTGCCTTTGATCACACATGATGAGGTGATGGTCTTGAGTCTTGCTTTTGCATACAGTGAAATTGTACTCCTTGGTTCTTTCACCATCATGCATCAAAGATGCTTGGTTGATGGTTTTGGATCCAAGAGTGCTACTCCTTTGATGTTTTGAGATGATAAGGAGGGGCACAGTACAAACATACCCTTGGAAAACCCTTAATTTTCCTTTATTTGTGCTCTGTTGCAGTGTGGTGACTCAGAACACCAGTGGCCGGCAGTGGCTTATTGGTGGCAGGCAGTGCCTCATTCTTGGCCAGCAAGGCACACTTTTGGCTGGCAGGGGGCCAGCAGCAATCACCCATGGCCGGCAGGCCACTGGTGTAATCCTCAACATTGAATTGGTAAGGTGGAACAGAAAGATCCTAGAGAGTGGTCAATCCTGCAAACAGAGCCTCTCAAGAGCAAAATCGGAGGGCTTTTCGAGGCAAAAATCGAGTGCATGCATCCTCTACTTTCCAAAGCGGAGCTATGGCAGTGTTGTTTAGTGCTTTGCATGTTTAATTAGTGTACATTTGCTTTAATTAACTAGTTTACTAATTAGTTAAGTGTTATAATAATTAGTAGTTTGCTAGTTATTTATTTGATTTGTAATAATTAGTCTAATTAGTTCAGTTAGATTAGTTAGCCTAGCTTAGCTTAGATTAGCTTAGCTCTTATTTATTCGGACCCTCCTTCGTGAGGGCACAATGTTGTAATAAGTGTGCGTGTGTGTGTGCATGTCTTCTAACCTCGCGTCTTTCTCCCTTTTATTTAATTGCTTTCAATGGTTAGATTAGGGATCATATTTCAATTAGCATACCTTATGCTTGCATGTTTGCATCCATTCATTTGTTTTCCATGCACCAAGGCTCAGCACATCATTCAAATTGAATAGCAATTTCAATACGCTTCGTTGAATACGTGTTTTAAAGCATGCTATCAAAGTGTTTTAAATGTCATATTAGTAGCCGAGCCTATTAATTTCATATTACATGTGTTGCATTAGGCATTTTACATAGTTAGGATCATGCATCTTTCTAATGAGCTTTTGTTTTGGCTTGGAGTACTCGGTAAGTTTTATGCTCTAGCATACTTGCATGAGTGTGATTGCCATAATGCCATGTTTCGCATGCTTGCCATGAGGCTATGTGCTTAAATGCTTAACTGCATGAATGCCTGTGGATGAAGGCTTTGTTACTTGAATTGGGACAATTCAACAAATGTGCGTTTTAAGCCCACTTTGCGAAGTAGCAAATCATGTTTTAAGCCCATCATATTTGATGGCAAATCCGCATTTTAGCCCACTTTAGGGTGGC
The DNA here is from genome assembly GCA_030407325.1 of Camellia japonica. Taxonomy (NCBI): domain Eukaryota; kingdom Viridiplantae; phylum Streptophyta; class Magnoliopsida; order Ericales; family Theaceae; genus Camellia; species Camellia japonica. The sequence goes on along the minus strand of JAPPVO010000031.1, from coordinate 50,043,262 downwards.
AAATTCAAACCATTTTCGAAAACAAACATAAGTTGAATATGTTCCAATTCTTGCGATTTAGTCTATACTTGCTTGTGTGCGTCACGTAGTAAAGATAGCTAATAACCAGAATAAGAACACATAAGGTTTATAAAAGAATATATCATGATTAGTAGAGGCCGATCTTTTGATCGGGCAAGCGGTGTTCATTTCAGGACCTTCCCCTCTCATACCCAAGTTCCCGAGTCGAGGCAACTTTGGTGATGATGGACACGTGGCTTTTGGCACGAGTCAAGGTTTCCTAAATTTCCCAAAAATAAAATATTTAGGTGGCGATTCTGTAATATGGCAAAGCAGTCCAGTTTTGGTATTATTTGATCTAAAATCGATTTTCTAAAACGATTTGTTAGATTAGACTCTTTGGTGATTATCAGTTTCACATTGCACTTGTGGGACTAGATTCAGAACCGCAGGTAGAGTCCAAACTGTGAGGGCCTTTCTTTTCAAACCCTTTTCCGAAAGGCGGGATCGCAGAAAAAGGCGAGCCCACAGCATGCTTGTAGTGTAATTGTCCTCATGAGTTTGGTGTTCTAGGCCTTAGACACCATCTTGTTTGAGTTGATTCCATTTATTTATGGCTTTCCATACTTGTGATCACTCTTAATCATCTCTGCAACCTCCCTCCTTTCTTGGCTTTTGTTTTTCTTTGAAAGTGGTTTCAAACTACTTGTTTATTTAAGCATGAGATTGAGATGTCATGCTTAATGGTTTAATCCCTTTGGGGTTTATTACCAACAGTATAATGTCTCTTTTATGCCTAAGACAACACTTGGTTTGAGCCTTCTTTCTATTTGGAGGGCTTAAACTCACTTTTGGACTTCATTGGATTAAAGGATGGTTGATAATTAAAATGAACTAATTAAAATGGGACTAAAATGGTACAAGATAAGAATTGGTTTTATGTTCAATCGAATGTTAATTGAACACATGGAAGCTTGAGGCATTTCATACACATTAGTGATGAAATTATTCAAGTTTCCAAGGTCACCACTCCCCTTGATCAATTCATGAAAGGGAAGAGGTTTGAGTCTTATTTTGTTGCATTTATTAAACTTGCACATTTTGGTTCATGAGCCATCATGCAATGAAATTGCATGAATTGATGGTTTGTGGACCATGTTTTGTCTCTCCTTTGATTTGTTCATGAAAAAAAGAGGTGAGTTGTGCAAACAAACCCTTGAGATACCCTGTGCATGCTCTGTTTGTTCTCTGTTGCAGTAGGATGAACTGTGCAGCAGTGGCCGGCAGGCTACTTTTGGTGGCCAGCCGGCCATCACTGGTGGCCAGCAGTGCATCATCAGTGGCCGGCCGGCCAGTAATGCAAAATTCAAAAGTTTTTTTTTTAGCAGAGCAGAGTTATTCTGGAGGTGAACAAAGATATTAGTGTTTTACTGTGCAACAGAGACCTTCTAGAAGCAAAACAGTGGCTTTTTGGGTGGAAACCGAGCACGTGCATGAGCATTCCTCGCATTCCGAGCTTGTTTAAGTTTAAATACTTAGCTTAGATATTTGTTGTAATTAATTAGTTGTAGCTAGTTAATTCTGTAAAGTGTTGTAATTAATTAGTTAGTTAACTATTTATTCGATTTCCTCTTGTAATCATTTTAGTTAGCTAGAATAGTTAATTCAAGTGTTGTAATAATTAGTTAATTAGTTTAGCTAATTTAATTTGTTTTGTAATAATTAGCTTAGCTTAATTAGTTAGTTAATTAGCTTAATTCATTCGGACTCTCCTTCGTGAGAGTGCAATGTTGTAATAATGTGTATGCCTTCCAACCCCACGTCTTTCTCCCTTTTATTTACTAACTTATGATGGTTAGTTTAGGGACATCACGCTTTGTTTAGCATACCTCATGTTTGCATCCATTTGTATTGCATGCACCGAGGCTTAGCGCATCATTCTAACTTGCATTGAATAGTTTAGATACTTCTTTAAGTACATGCTTAGACCGCATGATTATTAAATTGATTCACATGCCATGTTAAGTAGCCGAGCCTATTAATTGCATATCACATGTGTTTGCATTAGTCATATTGCATAAGTTAGGATCATGCATCTTTCTAACTTTAGCATCATCTTAGCTTGGAGTACTAGGTGAGTTTTTACTTGCTTTAGCATAATTGCATGAGTGTGATTGTTGCCATGTCAAAGCATGCTTACTATGAGGCTAAATGCTTAAATGCTAAACTGGTTGAATGTCTGTGGATGAAGGCTAATTGCTTGCATTGGAATAATTTGAGTAATGTTCATATGCGAACACTTTTTCAAGTGGTACATATTCGAAATAATTTTCAAAACAAACATGAATCAAGTGTTCCAATTCTTACAATTTAGTCTATACTTATGTGTGTGCGCATCACATAGTAATGCTAGCCTAATAAACCGAAACAAGAGCATATAATGTATATAAGATTCATATCATGATTAGTACAGGCCAATCTTCGATCGAGCGAGCGGGGGTGCTCAATTCATTCATGACCTTCCCCTCTCGTACCTAAGTTACCGAGCCGAGACAATCTTGATGATGACGGACACGTGGCCTTTGTGTAGACACCCCATTTTTGACCGTCCTCAAGACTTGGACGTCACCACTTGAACACTCGGTGATCATCCATGTTCGTGTTCGTTTGGAGTTCCCGGAGTTCTCGGCTCGCGCACCTTGCCTCAGGACCTCCGAACTTGACCGTTTTGTGTTTGGTTTTGTACCAAACACTTGTGTTTTGCCTTGGAAGGGCAGGGAATGCCTTGTGAGGCATCCCCACACACCACCGGCTGGGGCTAGAGGCCACCGGCTGGCTAGAGTTGCCACCGGCACTTTATTGTGCCGGTCGACACTCTTTTGTGCCGGTCGGCACTCAATTTTGTCAAAATGACATTTTCTGCCGGCCGGGCACTGTGCACTTGCTTTCTGAGATATTTTCAGACAGCTGTGTGCAATTTGCTTCCCCTCCATACACGTGTATGGAGGGATGAGCCCTTGGTTGCTTAGCTTGTAAGTCTTACAAGTTCTATAAGAGAGAGGGCTCTTCTTCTTGGCTAGAGGTTGGATTTCTTGAGAGATTTTCAGCCATTTTTAGACAGAGAGGGAGCTCTGGTTTAGGTTAGAAAATATATATCTATCCTATATCTATCCTTCTCTTGTTAAACTAGGTGTTTTGTGCCTTACTTTTGCACACTAGCACCTAGTGCTTCACCTTTCTCTTGGGACAGAGGTTCTAGAGGTTGGTTTTTGATAATTCTTGGCTGATTTTGAGCTCAAAGAAGACACAACACCAAGCTTTGTGAAGAGGTCTACAAGGGTGAGCCACTAGTTCTCTTTTTCCCCATTCTTGTACCTTGTTTTTACTTGGTTTAAAACAGTTTTTGGGCTTAGTGTTTGGCACATAAAAGTTCTGATTTTTGACCCTCTTTATTGTATATTAAGAGTGTTTAGTGGTTTGGGTAGGTTTGACCACCCTTAGGCCTTGAAAAGGGCACTTTTTGTGCTATTTTGTGAGAGATCCGAGATTTTGGTGATAGGATCTCTTCACCACTGAAATCTTGAGGGATTTCAGTGGTAAAGAGCATGCCTTGAAGTCTCAAGAAGGAGAGGGCCACCCCCTCTCCTTGGTGTCCTTGAAAAGGGCAAGTTTTGGCTTCCAAAGGAGCACCATGTTTGAGTGTGTGTTGAGCATGCCTTGGTTGTCTTTCATGCTTATATTGCCATGATATAACATGTTTTCAAGTTGGTTTTGGTCTCCTATGCATGCTTAGTATAGTTGCCTTGTAATGCCTCTTTATGTCTTAACATGCTTAGGTGGTATGCCTTCATTTCTAGCATGTTTTAGACTTGTGTTTGTGAAGATTTTGTGCTCATATTACCATGTTTTAGGTCTGTCCATAAGTATTTTGGTCAATCTTGGCATGTTTAATATAGCCCCTTTGCATATGGCTTGTTGGCCTTAAGAGCATGTGAGTGTAGAATGCTTTGCTTACAATGTTTTTGATGGTTTGGAACCATCTAGCATGCTATTTCAGTCCCTTAGAGTTGCTTGTATGCTTACCTTGCATGCTCCTTCGTGACTTCTTAAGCTTGTGTTATATGCTCCATGTTTAGGCCTTATTGCATGCCTTAGATTCCATGTCCCTTGGATGCCATCTAAGTGGTCCTTTGGGCCTAATTTGACATGCTAAAAATCTGTTTTTGGTTGTTTGATGCATGCCATATGTGTTTGTGCTAAGTGTGGTTTAATGCCCTATTGACTTGCTTTAAGCCTAGGCCATTTGCATGCTTTGTTTGGCATGCTTCATTGCATGATTTGGCATCATGTTTGACATGGATTTCAGAGCTTTTCATGCATGTTATTAGCCCATGTTTGTGCCTCTTAAGTGTGCATGAGAGTTGCTTTTGTATGCCTTGGGTTTAGATCATAACACTTGCATGTGTGTGAGTTTGTTTAGTCTCCATTTCTAGGCACTTTGGCCACTGATTTTGGGCCCATTTGAGATGCTTAATTCATGTCTAAATCCACCATTTCATTGGTTTGCATGCTTGTCTTGAATGCTTACTTGTATGCTTGCATGAGTGCATCACATTGCCCATATTGCATACTAGTTTGACATGTCTAGGATCGCATCATATGGGCATGCATGCTCTACCTCTTGACTAAGTCATGATGGAGGTTTTAGCACCATTGTTTGATTGATTGCATTGCATGCATTTTGACATCAAAGATGCACTCTTGGTTCTTAGGGCCATCATGCATGGAAATGCGCGATTGGTGGTCCGGGAACCAAGGCGCATGCCCCCTCGAGTCAATAACATGATAGGGGGTGTGTTTGGTGCATAAATGGCTTGAATTGCATTGCCTTGCATGCTGTTTCCCTCTGCTGCTGTGAGTTGCAGGTTCTGCAGGAATTTTGTGCCGACCGGCACTATTTAGTGCCGACCGGCAGTCAATCGGCAGCCGATGAGTGAATTCAGTGCCGGTGGCCTCCTCCTTCAGCCGGTGGTTCTCTGCCCCAGCCGGTGGTACTCCCCAGTGCTCTGAGAGGCACTCCTGGGATTTTGGTAACTTTCTGAAGAGGAGAGCAGGGGAAACAGAGGCACACTTGCACGGCATTGCGGTTCCGAGCCAGTCCCGAGCGCGCGCTGCTTTTGGCCCTCATCCCGAGGCGATTTACTGTTTAATTAGATTAGTTAATTTATTTAATTAATTTAGTTGATTTGTAATATTTAATTAGCTAGGGTAGTTAATTATCTATTCGGTCTGTATTATTATTTTGATCTCTCCGAGTGAGGGCAAAAATGTAATAAGTGTGTGTGAGTGGGTGCATGTCTTCCAATCCCCACTTCCTTCTATCCCTTTTATTTACCCGCTTACAATGGTAGATTAGGGCACACTTATTTTAGCATACCTTATGCAATGCATGCGTGCATTCATGCATTTGTTTACATGCACCGGGCTCGGTACATCATACAAACTGCATTGCAATTTTCAATTCCAAATTGAATACGTGCTACTCGCGCATTTCGCATGCCATGTTTAGGGTTAGCCGAGCCTACTCTAGATTGCATCTATGCCTGTGTTGCATTAGCCACTTAACATAAACTAGGACATGCATGTTTCCTAACTAGTTTATCGTTTTGGCACGGAGTACGATGTAAGTATTTTACGCTTTAGCATACCACATGCGTGTGAATGTTGCCATGACAGTATGCTTACCATGCGGCTAAATGCTTATGTGAGATAAACTGTTTGAATGCCTGTGGGTGGAGGTTGGATTGCTTGAGTTGGAATAACTTATTGAAATCCGTGTTTTAGCCTACTTGCGAGTAGCAATTTCAAACTATTTTCAAAACGAACGGATATGCAATGTTTGTTTCCAAATTAGGCGATCTAGTCTATACTTGTTTGCTGTGCGCATAACATAGTAATTCTGGGCTAACAACCGGAATAAGAACGCATAAAGTTTTCAAAATCGGATATCACGGTTAGTAGAGGCCGGTCTTCGAACCGGGCGAAAGGGGGTGCTCATAGCTGACCTTCCCCGATCGTACCCAAGCTCCCGAGCCAAGACCACTTTGGTGATGACGGACATGTGGCCTTCGGCACCGAGTCAGGGTTTCCTAAATTTCCCGTTTTAAAATATTTAGGTGGCGACTCTGTAATCTGGCAAAGCAGTCCATGTTTGGCACTACTTTTCAAAAATCTGTTTTCTCAAACGATTGGCCGGATTTGGACTCTTTGGTTCAAGATTTAGAACCGTGACACAAATCGAGTCCGAACTGTAGTGACCCCAATACGAACGGAACGGGACCTCACCCTCCCGGGGCGTTCGGGGACGTCTACAGTTTCTGGCGACTCTGCTGGGGATGTTTAGAGAGTTTGACTCGAACTCGTGATATCCGTTTTTGACTACACTTATGTGTTTCTTTGCATTGCATGTGCATTGGTACGCCTAGGACACCGTGTTGGCCATCTGCTATTCCTGAGCGGTTTGCTGGAGGCTTGTCTTGTCAAGGCATGTCTACAAGGCTGACCGGTTACGGGCTCTGCCAGTATGGGAACACAAACCCTGGTTTTACCGGGGCACCCTCTTTTGACCATTCGACCTAGTGCATATTCGGAATCCATAGTGACCATTCCAAACTAGGACAGGTTGCTTACCTGATGCTAAGTTGTTTGAAACCGCTGTGTGCGTAGTGAAACCCTAGCTCCTGACAAAATAGGACAGGGAAACCCTACCCCAACATAGGGGTGCATTGGCTCTCTTTTTACCTGCTATGTGCTTTTAGAGTGTATCTCTACAGGGAACAAACATATCAGTTTGCAAGATTTGGGTATCCGGCCCGAGGGCACCGGTATCAGTGTTGTTGAGAATTAGCTGTGTCTGCGGGTATCAGTTCAGTTTTGATGGTGACTCCGGGGAGTAGTGTTCAGTAGTAGAGCGCAGTTGTCCGGCTACACCCGTATTTGATCTGCTTGGGGCTGAAATGCTGCTTGTTTTCCGTTTCAGTTCAGGGACTCGGAGGTTTGATCAGCTAGTGTCTTCCCCTTTGCTGAGGCAGGACTGAACATGACGCAGAACTCAGAAGAGGTTGTGGTCATGACGGCCGCATTGAGTCAGGAAGTCACCCCACAGGATGAAACTGTTGTCAGCATACCGCATCTGCCTAGGTCGCCTGCCGCACATCCAATTTGGGCTCCTCAACTGTACCAGGCTCGTGAGCCTACTACTTTCGAACTAATGGGGATGATAGGTGATCTCCAAAGGTCTGTGACAGATCTCGCCTATGGAATGTCAGTTTCACCACCAGCTGCACCCTATGCCGGAAGCTTCGTACCCCAAGAGCCTCCGCTGTTGGGTCGGATTGTCATCGAACTCAGCCAACCGGAGATGGCCTCCAACTATGGCAACGATGCATTAAACCAAGCTCTCGATCAGGCTGAGGCCGGAGACAGAGGCAAGATGAAGGCCGAGGCCGACCCTATTGAACAACTGCTGTGGGCAGTAGAGGCTTTGAAAGCCGGAGGAATGAACAAACAACAGATATCCGCAGTTATGTCAAAAGCTGTGGAGGACGTTTTTCCCACTCCGCCTGAGGGCAATTCCAGTCAATCAGAGAATCGGGACAGGCCCCGTTATGCCAAAACAGTTCTTCCCCCTTCCAGCCTTACATCCGGAAGGGATCAAAAATCCAAGGCCGCACCCGCCGATCCGTTTGCTAGTGCATCTAGCAAGAGTGCTCCAAAGTACCAGCCCCGAGGGCGCAGGGTCTTTCATGCTCTCTATATGCCATTGTCCAAGGCATTGCAGATCCTTGCCGAAAGGGGACACCTTAAGCCCCTGGAGCCGCGGCCGCTCCCTAAGAATCTCCCTGATACCCATGATGCTTCCCTGTACTGTGCGTACCATCAACAGACTGGCCATGCCATTGATAATTGTTTCCGTCTTCGGCACGAGGTGCAAGATTTGATTGATAACGAAGTTATCCTCCCTCCCACTTCAGCAAAGTCCGTCACCACTCAGTTGTTGGATTTTGAAGATACAGATACCGCGAGTATGTAAGCGGAAGGTGAACCGCCTGCGGGCAGTGTTTTGTACATTTTTGGATGTGGCGTATGGCACGCATTTTTGGGCATCCGTGAATCTTGATTTTGCACATTCTGACTTGGGTGTCGAGTCAGTCTTTTATTTTGTTTTGAGCCTGTCTCATTGTTTTGAGTCAGTCCTTTTGCTTAAGGGTCTGTCTAATTGTAATGAGTCAGTCCCTCTCTTATATAGGATACTAGGTGCTTCTAGGGTTGTTGCCTCGAACACCGCTTTGTTTTGTAATTATCTTTTACTTTCTTTTTGGGTCTGCCTCTGCTGTGGAGCCAGTTGCACCCGGGAAACCTGAATGAAACAGCCGTGGCTACCGTGTTTCCATGTTTATTGATTGTATTGGGCTAGTTGTGCCAGAGAATTCGAATGGGGTGACAACACATTCCGCCTGCTCTTTTGTGCCCTAAAAATTATTGCTTTGACTTAAGTTTTTCGAAACCTTTTAAGCACTGCGGTGAAAACGAAGATGAAGAAATTTCTCGGGTTTTACAAAGTTTTGATCGTTTTGAAAGAAAGAGAGGCGTGCTAAACTTTTAATGAATGAAATCATGCTTGTCAGCGTGAGTACTGAGAGAGACCCTGGCTTAATCCAAACTGGTTCCACACTGTCTTCGGCACGAGCGATTCGTCGCCTCCTTAAAAACTTCCAAAAAACAAAATGTTTTGCGCAGTCCTGCGAAGACCTGTGTGGAATCGCTCTTGAGATTGCGCAGCTTAGGATCGCTCTCAGCCTCGTAACTCGACCCTTCATTTTCCAAACCTTGGACCGGCATCCGGGATTTAATGCAAGGCCTGTGAGGTCAGACTCGAAGCAGCCCTCGATCAAGAGGCACCGAAATCGGAGCAAAAGATTAGATTTCACCAAAAGAAGTTTGCAAAGCCACCATGATGGAATCTCCTGCAAAGCACTGCAACCGTTATTCTCCCGGAAAAGGGGAGGCGTCAATCTCAAAACCATTTGGCATGGATTTGTTACACTTTTACCCTTTGAGAGGCTTGCTGGGCCGGAAACCCGGAAGGGCGGCCCAGGCAAAAGTTAGAGCAAAGAAAAAATGCAAAAAAAAAAGAAAAATGCAAAAATGCAAAAAAAAAAAAGAAAGAAAGAAAAAATATATAGCAAAAGAAATAAAAAATGAAAATACAAAAGAAAAAGAAGAAAAGAAAGAAGAATATAGCTCGCAAGGTCGAAAACCCGCATCGGGCGCCTTGGCAAAAGTAAGAGCCTAAAAATAGTGAAGGTTAAAATACCCGAGAGTACCTTAACCCGAACTACGTAAGGCTTGATTCCCATGTTTGGGATACGTAGGCAACTTCATCCTGAAGTCCAGCCCCCAACGCTTCCATAGCGTCTCAGTCCATGTAATGGTTTTGATTACCCATGCTTCCCCCGAATCCGATGTCTCGGTTGCAACAATTGGAACTACGTGATCAACTTCCTTCTGGAACCCAGTCACCAACGCTTTCAAGGCGACTGTGTCCATATATTGTTTGTGGCTGTCTTCGTCCTCTCCGTGCCTGAGAGCCCGGTCGAGCTCAATCATCAATAGGCATGCCGCGGCATCATCCAAACAAGGGGCAACTTTCCGTTGCCATCTATTGCCAAAGTTGCCCTCAGTCGTCATCCAAACTAGGGGCAACTTTCCGTTGCCCTTCCTCTCCCCCTTTTAAGCCAGGGGCAATTTTCCAAATTGCCTTCGATCCGAGGTTGCGCATCTCGATGATGAGTTCCGTGCTCGTTAAGCATTGACCGTTTGCAAAAATAGTTTTTGAAAATTTTTACTGAGGTTGACTATTTTCTCGAAAAACAATTCCATTTTCCAAAATTGGACCATGTTTGGACCCAAAAGGAAAACTTTCAGTGCTTGCAACCTGACTTGCATGATTTTCAAATCAAAAATTGCCCAAGCACGCTAATCTGGCGTTCATTTTGATCAAAACTGTTTTTAGAAAGAAAATAAAGAATGGTCAGAGTAATGAACTAGGGACAAAGTTGAGCCAGGTATCCTGTCTTCCCCCCACCGTCAGCACGCATTTGCCAGAAAGGCGCTCTATCTGCCAGAAGAAATAGCTGCGAGTTAGCTGTATCGGGGTGAACCCGCCGCTTCCTATTCATCTATCAACCACTCAGGGGAGGGATGGAAAATGAGAGAATAAAGAATAGAGAGGTGTAAGCCGAGAGAAAAGTGAGAAGGAGGTCTTGTGAGAAAAACCGAGCTCGAGGGCCGAGTGATGCGAGAATCACAAATCAGAGAGAGTGGGGAACCTGCCCGGGAGAATTGGCTCCTCAAGATCTTTTGTTTTCAAACACGTCCGTGTCGTGTCTTTTGGTTTCTTAGTCTCAACTTAGTTTTGAGTCTTTTCCGAGTGTGTCTCGTTGTGTTTAGGTCGTGTACCTTTTACTTTCTGTACTTGAGTTCTCCGGCGGTGTCCAGTTGTAGCCTCGATACCCAGGTTAAAAGCTTCTCTTTACCTCAAAATCGTCTGTGCTCAGAATGCCGTGCCATTCTCTACATCCCCGCGAGGTAAGAGAAGAAATGGAAAATTTGGGACATCCGAGTGTGTTTCAATTTCAGTCAGTTCCGCCTGCCGTGATCCGGCTTGTCAGATTGGGCTGTTTGTTCAAAGTTTGCCGTGTGCGGAATGGACCAAATGTTGGGTTATGGGCTGTATGCAGATTAATCCCCAGCGGAATGTGGGCTATGTTCAGTTTGAGCAGCGGTTTGTATGAGTTGTTTGCTGTTAGTTGGATGGTTATCCGATTATTACAGTGCAAGTGCCCAATTTCCAGGCAATAAAACAATTTCAGTTACATCGAGATGTAATATGATGCAATGCAGTACAAAGTACGAGATATGTAAACATAACACTTTTCAGATAAAAAGTTTGTTTTATATAATCTCTCTCAGAGTACAAACTCTTGAAGAAAGCAAAAAAAAATCTGCCTGCGGCAGTACATAGTACTCTATCTACCAAAAAGAGAAAAGTACAAGAAAAGAAATAAAGAAAAGAAGCAGCAAAATCATCATCATCAGCAGCAGGCCTCATGCCTGAGGATCAGTCCTCGCCCTCTTCCTGGGCAAAAGCACAGGAGCATCGTCGGAGCTGTCACTGTCGGAGCCCGAGCCCGAGCTATCCCCGGCCTCCTCCGCAAATGACTCCGTCCCCGCCTCCGACTCACCATCTCCTGGAACTGGAGCTCGTGAGCTGCTCCCCACGTGACCACGTCCCCCCCTGGTGCGAGGGAATATCCTGCCATCCCGAGTAGAGAGGGGAGGCCCAGCTGGAGCAGCGCCACCCACTGGAGGGATCGGGAAAGGAGGCTGAAAATACAAAGAACAAACACATCAGAAAACTGTGAGCAGTTTATCAGTACAGGATGCAGTGTATGAGTACAGTGTGTGAATGCCGTGAGCAATTTATTAGTACAGAATGCAGTGTATGAGTACAATGTGTCAATGCCGTGAGCAGTTTATCAGTACAGGATGCAGTGTATGAGTACAGTGTGTGAATGCCGTGAGCAGTTTATCAGTACAGAATGCAGTGTATGAGTACAGTGTGTGAATGCCGTGAGCAGTTTATCAGTGCAGGATGCAGTGTATAAGTACAGTGTATGAAATCAGTGCCGTGATAAGCAGTGTATGAAAGCCGTGAGCAGTTTATCAGATTTTGTGCAGTGTAGCAGATTGTGCGAAACAGAGTATGGTTTGAGACTGTGGTCAGAAGAACATACCGGCAGGCTGTAGACGGCCAAAGCGTCGAGAGTCCGCTGCAGCATCCCCATCAGGGAGGCATTCAGCTCCACAGACTAACGGGTATACTCGGAGGAAGCCTGCAAAAGTATTAGATCCATCGGTATTCTGTGGGATACTTGAATGAACTGAAATGAAATAACAATGCAAGATGCAGAAATAAAGTAATACATACCGGAGGCAAGTCGGGAATACCAGCCAACTCATGACCAGCCGGGGGAGGAGCAAAAGGGATCTGGTAGGTCTCCCCACTCTGCCCCCTGTATGTCAACATGGTAGGCAGAGCAGGCCAGCCCGTCCCTCGTCCCCTCTGCACTCCCCTCCTGCCGCGAGCTCGAGCCCTCTGTGACGACCCCGCTCCTGCTCCTGCCTCCGCCCGGGCCGCTGGCGCCGCAGGTCTCGCTGGATCAGCTCGGGAGCCCCTGCTCAAAGGCCGCATCAAGAAGGTCCGGACGTACTCTGAGTAGTCGCCCTCGCCCCTGTCAGCATCTACGTCCACGGCCCAGCCAAGAGTGTAGTCCTCCATCTGCTGGAAGCTATACCCCTCAGTCTCCCTCATGCGCTCGGGAGGAAGGATCGGAACTATCTGCTCCGGCAACCCTAGGGTCTGGCGTATGAAACGCTCACCCAGGTACCAAGCCCGACAGACCGGGCCCTCCAGGAAAATCCGGTAGCGCGAGGTCTCGATGGCGCCGGCATACCGATCTCGTATCACCGCTGGTAGTGGAGCCCACGGCTGCCAGGTGACCTGAAATGAAATACAGTTGATTATCTACTGATATAGAAATGTACACTTGAAAGCGAAGCTTAAACGGACTGTAAGTAAAACATACCTCGGTAGGGGTGACGGTGTCGAAGAAACGGCGGAAGAAGCTAAAAGTGTCCCGGGGCCTCCGGACGCATCGCCCGTCGTAACGGCGAGAGAAGGGGACGACCAGAGGGGTCTCCGCCTCTGGCACTGGCTCTAGTCTGGGGAAGTAGGCGTACACCCACAGCTGCAAAACAGACGTCAGTATGACTATCAGATCAAGCAGGATGCAGAATAAAGCAGAAATAACGGAGCCGTGTGTTGTGTATTGTGTTGTGCAGAGTGTACAGTGTGAACAGTGTGCAGTCAGTGTAAAGTGAAGTATGTGTGTGCCGTGTGTACAGTATACAGACTACAGTGTGTGCAGTGTACAAAATATAGAAAGTGTAGAACAGAAATGTAAAGTAGAGAAGAAGACATACCTCCCAGGCTCGCCAGTAGCCTCCTAGCAGCTGTCCACTGCCACGAGAGACTGAGCTCATATAACCGTAAAGGGTGGCCAAAGCCGCGCCCCCCCAGTCATACTGCACAATCCTCTCGACGTCCACCAAAGCGCTGAGCAGGCAGAGGGGCACTGTGTTCGCCCGGTCGGCAAACAGGGTGGTCCCCAGCAAGAACATGAGAAAGCCGCGTGCGTATCTCTCAGCGGCCTCCTGGGTCATCGGAGGTGCGTCCACCAGCACGGACTGCACTCGGAACTGCACCTCGAACCAGGAGTAGCGGACGAACCCTGGATGAGCAAGTGGCGGCGCCTCGCTGAGCAAGTGAATCTGAGCGGCAATCCACTCATCCATGTCTGTATCGAAGGGGATCGGATCACCCCCCACCCCGATGCCGGTGAGCATCGAGAAGTCGTAAGGGTCATCGTCATATCCCCAGTCGCTGATAAGTGAAATGAATCGGTGGTGTCCCACCACCTCTCTGCCAGGGCGGCGAGAAGAGGTCTGCAAGCAGAGAGCCTGGAGAGTCCCCTGCAGAAGGTGCCAAAGCCGGCCCGATCTACAATGCGGCTAACGGCGTCAGGCAGCTCGGTGTACCAGTCGCGAGCGACGACGTTCCCATACCCGCGGAGAGTATGGGAGTCTCCCTGTAGTCAAGAAATTGCGAAGCCATATGAAGATATGCAGTCGGTACAAATCTGGTATGCGTGCAGATTTTTAAAATTCAAACAGAAACCGGGTACCGGTGTGCTTACAGTAAACTACAAGCGCGTGATGCGCTAGTGTGTTTTGGATGCTCCAGTGTAAACTTGGTGCATGTGTGCACATTTTTCAGATTCAAGCAGATATCAGGTTTCAGCGTATCAGTGGGTGAACTACAACGTGTGATGTGTCCACGTGTTTGTGTAAGTTTTGTGCAAGTCTAGCATGCGTGCGGGTTTTCAGATTCAAAAAGCACCGGGTGTCGGCGAATTGGTAGTGCAATGTGTGCCGTGTGTTTGAGTGCTTGAGGCCAGTGCAGTGTGTGTGCATGAGCGTTGGTCCTAAACAGATGTCAGTTATGAGTTTGTCTACAATCAACTACAGTACAGTACATCAGAGCTAAGCAGTTAATGGGTTCAGTTAGCTACGGCAGTTGGCAGGAAATCCTACATTTCAGAAAATAAAAGACGAGAGTGTTACCTCGGCGGCGCCAAAAGACAAGTGGGAGGCCGGCTCGCGCAGCAAAAGCTCCAGGTCCAGAGCCCTGTCGAAGTCGCGGAAGTGGCGGAGTCCATCGGGTGGTAGCACGTGAATCGCCGGGCGGTAGGTCGCCGGGTCAAAGGGACGCTCGCTTAGTGGCAGGAGCTCGACCCCGGGATCCATCTCGTGGTCTGGGGGAGTCCCGACATGTGGAACATCATCGGCCATAGCAATGGAGATGGGAAAGATAGCCGGAAGAAGAAAAATGGGCCGGAATGCGAAAAGTCAACTGGGAAGTCAACCCCGAGAGGGTCGGGAATGGCCGGGAAGGCCGGAAGAGGAAAATGCACGGAAATGTAGAGAATATCGAGGGGAACAAGTCCCGAAAAGGCGGAAACGGTGAAAAGTGCACCGAAACGAAGTTTTGTTCGGTCGAAAATGTCCGAAACGCGAAGAATATCGCGAATCCGACGAGAAAATGGGTGTAAAGCGCGAAGAAATCGATGAGAAATCAAGAAAACAAACTCTAGAGAGAGAGAGTAGGGATTTTCGGCGGTTTGGAAGTGTGTAAAATAGGGTTTAAAACCCTATTTTATAAAGCCCGGAGTGAAATGGCAGTTCTGCCCCCGATCAGGCATTTTCTGCCGGTCGGCACTATTTTGTGCCGGTCGGCACTTTTTTTGTGCCGATGGATGAGTTTATGCAGCCGGTGGCAGCCGGTGACCACCCCACCCAGCCGGTGGTGTTCCCAAGGATGTTTTCAGGCAAGATAAGGGGTCTTGGGTCTCCATAGATCAAGAAAGTACAAGAAAATGCATCCCCGATGCTCAACCGGCCTCCGTTTTGACTTCGGACCGTCTCTACTGTGCGTAACACTCAAATTCAAGCGAAGATTGTATCCTTTTGTATCCTTTTATAAGATTCAAAAGTTACCCCGTGTGCGTTGCATGCATCCATCGCGTTGTCCAAACGCATCGCGCTATCTTGCGCATCATATTGCATTTGGCATGCATTCAATCGCACTGTTTTGTGCACTCGCGTTGTCTAACGCATCGCGCTATCTTGCGCATCATATTGCATTTGGCATGCATTCAATCGCACTGTTTTGTGCACTCGCGTTGTCTAACGCATCGCGCTATCTTGCGCATCATATTGCATTTGGCATGCATTCAATCGCACTGTTTTGTGCACTCACGTTGTCTAAACGCATCGCGCTATCTTGCGCATCATATTGCATTTGGCATGCATTCAATCGCACTATTTTGTGCACTCGCGTTGTCTAACGCATCGCGCTATCTTGCGCATCATATTGCATTTGGCATGCATTCAATCGCACTGTTTTGTGCACTCGCGTTGTCTAACGCATCGCGCTATCTTGCGCATCATATTGCATTTGGCATGCATTCAATCGCACTGTTTTGTGCACTCGCGTTGTCTAACGCACCGCGCTATCTTGCGCATCATACTGCATTTGGCATGCATTCATCGCGCCGTTTGGCGCACCCCCCCTTGCATTGTCCTGCATCCTTTGAGGCACGCGTACCTCATCGCACTTCATTTTCCATCAAATGAGGTACGTGTGCCTCATTTTGCATCTCATTGCATTTCGAGGTACGTGTGCCTCGTTTTGCATTTCATTTTGCATTTCATTGCATTCCGAGGTACGTGTGCCTCGTTTTGCATTTCATTTTCCATCAAATGAGGTATGTGTGCCTCATTTTGCATTTCATTGCATTTCGAGGTACGTGTGCCTCATTTTGCATCTCATTGCATTTCGAGGTACATGTGCCTCGTTTTGCATTTCATTTTGCATTTCATTGCATTTCGAGGTACGTGTGCCTCGTTTTGCATTTCATTTTCCATCAAATGAGGTACGTGTGCCTCATTTTGTATTTCATTGCATTTTGAGGTACGTGTGTGTAGACACCCCATTTTTGACCGTCCTCAAGACTCGGACGTCACCGTTTGAACACTCGGTGATTATCCATGTTTGTGTTCGTTTGGAGTTCCCGGAGTTCTCGGCTGTGCGAGCCTTGCCTCAAGGCCTCCGAACTCGACCGTTTGTGTTTGGTTTTGCACCAAACACTTGTGTTTTGCCTTGGAGGGGCAGGGAATGCTTTTTGAGGCATCCCCACACACCACCGGCTGTGGCTAGAGGCCACCGGCTGGCTGTAGTTGCCACCGGCACTATATTGTGCCGGTCGGCACTCTTTGGTGCCGGTCGGCACTCTTTTTGGCAAAATGACCATTTTGCCCAGCCGACCACTTTACAGCTGCTTTCTGGGATATTTTTAGACAGCTGTTTAGCTCTTGTTTCCCCTCCATACACGTGTATGGGGGGATGAACCCTTGAATGACTTAGTTTGTAAGTCTTCATTGCCTATAAAGAGAAGGCTCTTCTCTTGGCTCAAGGGTTAGCAAAAATCAGAGAGTTAGACATTTTAGGAGAGGGTTGAGCTCTGGTTTTAGGTTAGAAACTCTATATCTATCCTATCTCTCTCTTTCTCTCTTATTTTGTACACTAGGTGTTTGTGACTTACTATTGCTCACCAACACCTAGTGTTTCACCTTCCTCTTGGAACTGAGGTGCTAAGGGCTTGTTCTTGGTGTTCTTGGCTGGTTTGAAGCTTAAGGAGGCATCAAGGTCACCATTGTTGAAGAGGTCTTCAAAGGTAACAAAACTAGTTCTTTTTACCCCATTCTTGCACCTTGTTTTTACCTATCTTTAAACAGTTTTTGTGCTTAGTATATAAAACATAAAAGTTCTGTTTTTAGGCCCTCTTTATTGTTCATTAAGAGTGTTTTGTGGTTTGAGCAAGTTTGACCACTCTTAGACCTTAAAAAGGGCACCTTTTGTGCTATTTTGGGAGAGATCCGAGACTTTGGTCCTAGGATCTCTTCACCACTGAAATCTTGAGGGATTTCAGTGGTGAAGAGCATGCCTTAGAGTCTCAAGAAGGAGAGGGCCACCCCCTCTCCTTGATGTCCTTGAAAAGGGCAAGTTTTGCTTCCTTATGGAGCTCCATGCTTGAGTGTGTGTTGAGCATGTTTGGCTTGTTTTCCATGCTTATATTGCCATGATATAACATGTTTTCAAGTTGGTTTAGGTCCTTTATGCATGCTTAGCATAGTTGCCTTGTAATGCTTCTTATTGCCTTAACATGTCTAGGAAGTGTGCCCCTATTTCTAGCATGTTTTAGACTTGTGTTTGTGAAGCTTGTACGCTTATTTTGCCATGGTTTAGCTCTGTCCATGGTCGTTTGAGTCAATCTTGACATGCTTTGTATAGTCCCTTTGTATTGTAGCTTGTATGCTTCAAGTAGGTGCATGTGTAGGATGCATTGCCTCCATGTTTTCAAGGGTTTGGAACCCTCTTACATGCTATTTCAGACCTTATAATGTGCTTGTATCCTTGCCTCAGAGGTCTTGTTAATGCTTTAGGATCATGTGTTGTGTGCCCCTTGTTTTGGTTTCAATGCATGCCTTTGATTTATTGACTCTTAGATGCCATCTAAGTAGCCATTTGGCTTTGTTTTGACATGCTAGAAATCTATTTTAGGTTGATCAGTGCATGCCATGTATGCTTGTGCGAAGTGTGGTTTAATGCCCTATTAGCCTGCCTTAAGCCTAGGCTATTCGCATGCTTCGATTGATTTGATTTGTCGCATGATTTGGCATCATGTGTGAAATGATTTGAGAGCCTAAGTTGCATGCTAATAGTCCATGTTTGAGTCATCTCAAGTGTGCTTGAACGTAGCTTGTTTATGTCTTGGGTTTGGTACCTTAACATGTGCATGTGCGTGTGTGTTTAGTCCCCAATTGTAGGCATTTTGGTTACTGATTTTAGGTCTTTTTGAGTTGCCTAATTCATGCCTAAAGTCTATCATTTCATTGGTCTTCATGCTTGCCTCTTATGCTTGTTTGAATGCTTGCATAAATGCATGGCATTGCACACCTTGCATCCTAGATGACATGCTTAGGTTTGCACCACATCGACATGCATGCCGAGCCTCTTGAAGTGAGTTTGATAGAGGTTTGGCACCCTTTTGTGCCTATGTGTTTTGCATGCATTCGAAAGTAAAGTTGCATTCTTGGTTCTTAGGACCATCACGCATGGAAATGCGCGATTGGTGGCCCGGGAATCGAGGCACATGCCCTTTGAACCAATAACATGATAAGAGGTGTGTGTAGTGCATAAATATCTTGAATCACACTGCCATGCATTTTGTTGTCCTCTGCTGCTGTGGTCTGCAGGTTCTGCAGGAATTTTGTGCCGACCGGCACTGTTTAGTGCCGACCGACAGCCAATTGGCAGCCGATAGCTTCATTCAGTGCCGGTGGCCATATCCTTTAGCCGGTGGTACTCTCCAATGTCCTGAGAGACACTCCTGGGACTTTGACAATTTTCTGAGAAGGATAGCAGGGAAAACAGAGGCACACTTGCATGACAGTGCGGTTCCGAGCTGATTCCAAGCGCGCGCTGCATCCGGCCCTCATCCCGAGGCGTTTTATTGCTCTAATTAGATTAATTAATCTGTTTAATTAATTTGGTCAATTTGTAATATTTAATTAGCTTGTGTAGTTAATTTGTATATTCTTTTGGTCCCTCCGAGTGAGGGCGCAAAAATGTAATAAGTGTGCGTGAGTGGGTGTATGTCTTCCAACCCCCATTTCTTTCTCCCTTTTATTTACCCGCTTATGTTGGTAGATTAGGGCATATTTAAATTAGCATACCTTATGCAATGCATGCGTGCATCCATGCATTTGTTTACATGCACCGGGCTCGGTACATCATACAAACTGCATAGCAATTTTCCACTCCAATTTGAATACGTGTTACTCGCGCATTTCACATGCCATGTTTAGGGATTAGCCGAGCCTACTCTAGATTGCATCTATGCCTGTGTTGCATTAGCCACTTAACATGAACTAGGTCATGCATATTTGCTAACCGGGTTATTGTTTTTTGCACGGAGTACGATGTAAGTATTTATGCTTTAGCATATCACATGTGTGTGAGTGTTGCCATGACAGTATGCTTACCATGCGACTAAGTGCTTATGTGAGATAAACTGTTTGAATGCCTGTGGGTGGAGGTTGGATTGCTTGAGTTGGAATAACTCGTTGAAATCTGTATTTTAGCCTACTTGCGAGTAGCAATTTCAAACTGTTTTCAAAACGAACGGATATGCAATGTTTATTTCCAAATTAGGCAATCTAGTCTATACTTGTTTGCTGTGCGCATAACATAGTAATTCTAGGCTAATAACTGGAATAAGAACGCATAAAGTTTTCAAAATTGGATATCACGGTTAGTAGAGGCCGGTCTTCGGACCGGGCGAAAGGGGGTGCTCATAGCTGACCTTCCCCGATCGTACCCAAGCTCCCGAGCCAAGACCACTTTGGTGATGACGGACATGTGGCCTTCGGCACCGAGTCAGGGTTTCCTAAATTTCCATTTTAAATATTTAGGTGGCGACTCTGTAATCTGGCAAAGCAGTCCATGTTTGGCACTACTTTTCAAAAATCTGTTTTCTCAAACGATTTGCCGGATTTGGACTCTTTGGTTCAGATTTAGAACCGCGACACAAAGGGAGTCCGAACTGTAGCCGAGGTCCCCCGCGGACGTGTTACAGTGTGCCTCGTTTTGCATTTCATTTTGCATTTCATTGCATTTCGAGGTACGTGTGCCTCGTTTTGCATTTCATTTTGCATTTCGTTGCATTTCGAGGTACGTGTGCCTCGTTTTGCATTTCATTTTCCATCAAATGAGGTACGTGTGCCTCATTTTGCATTTCATTGCATTTCGAGGTACGTGTGCCTCGTTTTGCATTTCATTTTCCATCAAATGAGGTACGTGTGCCTCGTTTTGCATTTCATTTTGCATCTCATTGCATCTCGAGGTATGTGTGCCTCATTTTGCATTTCATTGCATTTCGAGGTACGTGTGCCTCGTTTTGCATTTCATTTTCCATCAAATGAGGTACGTGTGCCTCATTTTGCATCTCATTGCATTTCGAGGTACGTGTGCCTCGTTTTGCATTTCGAGGTACGTGTGCCTCGTTTTGCATTTCATTTTCCATCATGAGGTATGTGTGCCTCATTTTGCATTTCATTGCATTTCGAGGTACGTGTGCCTCATTTTGCATTTCATTTTCCATCAAATGAGGTATGTGTGCCTCATTTTGCATTTCATTGCATTTCGAGGTACGTGTGCCTCATTTTGCATTTCATTTTCCATCAAATGAGGTATGTGTGCCTCATTTTGCATTTCATTTTCCATCAAATGAGGTACGTGTGCCTCATTTTGCATCTCATTGCATTTCGAGGTACGTGTGCCTTGTTTTGCATTTCATTTTGCATCTCATTGCATTTCGAGGTACGTGTGCCTCGTTTTGCATTTCATTTTGCATTTCATTGCATTTCGAGGTACGTGTGCCTCGTTTTGCATTTCATTTTCCATCATGAGGTATGTGTGCCTCATTTTGCATTTCATTCCATTTCGAGGTACGTGTGCCTCATTTTGCATTTCATTCTCCATCAAATGAGGTATGTATGCCTCATTTTGCATTTCATTTTCCATCAAATGAGGTACGTGTGCCTCATTTTGCATCTCATTGCATTTCGAGGTACGTGTGCCTCGTTTTGCATTTCATTTTGCATCTCATTGCATTTCGAGGTACGCGTGCCTCGTTTTGCATTTCATTTTGCATCTCATTGCATTTCGAGGTACGTGTGCCTCGTTTTGCATTTCATTGCATCTCGAGGTACGTGTGCCTCATTTTGCATTTCATTGCATCTTGAGGTACGTGTGCCTCGTTTTGCATTCCATTTTCCATCATGAGGTATGTGTGCCTCATTTTGCATTTCATTGCATTTCGAGGTACGTGTGCCTCATTTTGCATCTCATTGCATTTCGAGGTACGTGTGCCTCGTTTTGCATTTCATTTTCCATCAAATGAGGTACGTGTGCCTCATTTTGCATCTCATTGCATTTCGAGGTACGTGTGCCTCGTTTTGCATTTCATTTTGCATCTCATTGCATTTCGAGGTACGTGTGCCTCGTTTTGCATCTCATTGCATTTCGAGGTACGTGTGCCACGTTTTGCATTTCATTTTGCATCTCATTGCATTTAGAGGTACGTGTGCCTCGTTTTGCATTTCATTTTGCATCTCATTGCATTTCGAGGTACGTGTGCCACGTTTTGCATTTCATTTTGCATCTCATTGCATTTCGAGGTACGTGTGCCTCGTTTTGCATTTCATTTTGCATCTCATTGCATTTCGAGGTACGTGTGCCTCGTTTTGCATTTCATTTTCCATCAAATGAGGTACGTGTGCCTCATTTTGCATTTCATTGCATTTCGAGGTACGTGTGCCTCGTTTTGCATTTCATTTTCCATCAAATGAGGTACGTGTGCCTCATTTTGCATTTCATTGCATTCCGAGGTACGTGTGCCTCGTCTTGCATTTCATTTTCCATCCGGTAAGGTATGCGTGCCTCATCGTGCTTCATTTGCATTGTCATGCATACTGCTAACAATATTGTACCTGTTAAGTTTGCTTTCTTTTCAGGCACGATATTGTATGTACGGCTCATTTGAGGCCGGCACAACCGGACGAGCCGCACAGGTATTGTATCCTCCGCGTTAGACGTTTGAGAATTGCATAATTCTCTTACATCCTTTCTGCATAGTAGTGTAGTTTGGTGTATTCTGGCTTATAACTGTTGCATGTGTGCTTCATTACAGCTTTCTTTGCATGATCATAAGTTATGCCCGGCTTCTTGCATTTTCAGTTGCATTTTGCCCCTGCCTTCGGGCGCATACCTTGTTTTGTCTTGCATGTTTGTCTAAGTCTTCAGCCTTGTCAAAAATGGGTCGTCTCTGGGCTTTGACATTCACTCCCGTCATTGTTATGACTTTCGAATTCTGTCAAAGAGGGGCAACTGTAGACACCCCATTTTTGACCGTCCTCAAGACTTGGACGTCACCACTTGAACACTCGGTGATCATCCATGTTCGTGTTCGTTTGGAGTTCCCGGAGTTCTCGGCTCGCGCGCCTTGCCTCAGGACCTCCAAACTTGACCGTTTTGTGTTTGGTTTTGTACCAAACACTTGTGTTTTGCCTTGGAAGGGCAGGGAATGCCTTGTGAGGCATCCCCACACACCACCGGCTGGGGCTAGAGGCCACCGGCTGGCTAGAGTTGCCACCGGCACTTTATTGTGCCGGTCGACACTCTTTTGTGCCGGTCGGCACTCAATTTTGTCAAAATGACATTTTCTGCCGGCCGGGCACTGTGCACTTGCTTTCTGAGATATTTTCAGACAGCTGTGTGCAATTTGCTTCCCCTCCATACACGTGTATGGAGGGATGAGCCCTTGGTTGCTTAGCTTGTAACTCTTACAAGTTCTATAAGAGAGAGGGCTCTTCTTCTTGGCTAGAGGTTGGATTTCTTGAGAGATTTTCAGCCATTTTTAGACAGAGAGGGAGCTCTGGTTTAGGTTAGAAAATATATATCTATCCTATATCTATCCTTCTCTTGTTAAACTAGGTGTTTTGTGCCTTACTTTTGCACACTAGCACCTAGTGCTTCACCTTTCTCTTGGGACAGAGGTTCTAGAGGTTGGTTTTTGATAATTCTTGGCTGATTTTGAGCTCAAAGAAGACACAACACCAAGCTTTGTGAAGAGGTCTACAAGGGTGAGCCACTAGTTCTCTTTTTCCCCATTCTTGTACCTTGTTTTTACTTGGTTTAAAACAGTTTTTGGGCTTAGTGTTTGGCGCATAAAAGTTTTGATTTTTGACCCTCTTTATTGTATATTCAGAGTGTTTAGTGGTTTGGGTAGGTTTGACCACCCTTAGGCCTTGAAAAGGGCACTTTTTGTGCTATTTTGTGAGAGATCCGAGATTTTGGTGATAGGATCTCTTCACCACTGAAATCTTGAGGGATTTCAGTGGTGAAGAGCATGCCTTGAAGTCTCAAGAAGGAGAGGGCCACCCCCTCTCCTTGGTGTCCTTGAAAAGGGCAAGTTTTGGCTTCCAAAGGAGCACCATGTTTGAGTGTGTGTTGAGCATGCCTTGGTTGTCTTTCATGCTTATATTGCCATGATATAACATGTTTTCAAGTTGGTTTTGGTCTCCTATGCATGCTTAGTATAGTTGCCTTGTAATGCCTCTTTATGTCTTAACATGCTTAGGTGGTATGCCTTCATTTCTAGCATGTTTTAGACTTGTGTTTGTGAAGATTTTGTGCTCATATTACCATGTTTTAGGTCTGTCCATAAGTATTTTGGTCAATCTTGGCATGTTTAATATAGCCCCTTTGCATATGGCTTGTTGGCCTTAAGAGCATGTGAGTGTAGAATGCTTTGCTTACAATGTTTTTGATGGTTTGGAACCATCTAGCATGCTATTTCAGTCCCTTAGAGTTGCTTGTATGCTTACCTTGCATGCTCCTTCGTGACTTCTTAAGCTTGTGTTATATGCTCCATGTTTAGGCCTTATTGCATGCCTTAGATTCCATGTCCCTTGGTGTCACACCCCTAACCCGCCCCTAAAAGGTTTGGGCATGACCTACTCAGAAACAGACAGAATGACCTATAATAATTGATTTTTGGGGCTTGTGCGGAAGCAGTAAAATTAGAACAACATTCGGATACATCCATTGAGCAACTACCAAAATGCCAGGACCATCTTGAAATTTAACTTACAGTAAATATATACATGAAATTAGGTTACAGATACGTCTATAAACCCAGCTCAGACTTTAGGTATACAAAACATTAGGTACAATAACCTTGACCAACCACATATGGGTACGAAAAATACATAGACAATCATGCAAGAGTTCCTTTAGGTGCCTGGTTATCCTTATGCTGACAAAAATGCAATTGCTAGAACGGATCTCCAAGCTGGCTTCCTACAGAAATTAGACAAAATTACAGAATGAGACAAGCTCAGTGAATATTAGTACTTAAACAATTAAATCATAATGCGTAGCTGTACATCAACCCAAGTACAAAAGTAATACGGTTTTACCTTCGGACGGCTCTTGGCCTATTACCTAATTTTTAACAGATTGACCTATTGGCCCAACTTTATCAGATTGGCCTTTCAGCCCAGATAGCCTTACGGCACACAGGTAGCCTTTCGGCACAGGTCGCCTTTCGGCACTCAGATAGCCTTTCGGCACACAGATAGCCTTTCGGCACACAGATAGCCTTTCGGCACGGATAGCCTTTCGGCACACAGATAGCCTTTCGGCACGGATAGCCTTTCGGCACACAGATAGCCTTTCGGCACAGGTATGTCAGATATATACAGAAATGTGCATGGATTCAAGAGGTGGCTCGTACGGATTCTAGAGGTGGCTCCCACTAAAGTGTAGCACTTAGTTCTGTACAGCACTTTGCTCCACACCAGAAGTCAATATGTTTCATCATGTCATATCATAAACAAAACGAGTATCATAGTGGAACAACCGTAATGTCATCAAAACAGACTAGCCTTACAGCCATATAGAGATACATAGTTTCTTTTTATCATTTAGAGGAGTTGGCATATTTAAGTTACTTATCACAAAGTGCCAACAACATCCATTAATTCCAAGGGTACATAAATACTATAGTATCATAATGTACCCACATTTCACTTGCTTATTATCATGAATCAATGTCCTTAATTTGCGGATAACAGTATGTGCATTTGATCCATCAAACTAGTTGCCTCGTAATAACAGGAAATAATACCAGTTGCTTACAGATGACAGAAAGTGAATATGTAATATAGACAGAGCAGAGTAATTCCATAGTTACACCACTGTATGCAGCTTTTTCAACGTTCACACGTATTTCCATTTGAAGTGAAATCACTTACAAGGATTAGAGCGTTATAACAGAAAGTAAAATGTACATATAGCGTACTATTACTCACAGTGTTGTAGTGGCGTACTAGTTCCTTCTGGAGTGTGCCCTGTACACCACATGACTGATAAATTAGTATTCTTTCTGCATAAATCATTGAGGAATCATTCCCTGTGTCATTACATTTCATATAAATTTACAATCATCTTAAAATCTTCAGAAAAATATTCTAAAAGTACCAGAGGGACGAGCATGCAAAACTGAACAACATTTATTTTTGTCTGAAAATAAGCCTCCACGCTCGAGCGCCACTTTGGCCGCTCGAGCGTACTGCAAAAATTACAAAACTGCTGGAAGGTCATTTTTTCCGCTCGAGCGGAACTTCCTACGCTCGAGCGGACCACGCAAATTCTGAAATTCTGAACTTCGAATTTAGTAACTTCTTTCCACTTCTCATGCAATTCCAAATGAATCTAAGACTATATTTCAACCCAACATCACTATAATATGAATTCTACCTTAAACATGACAAATTAAGCACACTTAGGAACTTAAATAAGCCATCTCTTCCCCAAATTCCACTTTTGGATTCAAGTTCTTCATGTTCTTAAACCATAGCACATGATATCTATATATATATATACTTATATATATACCTAAATCCATGAAGGGATGGTATAAAACCAAGGATTGAAGTATAATTTCATAGAACACCCAAATTGAGTGTTAAAATAACCAATTGATGAAAACCCTCATAATTCAAACATGAATCTTACATGAATCAAACAAAACATGAATTACAATTCTAAGTTGCCATAACAAGAAGAGAACTTGGGTTACCTTGAATTAAATCTCACAAATCTAACAATTTTGCTTAGCTCCCTTGTTGAATCACGTTTCCCCCCCAATTCTTCCTCTCCTGTCCTCACGTTTTCTCACTTCTTGATGTCACACAAGACATAGCTCTAAGTCTCAAAAATATCTTCTAGGTTGATATATATATGTAATAGGATAATAAGACAAAATCCAATCGCTTTATCATTCCAAAATTGAAATTTCGTAAACATGCCTAATATTACCAGAAAATTATGCTGATCACAGATATATAATTAATTTCGGATAATTAAGCCGTTAAGATGCCCAATTTCTAAGTCAAACGTGTTAATGGTGACAGATAGTTTTCTTGTGAGACAGATAGACTTCTTTTAAACTTAGGATTTACTTACTTAGCCATAATTCCACATGGAAATTCACAATAAGCATATAACTATACAGATTAAGGAAGTCGAAAGTATCCCAGGGCCATAGACGAGGGTCGGGTTATTACACTTGGATGCCATCTAAGTGGTCCTTTGGGCCTAATTTGACATGCTAAAAATCTGTTTTTGGTTGTTTGATGCATGCCATATGTGTTTGTGCTAAGTGCGGTTTAATGCCCTATTGACTTGCTTTAAGCCTAGGCCATTTGCATGCTTTGTTTGGCATGCTTCATTGCATGATTTGGCATCATGTTTGACATGGATTTCAGAGCTTTTCATGCATGTTATTAGCCCATGTTTGTGCCTCTTAAGTGTGCATGAGAGTTGCTTTTGTATGCCTTGGGTTTAGATCTTAACACTTGCATGTGTGTGAGTTTGTTTAGTCTCCATTTCTAGGCACTTTGGCCACTGATTTTGGGCCCATTTGAGATGCTTAATTCATGTCTAAATCCACCATTTCATTGGTTTGCATGCTTGTCTTGAATGCTTACTTGTATGCTTGCATGAGTGCATCACATTGCCCATATTGCATACTAGTTTGACATGTCTAGGATCGCATCATATGGGCATGCATGCTCTACCTCTTGACTAAGTCATGATGGAGGTTTTAGCACCATTGTTTGATTGATTGCATTGCATGCATTTTGACATCAAAGATGCACTCTTGGTTCTTAGGGCCATCATGCATGGAAATGCGCGATTGGTGGTCCGGGAACCGAGGCGCATGCCCCCTCGAGTCAATAACATGATAGGGGGTGTGTTTGGTGCATAAATGGCTTGAATTGCATTGCCTTGCATGCTGTTTCCCTCCGCTGCTGTGAGTTGCAGGTTCTGCAGGAATTTTGTGCCGACCGGCACTATTTAGTGCCGACCGGCAGTCAATCGGCAGCCGATGAGTGAATTCAGTGCCGGTGGCCTCCTCCTTCAGCCGGTGGTTCTCTGCCCCAGCCGGTGGTACTCCCCAGTGCTCTGAGAGGCACTCCTGGGATTTTGGTAACTTTCTGAAGAGGAGAGCAGAGGAAACAGAGGCACACTTGCACGGCAGTGCGGTTCCGAGCCAGTCCCGAGCGCGCGCTGCTTTTGGCCCTCATCCCGAGGCGATTTACTGTTTAATTAGATTAGTTAATTTATTTAATTAATTTAGTTGATTTGTAATATTTAATTAGCTAGGGTAGTTAATTATCTATTCGGTCTGTATTATTATTTTGATCTCTCCGAGTGAGGGCAAAAATGTAATAAGTGTGTGTGAGTGGGTGCATGTCTTCCAATCCCCACTTCCTTCTATCCCTTTTATTTACCCGCTTACGATGGTAGATTAGGGCACACTTATTTTAGCATACCTTATGCAATGCATGCGTGCATTCATGCATTTGTTTACATGCACCGGGCTCGGTACATCATACAAACTGCATTGCAATTTTTAATTCCAAATTGAATACGTGCTACTCGCGCATTTCGCATGCCATGTTTAGGGTTAGCCGAGCCTACTCTAGATTGCATCTATGCCTGTGTTGCATTAGCCACTTAACATAAACTAGGACATGCATGTTTGCTAACTAGTTTATCGTTTTGGCACGGAGTACGATGTAAGTATTTTACGCTTTAGCATACCACATGCGTGTGAATGTTGCCATGACAGTATGCTTACCATGCGGCTAAATGCTTATGTGAGATAAACTGTTTGAATGCCTGTGGGTGGAGGTTGGATTGCTTGAGTTGGAATAACTCATTGAAATCCGTGTTTTAGCCTACTTGCGAGTAGCAATTTCAAACTATTTTCAAAACGAACGGATATGCAATGTTTGTTTCCAAATTAGGCGATCTAGTCTATACTTGTTTGCTGTGCGCATAACATAGTAATTCTAGGCTAACAACCGGAATAAGAACGCATAAAGTTTTCAAAATCGGATATCACGGTTAGTAGAGGCCGGTCTTCGAACCGGGCGAAAGGGGGTGCTCATAGCTGACCTTCCCCGATCGTACCCAAGCTCCCGAGCCAAGACCACTTTGGTGATGACGGACATGTGGCCTTCGGCACCGAGTCAGGGTTTCCTAAATTTCCCGTTTTAAAATATTTAGGTGGCGACTCTGTAATCTGGCAAAGCAGTCCATGTTTGGCACTACTTTTCAAAAATCTGTTTTCTCAAACGATTTGCCGGATTTGGACTCTTTGGTTCAAGATTTAGAACCGTGACACAAATCGAGTCCGAACTGTAGTGACCCCAATACGAACGGAACGGGACCTCACCCTCCTGGGGCGTTCGGGGACGTCTACACTTTGACATGAGTCATTGGTTTCCTAAATTTTTCCCAAAACAAAATATTTAGGTGGCGACTCTGTATTTGGCAAAGCAGTCCATTTTTGGCATTTTGATTCAAAATCAATTTTCCAAAAGATTTGCCAGATTTGGACTCTTTGGTGATTATCTATTTCACATCGCACTTGTAAGATCATATTCAGAACTGCGGGAGTTCGAACTGTAGGGCTTCTTTCGACTCCCGAAAGGGAAGGTGAAAAAGTCGAGCTACACCTGCCGGCCACTGCTGCACAGTTCATCTTGCTGCAACAAAGAACAAACAGAGCATGCACAGGGTATTCTCAAGGGTTTGTTTGTACAATTCACCTCTCCTTATCATGAATAGATCAAAGGAAAGACAAGCTTGGTCCACAAACCATCAACTCAAGCAATTTCATTGCATGATGGCTTATGCATCAAAGTGTGCATGTTCAATAAATGTAACAAAATAGGACTCTAACCTCTTCCCTTTCATGAATTGATCATGGGAAATGGTGACCTTGGAGACTTGAATCATTTCATCACTAGCAAGTATGAAATGGCCCAAGTTTCCATGCGTTCAATTAACGTCCGATTAAACACAAAACCAATTATTATCTTGCATCATTTTAGTCCCATTTTAATTACTTCATGTTAATTACCAACCATCCTTTAATTCATTGAGTCCAATGGTGAGTTTAAGTCCTCTAAATGGAAAGAAGGCTCAAACTAAGTGTTGTCTTAGGCATAAAAGACACATCATACCGTTGGTAATGAACCCCCTAAGGGATTAAATCAGTAAGCATGACATCTCAATCTCATGCTTTAAATAAACAAGTTGTTTGATCCACTTTCAAAGCCAAACAAAAGCCAAGAAATGAGGGAGGTTGCAGAGGTGATTAAGAGTGATCACAAGTATGGAAAGCCATAAATAAATGTAATCAACTCAAATAAGATGGTGTCTAAGGCCTAGAACACCAAACTCATGAAGGCAATTACGCTACAAGCATGCAAAACAAAGCTCAAATGCAACTATCAACCAAAAATAGTGCTAAAATAGGCTAAAATAAGTCGTAAAACACGATGAAATTAAGACAAAAATAGCTAGATTAATAAGCTAAAACATAGCCTAAGCTAGGCTAGTAAGCAAGACACAAGGAAGGGAGGTTAACCCCTCCAAATTTGAACTTCAAAACATGATTTTGGCAACTAAAATAACTCTAAAAAACAGTGTTTAAAAGCTCAAAAATAGATAGTAAAAGGATGGGAAACATAAGGGAAAAGGCTTTCGAAAGAAGGTACAAAGAAGGGTGAACCACCCCTCACTCTTTAGTGGCCTTAAAACCCAAGCTTCAGCGTAAAAATATAGAGTTTTTATAGCCCAAAAACAGTTGGAAAATAGCAAGAATAATAGCAAATAAAACAAAACAACAAGCAAAGCCTTATACCTCTTAAAGACAAGACCAATTCAAGGCAACAAATCGAGACAACACACCCTTCAAGGGCTCAAACCCAGCTCAAAAGTACCTCAGCTCAAATATGAGAAGGTTTGGTTAAGAGTGTACAGGCAAAGGTTAAGGATATGTAGGCAAGAGTGTATAAATTTGAAAGAGAGAGAGAGAATTGTAGAGAGAGAGGAAAAATTTTGCTTTAAAATTTTTGTAACCTTAAAACATGAGAGGGAGGCCTTCTATATAGAAAACATGAATTCCTTTCAAGAACATCCAGCCCTACACGTGGGAGCAGATGCAAGCATCTGTGCAAACAGTTGGCGCAGCTGTCACAAAATATCAGCAAAAAACACTGGTGGCTGGCAACCAAAAGTGACGGCCAGCAGCCTAAGAGGCTGCAGCCTTGAAGAACACTGGGTTTGGTCCAAAAATGTGGTAACAGGGGTGTAGGGTTTGAAGGGCTCAAAGATGTGGCATTCCGCTGAGGACTTCAAGCACTCGACAAGCATATAAACTCATCATCGGGTGTGCAAGTGATGACGTCCAAGTCGTAAGGGCCATCAAAAATGGGGTGTCTACAGTTACCTCTCTTTGACAGAACTTGGAGTCATGAAATGACATGAGTGAATGTCAAAGCCCGAAGACGACCCATTTTGACAAGGCCGTAAAACTTGGACAAACAATCAAATCAGAAATAAATGGTTGTGCCTGCAAGCTGCCTACGTATCCCTTTGTAAGGAATCAAACCAGCGTAGTTCTAGGGCAAGATGCAAATGATATGCACAATGCAACTTTGAAAGCTGGACTCACACGGCTCGCAAAGCCGGCTATTTTGAAAACTCATTATCATGCAAGATGATGCAATAAGCAAGAACATGAAATAATAGTATATGAACATATGAATGAGTAGCTTCAACCTTAAAAACTAACACAGGTTCCATGTAAAAAGATAAAAACACACTCTGACCATGCCAAAACTGGAAACGAGGAAAGAAAACACTGGCCAGGGTTGCGTTTCATGCGTCCTGAGAAACTGAGAAACAAAAATCACTAAGGGTCGTGTTTCACACGTCCCGAGAAACTAAAGAACGAAAATCCCTCGGGGTCGCGTTTCACATATCCCGAGAACCAGAGGAATGAAAACCGCTCTGGGTTGCATTTCATGCGTCGAAACAAGAAAAACCACTCGGCCTCGCGCTTCACGCGTCCCGAGATAAAACACACCCAGAGCCGCGCGTCACATGTCCTGAGATACTCTAATCACGCTGAAATCGTGAGAAGAGGAGAAAAATCACTCAGGCTCGCGCTTCATGCATCTCGAGATAAAACATGCCCAGGGTCGTGCTTCACGCATCCTGAGATACAACAGAAACCGCTCGGGCTCGCGCTTCATGTATCCCGAGATAAAACAAGCCCAGGGCCACGCTTCACGCATCCTGAGATACAAGAAAAACCACTCAGGCTCACGCTTAACGCTGTAGACCGCCCCGAACTCCGCTACGTGCGCGAGGGCGCGAATCGTTGTTCTTAGCTACTACAATTCGGATTCATGTCACGGTTCTGAATCTAATCTCACAAAGTGCAATGTAAGACTGATGAATCACCAAAGAGTCCAAATCTGGCAAATCATTTTGGAAAATCAATTTTAATCAAAAAGCGCCAAACATGGACTGTTTTATTAGATTTTCGAGTCACCACCTAAATATTTTATTTTTGAAAAATTTAGGAAACCCTGACTCGTGCCTAAGGCCACGTGTCCGTCATCACCAAAGTTGCCTCGACTCGGGAACTTGGGTACGAGAGAGGAAGGTCCTGAAATGAGCACCCCCGCTCGTCCGATCAAAGGATCGGCCTTTACTAACATGATATGTTATTTTTGAAAACACATGTGTTCTTATTCCGGTTTATTAGCTAGCTTACTATGTGATGCACGCAGCATACAAGTTTAGACTCAATCGCTCAATTTAGAACAAAACATCTCATGTTTGTTTTTCAAAAATAGTTTGAAAGTGCTACTCATAAGTAGGCTAAGACGCAGATTTGCCACCCTCACGTGGGCTTAGAAAACAACATGATTTTTCCACTCTGCAAAGTGGGCTTAAAACTCACATTTCGATGAATTGTTCCAATTCAAGCAATGAAGCCTTCATCCACAGGCATTCATGCAGTTATATCATTTAAGCAAATAGCCTCATGGCAAGCATGCTATCATGGCAGCATACACATCTCATGTAGTATGCTAAAGCATAAACACTCACAGTGTACTCCGAACCAAAACAAAAGCTATGTTAGAAATCAATGCATGACCCTAGCTATGTCAAGAATGCCTAATGCAACACATGCAAAATGCAACTACAATAGGCTCGGCTATTCTAAGATATCATATGAATTTAACTTGATAACATGTATTCAAATTGGTATTGAAATACAATGCAGTTTGTATGATGCGCCGAGCCCGGTGCATGTAAGACAAATGAATGATGCACGCATGCAAAGCATAAGTATGCTAATTGATATATGCCCTAAAACTAACCATCGAAAGCGGTTAAGTAAAAGGGAGAAAGAAATGCGGGTTGGAAGACATGCATCACACACACGTACACATATTACAACAGTTGTGCCCTCTTGACGGAGGGTCCAAATAATAAGCTAACTAGCTAATCTAAGCTAATTAAACTAATTATTACAAAACGAAGCTAATTAACTAACAAGTTAACTAATTACAAACACAAATGAATAGCTAAGTGCATTAACTACTTAAGTACAGAACCAAATAGCTAACTAAGAAAAGCAGCTAAGTAAAGCAGTAAGAAGAGGTCCTCAGGGCGAGAAGTGCATGCATGCTCAGCCTCGTTCAGAAATCCATTACGATGTCCCAACTTGCCTCTGTTTGCATTTGGTTTCAGAATACTGCACAAACCTCTAGATAGCTTCTACTCCATCATGGAGACCTCCAGGAGGGTTGCCGACCACTTAATGGTGGTGTCGACCACTTACATTTGCTGCAGACTAGAAAAAGTGGTCAGCCAGCCACTTTTACTGGTCTACCGACCAGAAAATGCTGCCCAACTCCATTTTGCTGCAACAGAGAACAAGAAGGGGCACGGCAGTGTATTTGCAAGGTATGTGTGCACAACCACCCTCCTTATCATTTCTTAAGCTCAAGAGAGTGCGGTTCTCGACTCTCGGGCCACCAACCGAGCATCGCAATGCGTGATGGCCGAGAAGCCAAGATTGCATAATTCAACGTTAATGAATGCACAAATAACACATAAAGACCTTAAACTCTATCATCCATGATCAAGAGCGTCGTCGACCGAGAAATGAGGCACGTTTCATCACTTTAAGTATGAAACATCCCTCATTTCTCATGTTTGGACTAACACCCTATCCAAACACAATGCAATGCAACATGATCAACCTATCAATGCTAATGGCATGCAAACACAATGCAATGGAACAATAAGAACATGCAATGCAACAACATGCAAACACAATGCGATGTAACAACATGCAAACAACATGTTCTTCTACCAATGCTAGGATGGCATACACTAGATTCTGTCATGCAAACAGTGCATGCATGGTATATTTGGAGACTAAAACATCAAAGCAAGTAAAGAGCACCGCACAAGGGGCATGCAATACAATGCACAATGGACTTAAACCAACTATGGACAGACCTAAATCATGCCAAAATAGTGGCCAAAATACTCCGAAATGCTAGCATGAAAGTAAGAAAATGCATGCACATGCATTGGCCCATCAACTAAGCATAAGAGCACAACTCTCAAACATGATCAAGAAGTGACAAACATGGAAGTGTGACAACACTATGTGCTCTGAAATCAAGTATGAAATGATGCCAAATCATTCAAACAATACAAGTATAGCATGCAAGAGGGCCTAAGGCACAAGGCCACCAAGAGGGACTACACAAGAGGCATGCAATACATGGCACAAATGACTGAACCAGCCATGGATAGAGCTCATTTAGGTCAAAACAAAGACCAAAACATGCCGGGGTAGGTGCTCAAAAGTCTAAGTATGCATGCATATGCATTAGGCCACAAACAAGGCAATAATGCACCAACCCTTAAAAGCATTCAAAGAATGAAAGAAGTGAGAATATGGCCATGCTATATGCTCTGAAATAACATGTTAAATGATGCCAAATCAAGCACATGTCACAAATAAAGCATGCTAAGAGGCCCAAAACTCAAAGCTAGCAAGGCCAATTGCCCTACAACTATGCAATACATGAACCATATGGCCAAGACAGCCTAAAACAGTCCTAGGGCATGTCAAAATGATGCTAAAACATGCATGGACTAGAGCTAACACGTGCTAGGATGGAGGGCATGAAGCATGGAATATGCAAAGCCAATAAGAAGGATTACACTACACCTACCAAAACCAAGCATGAGATGACTTCACCAACAAAAATCAAAGTTGTAACATGGTAAAACAAGACCAAAAATACACTGATATGGTAGCCCAAAAGCTTAGGCAAGATGGCATACACAATGGTTCATTTTTAAAGCATAAAGAACCAACCCTCCCAAGCATTGAATGAGTGAAAGATGTGAGGGCATGACCACACTAGATGCACTGAAATCACATATCAAATGAGCCTAAATCATACAAATAGCCCAAGCAATGCATGCTAGTGACTTGGAAACTTAAAGCTAGTGAGCAAGAATGTACTATGGCTGTACAAAGCAAGGCATGCATGACCAAAACAACATAAAACAAAGCTCAAGCATGGTAAAACATGAGCAAAAGCTTGCTGGAGTTGAGCCAAAATTATGCTAGAATGATGGTCAAAAGCATGATGCATGCTAAGCTAGTTTAGTGGAATTGCACTACAAGTGCAGGGAGCATGCAAGAGGCTATCAAACCAACCTAAAAAAGAGTTATACTATGGCAAAACAACACCAAAAACATGCTGAGATAGAACCGAAACATGCTAGAAAGGCATGCTACTTTGAAAAGCTTCAAGTAGGATTACACTACACATACAAGAAGCATGCAAGGGGTGACCAAGACAACCAAAAAAAGAGGTATGCCATACTAAAATAAGGTCAAAAATAGGCTGAGATGAAGCCAACATATGCTAGATAAACATGTTCAAACATGAGGCCAACAAGGCAAGCAACCAAGATACAAGGAGAGGGGATGACCCCCTCCTATTTGGGACCTCAAAACACACCTTCCACTGCTGAAATTCCTCTGAGTTTCAGTGGTGAGAAGGCCAAAAAGAGGTGGTCCCAATAGCTTAAAAGGATAGCTCAAAACAAGGCCAAACAAGGCATAAAAAGGAGGTAGACGACCCCCAACACCAAAGAGACCTTAAACAAACATTTGAAGCACTTAAAATCAGAACTTTTTGCAGTTGAAAGTTAAGCCTAAAACATCATGCAAATAGGGCCAAAGGCTTAATCAAAAATAAAGGTTTAAGGGGTTAAAAACTCACCCTTGAAGAACAACTTCAAAGCAGCAACTCCAGCAACCTTTTTTGATCAAAAGCAATCCAAAAACTCCAAAACCAGCTTCAAGGTGCCTTAGCTCCAAGAGTATGGTGTTTGAGTAGGTGTTTGTGTGCAAAAGTGTGAAGAAAAGGCACTTTCAAGCACAAATATGAAGAGAACGACCAATATAGAGATAGATGATATATCTATAGCTTCTAAGAAAAATTCTGAACTTGAGATAAGAGGAAGGAGGTTCCCTTTTATAGAAAAACAAGGATCAAGCTTGTTGAACAAGCTTGGAGATTGAATGAATCCCTCTATACACGTGTATGGAGGATGCTTTCTGTGCCCAACAGCTGGCACAGCTGGCATGGAAAATATCTGCAGAAAGTGCAGAAAAGTTGCCGACCAATTGAAGTGGTCAGCCAGCTACTTGCACTAGTCGGCCGACCAGTGAAAGTGGTCTGTAAGAATGAAAAGTGGTCAGCAAGGGGGAGGAGTGGTCTGCACAAAGAAAGCAAGGTGGTGGCATGGCTGTCGACCACTTTTGGTGGTCCAAAGACCACCAAGAGCAGCTGGCCGACCAGAAAACTGGCTGGCAGGGAAGAAAAGTGGTCTTCAGGGGGAGAAACTGGTCTACACCCCTTATTCCACCCTCCAAGCAAGGAAAACAAGGTTTGTGGCAAAAACAAACCAAAAAGGATGAAAGACGAAAGTTCGCGGGACAAGACACGCAGCTAGAAGCCTCGAAAACTAGTTTACGAGCACAAAAAGTGGTCTACGAGGGAAAGGTGGTCTACGGCCACAAAAAGTGGTCTACAGACCTCTGTTTCCCTCTAGGCAGAGTCAACAAGGCATGGTTCAAAAACCAAGCCAAGAGGAGAACGTTAAGGGGTTCCGAGACAAGGCGCTCGGCTGAAGGCTCCGGAAACCGGAAACTAATCTACAAGAGGGAAAAGTGGTCTACGACCACAAAAAGAGGTCTACAGACTTCTCTCTCCCTCTAGGCAAGGTCAACAAGGCATGGTCCACAAATCAAGCCAAAACACAAAGAGTTCAGAGGCCCGGAGGCAAGGCGCTTAGCCTAAAACTCCAGAAACTCGAAACGAGCACAAACATGCGCGATCATCGAGTGCTCAAACGATGACATCAGAGTCTTAAGGTCGGTCAAAAATGGGGTGTCTACAGTTGCCTCCCTTTGACAGAACTCGAAAGTCAAGAAGTGACGGGAGTGAATATCAAAGACCAAAGACGATCCATTTTTGACAAGGCCGAAGTCTTAGACAAACAGGCAAAATAACAAAGAGATGCGCCCACAGCCAGGGGCAAAATGCAAATGACATGCACAATGCGGAACATAACTTATGATCATGCAAAGAGAGCTGTGATGAAGCGATTATGCGAAATAAATGCAACATTTTAAGTGAATGTTATGCAAAGGAATGCTACAACAAAGTCGTACATAAACAGGTAAACACAAAGCAAACTACATCTCATGCAGAAAGGATGTAAGAAAATTATACAATTCTCACTGCGTCTCACGCGGAGAAGGCTAGAAGTGACTATTGGGAACACCCAAAGTCTCAAACACAACACCTCCCAGCGTATCAAATGCGAAAAGAGAAGGACTGTGCCAGAAAGTGCAGTCATCCAAACGCATGTCAAACGCATGAGGAGAAAGGTACGTCCAAACGCATGTCAGATGCGAGTGGAGAAGGGCAGCAATCAAACTGAACCGGAACTTCTCTGAATAAACCGTACATACAATATCGTCTGGTTTCACCAACTTCGAATGAACCATACATACAATATCGTACCTGCACAAAAGAGAGATTTTGACTAGTATAATATAATGGGAATACATGATCAACGATATATCAAGATACAATATCAATATAAGATAAACGCGTGCACATATGATGCCGATGGAAATATGCATAGCAATACAAGTGAAAAGTGCATAGCAATGTAGGTGAAGAGTGCATAGCAATACAAGTGAAAAGGGCATAACAATGCAAGTGAAACGATGCATAACAATGCAGCTGAATGTGCGTGACAACGCAAGTGCAGAGGTGCATAACAATGCAACCAAAGTGCGCATAACAATGCAAGCAAAACGTGCGTAACAACGCAAGTGGAGAGGGTGCATAACAATGCAACCGAAGCGAGCATAACAATGCAAGCAAAACGTTTGTGACAACGCAAGTGGAGAGGGCGCAAACAATGCGACCGAAGCGTGCATAACAATGCAAGAAAAATATGCATGACAACACAATGCGACCGAAGCACGCATAACAATGCAAGCAAAATGTGCATGACAATGCAAGTGGAGAGGGTGCATAACAATGCAACTGAAGCGCGCATAACAATGCAAGCAAAACGTATGTGACAACGCAAGTGAAGAGTGCATAACAATGCAAGATAGACGTGCATGACAATGCAAGTAAAGTGTGCATAACAATGCAAGATAGACGTGCGTGACAACGCAAGTAAATGTGTGCAACTTCAATAGTATGTTTGAAGCAAAATGCCCAATAAGGAAATACCAGCCTTAACGAGACCAATTCAACCTCAACCTCTGATTTACCTCTCGAAGGGGTCACAATGTACTTAAAAAGGATACACCTTGCTCTTGACGAGTAACGGTGAGCTACGCATCGAAGACTTGAATTGAAGTTCCCGCAAGGACATTTTGAGCCGAAAAGTGTACTTTTCTTGCACTTTCTCGAGAGCCGAGGACTCCAATCATCTCCAAAACACACAGGTAGGACAATGGGACCCTGAAGACCACCCAGGAGGGCTGTCGACCAGCTAGGCCAGCTGTTGACCATCTGCAGACCAGTTAATTGGTCGGTTGGCTAGAAAAACTGGTCAGCCGACCAGTCTACCAAAACAGGGGCAGCTTGGTCTTTTGAGGTTCGGCCCTTTAAGTATACAACTCCAAATCACTTTTGGTCTCACACCCAAGGCCGAAATACACTTCTCTTTGCTCCTAGGCATTTTTCTCTCTCAGATCCACACTTTATACGCGTATTCCAACGCCTCCGCGAAGTTGATTCGCGAAAAAATTTCGATTCTCTTCGTTTTGAACCGATCAGAATTTGTTTTCGAAGCTTCTTTCTCCATTTTCACCACTTGAGGTATGTTTCTCTCGAAGTTTAGCACCTTTTCTCGGGCTTTGACTTTCTTTGACTTTTTCTCTTCCTGAGAGTTTACTTTTGTTGACTTTTTGCAATTTTGGCTCATTTCGCTCATTTTTGCAGATAGCTGACCAGATTCCACATGATGGGGGTTCTCTGCGAGTAGAGGACGAGGCTGACATCATGCCATTGCCGCCCAGGATTCGGCCTTTCGATCTGGAGAGGTACCACCCTCAGGAGCACATCCTACCCCCGAGCACCTTTCATCATTTCACAGATTTCGGGCGACAAGCACCCGCAGACTTGCTACTACGGGAGTCGGAGTCTCACTTGTCTCATCATGCGCACAAGGTGCGTACTTCACTTTTGCATTTTTTGCAATGTATTTTGCAATTCTTGCATATTTCATGCTTTCGATATGTATTATATGTGCTCGTTTTGAACATATTTACACACACAGCGCTTCTGCTCATCTTGAACATAACTCACAACACAACATTCCGTTCATTTGGTACGCAGCCCATACATAGCATTCTGTTCATTTGGCACGCAGCTCAAACACAACACTGTTCATTTGGCACCTAGCTCACAACACAACACTTTCTTCATTT
Organism: Camellia japonica; assembly: GCA_030407325.1. Taxonomy (NCBI): domain Eukaryota; kingdom Viridiplantae; phylum Streptophyta; class Magnoliopsida; order Ericales; family Theaceae; genus Camellia; species Camellia japonica. The sequence continues at coordinate 50,003,882 of JAPPVO010000031.1, read as the reverse complement.
GGCATGCAGCTCACAACACAACACTCTGTTCATTTGGCACACAGCTCACAACACAACACTCTGTTCATTTGGGACGCAGCTCACAGCACAGCATTCTGTTCATTTGGCACACAGCTCACAACACAGTATTCTGTTCATTTAGCACGCAGCTCACAACACAATACTCTGTTCATTTGGCACGCAGCTCACAACACAGTATTCTGTTCAATTGGTACACAGCTCACAACACAATACTCTGTTCATTCTAAAACTGAATACATATGTTCATTCTACAAGCAGGTAGCTTCCCGTTTCACACGGGGATACGAGTCGATCATCGCGAGGGAGTGGTACAGGGAGCTCCCAGATGTTGTTCGTCATATCATTGATGAGGTAGGATTAGCCCATTTTGCACGGGGCTGTTGCGTCTTCAAGTGAGCAGGACCCTCATGGGTGCACTTGTAGAGAGATGGTGGGACACCACTAACTCCTTCCATTTCTCTGTTACTGGGGACATGACGATGACCCTGTATGACTTTTCGATGCTGACGGGCCTCGATGTCGGAGGTCGGCCGATCCCATACGATTTTGATATGGGCGAGTAGGAGGCAGCTTGGACTTATCTGCTCGGAACCCATCCGCCGATCTACAGATCATCATGCATGGTCAGGTACACCTGGTTTACCGAGCAGTATAGGGGAACTACGCTCGAGACTGTTGAGGCCATAGAGCAGTATGCCCGGAGATTTCTGATGTTCCTTCTCGGGACCACACTGTTCTCCGACAGGGGGAACACGGTCGGGCTATATCTTCTCAGTGCTCTGGTAGACCTATCACAAGTCCGGCACTTTGATTGGGGGGCGTTGGCCTTGCTACCCTTTACTGCTATATGAGTGCGACCTCCTGCGGGCCGGGGAACATAGTAGGTGGCTACTGGAGAGCCTGGGAGGTACATTCTGCACTCTTGATTTACATTTCTGCTTTTCAATATCTATACACTGCACACTCTACACACTGCACACATTACATTTTGTACTCTGCATTCTGCACTCAGCATTCTGCATTTTCTGTATATTCTGTATTCTCATTACCACTGTCTTGCCTTTCACAACTATGGGTTTTTGCCTACTTCCCAACGCTCGCCCCTGATCTGGAGGTGGTGGCACCACTCAATGTGCCATACTCGTGCAGATTCGAGGGTCGGTGCCGGCCCAGGCCCCGGGAGACATTGCCATATCTCCGGCAGTATTTTGACACCGTATGGGCGATGGAGGTAAACCAGAACTCTCAGTTCTTCACGCTTTCATCTTTGATTCATCTTACATATTTATGACAACTAATCAATTCATGCATTTGCTATCCGCAGATCACCTGGCAACCTTGGATTGCGATGATAGGGTTTGCTCGATTCCAGTTTGCTGGGGCATGGGGCGCCTCCCGGTACCAGATCTTGTTTGAGGGACCAGTCGGAAGAGCCTGGTTCCTCGGGGAGCGCTTCATGCACCAGACGCAGGGCTATCCCGCTCAGAAAATCCGCTTACCGCCTCCACTGGACATGCAATCCACAGAGAGTCTCACTCCCCAGGAGGTTAGCAACCTTATGCTGGGTGCTGACACAGTCCTTTTTCATGAGGAGGGGGAGTACGCGACATACGTCCACACATACCTGATGCCCCACTAACAGGCGTTCGCACCCCTATGAGGAGAGTTGCTGACATCCCTTCATCGAGCTGCGCCCGAGCTGCAAACATACCTTCGACTAGCAGGGCCAGCACATCGAGAGGCAAGACCAAGGGGATCCCTCCCACTAGGCAGTGTGCTGGATGGCCAGATCTTCGACAGAGCTGACATGTTGGCAGTATGGGACGCCTTATCAGATTCCGCTGGAGGCTCCATTGTCGGATCATCGATATGTCAGTGTCCCTGACTCACCATCGGTATGCTTCACAGCTTTTATCTATCATTCAAATATTTAGACATTCATTCATTCACTGATTACTTGAACTTGCATCTGCAGCCTTCCAGAGAATACGTTCAGGGGTTGCTCGAGGTGATGGCCTCACTCGAGAGTATGGTCTTCTGGTACTTTTCAATTTCCTTGTATTTATCATACTTCTAATGACATATTGAAACTGAACATTTCACTGTATTGATTCACTGCATGTACGGATCACATCCGACACATCGCATTCACATACCGTATCTGCATGCACTCACTCTATGCACCATACTTGCATCTACATCTGATATACATATTTTGGCTGATGTATTCGAACTACCTTTTCAGGTCACACCTCTACAGCCCGGACCACCCGAGTCTTCTCGAGTAGCAGGGAGGGGGATTCCGACACGCGGCCGGGGGAGACGTCGAGCACTTGCCAAACGCGATGACGAGTCCAGTGAGGAGGAGGAGTCAGCACACCCTCAGTCAGAGACATCTGTAGGTAGAGGTGATGACACCGGCTCAGATTCTGAGGGCGGAGGTGACGCTGAGGAGGATTCCGAGAATGGCGGCTCCGGTTCAGATGGGGGTGCCTACGGCGGTGGTGCAGAGGCTGCTTAGCCGAAGAAGGTGAAAAGGGCCTCTCGATCTTGAGTCAGATAGCACCAATGCAGATGTTTTGCTTTGCTTTCTTTTTACTAGTAGTTGTAGCACATTGTACAGTGTTAGGCAGTTTTATTTTCTTTAAAACTTGTACCTTGTTGTAAAAAGAAACCATGATAGAATGAAAACGACTTTTTGTTCAAATAGTGTTGCATTTGCATTCTAAGCATCGCATCGTATCATTTTGCACAAAAATGAGATTGAATGGAAATTGAACATCATGTATTGCCAAGTCAGGTAGTGAACTAACGTAACAAACAACACAACTTAAAGAATACTGCGATAAACGAATTACAACGAATCGATAAGCAAATGAGCAACAACTCAATAAACAAATCGCAACAACTTGATAACAAAAGAGCAACAACTCAATAAGCAAAGAGTAACAACTCGATAAGCAAAACTTAACAACTCGATAAGCAAATGCATATTGGATAAACAACGAGACTGGACGCATCCGAAACAGCAGTAAACTCAGACCTTCAGCACTCTCAGCATATAGGAAGGCTAGGGCCTCTCTGCTGGAGACAAGAAACAGCTGCAAACCACTTTTTTGCTCATGGCCGACCACCAAAAGGGCTTGCCGACCACTTGTTTGGTCTACAGACCAGAAAAAGTGGCTGGTCGACCAGAAAAAGTGGTTGGTCAACCAGAAAAAGTGGTCGGCCGACCAGTTAGCCTGGGGACCTCCAGATTTTGGCCACCTGTCCTCTAAATAATGCCTTATCCTCTATAAAGGTTCCAACTTCGTGGTTCCCTCATTCTAACTCAGTTTTGCACCAAATGAAGGCATTTCTTGTCCAAAATCTCACAAATTGGATTGCCAACTTGGATGGCTCGGAAAAGTTGAATTTCCGGGGCTTCGAAATAAATGCACTATTTACGCTAAGCCGCACCCCGCTGCGTTTTCCGTTCCTTCATGTCGCGGCAAGGTGTTGGAATCTGATAACTCATGTTTTTAGCTTTGGTGGACAAGAGATATGTCCCACTTTCGAAGACTTCCAAGCTTTGATGGAGTCCGAGCGTGAGGCAGAGATCTTGCCTCAATTCTGCTTCAGCCACGTCCAAGTCTAAGGACGGATGTGCGGGCTCAATTTGCATGACGCTCGGTCATTGATTTGCGACGGAGAGTTGGACATTCCGAGCTTGATTTGTTGATTTTCTGATGCCGGTGACCGCCGCGATCATAACTGGCAGGGTTTTCGGCAACATGCGCTTTGCTTGTGCATGTTGTCTCATTTCTTTCTTGGCCCAGGCTTTGGAGGGTCTAGCGTCCCTTTGATTGAGGTTGCCCAAGGTTTAAAAAAGGGCTAGAGCTGCATCCCCATGACACTAGCTGAGACGTTGATGGGTTTGGATGCTTTCCATTGCCAAGAGACGACTAGATACGCAGGGAGTCCACTACTGTTGCAGGTAATGTTTCCCACCCCATCTCACATATATTTCTCACATCACTCAGCCCTCAGGCTCGTTTTTTCTCTCAAAACCCTTTTCTCACTTTTCTCTCCATGTACACCTCTCTATTCTTTAATCTCTCATTTTTCATCCCTCCCCAGATATGGTTGATGGATAAGTTGAAGGTTGTGGACTCATGCCCAGCATATTCAGCTCGCAGCTATTTCTTCCGGTGATGTCTAGTCGATGCCCCTAATGAGGGATGGTGGTGCAAATGGATGTGCAGTCTGTCCACTATCAACATTGCTTGGCATTGCCGCTGTCTCAATTTACCGGCGATGAGCTACAGTATGACTCGCCAACCCGGGATTCAATTGATCGGCCTAACACACTGTGTCCTTTATTTCCCATTCCGATTCTGGCGCTAGTTCGGACATGATTAGACTTGCCCGGAAGAAGGGATAGAGTACCCTGCTGCATTTCTAGTCTGAGGCGCATAGCTAGCTCGATATGCCACAGCATGGAGGACGAGAGAGCTTCTGGCCCCCGCTCCCATTTTTAGTTGCACCCTCTCTGATGAGTGCATAGCTTGGCTTGATAAAGAGGCGCAAGTTGGGCCTACTTTGGCATTAGAGGCTTCCACAAGCTCTGGAAGGGGACGCATGAACACCTGACTATGCCCCGAATTTATTTGCTTTAATCAGTACTTTCAAGTTTTCTTTATGAATTTGTATTCAAGAGTAGGAGAACTCTGTACTGAAATCAATGTAATTGAAGGTTGTGGGTACTGAAAATTTTCAGTTTGGTCCAAAAATGGTCTAAGTCGTGAAAAGATTAATTTGGGCAAAATCAACTTTTATTAAAACTTTTCAAAACCATTTTTGACATGGATCACAATTGGACACGCCTGAGATCTATCACTGAGATGTACAACCCCAGATCCCAGCAACTAGAAAGTTACCCCTAGTCTGAATAGCACTGCACTGGAGATCACAACCGAGCTCTTGAATGCAGAATAGACAAAGGTGACAACATGATCACATAGGCAAAGTTGATTTGGAAGTGTTTATGCCTGGACTTCATAATGAAGTTGCCTACGTATCCCGAAGACAGGAATCAAGCCTTATGTAGTTCAGCTCCGGTTCACTCATGTATTAACACTCTCCTTTTGCACTCTAACTTTTGCCAAGGCCGCCCCTTCTGGGTTTTCAACCTTGCGAGCTCAGTTTTTATTATTTCAAATTTGTTGTGCTCTAACTTTTGCCTAGGTCGCCCTTTCGGGTTTTTGGCCTAGCGAGCCACTCGGGGATAGTATTTCTTCAACTTGTCCATGTTGATCAGCTGGGAGAACTCTAGGCCATCTAGGTCCATTAGAACGACAGCTCCACCTGACCAAATAGACTTGATGATGTAGGGACCAGTCCAATTGGGTCTGAACTTGCTCCTAGGGTCGTGGATGGGAGCTCAGTTGTCTTTGAGCACTAGATCCCCCTCTTTCAAACTCCTGGACTTAACCTTCTTGTTGAAAGCCCTGGCAATTCTTCGTTGATAACCTTGGACGTGATACAGTGCTTTCAGCCTTCTTTCATCAAAGAGCATGAGTTCTTCGAACCTGCTTTGCTGCCAATCTGCCTCAGCTATCTGACACTCCGCCTATACCCGTAATGACGGAACCTCAACTTCGATAGGTAGAACAGCCTCCATCCCATAAACCAAGGAATACGGAGTTGCCCCAGTAGAAGTTTGAATTGAAGTCCGGTAGCCCCAAAGAGCAAATGATAGCTTATCTGGCCAGTCCCTGTAGGTTTCCTCCATCTTCTACAGAATGTGCATGAAGTTCTTGTTGGCGGCCTCAACAGCTCCGTTGGTTTGCGGCCGATATATAGATGACTTATAAAAAGCCACGTTGTACTTCTCCAACAAGTCGATCACCTCCTTCTTGAAGTGGGAACCATTATCCGAAATAATCTCATTCAGGACCCCGTAGCGACAGATGATGTTGTTCCTGATGAACTTAGCGACATGCGATGCCTTCAACACCGTGTAAGATTGGGCCTCAACCCACTTTGTAAAGTAGTCTATCGCTACCAGAATGTACTCATGCCCATTGGACCCCTTCAAAGTGACAGCCCCAATTACATCAATCCGCCAAACTGAAAACGGCCATGGTGAAGTCATGTTGTACAACTTCGATGACGGAATGTTCATGCGGTTTGCATGGATCTGACATTTGTGGCATCACCGGACAAAGCCAATACAATCCTCCTCCATGGTGGACCAGTAATAACCCTGTCTAAGGATATTCCAGTCTAGCATCACCATGCTCATGTGTACTCCGCACTCTCCTCCATGGATGGCCTCCATTAGGCGCTTGGATTCTTCAGCATCAACACACAATTTGTGCATCGCGAGATGACCCCTCTTGTACATTTTACCCGCGTAGACGATGAATTGAGCAGCCATTCTTCGAATTGCCCTCTTATCTTTGGCATTTGCCTCTGGTGGATACGCTTCCTTTTCCAAGAAGTTCCAGATGTCGTGATACTAAGGGTTCTCATCTTGTACCTCATCTATGGCAGCAATCAGCTCGTAGGCCAGCACGAATTTATGTTCGATGATGATCAGACGCATCCGGACTCCGAAAGAAATGTCTATCATAGAAGATAGAGTTGCTGATGAATCCGTGAACCTGTTGTTCTCTCTTAGCAGATGAGCGAAGTTCAGTTTCTCAAACCGAGGAATCAACATGTCCAAGGTCTGGTGATATATTCTCATCTTTTCTTTTTTAACTTTCCAATCTCCTTTAGCTTAAGATACAACAAGGTTCGAGTCCTCGATGACATCCAACCGTTTTGCCCCGAGTTCCAAGGCGGCTTCTAGTCCAGCAACACATGCCTTATACTCTGTTTCATTGTTCGACACTTTGAACCGGAGTTTGAATGCTAGAGGTATAAGGGAATTGTCGAGTGCTATCAGCAACACCCCTATCCCATACCCGTATTGGTTTGACGCTCCGTCAAAGTACATCGTCCAAGTCTCTTCTTCAACATACAAAATGGCCTCGTCTGGAAACAGATATTCAACTGCTTCACTCTCTTCAACTGGATGATCGGCTAGGAACTTCCCTACCGCTCTCCCTTTCATTGCCTTGCACGTTATGTACTTCAGATCAAATTCGGAAAGCAGAAGCAACCAAAAGGCTAGCCTACCCGTAAGTGCTGGTTTCTCGAAGAGATATTTGATGGGATCTAATCTCGAAACTAGTATTACAAAGTGAGCTAACAGGTACTGCCTCAGCTTCCTGGTAGCCCATACCAAGGCCAGACAAGCCTTCTCCAGCGGAGTGTAGCGGGTCTCGTAATCTAACATTTTCTTGCTCAGGTAGTAGATAGTTTTATCCACTTTGTCCTCAGACTCCTGCGCAAGCATGCAGCCCAATGTCGTTTCAGTCACTAAAAGGTATAGAATCAACGGTTTCCCCAGCTCAGGCGGTGACAACACAGGTGGTTCTGTAAATATTGCTTGATCTGCTCGAAAGCAACTCGGCATCAGTCGTCCCATTGGAACTTCTTTTCTTTCTTCAGGAGACCAAAGATTGGTTCACAAGTCAAGGTTAATTTTGTAATAAACCGTCTTATGAATTGCACTTTACCCAGAAAGCCTCGCACCTCCTTTTCAGTCCTCGGTGGTGGCATTTCTAAGATGGCCTTGATTTTAGAAGGATCGACCTCGATACCTCTCTATGTGATCAAGAACCCCAGCATTTTTCCTGCTATAACACCAAATGTACATTTCTAAGGATTCAACCACAACCAATACTCTCTGATCCTTTGGAAGAATTTCTGCAAGGCGGTGTAATGGCCCACTTTTTCCTTGGACTCGACAATCATGTCGTCCACGTACACCTCAACCACTTTATGGATCATGTCGTGCAAAATTGTGGTCACGGCCCATTGGTACATAGCCTCAACATTCTTCAAGCCGAACAGCATCACCCGATAACAATAGGTTCCCCACAGGTGGTGAAAGCAGTCTTCTCCCTGTCTTCGGGTGCCATCAAAATCTGATTGTAGCCTGAAAACCCATCCATGAACGAGAGCAGCCCATGCCCAGCAGTGAAGTCCACTAATTCGTCGATATATGGCAGAGGAAAGTCGTCCTTCGGACTGGCTTTATTCAAATCCCTGAAGTCCACACATACCCGAATTCTGCCGTCCTTCTTCGGCACTGGAACGATATTGGCCAACCAAGTAGGGTATTCAGATACCAACAGGAAACCTGTGCCAATCTGCTTGGTGACCTCTTCTTTGATCTTCAGAGCCCAGTCCAGGCAGATCCTTCGGAGCTTCTGCTTAATAGGTTGGGCCTCTGGGTCAAGAGGGATCCGGTGCTGTACAATCTCAGGATCGATTCCAGGCATGTCTTCGTAGGACCACGCAAAAACGTCTTTGAAATCTTTTAATAAAGCGACTAAGTGCTCGCGTTCCTCCGAAGACAACATGGACCCGATCTGGACCAGCCGCGGGTCCTTCTCAGTACCAACATTAATTTTGGTGATTTCATCAACCAACAGTTTTACAAACCTCTCCTGCTTTTGATCAGGCAAATATTTCAAAACCGGAGGAATTTCTTCCTCATCGTTTTCATCAAAATTTTGAAAATCCTAATTAATGCAATAAATTAAAGGCACAGAAAAGTACTCGGAAGCCACAACCGTACCATTCTCATTAATAACATCCAGTCCGCCTGATTCCTCTATTACAACAGACTCAAAGGAAAAAGAAAAAGACGACCTGGACAAGACAGTGGCATCCGAGTTATCACCCCCAAGAATACCGGACTCAGACTCAGACAAGCTGGAACCTGATTCTGACTCCACAAACTTAGTGGAATCAGATTCCGGCTCACTACCTGACCCGGTGCTACTCGATGAAAAGCCCTCCTCGTATTGCCAGACGAGGGAGGGTGCGATGGATGCATCCAGAATGTTTGAAGATGGGCCCACAGCTGCTTCATTCCCGATCATGGAAACTGAGAAGTTATCCCCCAAGCACTCATGTACGATCTGAGGATCTGAGAGTAGACAAGCCAGTGCTACCCCCATTTCAATCTCTGTGCTCTCAAAATCCTCCTCCTTGCACTGCTCAGCCACAGCTGGTGGGTTTGTCTGCTCCTCGGTAACGTCATCCCTGGACAATTGCAAGTCAAAGAAGATTTCAAATCCCGGCAAGCGCCGCCTCTCTGCATTTAGCCATAGCTCTGGGAAGCCGCAGAACGGGAAGTCTTCCCCTTCCCGGACAAAGCGTCCATTCAGGGTCCCCTAGATAGGTCGGTGCATCAACTCATAATGCTTCCCGGCCTGCTTGGATCTGGCTCTTTCGACCATCTCTTTTCCTTTCCTAGCCCAATCCTCTTTGGTAGGCAGATAACCTAAGCCAAAGGTATATGGGTTATGCGGCACTTCGGCCAGTGCTGCGACACCTTTCTGGCCACTTCGCCCTAATCCCATCCCGGGGATGTATTGAAGCTTGTTCATAAGGTAGACAGACTGTGCACTGACGTATAGCCCCTCATCAACAGCTAGCACGTTCTATACAATCTGAGCCTCAGCTAGGGTAAATCCTGACAAAAGCACATCCTCCGCGCCATGCTCAATCTCCAGAACTGGTGTAGAAGCCTCTGGCGGCGGATGTATTGAAGCCTCTGGTGTAGAAGCCTCTGGTGTAGAAGCCTCTGGTGTAGAAGCCTCTGGTGTAGAATACCTCTGGCCACTTTTACTGGTCTGCCGACCAGAAAATGATGCCCAACTCCATTTTGCTGTAACAGAGAACAAGAAGGGGCACGGCAGTGTATTTGCAAGGTATGTATGCACAACCACCCTCCCTATCATTTCTTAAGCTCAAGGGAGTGCGGTTCTCGACTCTCGGGCCACCAACCGAGCATCGCAATGCATGATGGCCGAGAAACCAAGATTGCACAATTCAGTGTTAATGAATGCACAAATAACACATAAGGGCCTTAAACTCTATCATGCATTATCAAGAGCGTCGCCGACTGAGAAATGAGGCACGTTTCATCACTTCAAGTATGAAACATTCCTCGTTTCTCGAGTTCGGACTAACACCCTATCCAAACACAATGCAATGCAACATGATCAACCTATCAATGCTAATGGCATGCAAACACAATGCAATGCAACAATATAAACATGCAATGCAACAACAGGCAAACACAATGCGATGTAACAACATGCAAACAACATGCTCTTCTACCAATGCTAGGATGGCATACACTAGATTCTGTCATGCAAACAATGCATGCATGGCTATACAAAACAAGGCATGCATGACCAAAATAACATAAAATAGAGCTCAAGAATGGTAAAATGTGAGTAAAAGCTTGCTGGAGTTGAGCCAAAATCATGCTAGAATGATGGTCAAAAGCATGATGCATGTTAAGCTAGTTTAGTGGAATTGCACTACAAGTGCAAGGAGCATGCAAGAGGCTATCAAACCAACGCAAAATAGAGTTATACTATGGCAAAACAACACCAAAAGCATGCCAAGATAAAACCAAAACATGCTAGAAATGCATGCTACTTTGAAAAGCTTCAAGTAGGATTACACTACACATACAAGAAGCATGCAAGGGGTGACCAAGACAACCAAAAACAGAGGTATGTCATACTAAAATAAGGTCAAAAATAGGCTGAGATGGAGCCAACATATGCTAGATAAACATGTTCAAACATGAGGCCAACAAGGCAAGCAACCAAGATACAAGGAGAGAGGATGACCCCCTCCTATTTGGGACCTCAAAATACACCTTCCACCACTGAAATTCCTCTGAGTTTCAGTGGTGAGAAGGCCAAAAAGAAGTGGTCCCAATAGCTTAAAAGGATAGCTCAAAACAAGGCCAAACAAGGCACAAAAAGGGGGTAGACCACCCCCAACACCAAAGAGACCTTAAACAAACATTTCAAGCACTTAAAATCAGAACTTTTTGCAGTTGAAAGTTAAGCCAAAAACATCATGCAAATAGGGCCAAAAGCTTAATAAAAAACAAAGGTCTAAGGGGTTAGAAACTCACCCTTGAAGAACAACTTCAAAGCAGCAACTCCAGCAATCTTTTTTGATCAAAAGCAATCCAAAAACTCCAAAACAAGCTTCAAGGTGCCTCAGCACCAAGAGTATGGTGTTTGAGTAGGTGTTTGTGTGCGAAAGTGTGAAGAAAAGGCACTTTCAAGCACAAATATGAAGAGAAGGAGCAATATAGAGATAGATGATATATCTATAGCTTCTAAGCAAAATTTTGAACCTGAGACAAGAAGGAGGAGGTTCCCTTTTATAGAAAAACAATGATCAAGCTTGGAGCTTGAATGAATCCCTCCATACACGTGTATGGACGATGCTTTTTCTGCCCAACAGCTGACACAGCTGGCATGGAAAATATCTGCAGAAAGTGCAGGAAAGCTATCGACCAGTTGAAGTGGTCAGCTAGCTACTTGCACTGGTCGGCCGACCAATGAAAGTGGTCTGTAAGAATGAAAAGTGGTCGGCAAGGGGGAGGAGTGGTCTACACAAAGAAAGCAAGGTGGTGGCATGGCTGCCGACCACTTTTGGTGGTCCAAAGACCACCAAGAGCAGCTGGCCGACCAGAAAACTGGCTGGTAGGGAAGAAAAGTGGTCTTCAGGGGGAGAAACTGGTCTACACCCGTTATTCCGCCCTCCAAGCAAGGAAAACAAGGTTTGTGCCAAAAACAAACCAAAAAGGATGAAAGACGAAAGTCCGCGGGACAAGGCGCGCAGCCGGAAGCCTCGAAAACTAGTCCACAAGCACAAAATGTGGTCTACGAGGGAAAGGTGGTCTACGGCCACAAAAAGTGGTCTACAGATCTCTATTTCCCTTTAGGCAGAGGCAACAAGGCATGGTTCAAAAACCAAGCAGAGAGGAGAACGTTAAGGGGTTCTGAGACAAGGCGCTCGGCCGAAGGCTCCGAAAATCGAAAACTAGTCTACAAGAGGGAAAAATGGTCTACGACCACAAAAAGTGGTCTACAGACCTCTCTCTCCCTCCAGGCAAGGTCAACAAGGCATGGTCCACAAACCAAGCCAAAACACAAAGAGTTCAGAGGCCCGTAGGCAAGGCGCTCAGCCGAAAACTCCGGAAACTCAAAACGAGCACAAACATGCGCGATCATCAAGCGCTCAAACGATGATGTCTGAGTCTTAAGTTCGGTCAAAAATGGGGTGTCTACACACACGTCCCGAGATATAACACGCCCAGAGCTGCGCTTCACACGTCCCGAGATACAACACGCCTAGATCTGCGCTTCACGCGTCCTGAGATACAAGAAAAATCACTCGAGCTCGCGCTTCATGCATCACAAGATACAGCACGCCCAGAGCCGCGCTTCACGCATCTTGAGATACAAAAGAAACCGCTCGAGCTCGCGTTTCACATGTTCCAAAATACGACACACCTAGAACCGCGTTTCATGTGTCCTGATATACAAGAAAAACTGCTCGAGCTCACACTTCACATATCCCGAGATACAACGCGCCCAGAGTCATACTTCACGTGTCCTAAGATATAAGAAAAACCATCCGGGCTCACGCTTCATGCATCCCGAGATACAACACGCCCAGAGCCACGCTTCACGCATCTTGAGATACTCTGATCACGCTAAAATCATGAAAAGAGTCGCGTTTCACACGTCCCAAGATAAAAACAAAGTGGTGTGCAATAGATGCACAAAAGTGAACAAGTACGATAGATGCTTAAAACAAACGTGTGCGATAGATGCACAAAGTGGACAAGATTACAACCCAATACAGTGACAATGCCTGTTCCATGCAAGATAGACAACATACGTATGCTGTTAATTGAAAGCATGTTCTATGCAAGAAACAAAAACAGATTCTATGTGAATTGATGGCATGTTCTATGCAAAATTGATAGCATGTTCTATGCACAAATGATAAATGATGTAAGACATACGTGCGACATGCATATACGGGAAATGCACATTCTATGCAAGGGAAAAGAGCAAAAGCGTAACACAAGCTTCCAAAATAGAACCTTCGATTTACCTTTCGGAGGAATTGCAACATGCTCAAAAGGATACACCTTGTTCAGAGTAGCAACGGGGACACGTTCACCCACCGGAACACAACTACAAGCTTCCAAAATAGAACCTTCCTCAAACCACTCGGGAAGAAGAAGCCCCAAACAGCACCAGGACACAGAGGAGGGCTACTAGCCAGCTGCTGGCCACAAGGGGAGGTTGCTAGCCAGCACAAAGCCTTGCTGGCTACCAATGTGGCCTACCGGCCACCGATGGCAGTTTCGGGGCAATTTGGTCCTTTTGCCTCGGGTCTTTAAATACAAGCCTCAAGGCTTCATTTCCTCACAACCTTAGGTCCAAAATTGCTCTCCCCCTCTCTCTAGACACTTCTTCTCTCTATATTCGAGCTTTACATGTGTTTTCCAACACCCCATGCACACTTTATTCGTTAAACCCTCTTGGTTCTCTTCCTTTTGAACCGATCAAAATTTGTTTTCCACGTTTTTTTTTTTCTTCTCATCTTCATCCCTCTAGGCTTGTTCCCCTCGAGTTTCTCTCAGGTTTCATGAATTTTTTCGGGCTTTGATTTTTTCTCCTATTTTCTCTCTCCTGGGGTTGACTTTTTCCAAGTTTACTCTCTTTTCTCCATTTTCTTCACTTTTCACCTACTTTTCACCCATTCTTCAGATGGCAAATGATTTTTCACATGACAGGGCTCATCTATAAATTTCCTCGGTATTCCCACCCGTTGCCAAGGTAGAGGGACCGGTCATTGCTGAGGTTGGCGAGGCAGCTGAGGGCATTGAGGCCAACCTCGAGGTAGAGTTTGAGCCCGAGCTTAAGCCGGAGCTGCTTCCATTGAGGGTATGGTCTTTTGATCCAGCGAGGTACCATCTTCGCACGCATATCTTGCCACCCGGAGGCATTAGGTGCTTCAGCGACTTTGCTCGCGACGTATTGGAGGACCTCCTGCTGAGGGAGCCGGTTTCCCACCTTTCATCCAGCGCCACTGAGGTATGAACTCTATTTTTATACATTCATACCTGTCTTTTCACTACATTTCTTGCACTGCCTTTCATCTGACTGCACTTTCATCACTGCCTTATCTAATTCATATGTTCTTTGCCACAGGGAGAGTCCCGTGCCTACAGAGGGTACAGAGCTACGATTGCGAGAGATTGGTACGATGAGCTCCCTAATGGAGTCCGTGACATCATTGATGAGACCGGCTTCGGCCTCTACTACTCTGGCCTGACACAGGTCATTGCGAGCCATTCTCTCCTAGAAGCGCTCACGGAGAGGTGGTGGGACACCATCAACTTCTTGCACTTCTCCACTACCGAGGAGATGACGATGACTCCCTATAACTTCGCCATGATCACAGGTTTAGAAGTAGGGAGTGATCCGATCCCTTTTGACATTGACATGGAGGAATGGGAGGCAGCCTAGATCGAGCTGCTAAGAGCACATCCGCCCTTGTACCAGTCAGCTATGGTTAGATATAGCTGGTTCGCTGAGCAGTTCCGAGTAAGAGAGCCAGAGACATTAGAGGAGATAGAGCAGTATACCAGAGGCTTCCTGATGTTTGTCCTCGGTACCACCTTGTTTTCGAATAGGTGGAACACCGGGGGCTTATATTTGTTGAGTGCCATAGTGACTCTTCCCCGGGTACGCTTCTCTGACTGGGGCGATGCTGGCCTCGCCACCCTCTATGGCTATATGGACTCTACCTCCCGTCTGAGGGGAGAGCTGATCGGAGGCTACTGGAGAGCTTGGGAGGTATGCATTTCAGTTCCCTCTTTGCACTTTACACTTTCTACTTTACGTTTTTTGCTTTATATATGTCCAACACCTGTGCTTTCTGCTTTGCACTTTCTGCATCTGTTCATACATTGTGCTTCATGCTTTGCATTTTCTACATCTGTTCATACATTGTGCTTTCTGCTTTGCACTTTCTGCATCTGTTCAGGCTGCATGCTTTCTGCTTTGCACTTTCTATATCTGTTCATACATCATTGATCACATATCACTGCATTTTTATTTATTTTTTTGCAGCTGTGGGTTTATGCTTATTTTACAGCTCTTGCTCCAGAGCCTATAGAGGAGCTCCCCCCTGTGGTCCCTTACTCGAGGTGGTATGATGGCAAATGTCAGTGCAGGAGCCGCGAGTCTTTCGTATTCTTTCACCACTACTTTGAAACCGTGGCCGCCCGCGAGGTAACCCAAAACACAGTCATTTTTACTTTAAATCTATTCCGATTCACACTTTTAGCAACTGACAGCAACTAAAAATTTGTACACTCTCTGTTTGCAGATCATGTGGCAGCCCTCGGCCATGATACCGGTTGGGGTATGAGATCAACATGCGGGAGCGTGGGCCACGTCTCACTTCTAGATTTTTCTAGAGGACCCAGTCTACTGGACCTAGTTCCAGAGTGAGTGGTTTGTCCGCCAGACCGTGGGCTTACCGGATCCGGTCGTTCCGATGCCACCCCCAAAGTTCATGAGGTCAGCGGACAGCCTATCTGTTGATGTAGTTAATCAGCTCATGGTAGGCTTGGATGCTGATTACTTCAGGGCAGAAGGCAACTACACAACCTTTATTCAGACCCACCTCATGCCACCTCTGACAAGCGCTCGCAGAGGCGAGGGAGCAAGGGCTCCTGTAACAAGAGAGGCGACTAGGACCTGTGCTAAAAGGCCCCTTATGGAGCAGAGCACCCATTGGCCAGAGATTCCTACTACGCTCATATGCTGGCTGTACATTAGGGAGGCTTACTAGATCCCGATTGAGGCTACAGCAGCTGGGCACGAGCTTGTCGGGGTTCGGGGTTCGCCTCAAGTATGGACTATTCTTTACGCTTGGCACTCCACATTTCATTTTAGATATGTTTATTGCGAACACTGATCATTCAAATGCATTTGCAGGCATCCACAAAGTACACGGGGAGCTGTCTTGAGCTGATAGCTTCCTTGATGGGCATGGTGTAGAGGAGAGAGACACTGCTTGGTCTCCAGGGCATCCCGGTAATTTCCTTCAGTTTACGCTTCATGCTATCATCTTGTCACTGATACACTGGCATTTCAACTGTAGTCTTTTCCAAACTGCATCTGACACACTATATCTGATACACTACATTGGCATACTATACTCATACACTGTACTCATACTTTATCTGATTGCTACATACCACTTATTATGCATACTATACTTGTATACACACATTGTAATTGATATTTTGAC
Source organism: Camellia japonica (assembly GCA_030407325.1). Lineage (NCBI taxonomy): Eukaryota > Viridiplantae > Streptophyta > Magnoliopsida > Ericales > Theaceae > Camellia > Camellia japonica. Next base: position 49,987,592 of record JAPPVO010000031.1, on the reverse strand, counting down.
AATTGTCTTTTTAGATCCCATCTGTACCGATGGCCCAGACGATAGTAGCAGCATCAGCACCAGCACCGGCAGTACCTCCTCCAGTAGCAGGGACAAGAGAGAGGGATAGGGGCACCCGAGGCCAGAGCAGGCCTCCAGAGCCCATCTTGAGCGATGACGATGCTGAGACCGGTGACTCTGAGGAGGCAGCAGGTCGACATTCTGAGTCATCCGAGAGTGAAGATGATGATACTGGCTCAGGTTCCGAGAGCAGAGGTGTTGATGCTACAGACTCTGAGGCAGAGAGCAGAAACAATACCTACTCGGGTTCAGAGACTGATTCGGATAACGGTGCCGACGAAGATAGTGCTCCAGAGTCCTCCCCTCCGAGGAAGAGGACGAAGAGGGCCTCTTGGGCCTGAGGCGACTGGCGCTGATTTTTTGATTTTTTGCTTAGTTTCTTTTTATTTGGTAGCATTAACAGATGTATAGCCTCAAATAGGTTTTACTTTGCTTTGAAAACTTGTACACCTCTTTTGTAAAAAGCACGATCGGAATAAAACCTCGCAGTTTTTATAAGAAGTGTTGTTATTTTTGCATCATGAGCACCATATTTGCATGAAATGGACATGGAATTAAATTGGCCAAGACCACTTGATTGAAACAATGTTCTTAATCGGGTAATAAGCCAACCAACAACCAAAATACAAAATACAACTCGATAAACAAAGCAAAAACAACTTAAATACAAATAAACAAACTTGCTAAAACCAAAAGGACTCAAAACAAGACCTTGAAATACTCAAAGATCAAGGCAAAAACACAGGCTTCCAGCACTGCTCAGCACACAAGTGGATAGCAAACCTGAGAAAAAGGCTGACGGCCACAGATGGAGCTTGCCGACCATAGAGAGTGGCCTACAGGCCACAAGAGGTGGCCGGCATGTGAGAATCGCCAGATTGCTGTTAGCTGGCTTCCACTCAAAGCCTTATCTTCTACAAAAGGTTCAGCTTCATGAATTCTTCTCCAAAACTTTATTTCAGATACAATTTCTTCCACAAATGGAGCCATTTTTTGCCGAAAAGCTCTCAGATTGGACTGCGACTTTAGACTGCACGGAAAAGGTAAATTTCTAGGGTTTCGGCATAAATGCATTTTTTCTGTTGAGTCCTACTCCACTTTATTTTCCGTTCCTTCATGTCGCAGCTCGATGCTGGGACCCGATTACACATGTCTTTCGCTTCGGGGGACAAGAAATATACCCAACAATTAAAGAATTTCAGGCACTAATGGAATCCCGATGCGATGAGGAAATCATGCCTGAGCCCCGTTTTGGCCACGCCCAAGCTTTGGGACAAACGTGTGGGCTCACTCTACATAAGCCTCGATCTTTGGCGCACAACGAAGAGCTTAACATAACCAATCTGATTCATCAATTTTCTAATATCAGTGACCGAGGTGACCTTCTCTGGCAAGGTTTTCGGTAACATGCCCTCTGCTTATGTATGCTTACTCACTTCCTTCTTGCCCCTAGCTTTGGCGGGTCCAGCATTCATTTGATCGAAGTGGCCCAAGGTTTAAAAGAAGGCAAGAGTTGCATTGGCTTGCTGGTGGCCAAGACCTTGATGGGCTTAGATGCCTTTTATCGGTGAGAGACTAATTAATTCGCGGGGAGCCCACTACTTCTCCAGGTATTGTTTCCCACCCTTTCTCATATGTGTTTCTCACATCACTCGGCACTTGTGCTCTATTTTTCTCTCAAAGCCCTTTCCTCACTTTTCTCTCAACGTACATCTCTCTATTCTTTAATCTCTCTTTTCTTTAATCCCTCCCCAGGTGTGGCTTATGGATAAGCTAAAAGTAGTGGACTCTTGCCCTGAGTACTTAGCTTGAAGCTATTTCCTCTGACATCGACTAGTGGATTTCCCGAATGAGGGACGGTGGTGCAACTGGATGTGCAACAGGTCTGCTGCTAACATAGCCTGGCGTTACCCCTGGCTTAATCTGACTGAGAAGAGTTATAGCATGGCTTAACAACCTAGCATACAGTTGATCGGCCTCACACACTGTGTATTATATTTTCCTTTTCGGTTCAAACATTAGTTTGGGCATGATCAGACTTGCCCAGAGGAGGGGTAAGTACCCGGTTTCATTCCCCATCTGTGGTTCACATTTGGCTAGGTACCTCACTACTTGGAGGACGAGAGAGCTTCTGACCCCTGCCCCTAGTTTTAGTTGCGCCCTTTTTGGCGAATGCTTTGCTTGGCTCGAGGATGAGGCACAAACCGGGCCCACTTTGGCTTCAGAAGCTTCCACAAGCACGAACAGAGGACGCAGGAGCACCTAACTCACCTATGCCCCTAGTTTATTACTTTGACCTTTCTTTTCAAGTTTTTCGATGTAATAAAAGAAACTTTGATTTGTATCAGAGAGTTGGAGAACTTTTATGTTAAAATCAATGAAATTAAAGTTGTGAGCACTAAAAAATTTCCTTTCAGTCCAAAAATGATCTAAGCTGTAAAAGGTCAAATTTGAACAAAATCAACTTTTATCAAAACTTTTCAAAACCATTTTCGAAAAGGATCACCACCTGACACGCACGAAATCGATCCTCGAGATGTACAACCCCGAATCAAAAGATCAAAACTTCCCCTTGATTGAACACCACTGCTCTGTATTGTAGCCATCTCTTCTCTCAGAGTAAAGATCACAATCGAGCCCCCAGGTAAAAAACAAACAAAGATGACTTGATCGATCACATGGACAGGACAATTGAGTTGGAAGTGATTACGGCTGAACTTCAGGATGAAGTTACCTAGATATCCCAAAGATGGGAATCAGGCCATACGTAGTTCGGTTCAAGTTCACTCGAGTATTAACTCTTTCCTTTTGTGCTCTAACTTTTGCCAAAGTCGCCCTTTAGGGTTTTCAACCTTGCGAGCTCAGTTTTGTCTTTATTTCTAATTTTTCATGCTCTAACTTTTGCCTGGGTTGCGCTTCTGGGTTTCCAGCCTAGCAAGCCTCTCAGGCATAGTATTCTTCAACTTGTTTATGTTGATCGGTTATGAAAATTCCAGGCCATCCAGGTCCATGAGAATAACAGCTCCACCCGACCAGATAGCTTTGATGATGTAAGGACCAGTCCAATTGGATCTGAACTTGCCCCTAGGGTCATAAATGGGAGCTCGGTTATCTTTCAGCACCATATCCCCTCTTTGAGATTTTGGGACTTAACTTTCTTGTTAACAGCCCTAGCAGTTCTACGCTGGTAGCCTTGAACATGATACAATGCTTTCAACCTTCTCTCATCAAACAGCATCAGCTCTTCAAATCTGCTTTGTTGCCAGTCCGCCTCTGCTATCTGACACTCAGCCATAATTCGCAGTGACGGGAATCCTATTTCAATTGGCAGAATAGCTTCCATCCCGTAGACGAGAGAATAAGGAGTTGCCCCTGTAGACGTTCGGATTTAAGTTCTATAGCCCCAGAGTGCGAATGGCAATTTATCTGGCCAGTCCCTGTAGGTCTCAACCATCTTTTACAGGATATTCTGGATGTTCTTGTTGGCGACTTCAACAATTCCACTGGTTTGCGGCCTATATGTAGATGACTTATGAAAAGCCACATTGTATTTCTCCAACAAGTCTATCACCTCCTTCTTGAAGTAGGAGCCATTATCTGATATGATCTCGTTTGGGACTCTATATCGGTAAATGATATTGTTTCTAATGAACTTGGCCACATGCGATGCTTTCAACACTGTATAGGACTGAGCTTTCACCCACTTTGTAAAGTCATCAATTGCCACCAAGACATATTCATGCCCATTCGACCCTTTTGGTGTGACTACACCGATGATGTCGATTCCTCAAACTGAGAAATGCCATGGCGAAGTCATGTTGTACAATTTTGATGGCAGAATATTTATGCGATTGGCATATATTTGGAACTTGTGGCATCACCGAACAAAACCAATGCAATCCTCCTTCATAGTGGACCGTAGTAACCTCGCTTGAGAATCTTTTGGGCTAACATCACTCCATTCATGTGCACTCTGCACTCTCCTCCATGGATGGCCTCCATCAGGCGCTTTGATTCCTCTTCTTTGACACACAACTTATGCATTTCCAGATGACCTCTTTTGTACAGTTTACCTCCGCAAATGATAAATCGGATGACCATTCACGGTATTCCCCTTTTGTACTTGGCATTTGCCCCTGGTGGATAAATCTCATTTTCCAAGAAGTTCCAAATATCGTAGCACCAAGGGTTTCTGTCTTGAGTTTCATCTATTGCGGCAATAATTTCATAGGCCGGCGTGTATCTCTACTCAATGATAATCAAACGCATCCGGACTCCGAGTGAAATGTATATCATAGAAGATAGAGTTGCTAAAGCATCAGCAAACCTGTTGTCTCTCTCAGTAGATGCGTGAAAGTCAGCTTTTCAAACATAGGAATCAAAACATCCAGGGTCTGGTGATAAACCTTCATATTTTCTTATTTGACTTTCGAGTCTCCATTTGCTTGAGAAACAACTAAGTTTGAGTCCCCGTGTAGACGCGCCCTTGGGCTTCACTCTACAGTTCGAACTCCCTTTTGCTGTCGGTTCTTAATCTGAACTAAAGAGTCCCAATCCGGCAAATCGTTTTGAGAAAAACAAATTTTTTGAAAGAAGTGCCAAACATGGACTGCTTTGCCAGATACAGAGTCGCCACCTAAATATTTTATTTTGGGAAATTTAGGAAACCCTAACTTGGTGCCAAAGGCCATGTGTCCGTCATCACCAAAGTTGCCTCGGCTTGGGAACTTGGGTACGATTGGGGAAGGTCAACTATGAGCACCCCCTCTCGCCCGATCCGAAGATCGGCCTCTACTAACCATGATATCCGATTTTGAAAACGTTATGTGTTCTTATCCCGATTAATTAGCTAGAATTACTATGTGATGCGCACAGCAAAACAAGTATAGACTAGATCGCCTAATTTGGAACAAAGCACTGCATATCCGTTTGTTTGGAAACGTTTTGAAATTTGCTACTCGCAAGTAGGCTAAAACACGGATTTCAACGAGTTGTTCCAACTCAAACAATCCAACCTTCACCCACAGGCATTCAGGCAGTTTATCACATAAGCATCTAGCCACATGGTAAGCATGCTGTCATGGTACCATTCACACGCATGTGGAATGCTAAAGCATAAATACTTACAAAGTACTCCATGCCAAAATAAAAACATGTTAGCGATCAATGCATGATCCAAGTCCATGTTAAGTGCCTAATGCATCACATGCAAAATGTCACTAGAATGGGCTTGGCTAATCTAAGGATGGCATGTGAGATGCACAGGAAGCATGTATTCAAGTTAAATTTGAAATATAAGGCAATTAGCATGATGCGCCGAGCCCGATGCATGCAATACTGACAAATGATGCACGCATGCATAACATGGGGTATGCTAAAGTAAACATGTCCTAATACTAACCATCAAAGCAGGTAAGTAAAAGGGAGAAAGAAGTGGGGGTTGGAAGACATTCACACACTCACCCACACTTATTATAAACTTGCCCTCGCTCGGAAGGACCGAAAGAATAATACAGACTGAATAAATAATCAACTATCCTAGCCAATTACTTATCACAGACCAACTAAATTAATTAAGCAAATTAATTAATCTAATTTAAGAAATAAACCGTCCCGGGATGAAGACCCAGTGCAGTGCGCACTCGGTTTTGCTCGGAAATCCGCCACCATGCACAAGATGCCTCTGTTTTCCCTGCTCTGCTCCTCTGGAGGCTGCCAAAGCCTCAGGGTTTACTCTCTGGATGCTGAGAAACACCACCGGCTGAAGGAGAACACCACCGGCCATGTAGAATGGTCATCGGCCATGAATTTAATCCACCGGCCAAAAATGATAGCCGGTCGGCACTGTATTTAGCCAACCGGACAAAAATTCCTGCAAAATCTGGTTTGACAGCAGCAGAGGGAAATACTTGGCATGGCAATGCATTTCAAGCAATGTATGCACCAATCACACCCCATATCATGTTTATGATTCAAAGGGACATGAACCTTGGTTCTCGGACCACCAATCGTGCATTTCCATGCATGATAGCCCAAGAAGCCAAGTGTGCACATTTGATATGGAATGCAATGCACATGATCAAACCAAGGGAAACTCAACCTCTATCATAAGCAATTCAAGAGGCCAAGTATGCATGCTAATGCAATGCAACCTCAGCATGTTAGCTAGCATGCAACATGGAGATGCAAAGAAGCATACAAAACATGCAAGGCATGAGACAATGCAACCAATAAGCATGCAAGGTACAATGTGGGTGTTTAAGCATGCGAGTAAGCATGTGACTTCATTCAATCATGTAAGTTCGAACATGCAACACCTCATCAATATGCTACAACATACAAAGAGTACATGCAACAAGCAAAGAGGTGGACTTAAACATGGTTTAGGCAGCCCTTACTAGGCCTAAAACAGTGGCCAAAGTGCTCCAAAATGAAGGACTAATAGGCACACAAACATGCATGCAAATGATCTCCAACACTTCATGCATTAAAGAGCAATTCTCAAGCACACTCAAGAGGATGCAAACATGGACATATGGCATGCATTAAGCTCTAAAATCATGTTAAGATGGTGCCAAACCAAGCAAACAAGATAGGCTAAACATGCAACAATGGTACAAAACTTAAGGCTAACAAGCCAAAATGCAAAAGAACTATACAATGCAAGCCTTGGTCGACCAAAAACAGCAAGGGCAGACCTTAAGCATGGCAAAACAAGTACAAAAGCTTCACAAAGCTAGGCCTAATACATGCTTGAATAAGGGTTAAAACCTAGATACATGTTATGGCAACAAAATGGCATTACAAGGCATGTATGCTAAGCAAGCATGGGGTACCAAAACCATCTCAATACAATGCTATATTATGACAAAATAAGCATGAAAATCAGTTAAGGCATAGCCAACACACACTTAAACTAGATGCTCCCTCAAGAGGCGAAAATGGCCCTTTCCAAGGACATCAAGGAGAGGGGGTGACCCTCTCCTTCCTAGGACCTCAAGGCACCATCCTCACCTCTAAAATCCCTCAAGACTTCAATGGTGAGGAGGCCCAAACACTATGGTCCCGAAGCTCACACAAAATGGCACAAAACAAGGGCCAAACAAGGCTTAAGAGGGGTCAAACAACCTCAAACCACAAAACACTCTTAACAAACTATTTAGAGGCCTTAAAAATAGAACTTTTATGTGTTATATGCAAAACCAAAAAACAATTGCAAGATAGGTAGAAATGTTTTGCAAAAATGGGTAATAAAGGGATAAACTTCTTACCCTTGAAGACCCTCTTCAACAATGGAGCTCCAGTAGCTTCTTTAGGTTGAAACCAGCTCCAAAACTCCAAAATAACCCTCAAAGGCCTCAGCTCTAAGAGATGGTGTGATGGTGGGTGTTTGTGAGCAAAAATGAGACAAAACACACACTAGAGAGAGATATAGAGATAGGATATAAACCAAACCCTAACCCTAGAACTCAAACCCTAAAAATGGCTGTCTAAAATGTCTAACTTTTTTCAACCCCTCAAAAAGGAGAGAAAGCTCCTCTTTATAGAGCTTTTTAGTCTTATAAGCTTACAAGCCAAGCTTCTAAAGAGAGATCCCTCCATACACGTGTATGGAGGGGAGCCAAATGCATGCCAGCTGTGAGAAAATATCTACAAAAGCAGATGCACAGTAGTCGGCCGGCCAAAAATGCAATTGACCAAAAAAAGATAGCCGGCCGGCCATCTATAGTGCTGGCCGGCCAAACATTTGGCCGGTGGCCACAAAACGTAGCCGGTGGCCTCAAGCCCTGGCCGGTGATGGGTGGGGATGGTCTATAAGCCCTACCCTGCCTCTCAAAGGCAAAACACAAGTGTTTGGTGCAAAACCAGACACAAAACAGTCAAGTCGAGAGATCCTGAGGCGAGGTGCGTAACCGAAACCTCCGGGAACTCAAGAGGAACACAAACATGGGTGATCACCGAATGTTCAAGCGGTGACGTCCAAGTCTTGAGGACGGTCAAAAATGGGGTGTCTACAGTTGCCCCTCTTTGACAGAACTCGAAAGTCATAACAATGACGGGAGTGAATGTCAAAGCCCAGAGACGACCCATTTTTGACAAGGCCGAAGACTTAGACAAAGCATGCAAGACGAACAAGGTATGCGCCCGAAGGCAGGAGCAAAATGCAAGACAATGCACAAGGCCATACATAACTTATGATCGTGCGAAGAAAGCTGTAATGAAGCACACATGCAACAGTTTTAAGCTAGCATACACCAAACTACACTACACTGCAGAAAGGATGTAAGAGTATTATGCAATTCTCAATACGTCTCACATGGAGGATACAATACCTGTCCGGTTCGTCTGGTTCCACCAGCCACAAATGAACCGTACATACAATATCGTGCCTGCAAAGAAAACAACTTAACAGGTACGATGTTATTAGCAACATGCATGACAATGCAAAAATGAATGCAAAATGATATGCAATATATACAAAACAATGTATAAACAATGCAAACTAAAATACAATGCAAACTATATGCAAAGCAATTGAATCATGATCCAATCATGAGCGGTTCGAAACCACACAAATGTCAAATAGATGGATGGAGGTAACAAGTCCGTCTACCATAGAACGGTCTACTGAACTATGAGTAATGTAGACGGACATAAGAACGAGTATTGGGGGGGGGGGATGACATAAGTGGGGAAACGACCCGCTGAAGAAAGAACAATGATCCTAATGCTGGATGCAAAATTACACTATAATGTAATATATACAATGGATATGGCATGCAGCCAAACCAAATCTTGCCTAGGAAAGGCATGTACACATACAAGCCACGACTAACATAGAACGGTCTATTGAACTATGTTTTTGACGTGAAAAGTACGGGCACATACCAGACCAAGCTCAACATGGAAAGGCGCAAGCCATAGATGGAAGTGATGCAAGAAATGCATGCAATCTACAATGCAATGGATATGGCACGAGGGCCAAACCAAATCTTGCTTAGGAAAGGCATGGACGCATGCAAGCCGCGACTAACATAGAACGGTCTACTGAACTATGTTTTGACGTGAAAAGTATGGGCACATACCAGACCAAGCTCAACATAGAAAGGCGCAAGCCACAGATGGAAGTGATGCAAGGAATGCATGCAATCTACAATGCAATATCTACAAATATGCAATGCAATGGAAATGCATGACAGTGCATATTTACTTTCTATGATGCATGACAATGCAATATTTACCATGTATGTATGATAATGCTCTATTTACAATGAATGCACTACATATGCATGTTTTTTTTTTGAAAATTTTTGAAGATGCAAATGATGCATGAAATGCACGACAATGCAAGTCGCTTTGAAATGCAAGACAATGCATGGATTTTCTAATGCGCGACGACGCGCGGCTTGAGATGCATGACAATGCATGAATTTTAAATGCGCGACAACGCGCAGTTTTAGAGATGCATGACAATGCAAACGAACTGTGCACATCAATGCACGGGAGGTCTTGCACCTCCCAAGGATTTAAGGTCTCCTAGACCGTGTGTGTTTAAGGTCTCGTCCGACCGAGCGTATTTAAGGTCTCGCCAGACCCTGGCGCATAGGGCAGTGTGATGCACAGAATAGCGCGATAGCATGCATGCTAAATGCAATGAGATGCGCAACATAGCGCGATGCGTTTAGACAACGTTAGACAACGCGAGTGCACAAGACAGTGCGATAGAGGTGGAATGCATGAAACAGTGCAGTGCGCTAAACAACACAATTGAATTGAAATGCACATGGGGCAACTTTTGAATCTTGTAAAAGACAAAAGGATATGGAAAGGATACACCTCGCACAAATTTGAGTGCCACGCACTGAAGACACGGTTCGAGGTCAAAACGGTGGTCGATTGAGCTTCGGAAATGCCTTTTCCTTATACTATCTTGAACAATAAAGGTGCCAAACCACAGATCTGACCCAAAAAAGGTTATGGGAGGCTCACCGGCCGAAAGGGGAAGCCACCGGCCATCCATCGGTCACCAAAAACGTCACCGGCCAAACATTTGGCCGGCCGGTCAAAAATGTAGCCGACCGGCCAAAAGTGCCTGAATCGGGGCAAATTTGACTTTTCGCCTTGGGTCTTTTAAAATAGGGTTTCAAACCCTATTTCTTTCATTTCTCTTAGCCGAAATTAGCCACCCTCTCTCTCTAGAGCATTTTTCTCTCTTCCTTTCTCCATTTTCTCACGTTTCACGCCCGTTTTGTCGTTCGATTCGCGTATATCTTCACGTTTCTCTCGATCTTCCCACATTTTTCACATTCCGGCTTTTCCGGCCATTTTCCACCCTCCCGGGGTTGACTTTCGGTTGACGTTCCACATTTTCATCCGGTTTTCCTTCTTCCGGCTATTTTCTCATCATTTTGACATGGCTGACGACATTCCACAGGGTGGGACTCCTCCGGATCACGAGATGGATCCCGGGGCTGAGCTCCTCCCTTTGAGCGTCCATCCCTTTGACCCGGCAACCTACCGGCCGGCGATTCACGTGCTACCCCCGGATGGACTCCGCCAGTTTTGGAGCTTCAATAGGGCGATGCCTCCAGAGCTTCTACTACGTGAGCCTACCTCTCATCTTTCCTTTGGCGCTTCCAAGGTAACATTCTTTCCTCTGCTTTACTTTCTGCAATGTAGGTTATAAAACTGCCAACTGCCATAGCTGTTTATGTTTTTTAATTGCTTTAGCCTAGATACACTGATGTACACTGTACACCGTAGTTGATCGCAAACGCGCTTGCAACTGATATCTGTTTGAGACTGACACGTGCACACACACTGCACTAGCCTTGAACCACTCAAACACACGGCACACACCGTATTTCACTGCAAACTCACTGGCACCCGATACCTATTTGAATCTGAAAAACTTGCACGCAGGCCACATTTGCACTGAACCACTCAAACACGTTGACACATCGCACGTTGTAGTTCACTATGAGCACACCGACACCCGGTATCTGTTTGAATCTGAAAAACTTGCACGCATGCTACATTTGCACTGAACCACTCAAACACGTTGACACATCGCACGTTGTAGTTCACTGTGAACACACCGGCACCCGGTATCTGTTTGAATCTGAAAATATGCACACATGCTATATTTACCTCAATTCTGCATGCCTTACAAAATTGGTATATTTAGCATTGCTTCGCAACTATTTGTTTAAACACAGGGAGATTCCCATACCGTCCGCGGGTATGGGAATATTGCCGCTCGAGACTGGTATGCAGAGCTACCCGAGGCGGTTCGCCATATCGTTGACCAGGCCGGCTTCGGCGCATTCTGCTGAGGACTATCCCGGCTCACCACGAGCAGGCCTCTCCTCGCTGCTCTAGCGGAGAGGTGGTGGGACACCACTGACTCGTTCCACTTATCTACGATGGGAGACATGACGATGACTCCCTATGATTTCTCGATGCTCACAGGCATCGGGGTAGGGGGTGATCTGATCCCCTTCGATACCGATATGGACGAGTGGACCGCTGCTCAGGTCTATCTACTCGGCGAGGTGCCGCCTCTCGCCCGCCTAGGCTTCGTCCGCTATTCCTGGTTTGAGGTGCAGTTCAGGGTCCAGCCCGTATTGGTGGAGGAGGCTCCGGCGACACAGGAGGTCGTGGAGAGATACGCGAGCGGCTTTCTCATGTTCCTGTTGGGGACCACTATTTTCGCCGACCGGGCGAATACCGTGCCACTCTGTCTACTCAGTGCCTTAGTGGATGTTACACAGATCTTTCGCTACGACTGGGGTGGCGCTGCCTTGGCCACCCTCTATGGGTACATGAGCTCAGCTTCTCGCGGCAACGGACAGTTGCTCGGGGGCTACTGGCACGCTTGGGAGGTACATTTCTTCTCTGCCTTACATTCTGCTTTTCTACTTTCTGTACTTTGTACCGTACTCTGTACACTGCACACACTATGGCCCATTTTACGTTGACTGTATACTGCATGCACGGCACACATACACTCTGCTTTACACTGACTGTACACTGCTCACACTGTACACTCTGCACAATACACTATCTGCACAATACTCTGCACGATACACGGCTCTGTTATTTCTGCTTTATTCTGCATTCTGCTTTATCTGATAAGCATACTGGTATTTGCTCTGCAGTTGTGGGTCTACGCTTACTTTCCCAGACTAGCCCCAGTGCCAGACGCGGAGACCCCTCTCGTCGTCCCGTTCTCGCGACGCTTCAACGGGAGGTGTGTGCGGAGGCCCCGGGAGACGTTTAGCTTCTTTCGCGGCTACTTCGACACCATCACTCCTGCAGAGGTATGTTTTATTTGCAATTCATATAAGCTTCGCCTTTCACAGCACATTTTCAATAACAGTAGATAACAAACTGTATTTCATTTTCAGATCACCTGGCAACCTTGGGCTCCGTTGCCAGCGACTATTCGGGACCGATTTGCCGATGCTAAGGAGACCTCGCGTTTCCGGATTTTGCTGGAGGGCCCAGTCTGTCGGGCTTGGTACCTAGGTGAGCGTTTCCTACGCCAGACCCTAGGATTACCAGAGCAGATAGTTCCGGTTCACCCTCCGGAGGACATGAGGGAGACCGAGAGATTCACCGCTGAGCAGATGGCTAAGTACACGATCGGCTGGGAGGTGACCCGCTTTAGAGGCATCGACGATTACAGAGAGTACGTGCAGAAGTACATCATGCGGCCTCTGAGCGGCGGCCGTTGAGCTGAGGGAGTGAGGCCCGTGGCGCCCGTAGCTAGGGCAAGAGCGGGAGCTGGAGCTGGAGCTGAGCATCGAGGAGGGCCCGGGTTCGTGGTAGGGGTGGAGCTCAGAGAGGGCGGGGGGCTGGTTAGCCCACGTTGCCTACCTCGTTGACATACAGAGGGCAGGGTGGAGCGACCTACCAAATCCCCTTCGCCCCTCCCCTGACTGATCACGAGTTGGTCGGTGTCCCCGACTTGCCTCCGGTATGTATTACCGCATTTTGCATCTTGCATTGTCATTTCATTTTATTTCATTTCCTTAATATTCCGCAGAATACTAATGCATCTAATACTTTTGCAGGCTTCTTCCGAGTATACCCGGCAGTCCCTGGAGTTGAATGCCTCCATGATGGGGATGTTGCAGCGGACCTTCAACCTTCTGGCCCTCTACAGTATTCCGGTATGTTCTTCTAACCACCATCTCAAACCATACATAAACTGCTTGGCATAATCTGATACATAATACAACACTTGACATACGGCCCTTACTGGCATCTGATACACTGTACTCATACACTGCGTTTTGCACTGATCCACTGCTCACGGCATACACACTGTACTCATACACTGCATTCTGCACTGATATTCTGTTCTGCGCATACTGATGCATTTGCCTCTTATGTACTTTTTCAGCCCCCTTCCAGATTCCCACCGTAGGAGGTGCCCCAGTTGGACCTTCCGTTCCTGTCTGAGGGAGAGATGAGCAGGGCAGAGTATTCCCAGGCACCAAGGCATGGCACACTCATGTCGGGAGTAGTTCGCGGGCTCCAGTCCCTGATGATGATGACTAGGAGTCGTCCGAGACGGAGGCAGAGTCGGAGTCATCTGAGGAGGAGACCGGAGGCGGCACTGACTCGGGCTCTGATGACGATACTGATGATGCTCCTGGACCTTCGTCCAGGAAGAGGACTAGGACAGACTGATAGCCCCGGAGCCATTTACAGATTTTTGCTGTTTTTCTTCTTTTCTGCACTTTTCCTTTTTTTTTTGTTGGTAGTTAGGATACTTTGCACTGCCGCAGGCAGATTTTGTTTCCAAAACTTATGTACCTGGAAAGATGATGAAATGAAACAAACTTTTGTCTGAAAAAAGTGTTTACATTTGTATATCTCATACATTGCACCGCAATACATCATATTGCACCTCAATGTAAATGAAATTGATTTGTTGTCTGAAAATTGAACACTTGCACTGTGATAATCAGATAACTAACCAACCAACAGTAAAACGATCTGTAACAACCCCGCGAGGGACCCCGCTACAGTTCGGACTCGATTTGTGTCACGGTTCGTAATCTGAACCAAAGAGTCCAAATCTGGCAACTCGTTTTGAGAAAACAGATTTTTGAAAGAAGTACCAAACATGGACTGCTTTGCCAGATACAGAGTCGCCACCTAAATATTTTTTTAAAAGGGGAAATTTAGGAAACCCTGACTCGATGCCAAAGGCCACGTGTCCATCATCACCAAAGTTGCCTCGGCTCGGGAACTTGGGTACGATTGGGGAAGGTCAGCTATGAGCACCCCCTCTCGCCTGATCCGAAGATCGGCCTCTACTAACCGTGATATCTTGTTTTGAAAACACTATGTGTTCTTATTCCGGTTTTTAGCCTAGAATCACTATGTTATGCGCACAGCAAACAAGTATAGACTAGATCGTCTAATTTGGAAATAAACATTGCATATCCGTTTGTTTTTGAAAAATGCTTTGGGTTTTGCTACTCACAGGTAGGCTAAAATACGGATTTCAACGAGTTATTCCAACTCAAACAATCCAACCTTCACCCACAGGCATTCAGGCAGTTTATCACATAAACATCTAGCCACATGGTAAGCGTGCTGTCATGGTAACACTCACATGCATGCAAGGATGCTAAAGCATAAAATACTTACAAAGTACTCCGTGCGTAGAACAAGAACATGTCAGCAATCAATGCATGATCCAAGTCCATGTTAAGTGCCTAATGCATTGCATACAAAATGTTACTAGAATAGGCTCGGCTAATCTTAAGGATGACATGTGAAATGCACAAATAGCAGGTATTCAAATTTATTTTGAAATAAAACACAATTAGTATGATGTACCGAGCCCGATGCATGCAATACTGATGATTGATGCACGCATGCATAACCATGAGGTATGCTAAAGTAAATATGTCCTAATACTAACCATCATAAGCAAGTAAGTAAAAGGGAGAAAGAAGTGGGGGTTGGAAAACATGCACACACTCACCCACGCTTATTACAAATTTGCCCTCACTCGGAGGGACCGAAAGAATATACAAATTTAATTAACCTATAAGCTAATTAAATATTACAGACCACCTAATTAATTAATAAATCAATTAAGTACTGAAAGCAGTAAAAGGCCTCGGGGAGAGGGTCGAATGCATGCGCGCTCGGTTTCGCCCAGAAATCCACTACCATGCACAAGATGCCTCTGTTTTCCCTGCTCTGCTCCTCTGAGGACTGCCAAAGTCTCAAGGTTTGCTCTATGGATGCCAGGAGACACCACCGGCTAAAAGGGGACACCACCGGCCATGCAGAATGGTCACCGGCCATAACTTTGATCCATCATTGTTGGCCGGTCGGCACTAAATGTAGCCGACCGGACAAAAATTCCTGCAGAATCTGGTTTGACAGCAGCGGAGGACAATACTTGGCATGGCAATGCATTTCAAGCAATGTATGCACCAATCACACCCCGTATCATGTTTATGACTCAAAGGGACATGAACCTTGGTTCTCGGACCACCAATTGCGTATTTCCATGCATGATGGCCCAAGAAACCAAGTGTGCACATTTTGATGTCAAATGTAATGCACACAAACAACCAAAGGCCCAATCCCTATCACTAGATCAAGGGACAAGGCATGCATGCTAGATGGAGTGTAACCTAGGCATACAACCAAAATATGCAACATGGGAATACAAGGTATACATGCAAGTATACAAACAAACATGCAAGGTAAACATGCAAGCACGCAAAGGATGGACTTAAGCTTATTAGGGCAGCCCTTAAAGAAATCCAAAACAGTGGCCAAAATGCTAAGTACATGAAGGCAAATGTACACACAAGCATGCATGAAAACATGGTTCAAGACTTAAGCATAATGAAGCAACTTTCAAGCACACTCAAAAGGGGGAAACATGGACTAGTGGCATATATACTAAGCTCTGAAAATCATGCTATAGGAGGTGCCAAACCAACTAAACAAAGCAAGCATATCATGCAATCAAGCCCAAAGCCTAAAGCTCACCAAAGAGGCATTGGACCACACTTATCAAGACCAAACATGGCATGATTTAAACAACTAAAATCAGAGTTTTAGCATGTCAAAATGCACCCCAAAAACCACCTAGATGACATCTAAATGACTTACATATGGAAGCATGCACAAATGCACTTTCAAGGAGCATGAAACACAAACTCTTGAAACATCAAAGAGCCATGAAATGCAAGTATACAAGCATGCTAAGTGGACTGAAATGACATGGAAAATGGTCCCAACCCACTAAGTCAAAGCAAGCAATGCATGCTATACATTCACATACTCAAGGCCAACAAGCCAAAAATGCAAAGGGGTTATACTAAATATGCCAAAGTCGACCCAAACAACTAAGGACAGACCTTAATCATGGCAAAACAAACATGAAAGCTTCACAAAGCCAAGCCTAAAGCATGCTAGAACAATGGTTTACAACCTAAGGCATGTTAAGGCAACAAAATGGCATTACAAGGCATGTATGCTAAGCAAGCATGATGTACCAAAACCAACCCAAAACAGAGCTATATTATGACATAACAAGCACAAAAATCAGCTAAGGCATGGTCAACATGAACCTAAGCATGGTGCTCACTAAATAGGCAAAAATGGCCCTTTTCAAGGACAATAAGGAGAGGGGGTGGCCCTCTCCTTCCTAGGACCTCAAGCCACCATCCTCACCTCTGAAATCCCTCAAGATTTCAGTGGTGAGGAGGCCCAAACACAATGGTCCCGAAGCTCACACAAAATAGCACAAAACAAGGGCCAAACAAGGCTTAAGAGGGGTCAAACAACCCCAAAGCTTAAAACACTCTAAACAAACTATTTAGAGGCCTTGAAAACAGAACTTTTATGTGTTATACACCAAGCCAAAAAATAGTTGCAAGATAGGAAAAAGTAGAATGCAAAAATGGGGAATAAAATGACAAACTTCTTACCCTTGAAGACTTTCTTCACAAATGAAGCTCCAGCAGCTTCTCAAGCTCCAAATCAGCTCCAAAATTCTAAAAACAACCCTCAAGGGCCTCAGCTCCAAGAAAGGGTGTGATAGTGTGTGTTTGTGTGCAAATCTAAGCCTAAACACACACAAAAGAGAGAGATATAAAGATGGAAGATGAGCAAACCCTAACCCTAAAACTCAAACCCTAAAAATGTTGCCTAAAATGTCTAACCCCTCAAACAAGAGAGAAGACCTCTCTTTATAGAGCTTCTTGTCTTGTAAAGCTTACAAGACAAGCTTCTAAAGAGAGAGATCCCTCCATACACGTGTATGGAGGGGAGTCAAATGCAAGACAGCTGTGACAAAATATCTGAAAAAGCAGATGCACAGTAGTCGGCCGGCCAAAAATGCAATTGACCAAACAAAGACAGCCGGTCGGCCATCTATAGTGCCGGTCGGCCAAACATTTGGCCGGTGGCCACAAAACACAGCCAGTGGCCTCAAGCCCTGGCCGGTGATGTGTGGGGATGCTCAAAAGGCATTCCCTACCCCTCAAAGGCAAAACACAAGTGTTTGGTGTCAAACCAACCACAAAACAGTTGAGTCGAGAGGTCCTGAGACGAGGCGCGCTGCCAAGGCTTCCGGGAACTTAAGACGAACACAAACATAGATGATCACCGAGTGTTCAAGCGGTGACATCCAAGTCTTGAGGACGGTCAAAAATGGGGTGTCTACAGTTGCCCCTCTTTGACAGAACTCGAAAGTCATAACAATGACGGGAGTGAATGTCAAAGCCCAGAGACGACCCATTTTTTACAAGGCCGAAGACTTAGACAAACATGCAGGACAAACAAGATATGCACCCGAAGGCAAGGGCAAAATGCAAGACAACGCACAAAGCTGAGCATAACTTATGATCATGCAAAGAAAGCTATAACGAAGCATTCATGCAACAGTTTTAAGCTAGCATACACCAAGCTACACTATAACGCAGAGAGGATGTAAGAGAATTATGCAATTCTCGATACGTCTCACGCGGAGGATACATTACCTGTCCGGTTCGTCTGGTTCCTCCAGTCGCAAATGAACCGTACATACAATATCATGCCTGTAAAGAAAACAACTTAATAGGTACGATATGGTTAGCAGTATGCATGATAATGCAAAAATGAACGCAAAATGATATGCAATATATATACAAAACTATGTATAGACAATGCAAATGAAAATGCAATGCAATTGAGACAATGCAAACTATATGCAAAGCAATTGAATCATGATCCAATCATGAGCGGTTCGAAACCACACGTATGTCAAATAGATTGATGGAGGTAACAAGTCCGTCTACCATAGAACGGTCCACTGAACTATGAGTAATGTAGACGGACACAAGAACAAGTATTGGGGGGGGGGATGACATAAGTGGGGAAACGACCCACTGGGGAAAGGACAATGATCCTAATGCCGGATGGAAAATTACACTACAATGTAATATATATAATGGATATGCTGGGAGATGGCAATGGATATGGCACGCGGGCCAAACCAAATCTTGCCTAGGAAAGGCATGTACTCATACAAGCCGCGGCTAACATAGAACGGTCTACTGAACTATGTTTTGACGCAAAAAGTACGGGCACATACCAGACCAAGCTCAACATGGAAAGGCGCAAGCCATAGATGGAAGGTGATGCAGTGAATGCATGTAGTCTACAATGCAATGGAAATGGCACGCTGGCCAAACCAAATCTTGCCTAAGAAAGGCATGTACACATACAAGCCGCGGCTAACATAGAACGGTCTACTGAACTATGTTTCGACGTGAAAAGCATGGGCACATACCAGACCAAGCTCAACATGGAACAGCGCGAGCCATAGGCGGAGGAGGTGATGCAGTGAAAGCATGCAATCTACAATGCAATGGAAATGGCACGCTGGCCAAACCAAATCTTGTCTAGGAAATGCATGTACACATACAAGCCGCGGCTAACATAGAACGGTCTACTGAACTATGTTTCGACGTGAAAAGCATGGGCACATACCAGACCAAGCTCAACATGGAAAGGCGCGAGCCATAGGCGGAGGAGGTGATGCAGTGAATGCATGCAATCTACAATGCAATATCTACAAATATGCAATGCAATGGGAATGGATACAATGGATATGCATGACAATGCATGTTTACTTTCTACGACGCATGACAATGCAATATTTACCATGTATGCATGACAATGCTCTATTTACATTGAATGCATTACATGTGCATGTGTGTTTTTTTTGTTTTTTTTTTTTGTTTGTTTTCGCGAATGCAAATGATGCATGATGTTGAAGTGCGCGTCAACGCGCGGCTTGAAATGCATGAAAATGCATGATTTCGCATATGCGACCACGCGCGTCGTTAGAGATGCATGACAATGCAAACAAACTGTGCAAACCAATGCACCGAAGGTCTTGCACCTTCCAAGGGTTTAAGGTCTCCTAGACCGGGTTACTGGGGAAATGCATGACAATGCATGTGAACTCGAAATGCGCAACATCGCGCGACTTAAGATGCAAGTGCAAAACAACGCATGTCTAACGCATGTGAACCCGAATGCGCAGCCACGCGCGTCGTTTGAAATGCATGACAATGCAACTTACCAAACAGTCGTTCGAGCACGATAATCACCGAAGGACTTGCACCTTCAGAGGATTTAAGGTCTCCTGGACCGGGATGCAAAACTCATGTATGACAGTGCATGTTTGCAATGCATGACAATGCTCGACTCGAGGAATGTATGACAATGCAGTCGAGATGCGCAAAACGGCGCGATGCAATGCATCAAACAGTGCGATGAATGTATGCAACACATATGGGGCAACTTTTGAATCTTGTAAAGGGCGAAAGGATATGAAAGGATACACCTCACATGAATTCAAGTGCCACACACAGGACGCACAGTCCGGGGGCAAAACAGAGGTCGGTTGAGCGTCGGAGATGCACTTTCTTGTACTTCTTTAAGCTATGAAGGCCCAAAACTACAGATCTGACCCAAACAAGGCTATAGGAGGCTCACCGGCCGGAAGGGGAGGCCACCGGCTGTCCATCGGCCATAAATAAATTCCACCGGCCAAATATTTGGACGGCCGGCAAAAAATGTAGCCGACCGGCCAAAAGTGCTTGATTCGGGGCAATTTTGACTTTTCGCCTCGAGTGTTTTAAAATAGGGTTCCAAACCCTATTCTTTTCATTCCCTCTAGCCGAAATTCCCTCCTCTCTCTTTCTAGAGCATTTTTCCCTTCTTTATTCCTCGATTTTCTTGCGTTTCACGCTCGTTTCGTCGTTGGATTCGCGATTGTCTTCGCGTTTCGAACATTTTCGTCCGAATATTTCTCCATTTCAGTGCATCTTTCACCATTTCCGCTTCTTGGGGTTTGTTCCCCTCGAGTTTCTCTCCATCTTCCCACATTTTCCTCATTCTGGCTTTTCCGGTCATTTTTCGCCCTCCCGGGGGGTTGACTTTTCGGTTGACTTTCCCCATTTTTGCCCGGTTTTCCCTTTTGCGGCTATTTTCTCACCACTTTTGACATGGTCGACGATATTCCAGGGGGCGGGACTCCCCCGGATCACGAGATGGATCCCGGGGCTGAGCTCCTCCCCTTGAGCGTCCGCCCATTCGACCCGACGACCTACCGGCCGGCGATTCACGTACTGCCCCCGGATGGGCTTCGTCAGTTCAGGAGTTTCGACCGGAGCGTGCCACAGGACCTGCTCTGCACGAGCCGGCGTCTCACATATCCTTTGGCGCTTCCGAGGTAACCTCTCCCCTCTTTGTTGCTTTCCACAATGTAGAATATTTGACTGCCATAGTTAGTCATTTCTTTAACTGCTTAGCCCGAATATACTGATGCGTTGTATACCGTAGTTGACTGTAATCATACTTGCAACTGATAATTTATTTGGGACTGAACACGCGCACACACACTGTACTTGCCCTGAACTACTCAAACACACTGACACATCAGTCACCGTAGTTCACTACGAGCACAACGATACCCGATATCTGTTTGAATCTGAAAATATGCACACATGCTGTATTTGCACTGAACCACTCAAACACGCTGACGCATCACACGTTGTAGTTCACTGTAAGCACACTGGCACTCGGTATCTATTTGAATCTGAAAACATGCACACATGCTATATTCGCCTCAAACCTGCATTCCTTACAAAACTGGTATATTTAGCATTGCTTCGCCACGGTTTATTTTTGAACAGGGAGATTCCCATACCGTCCGCGGGTATGGGAATGTTGCCGCTCGAGACTGGTATATGGAGCTGCCGGACGCCGTTCGTCACATCGTGGACCAGGCCGGCTCCGGCGCATTCTGCAGGGGGCTTTCCCGTCTTACCGCATGCAGACCTCTCCTTGCTGCTCTAGTGGAGAGATGGTGGGACACCACCGACTCGTTCCACCTTTCTGCTGCCGAGGAGATGACGATGACTCCCGTCGACTTCTCGATGCTCACAGGCATCGGGGTAGGGGGTGATCCGATCCCTTTTGATACTGATATGGACGAGTGGACAGCTGCTCAGATCCATCTACTCGGCGAGGCGCCGCCTCTCGCCCATCCAGGCTTCGTCCGCTATTCCTGGTTTGAGGTGCAGTTTAGGGTCCAGCCCGCATTGGTAGAGGAGGCTCCGATGACCCAGGAGGCTGTGGAGCAGTATGCGCGCGGCTTTTTGATGTTCCTGCTGGGGACGACTATTTTCGCCGACCGGGCGAATACCGTGCCGTTGTGCTTGCTCAGCGCTTTAGTGGACGTCACCCGGATCTTTGACTACGACTGGGGTGGCGCTGCTCTGGCCACACTCTACGGATATATGAGCTCGGCTTCCCGTGGCAACGGACAGTTGCTCGGGGGCTACTGGCATGCTTGGGAGGTACGTTTCCTTTTTCTGCTTTACATTTCTGTTTTTCCATTTTCTGTACTCTGTACCATATTCTGTACACTGCACACACTGTAGTCTGCTTTACACTGGCTGTATACTGTACACGCGGCACACACATACTCTGTTTTATACTGACTGCACACTGCTCACATTGTACACTCTACACCATACACCGCCTGCACAATACACTACACAATATATGGCTCTGTTATTTCTGCTTTATTCTCGTATTCTGCTTTATCTGATAAGCATACCGGCATTCCCTTTGCAATTGTGGGTCTACGCCTACTTCCCTAGGCTAGCCCCGGTTCCTAATGTAGAGACCTCTCTCGTCGTCCCGTTCTCGCGACGCTTCGACGTGAGGTGTGTGCGGAGACCACGAGAGACGTTCATCTTCTTCCATCGCTACTTTGACACTATCACCGCGGCGGAGGTATGGTTTCACTTGCAGTTCATTTAAGCTTCGCTTTTTTTACTGTATTGTTCGTTTTCAATAACAATAGATAATGAATTGCATTTCATTTTCAGATCACCTGGAGGCCCTGGGCCCCATTGCCAGCCGAGATTTGGGAGCGATTCACGGGCGCGGTAGAGACTGCCGGTTCAGGATCCTCTTAGAGGGACCAGTCTGTCGGGCCTGGTACCTAGGCGAGCGCTTCTTGCGCCAGACCCTGGGTCTACCAGAGCAGATAGTCCCAACTCCTCCTCCTGTGGCCATGAGGGAGACCGAGAGGTACACTCTTGAGCAGATGGCTGAGTACACAGTCGGCTGGGATACGATACGCCACAGGAGCATAGGTGACTACACAGAGTTCATCCGGACCTTCCTTATGCGGCCTCTGAGCGGTGGCCGCCGAGCTGAAAGAGAGAGGCCTGCGATGCCTACAGCCAGGGCAGGCACAGGGATAAGGATATCGAGGAGGGCTCGGGTCCGTGGCAGGGACGGAGCTCAGGGAGGGCGGGGGGCTGGTTGGCCCGCGCTGCCTACAACGATGACATACAGAGGGCAGGGTGGGGCGACCTACTAGATCCCCTTTGCCCCTCCACCGGCTGATCACGAGTTAGTCGGTGTCCCCGACTTGCCTCCGGTATGTATTACTGCACTTTTGTACAGTCGTTTCATTTCAATTTATTTGATATTCCGCAGAATATTGATGTATCTGATATTTTTGTAGGCTTCCTCCGAGTACACCCGGCAGTCCCTGGAGCTGAATGCCTCCATGATGGGGATGTTACAGCGGCCTTTCGATCTCCTGGCCCTCTACAGTATTCCGTTATGTTCTTTCTGACCACAGTCTCAAACCATGCATAAACTGCTTGACATAATCTGATGCATAACACAACACCTGACACACTGATCTCACAACATTCGTAGACTGTACTCTGCACTGCATTTTGCACTGAGAACTGCTCACGGCATTCACATTCTGTACTCATACACTGCATTTTGCACTGATAAACTGTTCACGGTATACTGATACATTTGCCTTTTGTACCTTTCAGCCTCCCTTCCAGATTCCCACTGTAGGAGGTGCTCCAGCTGGACCTTCCGTTCCCGCTCGGGGGAGAGATGAGGAGGGCAGAGTATTTCCCCGCACTAGGGCGGGGCGCGCTCGCGCTGGGAGCAGCTCCCGGGTGCCAGTTCCAGATGACGACGAGTCGGAGGCGGAGGCGGAGTCAGAGGCAGAGGTAGAGTCATCGGAGGAGGGGACCGGAGACGGCTCGGACTCGGGCTCAGATGATGATGCTCCTGATGATACTCCTGGACCTTCGTCCAGGAAGAGGACTAGGACGAGTTCCCAGGCCTGAGACCTTTTGATGTTGATACAGACTTTTGCTGTTTTTCCCCTTTTTCTTTTTCTTCTTTGTACTTTATCCCTTTTTGTTGGTAGCTAGGGTACCTTGTACTGCCGCAGGCAGACTTTTGTTTCCAAAACTATGTACTTGAAAAGATGATGAAATGAAACAAACCTTTTGTCTTGTCTAAAAAAAAAAGTGTTACATTTACATATCTCATGCATTGTATCACATTACATCATGCCACATCATATTACACCTCAATGTAAGTGAAATCGATCTGTTGTTTGAAAATTGAGCACTTGCACTGTAATAATCAGATAACAAACCAGCTAACAGCAAAACAACCCAAGCAACATACTGCTCAACCTGAACACACAGCCCATACTCTATTGGGGATTAGTCTGCATGTAGTCTATAACACAGCACTCGGTTTACTCTCCACACGGCAAACCCTGAACAAACAGCCCAATCTAACAAGACGGACTACAAAAGCTGAGCCGGTTGAAGTTGAAACACACTCAGATGCCCCAAATTTTCCCCTTTTCTTCTTTTGCTTCGGATAAATGTAGAGAATGGCGCAGCACTCTGAGCATAAACGATTTTTGAAATTGAAAAAGGGTTTTTCAAACCAGGGTATCGAGCCTGCAACTGATCACAGCGGAAAAGACTCAAACAAAAGGTACACGACCTGGACACAACGAGACACGCTCGGAAAAGACTCAAGACGAAAGTTGAGGTAAACAAGACAAAGACACGACACACAGACACGTTTACAAAGACAAAAGACCTCGGATCTCGAGGAGCCATATCCTCTGGGCGTTATGGTTCCCACCCTTTCTGATTTGCGATTCTCACATCACTCGGCCCTCAAGCTCGTTTATTTTTTTCAAAACCTTTTCCTCACTTTTCTCTCGACTTACACCTCTTTATTCTTTATTCTCTCATTTTTCGTCCCTCCCCAGGGTGATTGATAGATGAATAGGAAGTCGCGGGTTCACACCTAACACTATTGGCTCATGGCTATTTCCTCCGGTGACGTTGAGTCGGGGTTCCGGATAGGGAAAGCTTACTCCGGCGAACAGGGTGCTTCTCTGGCAAGTATGTTGACGGCAGGGGAAAGACAGAATACCTGACTCGACTGTGCCCCTAGTTCATCACTTTGACCATTTTTGTTTTCTTCTTTCTAAAACAGTTTTGACCAAAATAAGAGTCGGATTAACATACTTGTTCAATTTTTGATTTGAAAATCATGTAAGTCAGGCAGTGAGCACTAAAAATTTTCCTTTTTGGGTCTAAGAAAATGGTCCGGTTTTGGAAAAATAAAATAGTTTTCGAGAAAATAGTCAACCTCAGTAAAAATTTTCAAAAACTATTTTTGCAAACAATCAATGCTCGACGAGCACGGAACTTACCCTCGAGATGCGCAACCTCGGATCGGAGGCAATGGAAAATTGCCCCTTGCTTAAAGGGGGTACATGGCAACGGAAAGTTGCCCCTAGTTTGGACGGCAACTCAAGGCAACTTATGGCAATGCATGGCAACGGAAAGTTGCCCCTTGTCTAGATGGTGCCGCAGCATTTTGTAAACGGTCTTTATCAATGACAACTGAACTCCGAGGACGATGGTCTGAACCAATATATGGTCACAGTCACTGTGAAAGCGTCGGTTGCTGGACTTCAGGATGAAGTTGCCTACGTATCCCAAACATGGGAATCAAGCCTTACGTAGTTCCGGTTGTTACAACCGAATTGTCGGATGCAGAGGAAGCAAGGATGATCAGAACCATTACATGAACTGAGGCGCTATGAAAGCGTTGGGGGCTGGACTTCAAGATGAAGTTGCCTACGTATCCCAAACATGGGAATCAAGCCTTACGTAGTTCCGGTTAAGGTACACTCGGGTATTAACCTTCACTTTTAGGCTCTAACTTTTGCCAAGGTGCCCGATGCGGGTTTTCGACCTTGCGAGCTTCTTTTCTTTTTCTCTTCATTTTTATTTCTTCTCTTTTTTTCAATTGTTTTATTTTTATCATTTTTTTCCTGTTTTCTTCTTTTCTTTCTTTCTTTCTTCTTCTTTTCTTCTTTTCTTTGCTCTAACTTTTGCCTGAGTCGCCCTTCCGGGTTTTCCGCCCAGCGAGCCTCTCAAAGGGTAAAAGTGTAACAAGCCCATGCCAAATGGTTTTGAAATCGAAGCCCTCTGTATCCAGGAGAGTGGTTGTTGTGTTTTGATTTGCAGAAGAATCCATTACGGTTGCCTCACGAGCCTTTTCCAGTGGGATTTGATCTTCTTGATCTGAGTTTGGTGCCTCTTGCTCGAGGGCTGCTTCAAATTGAGCCACACGGGCCTCACATGGCGATTGGCTGTTGAATGTTCTGAACAAACTCCATGTTTGAAACAAATAGATTGGATCTCGAGGCTGAGAGCGATCCTAGGCTGCGCAATCTCAAGAGCAATTCCACACAGGTCTTCACAGGACCACGCAAAACATTTTGTTTTTGAAGATTTTTAAGAAGGCGACAAATCGTTCGCGCTGAAGATAGTGTGAAACTAATCTAGATCAAGCCGGGGTCCTTCTCAGTACTCACGCTGACAGGCATGATTTCATTCATTAAAGGCATAGCATGCCTATCTTTCTCTCAAATATGATCAAATTTTGCAAAACCCGAGGAATTCCTTCCTCTTCGTTTTTTATCACCACAGTGTTCAAAAGGGGTTTTTGAAAAACTTAGGTCATTGTAATAATTTTCAGGGTACAAAAGAGCAGGTAGAATGTACTGTCGTTCCATTCACCTTTTATGGCATAACTAGCTCAAACTGACAGCAAGCACAAAAACGAGATAGCCACAGCTGTTTCATTCAGATTTGCTGATGCAACTGGCTCCATGGCAGAGGTAGACTCAAAAGAAAACAAAAACTGGTAATTACAAAGTAAAACGGTGTTCGAGGCAATGACCCTGGAATCACCTGGCATTCTATACAAATGGGACAGACTCGCTACAACAAGACAGACCCGTGAGCAAAAAGGACTGACTCAGGACAATGAGACAGACTCAAAACAAAACAAAAGACTGACCCGACACCCAAGCCAGAGTTTACAAAATTAGCAATCACAGTTGCTCAAAAATGCGTGCCAGACGCCACATCCAAAAATACGACAAGTACTGCCCGCAGGCTGTTCACCCTCTGATTACATACTCGCAGTATCTGTGTCCTCAAAATCCAATAACTGGGTGGTAACGGACTTGGCTGAGGTGGGCGGGAGGATAACCTCATTGTCAATCAAATCTTGCACCTCATGACGGAGGCGGAAGCAGTTATCGGTAGCATGACCGGTTTGCTGGTGGTACGCGCAGTACAAAGCAGCATCATGTGTAGCAGGGAGATTCTTCGGGAGGAGCCGAGGCTCCAAGGGTTTAAGATGCCCTCTTTCAGCTAGGATTTGAAGTGCCTTTGACAACGGCATGTAGAGAGCATGGAAGACCCTGCGTCCTCGGGGCAGGTACTTTGAAGGTTGAGCACTCTTGCTAGACGCACTAGCGAATGGGTCGGCAGGTGCGGCCTTGGATTTCTGATCCTTCCCGGATGCAGGGTTGGGGGCGGAAGAAATTGTTTTGGTATGACGGGGCCTATCCCAGTTTTCTGACTGACTTGAACTACTCTCAGGTGGAGCGGGGAAAGCATCCTCCACAGCTTTTGTCACAACTCCAGATATCTGTTGCTTGTTCATCCCCCTGGCTTTCAAGGCCTCGACTGCCCACAGCAGTTGTTCGATGGGATCGGCATCTGCCTTCATTTTATCCTTACATCTGGCCTCAGCCTGGTCGAGGGTTTGGGTTGATGTTGATATGTCATTACCATAGCTGGGGGCCATCTCCGGTTGGCTAAGTTCAATCACAATTTGCCCCAACAGCGGGGGCTCCTGGGGTACAAAACTCCCGGCATACGGTGCAGCTGGTGGCGAAGCTGACATTCCGTAGGTGAGATCTGCCACAGACCTCTGGAGATCACCTATCATCCCAATCAGTTCAAATGTAGTAGGCTCACGAGCCTGATATAGCTGGGGGGTCCAGACCGGGTGTGCAGCAGGCGACCTGGGTGGATGCGGCATATCAACATTGATCTCACTTTGCAAAGTGATTCCTTGATCTAATGCGGCTATCATAACCACAATCTCCTCCGAATTCTGCGTCATCATAAGTCTTGCCTCAGCAAAGGGGGAACACTGGCTATTCTATATCAACTCTCTGAACCCCTTGAAAAAAAACAAGCAGCATTTCAGCTCAAACGAAACAAACACAGGTGCAGCCGAACAACTGTACTCTACTACTGATCACTGTCCCCCAAAATCACTGCCCCAAAATACTGAATCGGATATCCACAGATATAACTGATTCTCGCAAACTGATACTAATGCCCTCAGGCTTGATACTCAATCTCGCAAACTGATATGTGTGTTCCCTGTAGAGATACACTCTGAAAGCACATAGCAAGTAGAGAGAGCAACAACACCCCTATGTTGGGGTAGGGTTTCCCTGTCCTATTTTGTCAGGAGCTAGGGTTTCACTACGCACGCAGCGGTTTCAAACAACCTAACATCGGGTGAGCAACCTGTCCTAGTTTGGAATGGTCGCTATGGATTCCGAGTATGCACTAGGTCGAATGGTCGAAAGGGTGCCCCGGTAAAATCGGAGTTTGTGTTCCCATACTGGCAGAGCCCGCAACCGGTCAGCCTTATGGCATGCTTTGACAAAGTCAAGCCTCTAGCAGACCGCTCAGGAATAGCAGATGACCAACACGATGTCTTAGGCGCACCAATGCAAATGCAATGCAAAGAGACACATAAATGAAATCAAAACAGGATATCACGAGTTCGAGTCAAGCTCTCTAAAATCCCGAGCAGAGTCGCCAGAAACTGTAACAAGCCCGCGAGGGACCCCGCTACAGTTCGGACTCGATTTGTGTCACAGTTCGTAATCTGAACCAAAGAGTCCAAATCTGGCAAATCGTTTTGAGAAAACAGATTTTTGAAAGAAGTACCAAACATAGACTGCTTTGCCAGATACAGAGTCGCCACCTAAATATTTTTTAAATGGGGAAATTTAGGAAACCCTGACTCGGTGCCAAAGGCCACGTGTCCGTCATCACCAAAGTTGCCTCGGCTCGGGAACTTGGGTACGATTGGGGAAGGTCAGCTATGAGCACCCCCTCTCGTCCGATCCGAAGATCGGCCTCTACTAACCGTGATATCTTGTTTTGAAAACACTATGTGTTCTTATTCCGATTTTTAGCCTAGAATCACTATGTTATGCGCACAGCAAACAAGTATAGACTAGATCGTCTAATTTGGAAATAAACATTGCATATCCGTTTGTTTTTGAAAAATGCTTTGGGTTTTGCTACTCACAGGTAGGCTAAAATACGGATTTCAACGAGTTATTCCAACTCAAAGAAATCCAACCTTCACCCACAGGCATTCAGGCAGTTTATCACATAAACATCTAGCCACATGGTAAGTGTGCTGTCATGGTAACACTCACATGCATGCAAGGATGCTAAAGCATAAAATACTTACAAAGTACTCCGTGCGTAGAACAAGAACATGTCAGCAATCAATGCATGATCCAAGTCCATGTTAAGTGCCTAATGCATTGCATACAAAATGTCACTAGAATAGGCTCGGCTAATCTTAAGGATGACATGTGAAATGCACAAATAGCAGGTATTCAAATTTATTTTGAAATAAAACACAATTAGTATGATGTACCGAGCCCGATGCATGCAATACTGATGATTGATGCACGCATGCATAACCATGAGGTATGCTAAAGTAAATATGTCCTAATACTAACCATCATAAGCAAGTAAGTAAAAGGGAGAAAGAAGTGGGGGTTGGAAAACATGCACACACTCACCCACGCTTATTACAAATTTGCCCTCACTCGGAGGGACCGAAAGAATATACAAATTTAATTAACCTATAAGCTAATTAAATATTACAGACCACCTAATTAATTAATAAATCAATTAAGTACTGAAAGCAGTAAAAGGCCTCGGGGAGAGGGTCGAATGCATGCGCGCTCGGTTTCGCCCGGAAATCCACTACCATGCACAAGATGCCTCTGTTTTCCCTGCTCTACTCCTCTGAGGACTGACAAAGTCTCAAGGTTTGCTCTATGGATGCCAGGAGACACCACCGGCTAAAAGGTGACACCACCGGCCATGCAGAATGGTCACCGGCCATAACTTTGATCCATCGGCCAACAATGGTGGCCGGTCGGCACTAAATGTAGCCGACCGGACAAAAATTCCTGCAGAATCTGGTTTGACAGCAGCGGAGGACAATACTTGGCATGGCAATGCATTTCAAGCAATGTATGCACCAATCACACCCCGTATCATGTTTATGACTCAAAGGGACATGAACCTTGGTTCTCGGACCACCAATCGCGCATTTCCATGCATGATGGCCCAAGAAACCAAGTGTGCACATTTTGATGTCAAATGTAATGCACACAAACAACCAAAGGCCCAATCCCTATCACTAGATCAAGGGACAAGGCATGCATGCTAGATGGAGTGTAACCTAGGCATACAACCTAAATATGCAACATGGGAATGCAAGGTATACATGCAAGTATACAAACAAACATGCAAGCACGCAAAGGATGGACTTAAGCTTATTAGGGAAGCCCTTAAAGAAATCCAAAACAGTGGCCAAAATGCTAAGTACATGACGGCAAATGTACACACAAGCATGCATGAAAACATGGTTCAAGACTTAAGCATAATGAAGCAACTTTCAAGCACACTCGAAAGGGGGAAACATGGACTAGTGGCATATATACTAAGCTCTGAAAATCATGCTATAGGAGGTGCCAAACCAACTAAACAAAGCAAGCATATCATGCAATCAAGCCCAAAGCCTAAAGCTCACCAAAGAGGCATTGGACCACACTTATCAAGACCAAACATGGCATGATTTAAACAACTAAAATCAGAGTTTTAGCATGTCAAAATGCACCCTAAAAACCACCTCGATGACATCTAAATGACTTACATATGGAAGCATGCACAAATGCACTTTCAAGAGCATGAAACGCAAACTCTTGAAACATCAAAGAGCCATGAAATGCAAGTATACAAGCATGCTAAGTGGACTAAAATGACATGGAAAATGGTCCCAACCCACTAAGTCAAAGCAAGCAATGCATGCTATACATTCACATACTCAAGGCCAACAAGCCAAAAAGGCAAAGGGGCTATACTAAATATGCCAAAGTCGACCCAAACAACTAAGGACAGACCTTAATCATGGCAAAACAAACATGAAAGCTTCACAAAGCCAAGCCTAAAGCATGCTAGAACAATGGTTTACAACCTAAGGCATGTTAAGGCAACAAAATGGCATTACAAGGCATGTATGCTAAGCAAGCATGATGTACCAAAACCAACCCAAAACAGAGCTATATTATGACATAACAAGCACAAAAATTAGCTAAGGCATGGTCAACATGAACCTAAGCATGGTGCTCACTAAATAGGCAAAAATGGCCCTTTTCAAGGACAATAAGGAGAGGGGGTGGCCCTCTCCTTCCTAGGACCTCAAGCCACCATCCTCACCTCTGAAATCCCTCAAGATTTCAGTGGTGAGGAGGCCCAAACACAATGGTCCCGAAGCTCACACAAAATAGCACAAAACAAGGGCCAAACAAGGCTTAAGAGGGGTCAAACAACCCCAAAGCTTAAAACACTCTTAACAAACTATTTAGAGGCCTTAAAAATAGAACTTTTATGTGTTATACACCAAGCCAAAAAATAGTTGCAAGATAGGCAAAAGTAGAATGCAAAAATGGGGAATAAAAGGACAAACTTCTTACCCTTGAAGACTTTCTTCACAAATGAAGCTTCAGCAGCTTCTCAAGCTCCAAATCAGCTCCAAAATTCTAAAAACGACCCTCAAGGGCCTCAGCTCCAAGAAAGGGTGTGATAGTGTGTGTTTGTGTGCAAATCTAAGCCTAAACACACACAAAAGAGAGAGATATAGAGATGGAAGATGAGCGAACCCCAACCCTAAAATTCCTACCCTAAAAATGTTGCCTAAAATGTCTAACCCCTCAAACAAGAGAGAAGACCTCTCTTTATAGAGCTTCTTGTCTTGTAAAGCTTACAAGACAAGCTTCTAAAGAGAGAGATCCCTCTATACACGTGTATGGAGGGGAGTCAAATGCAAGACAGCTGTGACAAAATATCTGAAAAAGCAGATGCACAGTAGTCGGCCGGCCAAAAATGCAATTGACCAAACAAAGACAGCCAGTCGGCCATCTATAGTGCCGGTCGGCCAAACATTTGGCCGGTGGCCACAAAACACAGCCGGTGGCCTCAAGCCCTGGCCGGTGATGTGTGGGGATGCTCAAAAGGCATTCCCTACCCCTCAAAGGCAAAACACAAGTGTTTGGTGTCAAACCAACCACAAAACAGTTGAGTCGAGAGGTCCTGAGACGAGGCGCGCTGCCAAGGCTTCCGGGAACTCAAGACGAACACAAACATGGATGATCACCGAGTGTTCAAGCGGTGACGTTCAAGTCTTGAGGACGGTCAAAAATGGGGTGTCTACACGATCCAAGCAACCCACTGCCTAATTCTGAACACACAGCCCTTACTCTACTGGGGATTAATCTGCACACAGCCCATAACACAGCATTTGGTTCATTCTGCACACAGCAAATCCTGAACAAACAGCCCAATCTGACAAGACGGACTACGAAGGTGAAACCAGCTGGAGTCGAAACACAATCAAATGTAGAGAATGGCACAGCACTCTGAACATAAGCGATTTTTGGAATTGAAAAAGGGTTTCAACCTGGGTATTGAGCCTACAACTGAACACAGCGGGGAAAGACTCAAACCAACTGGTACACGACCTAATCACAACGAGACACGCTCGGAAAAGACTCAAAACGAAAGTTGAGATAAACAAAACAAAAGGCACGACACACGGATGTGTTTACAAACAAAAGACCACAGATCTCGAGGAGCCAGTTCCTCTGGGTATGATTCTCACCCTTTCTGATTTGTGATTCTCACATCACTCGTCTCTCAAGCTCGTTTTCTCACAAGACCCTTTTCCTCACTTTTCTCTCGACTTACACCTCTCTATTCTTTATTCTCTCATTTTTTATCACTCCCCTGGGTGATTGATGGATGAATAGGAAGTCGTAGGTTCACGTCCAAGGCTTAGCTCATGGCTATATCTTTCGGCGACATTTAGTCGAGGTTCCGGATAAGGAAAGCTTCTTCCGGCAAATAGGGTGCCTTTCTGGCAAGTATGTTGACGGCGGGGAGAAGACAGAACACCTGACTCGACTGTGCCCCTAGTTCATCACTTTGACCATTTTTTTTGTTTTCTTCCTAAAACAGTTTTGACCAAAATAAGAGTCGGACTAACATACTTGTTCAATTTTTGATTTGAAAATCATGCAAGTCAGGCTGTGAGCACTGAAAAATTTCCTTTTTTGGGTCCAAGAAATGGTCCAGTTTTGGAAAATGAAATAGTTTTTCGAGAAAATAGTCAACCTCAGTAAAAATTTTCAAAAACTATTTTCGCAAACAACCAATATTAAACAGGTATGAAACCTACCCTCGAGATGCGCAACCTCGGATCAGAGGCAATGGAAAACTGCCCCTGGCTAAAAGAGGGGGACATGGCAATGGAAAGTTGCCCCTGGTTTGGACGGCAACTCAGGGCAACTTATGGCGATGCAGGGCAATGGAAAGTTGCCCCTTGTTTGGATGATGCCGCAGCATGCTGAAAATAGTCTTCACAAATGATGATCGAACTCTCGGATACGAAAAAGACGAAGACGGTCTGAACCAATATATGGACACAGTCACTATGAAAGCGTCGATGGCTGGACTTCATGAGGAATTTGACTACATAGTTCCGGTTGTCACAACCGAACTGTCAGATTCAAAAGAGGCAAAGGTGACCAATACCCATTACATGGACTAAGGCGCTATGAAAGCGTTGGGGCCTGGACTTCAGGATGAAGTTGCCTACGTATCCCAAACATGGGAATCAAGCCTTACGTAGTTCCGGTTAAGGTACACTCAGGTATTTTAACCTTCACTTTTCAGGCTCTAACTTTTGCCAAGGCGCCCGATGCGGGTTTTCGACCTTGCGAGCTTCTTTTTTCTTTTCTTCTTCTTTTTTTCATATATTTTTTTGCTTTTGTATATGTTTTTTTTTTTTTTTTTTTTTGCATTTTTCTTTTTCCTTTTCTTTTGTCTCTTTTTTTTTTTGCATATATTTTTGCTTTTGTATATATTTTTCTTGCTCTAACTTTTGCCCGGGTCGCCCTTTCGGGTTTTCGGCCCAGCGAGCCTCTCAAAGGGTAAAAGTGTAACAAGTCCATGCCAAATGGTTTTGAAATTGAAGCCCTCTGTATCCAGGAGAGTGGCTGTTCTATTTGGTTCTTCGAGCATGTCCGACATTTTGCTGCCCCTAGTTCGAGGGGTGCTTCTGATCTGGCCACACAGATCTCACATGGCGGTTGACCGTTGAACGTTCTGAACGGGTTCAAGGTTCGAAAACAAACGGATTGAATCTTGAGGCTGAGAGCGATCCTAGGCTGCACAATCTCAAGAGCGATTCCACACAGGTCTTCACAGGACCGCGCAAAACAGTTTGTTTTTTGAAAGTTTTTAAGAAAGCGACAAATCGCTCGCACTGAAGATAGTGTGGAACCAGTCTGGGTCAAGCCAGGGTCCTTCTCAGTACTCACACTGACAGGCATGATTTCATTCATTAAAGGCTTAGCACGCCTCTCTTTCTCTCAAAAATTATCAAAGTTTCGCAAAACCCGAGGAATTCCTTCCTCTTCGTTTTTATCACCGCAGTGTTCAAAAAGAGTTTCTTTTTTTTTTTTTTTTTGAAAAACTTAGGTTAATGCAATGAGTTTGGCGCGCAGGAGAGTAGGCGAGATGTACTGTCAGCCCATTCAAATCCTCTGGCATAATTGGCTCAAGACAAACAGTAAGTAAGGGAACATGATAGCCACAGCCATTTCATTCAAAACTTCCAACTACAACTGGCTCCTCAGCAGAGACAGACTCAAAAAAAAAAGGGTAATTACAAAACGGTGTTCGAGGCAATAACCCCAGAATCACCCGACATCCTATACAAAGGGGACCGACTTGCTACAACAAGACAGACCCTTGAGCTAAAAGGACTGACTCAAGACAATGAGACAGACTCAGAACAAAAGACCGACTCAATACCCAAGCCGGAATTTACAAGACTATCATTCACAGATGCTCGAAAACGCGTGCCAAACGCCACATCCAAAATATACCAAGCGCCGCCCGCAGGCGGTTTACTTCCCGATTACATACTCGCCGTATCAGTGTCCTCAAAATCCAATAACTAGGTAGTAACGGACTTGGCTGAGGTGAGCGGGAGGATAACCTCGTTGTCAATCAAATCCTGCACCTCATGACGGAGGCAGAAGCAATTATCGGTAGCATGACCAGTTTGCTGGTGGTACGCACAGTACAGAGCGGCATCATGTGTGGGAGGGAGATTCTTCGGGAGAGGCCTGGGCTCCAAGGGTTTAAGATGCCCTCTCTCGGCAAGGATTTGAAGTGCCTTAGACAATGGCATAGAGAGAGCATGGAAGACCCTGCGCCCTCGGGGCAGGTACTTTGAGGCCTGAGCACTCTTACTAGACACACTAGCGAAAGGGTCGGCAGGCGCCATCTTGGCTTTCTGATCTTTCCCAGGTATAAGGTTGGGAGTGGAAGGAACTGTTCTGGCATGGCGGGGCCTATCCTGGCTTTCTGACTGACTTGAACTACCCTCAGGTGGAGTGGGGAAAGCATCCTCCACAGCTTTTGTCACAACTGCAGATATCTGTTGCTTGTTCATCCCCCCGGCTTTCAAAGCCTCGACTGCCCACAACAGTTGGTCGATAGGATCGGCATCCGCCTTCATTTTGTCCTTACCTCTGGCCTCAGCCTGATCGAGGGTTTGGGTTGATGCTGATACGTCATTGCCATAACTGGAGGTCATCTCCAGTTGGCTAAGTTCAATCACAATCCGCCCTAACAGCGGGGGCTCCTGGGGTACAAAACTCCCGGCATATGGTACGGCCGGCGGTGAAGCTGACATTCCATAGGCGAGATCTGCCACGGACCTCTGGAGATCACCTATCATCCCCATTAGTTCAAATGTAGTAGGTTCGCAAGCCTGATATAACTGGG
Organism: Camellia japonica; assembly: GCA_030407325.1. Taxonomy (NCBI): domain Eukaryota; kingdom Viridiplantae; phylum Streptophyta; class Magnoliopsida; order Ericales; family Theaceae; genus Camellia; species Camellia japonica. Next base: position 49,951,557 of record JAPPVO010000031.1, on the reverse strand, counting down.
GGGCCCAGACCGGGTGCGCAACAGGCAACCTGGGAGGATGCAGCACATCAACATTGGTCTCACTTTGCAGAGTGATTTCCTGATCCAGTGCAGCTGTCATAACCACAATCTCCTCCGAATTCTGCGTCATCATTAAGTCCTGCCTCAGCAAGGGGGAACACTAACTATTCTGGATCAACTCTCCGAACCCCTAAAAGGGCAAACAAACAGCATTTCAGCCCAAACAGATCAAACACGGGTGTAGCTGAACAACGGTACTCTACTACTGATCACTATTTCCCAGAATCACTGCATTACTGCCCCAATAACACTGAATCGGATACCCACAGATATAACTGATTCTCACAAATACTGATACTGGTGCCCTCAGGCCTGATACTCAAACTTGCAAACTGGTAGATGCACTCCCTGTAGAGATACACTCTAAAAGCACATAGCAAGTAAATGAGAGCCAATACACCCCTATGTTGGGGTAGGGTTTCCCTGTCCTATTTTGTCAGGAGCTAGGGTTTCACTACGCACGCAGCAGTTTCAAACAACCTATATCAGGTAGGCAACCTGTCCTAGTTTGGAATGGTCACTATGGATTCCAAATATGCACTAGGTCGAATGGTCAAAAAGGGTGCCCCAGTAAAACCGGGGTTTGTGTTCCCATGCTGTCAGAGCCCATAACCGGTCAGCCTTATGGACATGCCTAGACAAGACAAGCCTCTGGCAAACCGTTCAGGAATGGCAGATGGCAAACATGGTGCCCTAGGCGCACCAATGCACATGCAATGCAAAGAGACACATAAATGAAATCAAAACAGGATATCACGACTTCGAGTCAAGCTCTCTAATTCCCCAGCAGAGTCGCCAGAAACTGTAGACGCGCCCTTGGGCTTCACTCTACAGTTCGGACTCCCTTTTGTTGTCGGTTCTTAATCTGAACCAAAGAGTCCCAATCCGGCAAATCGTTTTGAGAAAAACATATTTTTTGAAAGAAGTGCCAAACATGGACTGCTTTGCCAGATACAGAGTCGCCACCTAAATATTTTATTTTGGGAAATTTAGGAAACCCTAACTCGGTGCCAAAGGCCATGTGTCCGTCATCACCAAAGTTGCCTCGGCTCGGGAACTTGGGTACGATTGGGGAAGGTCAGCTATGAGCACCCCCTCTCGCCCGATCCGAAGATCGGCCTCTACTAACCATGATATCCGATTTTGAAAACGTTATGTGTTCTTATCCCGATTAATTAGCTAGAATTACTATGTGATACGCACAGCAAAACAAGTATAGACTAGATCGCCTAATTTGGAACAAAGCACTGCATATCTGTTTGTTTGGAAACGTTTTGAAATTTGCTACTCGCAAGTAGGCTAAAACACGGATTTCAACGAGTTGTTCCAACTCAAACAATCCAACCTTCACCCACAGGCATTTAGGCAGTTTATCACATAAGCATCTAGCCACATGGTAAGCATGCTGTCATGGTACCATTCACACGCATGTGGTATGCTAAAGCATAAATACTTACAAAGTACTCCATGCCAAAATAAAAACATGTTAGCGATCAATGCATGATCCAAGTCCATGTTAAGTGCCTAATGCATCACATGCAAAATGTCACTAGAATGGGCTTGGCTAATCTAAGGATGGCATGTGAGATGCACAGGAAGCATGTATTCAAGTTAAATTTGAAATATAATGCAATTAGCATGATGTGCCGAGCCCGGTGCATGCAATACTGACAAATGATGCACACATGCATAACATGGGGTATGCTAAAGTAAACATGTCCTAATACTAACCATCAAAGCAGGTAAGTAAAAGGGAGAAAGAAGTGGGGGTTGGAAGACATTCACACACTCACCCACACTTATTACAAACTTGCCATCGCTCGGAAGGACCGAAAGAATAATACAGATTGAATAAATAATCAACTATCCTAGCTAATTACTTATCACAGACCAACTAAATTAATTAAGCAAATTAATTAATCTAATTTAAGCAATAAACAGTCCTGGAGTGAAGACCCAATGCAGTGCGCGCTCGGTTTTGCTCGGAAATCTGCCACCATGCACAAGATGCCTCTGTTTTCCCTGCTCTGCTCCTCTGGAGACTGCCAAAGCCTCAGGGTTTACTCTCTGCATGCTGAGAAACACCACCGGCTGAAGGAGAACACCACCGGCTATGTAGAATGGTCACCGGCCATGAATTTAATCCACCGGCCAAAAATGATAGCCGGTCGGCACTGTATTTAGCCGACCGGACAAAAATTCCTGCAAAATCTGGTTTGACAGCAGCAGAGGGCAATACTTGGCATGGCAATGCATTTCAAGCAATGTATGCACCAATCACACCCCATATCATGTTTATGACTCAAAGGGACATGAACCTTGGTTCTCGGACCACCAATCGCGCATTTCCATGCATGATGGCCCAAGAAGCCAAGTGTGCACATTTAATATGGAATACAATGCACATGATCAAACCAAGGGGAACTCAACCTCTATCATAAGCAATTCAAGAGGCCAAGTATGCATGCTAATGCAATGCAACCTAAGCATGTTAGCTAGCATGCAACATGGAGATGCAAAGAAGCATACAAAACATGCAAGGCATGAGACAATGCAACCAATAAGCATGCAAGGTACAATGTGGGTGTTTAAGCATGCGAGCAAGCATGTGACTTCATTCAATCATGTAAGTTCGAACATGCAACACCTCATCAATATGCTACAACATACAAGGAGTACATGCAACAAGCAAAGAGGTGGACTTAAACATGGTTTAGGCAGCCCTTACTAGGCCTAAAACAGTGGCCAAAGTGCTCAAAAATGAAGGACTAATAGGCACACAAACATGCATGCAAATGATCTCCAACACTTCAAGCATTAAAGAGCAATTCTCAAGCACACTCAAGAGGATGCAAACATGGACATATGGCGTGCATTAAGCTCTAAAATCATGTTAAGATGGTGCCAAACCAAGCAAACAAGATAGGCTAAACATGCAACAATGGTCCAAACTTAAGGCTAACAAGCCAAAATGCAAAAGAACTATACAATGCAAGCCTTGGTCGACCAAAAACAGCCAAGGGCAGACCTTAAGCATAGCAAAACAAGTACAAAAGCTTCACAAAGCTAGGCCTAATACATGCTTGAATAAGGGTTAAAACCTAGATACATGTTATGGCAACAAAATGGCATTACAAGGCATGTATGCTAAGCAAGCATGGGGTACCAAAACCATCTCAATACAATGCTATATTATGACAAAATAAGCATGAAAATCAATTAAGGCATGGCCAACACACACTTAAACTAGATGCTCCCTCAAGAGGCGAAAATGGCCCTTTTCAAGGACATCAAGGAGAGGGGGTGGCCCTCTCCTTCCTAGGACCTCAAGGCACCATCCTCACCTCTGAAATCCCTCAAGACTTCAGTGGTGAGGAGGCCCAAACACTATGGTCCTGAAGCTCACACAAAATGGCACAAAACAAGGGCCAAACAAGGCTTAAGAGGGGTCAAACAACCTCAAACCACAAAACACTCTTAACAAACTATTTAGAGGCCTTAAAAACAGAACTTTTATGTGTTATATGCAAAACCAAAAAATAATTGCAAGATAGGTAGAAAAGCTTTGCAAAAATGGGAAATAAAGGGATAAACTTCTTACCCTTGAAGACCCTCTTCAATAATGGAGCTCCAGCAGCTTCTTTAGGTTGAAACCAGCTCCAAAACTCCAAAATAACCCTCAAAGGCCTCAGCTCCAAGAGATGGCGTGATGGTGGGTGTTTGTGAGCAAAAATGAGACAAAACACACACTAGAGAGAGATATAGAGATAGGATATAAACCAAACCCTAACCCTAGAACTCAAACCCTAAAAATGGCTGTCTAAAATGTCTAACTTTTTTCAACCCCTCAAAAAGGAGAGAAAGCTTCTCTTTATAGAGCTTTTTAGTCTTGTAAGCTTACAAGACAAGCTTCTAAAGAGAGATCCCTCCATACAAGTGTATGGAGGGGAGCCAAATGCATGCCAGCTGTGAGAAAATATCTGCAAAAGCAGATGCACAGTAGTCGGCCGGCCAAAAATGCAATTGACCAAAAAAAGATAGCCGGCCGGCCATCTATAGTGCCGGCCGGCCAAACATTTGGGCGGTGGCCACAAAACACAGCCGGTGGCCTCAAGCCCTTGCCGGTGATAGGTGGGGATGGTCTACAAGCCCTACCTTGCCTCTCAAAGGCAAAACACAATTGTTTGGTGCAAAACCAGACACAAAACAGTCGAGTTGAGAGATCCTGAGGCGAGGCGGGTAGCCAAAACCTCCGAGAACTCAAGACGAACACAAACATGGGTGATCACCGAATGTTCAAGCGGTGACGTCCAAGTCTTGAGGACGGTCAAAAATGGGGTGTCTACACCCCGATAACATCCAATCTTTTTGCCTCTAGTTCCAAGGTGGCTTTTAAACCAGCGATATACGATTCATATTTTGCTTCATTATTGGACACCTTGAACCAGAGTTTGAAGGCTAAAGTATATGGGAGTCATTGGGTGCCATTAACAACACACATATCCCATAACCATACTGATTGGACGCTCCGTCAAAGTACAATGTCCAAGTCTCTTCCTTAACTTGCACAATGGCTTCATCTGGGAACAAGTACTCCACCACTTCATCCCCCTCTACTGGGTGATCTTCCAGGAACTTCGCTACAGCTTTTCCCTTGACCGACTTGCGGGTAACATACTTGAGATCAAATTTGGAGAGAAGAAGCAACCAACGGGCTAACCTACCCCGTAAGCGTTGGTTTCTCAAAGAGATATTTAATGGGATCTAATCTCGAAACCAGAATTACAGAGTGAGATAACAAATAGTGCCTCAACTTCCTAGTAACCCACACTAAGGCTAGGCAAGCTTTCTCCAATGGAGTGTAGCGGGTCTCATAATCCAGCATTTTCTTGCTCAAATAGTAAATGGCTTTCTCCACCCTATCCTCAGATTCCTAAACAGGCATGCATCCCATTGTGGTGTCTGTCACTAACAGGTACAAAATCAAAGACTTACCAAGCTCTGGCGGTGATAACACCAGCGGATTCTGAAGGTACTGCTTAATCTGCTCAAAGGCAAATTGACATCGATTATCCCATCGAAATTTCTTTCCTTTCTTCAGGAGACCAAATAGTGGTTCACAAGTCATGGTTAATTTAGAAATAAATCATCTTATGAATTGCACTTTACCCAGAAAGCCTCGTATCTCCTTTTCAGTCCTTGGTGGTGGCATTTCTAGGATGGCCTTGATTTTGGAAGGATCTACTTCAATGCCCCTCTATGTGATCAAAAAGCCCAGCATTTTCCCTACTGTTACGCCAAAAGTACATTTCTGCGGATTCAACCTCAACCTGTATTCTCTGATCCGTTGAAAGAATTTCTTTAAGGCGGTGTAGTGGCCCTCTTTTTCTTTGGACTTGGCAATCATATCATCCACGTACACCTCGACCTCTTTATGGATCATATCATGTAAAATAGTGGTCGCAGCCCTCTGACAAGTAGCCCCTGCATTCTTTAACTCGAACGGTATAACCTGAAAGCAGTAGATACCCCACGACGTAGTAAATGTAGTTTTCTCTCTGTCCTCGAGCACCATCAGAATCTGGTTATACTCGGAAAACCCATCCATGAAGGACAACAATGCATGGGCCACAGTAAAGTCTACCAACTCGTCAATATGCGGCAGTGGAAAATCATCCTTCGGACTAGCCTTATTCAGATCCTTGAAGTCGACACAGACTCTGATTCTGCCATCCTTCTTTGGGACTGGAACAATGTTGGCCAACCACGTCAAACACTCAGACACAAGTAAGAACCATGCCTCAATCTGTTGGGTAACTTCTTCCTTGATCTTCAAAGCCCAATTTGGGTGAACTCTGCGCAGCTTTTGCTTGACGGGTCGGGCCTTAGGGTCAAGAGGGATCCGATGTTGTTTAATCTCAGGATCAATTCCAGGCATGTCTTCGTAGGACCACGTGAAAACATCTTTGAAATCTTTTAATAAAGCGACTAGGTACTCGTGTTCCTCCGAAGACAACGTGGACCTGATCTGGACCAAACATAGATCCTTCTCAGTACCCACATTAATAGCAATGATTTCATCAGCATGAGGCTTTGCAAACCTCTCCTCCTCTTAATTAATCAAGTTTTTCAAACCCAGAGGAAATCCTTCCTTTTCATTTTCATTAAAATTCTGAAAATCTTGGTCAATGCAATAAATAAGCGGCACAGAGAAATACTCATAATCGGCAGCATTCTCATTCATAAGATCCAGCTCTTCAGTTACAATTGACTCAAAAGTAAAAGAAAAAGAAGACCTGGACAAGACCTTGGCATCCGGGTTATCACCCCCAAGAATACCAGACTCGGACTCAGAAGAACCAGAATCTGATTCCGACTCCACAAACTCTGTTGAATCAGATTCTAGCTCATCACCTGACTTAGAACTAGACAAGTAGCCCTCCTCTAGCTGCCAGATAAGAGATAATGCCTCTGATGCATTCAAAATGCTGCTAGATGGGTTCGCACCCAGTTGTTCCCCAATCATGGAGATGGTAAGGTTATCCCCCAAGTTCTCTGAGTCAGCCGCAAGATCTGTAAGGAGACATGTCAGTACTGCCCCTACTCCATGCTCGTTGTTGTTTGAGTCACTTTCCATGCTCTGTTTAGCTTCAGCACTTGGTTCAGCCTTTTCCTCAGCATCACTATCTTGCAACTGCAGGTCGAAGAAGATTTTGAATTCAAGGACACATTACTTTATGAAATTCATCCACGGTTCAAGAAAGCTGCAAAAGGGGAAATCTTTTCCCTTCCGAACAAAGCAGCCATTCAACGTTCCCCGGATTGGCCTGTGAATAAGCTCATAGTGTTTCTCGGCCTGCTTGGCTCTGGCTCTGGCTCTGATTTCTTCTACTTTCCTAATCTAATCTTCTTTGGTGGGTACATAATCCAGACCAAAGGCACACGGATTGTGCGGCACATTAACCAAAGCTATGACACCTTTCCGGCCACTTCTTCTAAGTCCCATTCCTGAATTGGGCACTGACATACATGCCCTCATCTGCTGGCAAAATGGTCTGTACTACTTGAGCCTCAGCCAGAGTGAACCCGGAAAGAAAAACATCCTCCTCGTCGTGTGTGATTTCTAACACTAGTGTAGTCACCACTGGCAGCAGATGGATGGACGAATTCCCGAAAACAATCGCCACTCTCTTCCCGTGGGGGTACTTCAACATTTGGTGGAGGGTAGAGGAGACTGCTTTCACATGATGCGGCCAGGGCCTCCCTGGCAGTAAGTTGAAGGTGGCCAGGACATCCAAGACATCGAATTTAACATCCTGGTGAGCTGGACTTACTTGGACTCTGATTTGCGCTGTGCTCATAACCTCTCTACTCATATTATCACATACTCGAATTACTTGGGCTGTCGGTCTAAGGCCAATAGCATAAGCTGTGCGAGATGGACAGACGTTGATAGTTGAACCGATGTCTATTAACACCACCGGTACCCATTTTTCTCTACACTCAGTAGATATGTATAGGGGTTTGTTGTGAGCTGAGCCTTCTGGTGGCAGTTCTTTATCAGAAAAGGTTAGGGTTGGCTCGATGCCACCTGGAAAAACTAATCTCACAAGCTGTTCAAGGGTAGTGTCAATGGACAATTTAGTTTTGTCCATTGCTAACAATACAACCTGTCGATACACCCGGGAGGCGATAAGAAGACCCCAGATTGAGATGTCAGCTTGGATTTTCTTCAGTTGCTTTAACAATGCCTCTTCCTCCAACCATTTCTTTTTCTGTTTCTCAACCTCTCTATCTTTCCCAAATGCTTCAACTTGATCTAAGTGCGGTGGCATGAAATACCGCCCAATTCCTGTCATGTGATCTATTTCTTCCACATACCACGTGTTGTTTGGAAGGCACTCACCCCAGTCCTCGTCGATGTGGGCCAAATGTATATCGTCATCCTCCCACCATACACCTCCAATAGCTGACAAACAGTTGTCCAACTCTGTTTGGATCACTCTCATATCACAAGTATCTCCTGCAGGGTGTTGGGCCATTATAGCTTCCTGGTTGTCTTCGACCCTTTCTTGTTCAAACTGCTTCAGCGCAGCTTCCTGTTCTGTGTCCACAGTGCTCACAATGCCCAGTTCCTCAGCCAAATTTTCCACGCCAGTGTTCTCTGGCAGTTTTCCCTTTTCATCAGCCATTCTGGCCATTACAGCAGTTCCTGCTTCCTTTGTCTCTGATTTTGTTTCAGTTACTTCCTCCATGTCCGGTTCATCACTCAACCACCCAAAGTTGCTAATTGATCCATTCAAATCGAACTAGTTAATCTGCACATCCCTTTGATCTTGTTCGTCAAAGAATTGCAGGATGTCTAAGTCCTCCTCAAGTTCCGCTAAATCATCCAACCCTTGGCTCGGGCCATCCTCCCTAACCACATTGACCTCCACTACAATTGGAAATACCACTTCCGACTTGGCTTGATCAATCAGCACAATGTAGCATCTTGGATCGTACACCCCCTTGGACAAGTCCTCAGAGCACTCAGGTAATAGACTCATACTCCCTTCTAAGACCAGCCTTCCTTTTACTGCAACTGTCACCACCACAGGCTTAGGTTAAAGTGCAAACATGTCCATCATGCACAAATCTGTGCTTTCAGGAATGAACACCGTCGGTCTAGGTAGGTAGGAAGGGGTAATATATACGCTAGGGTCGTAGAGGATGGCCAGTGTATGGATTAGGCTTAGATTTTGAGGTAGAGGAACTTGATTGTGGGCCGAGAGAGGGTTTGTAGTTACATTTGGTTTCTAGCAGGGTGCAATCACCTTATTGTCAATGAGGTCTTGAATCTCATGACGCAACTTGAAGCATTGATCGGTGCCATGACCATGCTGCTAGTAAAAAGCACAGTACTTGGCTAGATTGTGTTTGAGTGGGAGAGGATCAGGTAGTAGGCGAGGCTCTAATGGTTTGAGGTGCCCTTTTTTTACCAACACCTTCATGGCTTGAGATAAGGTCATGTAGAGTTGGGTAAAGGTCCTCTGGGATCGAGCAGGGTTGGCTGAAGTTTGTTGAGCTGTATTGGCAAAGGGATTGGCAGTTTTGGTTATGGTGGTGACAACGCTCACATCTGATGGATGCGCAACTGTGCTATCACTAGTGCTTGGATTAGGACTGCACACAAAAGGCCTCTTGGCCTGCTCTTTCTCATCGGTAATCAACCCTTGTTTCATTGCATCTTCAATTTGAACCCCCGTCTCATGAACTCAGTGAATGTGAATAGAGGTAGGACGATCATTTTCTGCAACAACGTCCCGTGCAGATTGCGGACTACCATCCTTATCTGATCTTTCTCGGAAGGCCTGGTGGTCATCATTAAAGCTTTAGCCGTCCACCTTGTCACGAATTCTAAGAAGCCTCCTTCGGCTCCTGGCGCATTGCCTCTAGATCACAAGTCATGACCTCGATTTGTGTGTTGTATGAGCATTGTGCAACAAAGGCCCCAGCCATTTCCTCACAACTCTACTTCACAGAATCCTCTAGCTTCACATACTATATAGCCGCTATTCCCGACATAGTCCGGCCAAATAGTGAGAGCTTCTATAGTCTGGTCAGGCCCATCGGTCGCAGGATGTTTGAAAACAGCCGAAGATGAACCATGGGATCTCCAGAGCCATCGAATCGATCGATGTGTGGCATTTTGAACCTATTTGGCAATGTCACTGCAGAATCGGTATACCCATTTTCTATATCGGGGATAGAATTAACACCTTGTGCTCTTTTGAATAGCTTCTCCAGTTTGTTGACTTTAAACACAGTTGGGTAAACCTCAAATTCAAATGGAGCCTCAGTTTGATACACAGGTGCTTTGGAGGCTTGTGGTAGGATCGACTCTGCCGGATTGCCCTGATTTAGATTGCCCTAATTTTTAGCATGGGCATTAGCAGTATGGGTAGTGGTTCCAGGTGCTGGGATACCTGTAGGAGGTGCATGAGATGCAGAAGCTGCTGCCGACTGTGGTTGTTATTGTTGCAGCCTGTTTATTACCTCAGCTTGTCGGGCTGTGACCTCGGCCTGATGAGCAGTGTCTTACTGCAGGGTTTCAACTATTTGCTGAAGATGATGTATCAAGTCCTCCATACTGACTGGGGGATATTGTGCCATCGGAATAGGCGAACGGTCTCGTACTGGACTAGATGTAGAAGACTGTCCCTAAACTTTACTAGATGCAGGTAAAGTGAGAGGTGACTGCTATAGGAATTGGACCGGTGAACTCTATCTGACTCTCCTCCGTCTGGTAACCGGTGGGAGTAAAGTAAACACAAGTTGTCCCCTAACAAGATCTCCGGCTTTGCAAAGCCTTCTAATACGGATCCAAAGCACTCGAGGGATATTCGAACTTTCCGAAGCTATGGTGTTATACTACCCAGCAAAAAGAAATAAAGCAAAAAGAAAGCAGTAATCAAAAACCGCACAGCATCTCAGCTAATGATATTACCAACACAGATGTAATCAAAGCTATAGGACTACACTCAATACTGAATTCTGCCCCCAAAAACGGATACCCAACTTTCAACTGATACGCACATTCCTATACAATTTCACTGTAAAGCACATACCAGTTAAGTAAGAGCCAAAACACCCCTATGAGGGGGTAGGGTTACCCTATCCTAGTTTTGTCAGGAACTAGGGTTCACTATTCAAACAATGCGGTTTCACGCAATCCTATATTCGGGTGAGCATCCAGTCCTAGTTTGGAACAGTCTCTATGGATTTTCGATATGCAACTAGGCCGAATGGTCAGAAGGGTACCTTAGCAAAACTACCTAATATACCTCTCACACCCAACACCGAGAAGTAAAAGGAGGATCAAACGGTACAGCGGTAGTCCAGATCCAAGGGTTGTGTTTCCATCATAGCAGAGCCTGTGACCGGTCAACCTTTTGGCAAGCTTTTAGGCAAGCCTCTGGTAAACCGTCCAGGAATAGCAGATGGCAAACACAGTGACTTAAATACACCAATGCAAATGCAATGCAAAGAAACATATAAGTGTAGATAAAATTTCATATCATGGATTTCGAGTCAAGTTCTCTAAATCCCTTGCAGAGTCGCCAAAAACTGTGGCTCGGCTTTTTTGCGTCCCCTCTTGGAAGACGAAGAAGCCCTATAGTATCAGACTCTCGCGGTTCTGAATCTGATCTCACAAGTGCAATGTGAAATAGATGAACACCAAAGAGTCCCAATCTGACAAATCTTTTGAAAAATCAATTTTGAATCAAATTGTCAAAAATAGACTGCTTTGCCAGATACAGAGTCGCCACCTAAATATTTTTTAGGAAAATTTAGGAAACCCATGACTCGTGTCAAAGGCCACATGTCCGTCATCCCCAAGATTGTCTCAGCTCGGAAACTTAGGTACAAGAGGGAAAGGTCATGAATTGAGCACCCCCGCTCGCCCGATCAAAGATCGGCCTCTACTAATTATGATATGAATCTTATGTACATTATATGTTCTTGTTCCAGTTTATTAGACTAGCATTACTATAGACTAAATTGCAAAAATTGGAACACTTGATTCATGTTTGTTTTGAAAATTGTTTCGAATATGTACCACCTGAAAAAGTGATCGCTTATAAACATTACTCAAATTATTCCAATTCAAGCAATTAGCCTTTATCCACAGGCATTCAAGCAATTTATCAATTAAGCACTTAGCCTCATGGCAAGCATTCTAGACACGGTAACACCCACATTCGTGAAATATGCTAAAGTGAGTAAAGGCTCACCTAGTACTCCAATCCAAAAGAGAATTGAGTTAGAAAAATGCATGATTCCTAACTATGCGATATGACTAACGCAACACATACAATATGCAATTACTAGGCTCGGCTACTAATATGGCATATGAATTAATTTTGATAGCATGCGGTCTAAGCATGTATTCAAAGAAGCACTAAGCTAACAATGCAAGTTAGAATGATGCGTCGAACCTCGGTGCATGCAATATGAATGGATGCAAACATGAAGTATGTTAAACAAAACATGATGCCCTAAACTAACCAACATAAGCTAGTAAATAAAAGGGAGAAAGACGTGGGGTTGGAAGACATATACATTATTACATTACGCTCTCACGAAGGAGAGTCCGAATGAATAAACTAACTAACTAGCTAACTAATTAAAGCTAAACTAATTATTACAAAACAAATTAAATTAGCTAAGCTACTTAACTAATTATTACAACAAATGAATTAACTATTCTAGTTAACTTAAATAATTACAAGACGAAATCAAACAACTAGTTAACTAACTAATTAATTACAACAAATACTAAACTAAGTATTTAAACTAAACGGGCTCGATACTCAAGAAATGTTCATGCACGTGCTCGGTTTCCACCCGAAAAGGCCACTTTTTGCTTCCAGAAGGTCTCTGTTGCATAGTAGAACACATACACTTTTGTCCACCTCCAAAATAGCTCTGCTCTGCTCAAGAAAGACACTGCTAGACTTTGCATTGGTGACCAGCAGAGGGCCGGCCATCCACTGATGATGGCCTGCCGGCCATGGAAAGTGGCATGGTGGTCACTGCTGCACAGTTCATCTTGCTGCAACAGAGAACAAACAGAGCATGCACAGGGTATTCTCAATGGTTTGTTTGCACAATTCACCTCTCCTTATCATGAATAGATCAAAGGAGAGACAAACTTGGTCCACAAACCATCAACTAAAGCAATTTCATTGCATGAAGGCTTATGCATCAAAGTGTGCAAGTTTAATAAATGCAACAAAATAGGACTCTAACCTCCTCCCTTTGATGAATTGATCAAGGGAAGTGATGACCTTGGAGACTTGAATCATTTCATCACTAGTAAGTATGAAATGGCCCAAGTTTCTATACGTTCAATTAACGTCCAATTGAATACAAAACCAATTATTATCTTGCATCATTTTAGTCCCATTTTAATTACTTCATGTTAATTACCAACCATCCTTTAATTTATTGAGTCCAATGGTGAGATTAAGTCCTCTAAATGGAAAGAAATCTCAAACCAAGTGTTGTCTTAGGCATAAAAGAGACATCATACCATTGGTAATGAACCCCCTAAGGGATTAAACCATTAAGCATGACATCTCAATTTCATGCTTTAAACAAACAAGTTGTTTGAACCACTTTCAAAGCAAAACAAAAGCCAAGAAAGAAGGGAGGTTGCATAGGTGATTAAGAGTGATCACAAGTATGGAAAGCCATAAATAAATGCAATCAACTCAAATAAGATGGTGTCTAAGGCCTAGAACACCAAACTCATAAGGAAAATTACACTACAAGCATGCAAAACAAAGCTCAAATGCAACTATCGACCAAAAATAATGCTAAAACAGGCTAAAATAAGTCCTAAAACATGCTGGAATTAAAATAAAAAGAGCTAGATTAATAAGCTAAAACATAGCACAAGCTAGACTAGTAAGACACAAGGAGGGGAGGCTAACTCCTCCAAATTTGGGATTCCAAACATGATTTTAGCCACTGAAATAGCTCTAAAAAACAATGTTTAAAAGATTAAAAACAAATAGTAAAAAGATAGGAAACACAAGGGAAAATGCCTTCAAAACAAGGTGCAAAGAAGGGTGAACCACCCCCTCAATCTTTAGTGGCCTTAAAACCCAAGCTTCAGCCCAAAAATATAGAGTTTTTATAGCCCAAAAACAGTTGGAAAATAGCAAGAATAATAGCAAATTAAACAAAGAAACAAACAAAGCCTTATACCTCTTGAAGAGAGGACCAATTCTAGGAAACAAATCAAGACAACACACTTCAAGAGCTCAAACTTAGCTCAAAAGTACCTCAGCTCAAAGATGAGAATGTTTGGTTAAGAGTGTATAGGTAAAGATTAAGGATATGTAGGCAATAGTGTAGAAATTCAGAAGAGAGAGAGAATTATAGATAGAGAGGAAAAATTTTGTTCTAAAATTTTTCTAACCTTAAAACATAAGAGGGAGGCCCTCTATATATAGAAAACATGAATTCCTCTCAAGAACATCTGGCCCTACACGTGGGAGCAGATGCAAACATCTGTGTAAACAGCTGGCACAGCTGGCACAAAATATCTACAAAAGACACTGATGGCCGACCGGCCATCACTGGTGACCGGCAGACCACATCAGTGGCCGACAACCAAGAGTGATGGCCGGCAGCCTAAAGAGGTGGCCAGCAGGCCACTAGAGGCTGCAGGCTTGAAGAACACTGGGTTTGGTCCAAAAATGAGGCAACAGGGGTGTGGGGTTTGAAGGGCTCAAAGTTGTGGCATTTCACAGAGAACTTCGAACACTTGACAAGCATATAAACTCATCATCGGGTGTGCAAGCGATGACATCCAAGTCGAAAGGGCTGTCAAAAATGGAGTGTCTATATATAGCCATGACTTTTATTATTTTTCTAATTTAGCCTATTTTATCATTAAATTTTACCAATTGCATTATAACACATGTTTTGGTTATTTAATTAAACACATCATTAATAACATGATAAAAAAATTAAAAAAAAAAAAAACCATTGTGTAGTTGTGATGAAATTAGCTAAAATTTGCTTACCGTTTTTTTGTGCATTCTAAAATTAATTTTTTATTTATTTAATTTTAGAAGTTTTTATTTATTTATTTACGACAGTACATAATATAGATATTATGCTAATACAAATAAATGTAAAGAGATATTATGAAGTGTATTTAGAATCTTCATATTTATGATATGTTATTTGAGTTCAAATTTTGTCAAAAGTCATATGAAAAGATAAGTTTTTTTGCTCACATCCATTAATTTAACTGATCATAATTGACTAAAATCAATTTTATAATAAAGATATCAAACTATCAAAGCAACTAAGAGGACAATGATTTAAATGAATGTGATTCAAAATATTTCAATAGTTAATAATTTGGGTGAGAGGGGAGTGGTGGGTACCAAGGCCTTACGAAAGAAACTTCCTAGAAAGAAAGTTTGTTACAAAAATAGGGGCTCATTTTCTAGTTAAAAATTGGCTAAGAGGGCAATGATTGAGCAGTAGGAGACATTTTTCAAAAGTACATAAACAAATATATTTTTTATTTTATCTAATTATTTTAGTTAATATATATATATATTTAACAAAAACATTTACAATTAGTTGGCCACGTAAGTACTTCATGGGAAAAATCGTTTGCCTAGTCCCTCTTGACTCTTTAATTGTATTGTTGCCAAGCCTATTGGAACATTAAAATTAGGGGAAATTACCAACCAAAAAAAAAAAAAAAAATCCAGGGTTTCGTGTGTTTTTCAAATTAAACCCCATAGTTTCAATTTTGGCAAATTAAACCCTGGAGTTTCTTCCGTGTTTCGATGTGAACCCTCCGTCTATATCCGTTTGATTGAACTAACGAAATTTAGGCAACATTCTCAGATTCAAGCACACATGTTCAAACAGTTGTATCTCCCTCGTCATAACTCCGGTTCGCCTCATTTTTGCGTCATTGGATTCACCTCATTGCCTAGTTTGCATTCCATCCCTTATACAACTTGTTCCACGTCTTTTTGTGTGCCATTGAAACTTCGAAAGTTGAAAAAAAATAAGATTTTTCTCTCTTTAGGAAAAATTTTCAGATTCAAACACACATGGTCAAGCACTTGTATCTCCTTCGTCGTAACTCCGTTTTACCTCATTTTTGCGTTTTTGGATTCACCTCATGGCCTAGTTTTCGTTTCACCACTCATAAGTGTTGTTCCACCTCTTTTTGCATACTGTTAGAGCTCTGAAATTTGGCCAAAAATAAGATTTTCTTTCTTCGGAAAAAATTTTCATATTCAAACCCATATACTCAAGCACTTATATATCCCTCATCGTAACTCCATTTCGCCTCATTTTTACTTTGTTGGATTCACCTCATAGCCTAGATTTCATTTCACCCCTCATGCACCTTATTCTAGCTCTTTTCATATGCCGTCAAAGCTCCAAAAGTTGGCCAAAAAAAAAAAAAAATTTCCTCCTCTATTTTCTATCTCCATGCTTCTTCCTTCCTACTTTCTTTTCACAATTATGCTCTTTTTTCCTTTTCCTCCATGGTTCTTCCACCGAGCTCGTAGTGGCCACCGAACCTCCGACGGTGGCGGTGTCGTCGAGTATGAAAGTATATGACTTACAAGAACGGAAAGAAACATAAGAGTAGGGGAAGGGCCATGAAGGAAGAGGAAAAGAGAGAATAATTGTGGAAAATAAGGAGGAAGCAAGAAATATGGAGATATAAGATAGACCCCCCAAAAAAAAGGGAGAAAAATCTTATTTTGGCCAACTTTCGGAGCTCCGACAACATGTAGAAAGAGGTGGAACAAGACGTATCAAGGGTGGAAAGAAAACTAGGCTATGAGGTGAATTCAACGACACAAAAATGAGGCAAAACGGAGTTAGGACGAAGGAGATACAAGTGCTTGAATATATGTGTTTGAATCTGAAAATTTTGCCAAACAGAGAAAATTTATTTTTGGCTAACTTTCGGAGTTCCAATGGCACACAAAAAGAGGTGGAATAAGGCGTATGAGGGATGGAATGAAAACTAGGCAATGAGGTGAATCAAACGACGCAAAAATGAGGCGAAACAGAGTTACAACGAGGGAAATACAAGTGTTTGAACATGTGTGCTTGAATCTGAGAATTTTGCCCAAATTCTGTTAGTTCAATCAAACGGATATCAAAGGAGGGTTCACATTGAAACACAGAAGAAACTCTAGGGTTTAATTTGTCAAAATTGAAACTATGGAGTTTAATTTGAAAAACACACAAACCCTGGGATTTTCTTTGTAATTTCCCCTTAAAATTATGATTTGGCTAGATAAAATGCCTAATACGCACAATATAGAAAGCCAGTTGGAGTTGCTATTATGAAAGAGATTCATAACTCGTTTGGCATCCAATTAAAAAAGTCGCATTTTTTTCTCGGAATTTTTTGTCTTTAGTAATTTCCTTTTCAAATTTGTGTAAAATTTCTTTATGTGTTCGGTCTGTTTAGTATAGATGAATCTAAAAAGTAAAACAAAACAAAACAAAACAAAACAAAACAAAAAAATAAAATAAAAATCTAAAAAAAAGGTTTATAAAAGATATGAAAAAGAAAGAAAGAAAGAAAGAAAACCTAGTTTGGTTTACACTGTTTTTTCTGAAAATAGAAATTTTTGTTTTTCGTATTTTTGTTTTTTTAATTTTTAGTGAGTTTTTGATATATTTTACGATTTTTTTTTATTTTTTAAATAAACATAATCTAGATATAGTTAAAAAGTATAACATTTATGAAAAACTTTAAATAATTCACTAAATACAATAATAATAATAATAATAATAATAATAATAATAATAATAATAATAATAATAATAATAATAATAATAATAAAATTTAGTATATTTTTATATTTTGTTGTATTTAATAATTTTTTTAAAAATATTTTTATACAAATTTTATACCTTTTAATTATATCAAGATTTAAGTGGATCTAAAAATTAATAAATAAAAAAAAATATTTTTAAAAATTACTAAAAATACAAAAATATGAATTAAAAATTCAAAAAACTAATTTATGTTTTAGTAATATATATATATAGCTTTTCTTGTTCCTCTAATCGAGTAGATTCTAAGAATTTAAAGTTTTTTGAATTCTTTTTCAAAAAAAAATTACTAAAAATGAAAAATGAATAAAAAAATTCATTAAAAAAAGTCAATTCCAAACACCCACTTACTGAAAAGAAGGTCTTTAACGAAAGAACAATATTAGAGACGTTAAAAAAATTACCAAATATTTTACATAATAGTCACATAAAATGTGAGACCTGTGTTTGGGAAGCCACCACCTAAATTTTTTATCTCATTTTTTCCACTAAAAGACAAAAGTTTTACAAAACCAAAACATCCAAACAAAATATCACATCCAACCCCATAATCATTTCACTTACAAACATCACATCCAACCACATAAAAACTCAATTATCTTCCCAAACACTAAAAATTTTTTATCTCATAAAAACCTACATCTCCTAAAATCTACATAAAAACTCACTTCCCAAACACCCACAATATTAGAACGTACAGAATCTTCACCTATATGAATATCAAGAAGTCTAGGTGCACAGACGACCGAATACAAATTTGAACACAGAAAACTGTGCATTCGGTCGTCCAGCTAGACGACGGACTAGAACTTGTCGACGGCGACTGTCATCTTGGCTAGAGTTTTTCAATCACGATTGTCATGGTGTTATCCAGTTGTCCGGACGGACGTCTAGCAAGTCACCTGGTAAAACAGTTTCTACGTTTAATTCTGTATTGTCATCTAGCATTGTTGATATGAATATTGTGTTAATTTTTTATAATTTTTTCAAATCGGGGGACACAGTTTCTAGATAGAAAGCGACTTCCTGAATGTGATTGGAAACATTTTGAAAGACAATAATTTAGGTGTGAACTTTTTTTTTTTTTTTTTTTTTTTTCCGTAGGTGTGAACTTTCAAGTCTTTAAGATTGACATTTCCTGGAAAAAAAGGTCTGTCACCATTACCCCAAAGAATCATGGTGAGGAAGGAGTGGTGGGTATCAAGTTATACTTTCCAGCTAAAAAGTAGCTGGAAATTTCTTGGAAACTTATTGGAAAGAAGGTTTGTAATGAAAAAAATGTGGTCGAAAACGTTTCGAAGGACAATAATTTAGGTGAGAGTATGAGAGCTAAGATGACTTAACTATTAAGTTAAGGATTAAATTTATTTTAACCCCTTGTAGTTTGGAGTCAGAATATTTTACATTCTTATCATTTAAATGTAGCCAAAAAATTTCTATGTCATTTTAAACTAAAGTGCTACTATTAGTTTTTCTATCCAAACTAATAAAAAATGTATTACACACACCAATTTTGAGAGTAGATTTTGTTTTGTAAAAAATTAGAATGAAATTAATACAAGAGAAGGATATTTTTACTCCCATTTTCTCCAAACTTAAAATTAGATTAATATGTTAATTAAAATAAAATAAATTAAAATATAATTAAGAATTGATTTAAAATATAAAATAAACAATAATTAAGAATTGATCTAAAATGTAATTAAATTAAAGTTAGATTAACATGTTAGAAATTATAATAAATAATTAAGAATTTAGGATTAATTGTGATCTAAAATATAATTATATTAAAATTAGATTAAAAAGTTATTAATTACATGAAATAGTTGAATATTTTGGATTTATTCTGATCTAAAATATAATTAAATTAAAAATAGAATAAAAATTTAAGAATTACAATAAATAATTAAGAATTTATAATTAATTGTGATTTAATTGAATTAATACTAGACATTATAAATTATGTATATGAGAGATGAGAGAGAGAAAATAATAAAAATATATTGAGGGTATTATAGTCATTTCACATCTATAGTCAACGGTGTTAATTGTTGCATTTTTGTCGAAACCACATGGGGACATATGACTATTTTTAAAAGATAGTGAATAAAGTCCAAACAAATCATATCACAGGAAGGTAAAATAAATTTAGTCAAAAAAATAAAAATAAAAATTTTGTGTTAAAGGCCACAATTTTTTAAAGATTTAATCAGATAATGTCTCATTTTTATATGTAAGTTTTCCAATAATCTTGAGCCTATGAGATAGGAGTAGTGGGTGTCTTTACCAACGAAACTTCGTGACATAAGGATTATTGAGTAATTTGTTGTTGATGAACGTTTTGAGAAACAAATATGGCAGATTTTGGGTGGGTGATTGTGTGATAAAAAATAATTTGTATAGTATGATATCCATATATAAAATAAATATAAATCGCAAAATGAAGATTCCCAAACAATGGAACTTTATAGTTTTTGTAAAATAATTCTATGTATATTTGTAGGAGAGAAATATTTTGTTGGGCCATTTTAATATTTTTGGTTATTTATTTATTTTATTTTGTGACATTTTGTCTTGTCCATGAATGAGAATTATCGGAAGGTCATGGGCTTGGTGGTGAGTTAGTATTTGGAGGTTTTGAGACTCTCCATTTTCTCTAGTTTAATGGCTTATTATTTTTGGTGTAATTTGTAAGATCCTAGTAGCCTATAAATTATTTATCTTATCTACTCATTTCTATACCAACTCTTTTAACACTTGAGAAATTACTAGCCAAAGAATGATGTTTTTCTTGGTGGAGCTTTAGGTTCACCATTTTATACAGAGTTGGCCTGAACTATACGACAAGTAGACAGGCTGTTGTATTTCAAAGAGGGCAAGTTAGAGTTTAGTAATTGCTGCATTGATAGTTGGGTTCTTTTTACTGCAGTAGTTTTGATCTCTTTAAAGAAAACGAGATATTTGTGTCTTAGCCTGATCTATTTATCTCTCTCTTTTTCTTTTTCTTTTTTGTATTATTTATTAATAAAATATAATTTTTTTTGATATTTTCACCAGCATATTTCATTTTTTAAACTTTTTCAATTGATTTTTATATGAATAATTAGAAAATGTTTTCTAGAAATTGAAAAGTTCAACAATTGAGGGACTTCCAATTCTAAATTGTGAAACTTCTTAAAACTATGAAAAATCGAAGTTTTGGAAAATCTATCCATAAATCTCATATGGGAGAATGTTGATCCATTTAATCCTAAAATTTTCTTATGTACCAATTAGTTCCTTTTCTTTCGAAAATTTATATTTATTTGATTTAGTGCCATTAGGGTCGGCCCTGGACATAGGCCCACCAGGCCATGGCCTAGGGCCCCTAAAATAGATCCAAAAAAGAGGTCCCCTCATATTATTATTTAATATAATATATTAGGTATGTTTTAAGTCTTAAAAACAATCGAAGAAGGCTCAAACTAACTTAAAATAAATTGATCCATTTAAAAAAATTAGCATTGTTATCCATTGACAATAGACCCAAAAAAGGGCCCCCCTCCTATTATAGTTTAGTGTAATATATTAGGTATGTTTTAAGTTCAAAAAAAATTAAGGAAGGCCCAAACTAATTTAAAATAAATTGACTCATTAAAAAAATTGAAATACCCATTTAAAATAATTAGCATTGTTATCCATTGAAAATGATTTTACAAAAAAACTAGATTATGCAATATGATTGATTTATTTGCTTCTAAAAATGTAAGAAAAGCAAGAATCAAGCGATACTTATTAGTTGTTGTAATGTAATACTAAGTATTTTTTGTGATTTTGACTCAAATCTTTTGTCATTTACCTTCATTTTTTTTTTTTTCATTCAATGAAAAAAAAAATATGAAGGACCCCATAAATTTATCAGTTGATTATCAACTTTGGGCCCCGGAAATCTTAGGGCCAGGCCTGATTGCCATTTGAGTTTAAGTGAATGTCCTTTTGTGATTTATTTTTCTAATTTTCTGATTCGGTTTTTTGGATGGGGATAGAAAGGTAAGATGTGCAACATTCTTTTCAGGGAAATTGGTAACTGAAGTGTTGATTGTCGAGCGTGAAAATCTACATTTCTGTTAGTGTGGTTTTCTGGTATTACATTGGAGTGTTACATTAGAGTGTTACGTTCGAAAAAATACACTAAGGAGTTTTTGTGCATTACATTGATTGTGTGTTACGTTTGGAAAAAAAATACATTAAGGAGCTTTTTTGTAATTTTACGTTGTTACGTGTGAGAAAAGTATACTAATTAAGGAGTGTTTTAGTGTATTACATTGAAGTATTACGTTTAGAAAAAGTATACTACGGAGTTTTTGTGTGTTACATTGATTGGAATGTTACGTTTGGAAAAAAATATACTAAGAAATTTTTTTGAATGTTATATTGTTACATTTGAGAAAAGTATACCAATGAGTTTTTTCGTATGTAAGATTGGTTGGAGTGTTATATACTAAAGAGTGTTTTTGAAATGTTACATTGTTACGTTTGAGAAAAGTATACTAAAGAGTTTTTTAGTGCATTATATTGGTGTGTTATGTTTTTGAAGTGTTACATTATAGAGTTACGTTTGAGAAAAATACACTAATGAATGTTTTTGAAGTGTTACGTTTAGTAATTTCAACATTATGAGAAACTCACATTTGTCTCTCAACATATAACACACGTATGTTTTTACCTGACCTTTTATGTAATTCACACTAGAATGAGACATTTGAGTCCATAAGAAAGAATGAAAGACAAAACAGATTATAAGATCACTATTTAGAATTTATTAGTGTTTCAACCAAAATATAAATCTTTCTATTTTTCACCAATTAAAAAAAGGGAAAATTATTGGAAACTCCCATTTTGGAGAGTTGTAGTCTACCAAGTCTCATTTTAAAATTAATAGACGTCCAAGTCCTATTTTTTTGGTAATGTGATCCAAAGGATCCCATTATGTAATTATGGAATGGTTTTTTCTGACAAATGTACCTTTTTTTTTGTGGTTGAAACGTGTGGGTCATAAATAACGTGCACACCCCTACATACACTACTAAACCGAAAAAAAACTATAGTAAGTTTTTTCCAAACGTTACATACACCCACATCATAAAAAAGTTATAGTAAGCTTTTCCCAAACGTTACATACACCCACATCATAAATGTGGGCTTTAGTAAGCTTTTTCCAAACGTTACATACACCCACATCATAAAAAAGTTATAGTAAGCTTTTCTCAAACGTTACATACACCCACATCATTCAAACATAATATCACCAAACCCAAAACAGTAAGTTCATGGGCAAAATTGTCCACCCCCAAATAATGGGACCTTTGGGTGTACAAAATTAAATATGGGACTGATTAGATTATAATCCCATCTTTTAGAATTTATGGGTCAATTCCCCTTAAAAAAAAAATGTATTTCACACCAAAATAAATAAATATGAACAAAATAGACCTTGCAAATTTTGGTCCTCGCGATTGCTTCCTATTGTAATTTTCAACCTTCTCCAAATTTTAGACTCTTTAAACATTATTATATTTATAGGAATAATACATCTACAATTTATCTACGTTTTGTATACTTTTAGGATATAAGAATTGATAAAAAAAATTATCAATTCATATTGATATGTCTGGAACACCCTTATAATTGTAGTGATTGAATTTTTTTCTTATGAATATTGTTATTCAAATCTAAAAGTCAAATTCAAAAATAAGACATACTTTCAGACCTAGTAATATGTTAAGAAAATGGTTAGTTGATAATATTATCAACCAAACATTTTCTTAACATATCACTGAATCTATAAAATGAGTTCAAAAGTAAATTTGTATATCAAAATTTTTTTTTTTTTAAATGTTATTACTATTGATACTAATACTACTATTGCTACTAGCAGTAATAATAGTGCTAACTACACAAATTGACAAATTATCAATCCCCCAAAGACGATTCGATTTATGATTTTTTATTTTTTATTTTTTCAAAAATAAAGACCAATCAGTCTATGCGCATGCTCTTTACATTAGACAATTTTGTAATAATTAATTTTTAATATATTTAAACTAGTGTTACCCGTACTATGCACGGAACTTTATAAATTTTTTATAAAAAATTATTATAATTATTTTGAAATAATTTAATATTTTATTTTGTGGTATACATGAAATTTATAAGTTAACTTTTATATTTATAACTTTTTAAATTATTAGTTTAAAATATTAAAAAATATATATATATTTATTTAGTACAATTTTGATAATTTGTATTACAAAAAAATTAAACTTGATTAAATGGGTTATGACATACCTCTTCTTATTATAAAAATATACAAATTTAAAAGTTATAATTAAGACAAATATACAATTTTATTATTAAATGTGAAGTGAAGTGATGTTTCTATTACTAATCTAATAATTTAAGTTGCATTTCTTTTGATTTCAATTTTATAATTAAAAATACAGTATGAATACGGATTTCTAATCTTTAAGAATAAGAAGGTTTCAAAATATTTTCAAACTTTCATCATTTTCTTTTAATTTTTTTTTATCTAATTTGATTTTAAATTTGAATAAAAATTTTGATTTGTTATGAATTACTGTAACTTTTTCATTAAATTTTTATCAATTTTTAAAAGAACTTTAATTATTATCCCAATTTTCTTTTCTTTTCACCAATTTTGATAGAAAAAACAATAATTTTCAACATTTCATTTTTTAAAATTTTCATAAAATTATCATTTGATATAAAAAAAACATTAAGGGTTGGAGATTGTTTTAATTGGAATTATAGTGAAATAACATCTTGAAATAGTCAAAATTTGAGTATGTGGTTGGTTAAAATGTATAATTTAATTAATTTTCTTCTCATATTTGTATAAAAATTGATTCTTATGACTACATCATTATAAGTCAGATTATGGAAAAAAATTTGAGGTGTCAAATATTTTCCATTTGTAAATATCCTATATATTAAAAAATAAAAAAATAAAAAAGAAAGAAAAAAATTTGTGCAGCTTTTAGATATGTGTTTATAGGTTTGGTTTTATGGACATAAACAATTGATGTTTCAATTTAAAAAATTAAAAAGTAAACAAAAATATAGATTGGGTTTTTTAGAGATAAAAGAAGTCATCTAACTCTTCTATATATTATTTAAGATGGACTATTTTAATCACATAAAAAAATAGAAATTATATTTTGAGATTATCCCTATATATTATACTATTATATACAACTATAGTTGTAATAAATTAAATTATATATATGAAAAATTATATTAAGCTTTCATTTTTAATTAATTGAATTATAATTAACAAACGAACAAATAGCAGTAATTGTATAATGAGATAGATAATGGATAAAAATAAAGAACACAATAATATTTAAAAGTTATAAATTTACCTAGTTATACAAAAATCTAATGCTATAGTAAAATCTTGAATTCTCAATAAATTTTCATATTTTCTATAAAAGTAAAATGACAATAAAGAATAAAAAATTTTATACCCATTTTTTTTATTTCAACTTTATGGTCTTCATTGAAAAAAATAAAATCCAATCAAAATCCTTGGCACAGAATGAACATAGATACTTCGATTGCAACCATAATCACTACTAATTCTTCTTCACCATGCAAACCTATAAACAAATACATAAACCTCACTAAAACCAAAACCAAACCAACAACAGAGAAAGAGAATCATATAGGAAAAAAAAATAAAATTAAAAAACAAATAAATTTATAGAGTGAGAGAATGTTACTTCCAACAACTTAGACCTCATCTAACCCAATTCATTAGCTCCTCTGCCAATGCCCGTGAAGTCTAGGAGTTGGGATGACTAATCAAATTATTCTTTAAATAAGACTTGAAAATTGATTAATTTGTCCCATTAAGTGATTTAAAATTTTGATAGATATACATCAGAAAAATAGATAATTATATTACTAAATCATAATTCAAATTTAGATATTCTCATTTTTTTTAAATCCATATCTAAATTCTTTTCTTTTTTATTTTTGTGTGATTTCTATTTGTTTTTTTATTCAATTTATTTAAGACGGAGTTGGGGCTTTTTATTTTTTTTAATTTAATTTATTTGTAATTTCTATTTGTTTTTAATTATTATTTTAGGCAAGTTATGATGTGAGTTAGATATGTGATAGACATGTGAGTTTTATTGATTTAAAGTATGATGGTGTGAGATATTTTCAAATTAGATTTGTTTAGATAAACATTAAATATTTTTAAAATTTAAAATTGGATATTGTGATACAAAAAAAGATTTTAACTATATAAATAAAAATTAAATTTATTAATTTTATCTGTTTATATATATATATATATATATATCTGATTTTTATTTATTTATTTATTTTTATTTTTTCTTGGTTATGTTATAATATAATATATAAGATATACAAAGATACCCACAACTTTCATAAAAAATATTATCTGATTTTTTTGGGGAGACAAAAAGAAGGGAAGTTTTAATAATTTTTTTTGAAAATCGGTGAGACTGATTAGGATGGAGAGATTTTGAAATATTTTTGTTATCTTTCCATTTGAAATCCATAAATTAAGGGATAATTATTATTTCTAAAATAATTAAATAAATAAATCAGTCAATAATTTTTTTTTAATCTATTTTATAAATTGAAAAATCAATAATTTTAGAAAATTGATTAATTTGTCTCATTAAGTGATTTAAAATTTTGATAGATATACATAAAAAAAATAGATAATTATATTACTAAATCATAATTGCAATTTAGATATTGTCATATCTTTTTGAGATCCATATCTAAATTTTTATCTTCTTTATTTTTGTGTGGTTTCTTTTCTTTTTTTTTCAATTTATTTTAGATGGAGTTGTGGGTTTCTATTTTTTTTTTAAATTTAATTTATCAATGGTTTCTATTTGTTTTTAACTATTATTATTTAGATAAATTATTATGCGAGTTAAATATGTGATAGATATATGAATTTTATTGATTTAAAGTGTGATAGTGAGAGATATTTTCAAATCAGATTTGTTTAGATAGACTATAGATTTTTAAAATGTAAAATTGGGTATTGAGAGGCAAAATAAACATTTTAACTGAATAAATAAAAATCAAATTTATTAATTTTATCTGTTTGTATATCTGATTTATTTTATTTTATTTTTTTTGTAATATTATAATATAATATATAAGATATAGATAGATATCTTTAAGTTTTAATTTTTTGGGGAGGAGAGAAAAGGAATGCAAGTCTTAATTTTTTTTTATTTTTTTATTTTTTGTGAAAATTGGTGAGAGATTATGATGGAGAGATTATAAAATATTTTTGTTATCTTCTCATTTGAAATCCATAAATTAAGGGGTAATTATTATTTCTAAAATAATTAAATAAAAAATCAGCCAATTAATTTTTTTAATCTATTTTATAAATTAAAAAAATCAATAATTTTATAATGAGATTTTGGAGCTCTTACGAGGCTCCTAATTAAAAACCCTATTTTCCTTATATAATATATAGATATAGATATTTATATTTGTTTTAGATATTTTTTTTAATATACAAATTATTATTTTTTTAGATTTTTTTATAAAAATAATTTAACATTCCCATCACTAACCATAGTGTATGAGAAAAGTTGAAAATGGTGCTGCAATAACTGTGGAAGAAGTCAAAAAGATTTGTGGGTTGAGAGAAGTCAATAAATGTTGAGGGTTTTTTTTTTAAATCAAAAAATTAAAAAATCAAGATTGGGATATTGGAACTCTCACAAGGCTTATGGGTTAGAAATCCTCTTTTCTTTATATAATAGATAGATAGATAGATAGATAGATAGATATAGATATTTATAATTGTTTTTAATATACAAATTATTTTTTTTAGATTTTTTATAAAAAAATAATTTAACAATTTCATCACTAACCATAGTGTATGAGATAAGTTGAAAAGGGTGCTGCAATAACTATAAAAGAAATCAAAAAGGTTTGTGGGTTGGGAGAAGTGAATAAATAGTGAGGTTATTTATTTTTTTAAATCAAAAACTTAGAAAATTAAGATTGAGATATTAAAACTCTTACAAAGCTTGCGAGTTAAAAACTCCATTTTCGTTATATAATATATAAATAAATAGATTGTTTTGACACATATCGTGTACACTACAGTAGCACATGGGAAAATAATAAATAAATAAGAGAGTAATTTATATTTTGTTCCTTTTCTGTTTAGTCTTCTTTTTTTTTTCTTTTTTCTTTTTTTGTACTTTCATCCTTGCATTTTTTTCTCACTTTGGCATTTTATGTTTCAATTTTTTCTTAATTTACTCCTAAAGCAAATTTATGTTTAAAATTAAACATAAAATATCACATTAACTTTTACATGACATAAAATATACTATTATATTACCGTTTGGTTTGTGTTAGAGATTTGAGTTATATATAATAAAATATTTTTATATTATGTGGCTATTAATGTACCAATTTCTATATAATTTTGGACATAAATTAACTTTTGAAATATGTTTTAAAAAAAAAAAAACTAAAGTGGGAAAAAATTAAAGGTAAAAAAAGAGACTAAATATAAGGGAAAATTATTTATAACTCCTATTGGAGAGATTTATGCTATATATGGTTCTGGAAAAATGTTTCCATAAGTCTTGTAAGAAGCTTGTTGACACATTTACCCTCAATATTATTAGTAAATATAATAAATAATGGTAATACCACATATGGGAAATTGAATTTTACCATAGATTATGATCAT
Organism: Camellia japonica; assembly: GCA_030407325.1. Taxonomy (NCBI): domain Eukaryota; kingdom Viridiplantae; phylum Streptophyta; class Magnoliopsida; order Ericales; family Theaceae; genus Camellia; species Camellia japonica. The sequence continues at coordinate 49,923,320 of JAPPVO010000031.1, read as the reverse complement.
ATTTATATGGATGTGAATTTGAATTTGAATTTTAGAATTCACATTTTGTTTGGTGATTACACCTTTGATTAGGCTATTTTTTAAGAAACCAAATATATGAGATATGTTATGTCTTAGTAGGCTAATGAAAAGGCAAGCTTCATTACACAAATTTTGTAAGGCCACCATCGAGAGAAAACGCCAGTGCGATTCGACAGCGGGTGCAACGGAACGGTGGGCTCTAGATTGCATCTTCGGTGAATCGACGACGACTGATGGCCCCAAAACATAAGTGTGACTTTTCCCCTATTTTGCAATGTCGATTCGTTTGATTTTGGTAAGCAACCCATGATTAGGGTTTATGTGAATATGGGATTATTGAGATTTTCGGTTTGTATTGGTCAAAAGTTGTAATGTGAGTTGTATATTTTGCGTGTTTTATGACTATTTGAGTTCTTAATAGTTTTTGGTTTGAAGTCATCAATATATGTGTGGATTGTCGATTTGGCGTGTTATGTGAGTTATTTGCTGGTGTTTTTGAATGGGGGGGTTAGGTGGGTTGTCAATTTTGTGTGTGATTTGTTGATGTGTTTTCAAATATGGGATATATGTCTTGATGTTTAGGTTCGAATGGGGGTCTATAACATGGTTGTCAGACGTGATTACTTCTCACCTACGCAAATGACGGTGGTTGAATGTCTGATTTTTTGGGGTCCACATGCTACGATGTCATTTGGTTGTTTACGTTTACTAACAAAAGTAAGTTGTCGAATGTAACTAGTGCCACGTCCTTATTTTATGTAGTTTAAGATTTCTAAATGTGAATGTGAATTTATGAGACTGTTTGTTAATTATCACAATGAGTCAAATAATGCAATTAATACGACTTTGGGTTATAGTTTGCATTGGCTAGATTTGTTTTGTGTTTCAATTATGATATGTCACATTGTCTTTCATATTGTCATAGTCGTAAAGTGTCGTGTCCCCATTTTATGTTCTCACATTTGTGTTCGTAGCGTGTTATGCATCAATCTTCACGCTTCATATTCTCATTTGTATTGTCACGTTATTCAATAAATTAGCATATGTCACATTGTTCTCATTTATGTTGAGTATTTTAGTGTCATATTCATAAACGTGTGTGGGAATGTGGGTACGTTGTTACGCGTTTGTTTTGTGAAATATGCGGTTATGTAATTTTCGTTGTAACGTCAGTTATATTATGTGTGACAAATAATAAGAATTCAAGTTGTGGTTTGTGTTGGGTAGATTTGTTTCGTGTTATAATTGGCATATGTCATGTTGTCTTTCATGTTGTTACATTTGTAAAGTGTCACATTTTCATTTTATGTTGTCACATTCATGTTCAGAGTGTGTTAAACGTCCATCTTCTCACTTTACATTCTTGTTTATATTGTCACATTATTCAATGAATCCGCATGTGTCACGTTATCCTATATGTTGTGTTATATCATGTTTGACATTGTCTAGTACGTGTCAATTTGCATATTGATTTGTAAAATTTGATATTTAGCCCTTTTGTTTTTTGGCTTGAAGACATTAACACCCACATATACATGTTCTTCATCTAAATTTTTTTATTAAAACGAATGGTATTGTGGTGCTTTGAATCATAAAGATATCGTCTCCTTTGGAGTAGGTTCCCATTATTTACAAACACATTACTACTAAAAAAGGATGTTCATTCAATTGTATAGCTCAAAAACATATGCTAATCTAACAGAAGTGAAACGTAATGACACGTCAAAATGTTGATAGTAATATTGATGTTTATTGAATCAAGCAGAAATAACTTTTTAGGTATACTTATTGAATGTGTTGGACTTAAAATCTTTTATTGTGATCCAATTAGAATGTTAATGTATGGTATGGGTCTATGAATGGGTCTGACTTGAATACATGTACCTGTCACATTCTTTTCCATTATATGTTAATGTTCACAATTAATATTCTCATTCATATTGTCACATTCTCCTATTAATTTCCGTATTAACATTAGTAATTCTATTGCTATTGTCCGCTTGTTTGTGTATGAAATGTGAAACGTATGTTGCATGTTTCGTAAGTGGTACAAGTAAGGAAACACCACCAAAGGGTCCAACGAGAAAGAAAATAATCGTGAAAGGACTACATCGGGTAAAAGATGACTGTGTCTATCTCCTTTAAGAGTAAGGAATGTGAACACAGAGGGACAAAGCAGTTGTGGAAAGGGAAAGAAGCTCAAATATGAACCGCCAAAACCAGTGACCAAACCAGCTAGATTTTGCTATCGGTCAAACATCACAAGCATCGTGAAAGTCGTGGAGGTAGCCAATTTGAAAGATGAGCATTTGTAGCATCTTAAAAAAGACATCGTTCTGGCTTCTATTCAATGCTATGCGAACAACGGAACTCAATCAACAGCATTTCAAAAAATGCAATGAGATTGTACCAAGGATCATACATACATTTGATCCGGAGAAGACCGCTTTCATGATTGGTGGAAAACACATTGAATGGAAAACATACATTTGATCTGGAGAAGACCGCTTTCATGATTGGTGGAAAGCACATTGAGTTGACGAGCATCGATATACAGCTAATATTTGGAATCCAGGGTGGCAAGAAGAGTTTAGATGTGTCACATAGCCCAAAACTTCCCACCGATTTCATCCACCGGAGGTGTCCCAACATAGCGTGCATCAACTCGAAGACCATTAAGAAACTGTTAATGAATGCATTGTTGGGGAACACTAGTCAAGACCACCAGGATGTCGCAAAGTTACTGTGTTTGTACTTATGTAGGAAATTGTTCTTTTCCATATCAGGCGAGACAATGTGATGGGGGTTTGTTCGGCTTGTAGAGGATCTTGACAACATGAAAGCATATAATTGGGCAGGAGCAATATGTGCAACGTTGATGGAGTCAATTACAGAATTCTACTCTAAGCCTAAGAAAGTAACTGAATGTGGTACTACTCTGCTTGTAAGTGCTCTTTATTAAATTTTTTTCTCGTTTAGTTAATTATGAATTTGTTGTTTATATCTTTCGTACTTGTATTCGTTTTGAAAAAACACAACTTAACTTTTGTTACCCATTGGTCTATAGTTTTGGATTTGTGAGCACACCAACTTGATCAACGCTGATCGTGACCGAAGTGGTCTTCTCCCGATAAAATGTTTGTATGATCCTCAATACAATCTCATCGTATTTTTTGAAATCCTGTTGATTGAGTTCTGTTGTTCACGTAGCATCGAATAGAAACCAGAACTGTGTCTTCTTAAGATGTTGCAAATGCTCATAGTTCAAATTGGTTGCTGCCAAGAGTTTCACGATGCTTGTGATGTTTGACCGATAGCAAAATCTAGCTAGTTTGGTCACTGGTTTTGGGGGTTCATTTTTGAGCTTCTTTCCTTTTCCACAACTACTTTGCCCCTCCGTGTTCACATTCCTTACTCTTAAAGGAGATAGACACAGTCGTCTTTTACCCGATGTAGTGCTTTCACGGTTATTTCTTTCTCGTTGGACCCTTTGGTGGTGTTTCCTTACTTGTACCACTTGCGAAACATGCCATATACGTTTCACATTTCATACACAAACAAGCGGATAATAGCAATAGAAATACTAATTTTAATACGAAAATTAATAGGAGAATGTGACAATATGAATGAGAATGTTAAATGTGAACATTAACATATAATGGAAGAGAATGTGACAGGTACATGTATTCAAGTCAGACCCATTCACAGACCCATACCATACATTAATATTCTAATTGGGATCACAATAAAAGATTTTAAGTCCAACACATTGAGTTAACAAGCATTGATATACAGCTAATATTTGGAATCCAAGGTGGCAAGCAGAGTTTAGATATGTCATATGGCTCAAGACTTCCCACCAACATCATCCAACCGAGGTGTCCTAACATAGCGTGCATTAACTCGAAGACCATTAAGGAACTATTAATGGATGCATTATTGGGAAGTTGTTCTTTTCCACATCGGGTGAGACAGTGGGATGGGGGTTTGTCTGGGCTATCGAGGATCTTGAGAACATGAAAGCATATGATTGGGCGGGAGCAATATACGCAACATTAATGGAGTCAATTAAGGGATTTTACTCTAAGCCTGAGAAAGTAACTGGATGTGTTACTGCTCTGCTTGTAAGTGTTCTTTATTAATTTTTTTCCCGTTTAGTTAATTATGAATTTGTTATTTGTATCTTTCATATTTGTATTCGTTTTGAAAAAACACAACTTAACTTTTGTTACCCATTGGTCTACAGTTTTGGATTTGTGAGCACATCAACTTAATCAATGCTGATCGTGACGATGGATTTCCGAGGTTCCTGAAATGGAATATCAACAAGTTGGTCACAAAGATAAGAGTTGTGGACATCGATTAGTCGCATGATGTTGAGGTATGCATGTGTGTTAGTGTTTGCATAAATATGAGATATACCAATTACTGTTCGTGATAGTTGCATTCTTTTTTTATTTTTTATAGGTTGTGGTAGGAGAGTTGCACATGCATTGAATGGAAAGACTTGGCTATAGAGTTCGTCCCATGTTTAATCAAATGGACCATCACGAAGGTGAATGACGTGAAGGACATTAAAGCAAACGGCAGATGTTCGTATCATAGTAAGGTTGGTGGAAACACATGTGCAAGTAGTGGGCCAATTTTAGATAACGGCATTTTTTGTTCGACTGATGGTATTTGTGTCCATGGATTCAACAGTGTAGAAGAAAATGTACAACATGAAGCGGATGTCAACAGGGGTGGTGTTGATTGTAATGGTCACTTTGGGCAGTGTGAGTCTACGTTTGAAGAATACTAGAAAGCATTGGGTAAAATTGGTGTTCTCAAGCTAGAACTCAATTATAAATGTGATGTCATATGTGATTTGGAGACACAACTGTCAACAATGATGGCATCAAACGAAGAAAAATGTAAGAAGTTAGCAAACGAATACACACTATGCAACAACCAAAAGGATTGTGAGATAGCAAGGCAGAACTAGTTAGTGGTTGAGCTTAACACCAAAAACGCCAAGCTTGTGGAGCAGTTTGAGAAGTATACAGTTCATGAATACAACCAAGCCACTACTGGTGTGCAGGATATGGTGCAAAGTCATCCAACCGTGTTCCATGGTGATCCAAACGTACTTGACATCATGTCATTTTCTGCTTTATCTTCGTCTGATGTGAATGTAATAGCAGACATCGGAGAGGTGGAGACCCATGTGACGCCCACCCATCAAATTGGGCAGGTGGCATGCGATGTGGATGTAATGCCTCTAATCAAACAAACTGTTGGAAGAGCAATTGTGTTGCAGAACTCGCTAGTGAGAAACATTAAAAGTAAAAATAGAAAAGAGCACAAACTATGGTAGTACGATTACCCTTTGGTTTTGGGGAGGTTGAAGAAACCACCCAAGGATGGTGTGGTCGATGTGGATGAGTGTGTCGATAATGAGATCATGTATGAGGATATCATAGATGTTGATAACCTTGCAGAGCCAGAGAAAACATTTTCTCGGTTTGACTTGACTAATCGTTTGCCAATTTGGAAGTTGTTGTCAAAACAAAAGAAAGACAAGATTAAAGAAGCTTACGAGAAAGGGAGGGATAGGTAGGTTTCCAAACTTACAATTACCAATTCCATTTGTACATGAATTTAGTTTTGATCAATGTCATGTTGAATTAGTAGTGTGCAAATCTGGACTGGGTGGAATGGTTCAAATTATGTGTGTTTTAATGACATACGGGCACTTGTTGAGGTACTAATAGTACGGGGCAATATAAGTATGATATCCCTAATTATTTTTGCAACATTTGAAGCTTGCAAACATGCGTATGCAAATGAGAAACATAAATGTCTATGAGTCAAGTAATTTTGAAGTGTGTTACTTGTGCACACAAGTAATTGATTCGTACGCAAAAATGCTGATGTATGGGAAGCAAATATTGTCGGCGGGATCCACGGATGATGAGAATTCATATATTTTCAGCACTTTTTGTTTGGTAAGATGTGTTTGATTACAATTGTTGTTAAACAATTTATGATAATGGTAACTAACACAAAATCGAATGTGTGCAGCCTATGATTAGATATGTGAACAAAGATGCATGTGACAGATACTTAGCGATCTATGCCCCTCATGCCCTCAAAGTCAGATATATTCAATTTCCAATCCACTTAGAGAAGCATTGGACACTTTTGGTTTATGACATCGATGAGGGATTCTAGATGCATTACAACTCAATGAAACCAAGATGTGGACAGGAAGATAAACACTACTAGGAAGCATTGTTGTTGGTTAGTAAACGTTAACTAGTTAATTTCAATGGTCGTTTTAATTTATTTTTGACACCAGTACTAATTACTTGGTAATATAAATTTGACAACAACGTAGAATGGATACTTTGAGGATTATATTAGGCGTACACCTAGGGTTGGGGCAGTTGAAACACAAGATTTAGTGAATACACTTTTAATGGCTGATGATTGTCCGCAATAAAAATAAATAAATAAAAGAGAGACTTGTAAGTGTGAATTGTGTTTGTTTGAAATGAATTTCATTGATAATGCCATACATTGCATGTGGTTCATTTAAATGTATTTACTATTTAGTAATGTCTCATATTTTCTTAATAGGGCTGATTGTGGTATTATAGTATGCTTCATTATGAAACAACTTATGCATCACCTTGACGTGGAGAAGTCAATGGGAGGGAAGAGCTGCAAGACTATGCGAGTGTAACAAGCCCGCAGGGGACCTCGCTACAGTTCGGACTCGATTTTTGTCACGGTTCTTAATCTTGAACCGAAGAGTCCAAATCCGGCAAATCGTTTTGAAAACAGATTTTTGAAAGAAGTGCCAAACATGGACTGCTTCGCCAGATACAGAGTCGCCACCTAAATATTTTATGTTTGGGAAATTTAGGAAACCCTGACTCGGTGCCAAAGGCCACGTGTCCGTCATCACCAAAGTTGCCTCGGCTCGGGAACTTGGGTACGATTGGGGAAGGTCACTTCGTGAGCACCCCCGCTCGCCCGGTCAAAGACCGGCCTCTACTAACCATGATATCTTATTTTGAAAACATTGTATGTTCTTATTCCGGTTATTAGCCTAGGTTACTATGTGATGCTCGCAGCAAACAAGTATAGACTGAGTCGCCTGAATTGGAACAAAACATTTCGTGTTTATTTGTTTGAAAATGGTTTGATGGTGCTACCCGCAGGTAGGCTAAGACGTGGATTTGCCACCCTCGGGTGGGCTTAGAAAAACATGATTTTGCCACTATCTAGTGGGCTTAAAACAAACATTTGATGAATTGTCCCAATTCAGATAACACAACCTCCACCCACAGGCATTCAAGGCAGTTATATCACATAAGCACGTAGCCTCATGGTAAGCATGCTATTCATGGCAACACTCACACGCATGCAAGGATGCTAAAGCATAAAACTCACCGAGTACTCCAAGCCAAAACAGGAAACTGATTAGAAATCCATGCATGATCCTAAATATACAGAATGCCTAATGTAACACATGCAAAGATGCAAACTATAGCAGGCTCGGCTATTCTAAACATGGCATATGGAATGCTACAACTAACACGTATTCAATTTGGAATTGAAATACAAGTGCAGTTTGTATGATGCGCCGAGCCCGGTGCGTGCAAAACAGATGAATGATGCAAACATGCTGTCATACTGTATGCTCATTGAAATATGCCCTACATCTAACCATCGTAAGCGGGTAAATAAAAGGGAGAAAGAAATGGGGGTTGGAAGACATACATCACACTCACCCACACTTATTACAATTATGCCCTCGTACAGAGGGTCCGAATAAATAATAATACAGTCCAAAATGAAAGAATAATACAGTCCGAAATAATACAGATTCCTAATTAATTAACAAATTAATTACAAAAAAGTAAAACTGGCATGCAAGCCAGGGACTGCCTTGCCACTGATGAGTGATGTATGCTGGGCTGTCTTGGTGCGAAAATCCACGGCGATGCCCCGATTAGCCTCTGTTTGCAATATTTCTCAAAATGCGTGCCAGACTCCAAAAAGTTGCTGATTCTTGATATGCTGCAACAGAGAGCAGGAAAGGGGCATAGCAATGTATTTCACAAATATATGCATGCCTCGATCCTCGTGCCACCAATCACGCATCTCGATGCATGATGGCCGAGGAATCGGATTGCACAACTCAATATAGGATGAATGCATGTGAATGCTACAACAAAACCTAACTCCATCATGGGTAATCCGGAGTGTCAGTGACTTGGGAATTGAGACCCGTTCCGTCACTCGGAGTACGGAACGCGCCTCGTTTCCCGTGCCCGGGCTAACTCCTATCCCGAACACGATGCAATATGCATGATATGCATGAAATGCAGCTAATATGCAATCCTAACATACACAATGTTATGAAGGTGAGATGCCTCGAAATGCGTGCACGCGGGCACGCAAACTGAGGCGATGATTCTAAGGCATAAAATGGCATACGCAATGCAATTGGACTTACACTAACACGAGTGAGCCTCAGCCACACTCATGTAAGAGGCCGTCGGATAAAGAAGAAGTGCCTCGAAATGCGTGCATACGGGCACGCAAACCGAGGCGATGACATACGCAATGCGATGAGACTAAAATGACATACAGAATGCAAAATGGACTTACACTAACATGAGTGAGCCTCAGCCACACTCACATAAGAGGCCGTTGGATAAAAATGAAGTGCCTCGAAATGCGTGCACACGGCACGCAAACCGAGGCGATGGCCCTAAGGCATGAAATGGCATACACAATGCAACATGTCATATGGAAACATGGAAAATGTAAATTTCAGCAGCCAAAATGATGCCAAAACAGCCCCCAAATTATAACAAAATTACACCCGATGCCCGAAATGCAATGTTATGCACCCGAAATGGCCTACAGCCATGCCAATCATGCACAATATGGACATGACATGTAAATACAGATGCTAGGCAGCCCCTAAAATAGCATTTTTCCAGCACAAAGAATGTCCAAACAACAATCACAAGTATGGTAAAAACAGCAGGCAAAAATGGGGGAAAATAGGAGAATAATGAAGCAATTGATATGTACAATGCTCAAACTGAAAAATACAGTTCTACAACACTGAATAGGGATAAAAAATATGTACATTTATAGTAGATTACATCCTCCAATTCAGTATGTAGATATGCTTAACATAGCATGCAAAATATGAGCCAAAAGAGGGCTATAAAGGGAGGTATACCAAGCATTCATAAAACAGCCTAAGACCCTTGACCAAACATGAAAATTGGGTCATTTCAAGACTCTTTCCAAGCCTGATGAAGGCTCAAAAACAGAAGCATGATGAGCTAGCAAGGCATGCAAAAATAAGGGGGTATAAGAGGGTATAACATGAAGTACCAAAAGTATTCACCAAATAGCATAAGACCATTAACAAAACATGACAAGAAGGCAAAAATAAGGCTCTTTTATGGCCTGATGAAGGCTGAAATCAGAAGCCAAATAAGCTTAAAAAAGGCATGCAAAATGTGGCCAAAGAGTGATACAAAGAGAGGTACATCAAGAATTCCCCAAACAGCCTAAGACCCTTGAAAAAATATGAAGAGTAGGCCAAAATAAGACTCTTTCCTAGCCTGATGAAGGCTCAAAACAGAAGCTAAACAAGCCCAACAAAGCATGCAATTTTACGGTAAATATGGAGAATTACAAAGAAAGTGCATCATAGAGAGGCCAAACATGGTTGAGCCCTTCTAAAATGTTGTAGAGGGGCTCAAAATAGGCCCACTCACAGTATATTTCATGCTCTAAAACAGATCACTCATGAGCTAAAAATAGCATGCAAGAGCAAGGGTAGAACATGAATTCAAAGCAAGTGGCATGCAGAGCATGAAAACAAGGTTGAGCTCTTCTTCAATATTGAATAGGGGCTCAAAATAAGCACAATATCAGTTCATGAGATGCTCCAAATCAGATTACAAATAGGCCAAATAAATCATGCAATTTTACGGTAAATATGGAGAATTACAAAGAAAGTGCATGATAGAGAGGCCAAACATGGTTGAGCCCTTCTACAATGTTGTAGAGGGGCTCAAAATAGGCCCACTCACAGTTTATATCAGGCTCAAAAATGGATCACTCATAATCCAAACAAAGCATGCAAAATATTGGCACAAAGAGTGATATTGAAAGAGGTGCATCATAGAGGTACCAAACAAGGTTGAGCCCTTCTACAATGTTGTAGAGGGGCTCAAAATAAGCCTAAAATCATTAGGATTCGGAGCCCAAAACAGAGAGCAAGTAGGGTAAAGAATTGATGCAAAAATGTGCTCAAAAGGGGGAAATAGTGACTTACCCTTGAAGATCAAGCTTTTGTTGCTTCTTGGCTTCAATTTGTTGCTTCTTAGCCTCTGAAAAATCCTCCTTTGCTGCTGGAATGGAGGTAGTGATGGTGAGGCTTAGGGTTGATGAAGGAATGAGCTAGAGACTTGAAAGTTTTTGGAGCTTTTGGAGAGGGAGATGGAGGCAATGGGAGATGAAGTCTTGAGAGCAAATTTTCTAACCCTAACAAAGAAGGATCTCAGCCCCTTAAATGGGCAAGAAAGGGGTGTAAAAGGGGAGGGAAATGCACCCAAGCTTTCCCTCCCAAAATATCCCCCGGAGGCAGAAGATATTTGGAAAAATAGCTGGACAGCTGTAAAGTGGTCAAAAGCAGGAAGCAGGCCGACCAGGTGTTTTTCTTGAAGATGGCCGGCCGGCCACCCCACTGGTCGGCCAGCCACTCCCCATGGCCGGCCGGCCATGGCCAAAAATGAAGTCAATAATTAATGGCCGGCCACCACTTTTTGGTGTCCTCCCAGGTGTGTAGAACAAGACCCCATGGTTGGAATTTGGCAACTCTGAAACAGGAGGCACAACATTCAACTTGAAAGAGAGGCTCAAAAATGAAAATGACAATTACTGGCCGACCACCACTTTTTAGGGTCCTCCCATGTCCCCTCATCACAAATATGTAGTTTCGGCTCGAAGAAAATATCCCTAGGGTGTTCAACATTAGCCCGTAAGTGAGCAAAACGGACGCCGGAGGAGCGAAACTGGTTTTCTGAGATAATTGCTGTCCTCCCACCCTCCAGTGATCTTCCTGGTGCTAAAACAGAGGTACCTGCCAAAATTGAACAAAAACTAATGCAAAATGAATGCTCGGGGCCCAAATCACGCAGTTTGGGGTCCCGAAAATGGGCTGTAAGCACCGAAAGTGGCGTTCGACCACGAAGTGGGTATCTGAGACCCCAGTGTCCCTCGTTATGATAAAACAGAGGTACTCTCCGAAAATGAACAAAAACCGATGCAAGACGAATGCTCGGGGCCCAAATCACGCAGTTCGGGGTCCCGAAAATGGGCTGCTGGGCATCGGGAGTGGTGTTCGACCACGAAGCGGGTATCTGAGACCCAGTGTCCCTCGGTATGATAAAACAGAGGTACCTGCCAAAAACCGGAGGAATCGGAGATGGTTGGGTGATCCCGAACCGAGGCACACGGCCTGACGGCTCCGAAAACCGGGAACCGGGCTCCGAAATGGGCAAAATGGCCTACGACCATGAAATGTAGCCCACGGCCACCGAGAGATAGCCTACAGGACCACGGCCACTGAGATCTGTCACTGAAATGTACAACGCCGAATCTTAGCAACTGGAAAGTTGCCCCTAGTCTGAATGGTGCCTCGGCAATACTTCATCGCAACGGAAAGTTGCCCCTAGTCTGGATGGTGCCGCAACACTTCATGGCAACGGAAAGTTGCCCCTAGTCTGAATAGCACTGTACCGTAAATCACGATAAATGCTGATGAATAGAGATGGCTGAGATGATCAAAATGGACAAAGTTGATCGGGGAAAAGATTGTGGCTGAACTTCAGGATGAAGCTGCCTACGTATCCCAAAGACGGGAATCAAGCCTTACGTAGTTCAGGCTTGGGTTCGCTCGGGTATTTTTACTCTCCTTTTGCGCTCTAACTTTTGCCAAGGCCGCCCTTTGCGGGTTTTCAACCTTGCGAGCTCAGTTTTTATAATTTCAAATTTTCTATGCTCTGAGTTTTGCCTAGGTCGCCCTTTCGGGTTTTTGGCCTAGCGAGCCTCTCAGGGGTAGTATTTCTTCAACTTGTCCATGTTGATCGGTTGGGAAAACTCTAAGCCATCTAAATCCATCAGAACCACAGCTCCACCGGACCAGATTGACTTGATGATGTAGGGACCAGTCCAATTGGGTCTGAACTTGCCCCTTGGGTCGTGGATGGGAGCTCGGTTGTCTTTGAGTACTAAATCTCCTTCTTTCAAATTCCTGGACTTAACCTTCTTGTTAAAAGCCCGGGCGATTCTGCGTTGATAACCTTGAATGTGATACAGTGCTTTCAGCCTTCTTTCATCAAAAAGCATGAGTTCCTCGAATCTGCTTTGCTGCCAGTCTGCCTCGGCTATTTGACACTCGGCCAATACTCGTAAAGACGGAACCTCAATCTCAATGGGTAGAACGGCCTCCATTCCATAAACTAATGAGTACGGAGTCGCCCCTGTAGAAGTTCTGATTGAAGTCCTGTAGCCCCACAGAGCAAACGGCAGCTTATCTGGCCAGTCTTGATAGGTTTCCACCATCTTCTGTAGTATGCGCTTGATATTCTTGTTGGCGGCCTCAACTGCTCCATTAGTTTGCGGCCGATAAGTAAATGACTTATGAAAAGCCACATTGTATTTTTCCAACAAATCAATCACCTCCTTCTTGAAGTGAGAACCATTGTCTGAAACTATTTCATTTGGGACTCCGTAGCGACAGATGATGTTGTTTCTGATAAATTTTGCCACATGTGAAGCCTTCAACACCGCGTAAGATTGGGCCTCGACCCACTTTGTGAAGTAATCTATCGCTACTAAGATGAACTCATGCCCATTCGACCCCTTTGGCGTAACAGCTCCGATTACGTCAATTCCCCAGACAGAAAACGGCCATGGCGAAGTCATGTTGTACAGCTTTGACGGCGGAATGTTCATGCGATTTGCATGGATTTGACACTTGTGGCATCGCCGGACGAAACCAATACAATCCTCCTCCATGGTGGACCAGTAATAACCCTGTCTAAGGATCTTCCGCGCCAACATTACCCCATTCATATGTGCACCACATTCACCCCCGTGGATGGCTTCCATCAGACGTCTTGACTCTTCAGCATCAACACACAGTTTATGCATTCCCAGATGACCCCGTTTATACAGCTTACCCCCGCAGATGATAAACTGGACTGCCATTCTTCTGATTGCCCTTTTGTCTTTGGCATTTACCCCTGGCGGGTATGTTTCTGTCTCCAAGAAGTTCCAGATGTCGTAATACCAGGGGTGTTCGTCCTGAACTTCATCTATGGTTGCAATCGACTCATAGGCAGGTGCAAATTTCTGGTCGATAATGACTGGACGCATTCGGACTCCACACGGGATGTCTATCATAGATGATAGAGTTGCTAAAGCGTCTGCGAACTTGTTGTTCTCTCTTAGTAGATGAGTAAAACTTAACTTTTCAAACCGAGGAATTAGCAGATCCAGGGTTTGGTGATACATCATCATCTTTTCCTCTTTCACTTTCCAGTCTCCTTTAGCTTGAGACACAACAAGGTTCGAATCCCCAATGACGTCCAGCCGTCTTGCCCCTAGTTCCAGGGCTGCTTCTAAACCAGCAATGCACGCCTCGTATTCTGCTTCATTGTTTGAGACTTTGAATCGGAGTTTGAAGGCTAGAGGGATACGGGAATCATCGGGTGCTATCAGCAACACTCCTATCCCATACCCATGTTGATTTGATGCTCCGTTAAAGTACATCGTCCAGGCTTCTTCGTCGATATGCAGAATTGATTCATCCGGGAATAGGTACTCAACTGCTTCATCCCCCTCAACCGGGTGGTCGGCAAGGAACTCTGCCACTGCTCTTCCTTTCACTGACTTGCGTGTGACGTATGTGAGATCAAATTCGGAGAGCAACAGCAACCAACGGGCTAGCCTACCTGTAAGTGCTGGTTTCTCGAAGAGATATTTGATGGGATCAAGTCGTGAAACCAACATTACAGAGTGAGCTAACAGGTAGTGCCGCAGCTTCCTGGTAGCCCATACCAGAGCTAAGCAAGCCTTTTCCAGCGGTGTATATCGGGTCTCATACTCCAGCATCTTCTTGCTGAGATAGTAGCTGGCTCTCTCCACCTTGTCTTCTGATTCTTGTGCCAGCATGCAGCCCATTGTGGTCTCAGTCACTGACAGATACAAAATCAACGGTTTCCCTGGTTCTGGTGGTGACAACACGAGCGGGTTCTGTAAATATTCTTTAATCTGTTCAAATGCAACTTGGCATCGGCCGTCCCATTGGAACTTCTTTCCTTTCTTCAGGAGACCAAAGAGTGGTTCACAAGTCAAGGTTAATTTTGAAATAAACCGTCTTATGAATTGCACTTTACCCAGAAAGCCTCGCACCTCCTTTTCGGTCCTTGGTGGTGGCATTTCTAAGATGGCCTTGATTTTGGAAGGATCGACCTCGATGCCTCTTTGTGTAATCAGAAACCCCAGCATTTTTCCCGCTGTAACACCAAATGTACATTTCTGAGGGTTTAGCCGCAACCGGAATTCCCTGATCCTTTGGAAAAACTTGTGCAAGGCGGTGTAGTGGCCCTCTCTCTCTTTGGACTTGACAATCATGTCGTCCACATACACCTCAACCTCTTTGTGGATCATATCATGTAGTATTGTGGTCGCGGCCCGTTGATAAGTAGCTCCAGCGTTCTTCAACCCAAACGGCATCACCCGGTAGCAGTATGTCCCCCACGGGGTGGTGAATGCAGTCTTTTCCCTGTCTTCGGGTGCCATCACTATCTGGTTGTATCCTGAGAAGCCATCCATAAATGAGAGCAACGCATGCCCTGCCGTGAAGTCTACCAACTCATCGATGTGCGGCAAGGGAAAGTCGTCCTTCGGACTAGCTCTGTTCAAATCCCTGAAGTCTACACACACCCGAATCCTGCCATCTTTCTTCGGCACCGAAACAATGTTGGCCAACCAAGTCGGATATTCAGATACCAGCAGGAAGCCTGCGTCGATTTGCTTGGTGACCTCTTCCTTGATCTTAAGAGCCCAATCCGGGCGGATCCTTCTGAGTTTCTGCTTGACAGGTCGGGCCTTGGGGTCAAGGGGGATCCGATGCTGTACAATCTCAGGATCGATTCCAGGCATGTCTTCGTAGGACCACGCCAAAACATCTTTGAAATCCTTTAATAAAGCGACTAAGCGCTCGCGTTCCTCCGAAGACAACGTGGACCCGATCTGGACCAGCCGCGGGTCCTCCTCAGTACCAATGTTCACATTAGTGATTTCATCCATCAATGGTTTAACAAATCTCTCTTGCTCTTGCTCAATTAAACGTTGTAAAACCGGAGGAACTTCGTCCTCGTCGTTTTGATCGAAATTTTGAAAGTCTGAATTAATGCAATAAATTAGGGGCACAGAAAAGTACTCGGAAAACACAGACAGTCCATTCTCATTAAGTTCATCCAAATCGTCCGATTCATTGGTTACAATAGACTCAAATGAAAAGGAAAAAGACGACCTGGACAAGACTGTGGCACCCGGGCTAACATCCCCAGGAGTACCAGACTCAGACTCAGTCGAGCTGGAACCTGATTCCGACTCACAAGACTCGGTGGAATCAGATTCCGGCTCACTACCTGACCCGGTGCTGCTGGACAAAAATCCCTCCTCGTACTGCCAAGTGAGAGAGGGTGCGATTGATGCATCCAAGATAGCTGCTGGTCGGCTCGCAGCCGTTCCATCTCCAATCATGAAAACCGCGGAGTTATCCCCCAAGCACTCTTGGTCGATCGGAGGATCAGAGAGGAGACATGCCAGCGCTACCCCCATTTCAAATTCTGTGCCCTCGGGAACCGCTGCCTTATTCTGCTCAACCTCAGTTGTTGGGTCTGTCTGCTCTGTGGCAACATCATCCCCGGATAGTTGCAAGTCGAAGAAGATTTCGAAACCTGGTACGCGCTTCTTCTCCGCGTTTAACCATGGCTCTGGGAAGCCGCAAAATGGAAAGTCCTCCCCCTCCCGGACGAAGCGTCCGTTCAGGGTACCCTGGATGGGCCTGTGCATCAAATTAAAAGGCTTCCCAGCCTGCTTCGCTCTGGCTCTTCCAGCCATTTCTTTCCCCTTTCTCACCCAGTCCTCTTTGGTGGGCAGATAACCCAGTCCAAAGGTATGCGGATTGTGTGGCACTTCGGCCAACGCTGCGACTCCTTTCCTGCCGCTTCTTCCTAATCCCATTCCGGGGATATGTTGTAACTTGTTCATGAGGTAGACAGATTGAGCACTGACGTACACACCTTCATTCACAGCCATAATATTCTGCACTACTCGGGCCTCTGCCAAAGTGAACCCCGATAAGAACACATCCTCCGTGCCGTGCTCGATTTCCAAAACTGGCATAGACACTTCTGGCGGCGGATGGATGGATGAATTTCCGAACACAATAGCTACCCCCTTCCCGTGAGGGTATTTCAGCATCTGGTGTAGAGTGGAAGAGACTGCCTTCACTTGGTGCAGCCACGGCCGCCCCAAGAGCAAGTTGAAGGTTGCGGGAACGTCCAAGACATGAAATTCAATGTTGTGTTGTCCTGGACCAACCTGAGTCAGAACCTTGACAGTCCCCATCACTTCTCGACTGGTATTATCATAAGCTTTGATCACCTGAGTGGTTGGTATGAAGTCTGCGGGCTTTAACCCGATTGCATATGCCGTTCTGACTGGGCAGACATTAATAGCAGATCCGGTATCAACAAGTACCACCGGTATCCACTTGTCTCTACACTCAACAAAGATGTAGAGAGGTTTGTTATGATTCACGCCCTCAGGCGGCAATTCCTTATCTGAGAAAGTTAATGCCGGGGAACCCCCTCCCGGAAAGACCAGGCCGACCAGCTGCTCTGGTGTAGTATCGATGGAAAGTTTGGCTTT
This sequence comes from Camellia japonica, assembly GCA_030407325.1. Lineage (NCBI taxonomy): Eukaryota > Viridiplantae > Streptophyta > Magnoliopsida > Ericales > Theaceae > Camellia > Camellia japonica. The sequence continues at coordinate 49,906,262 of JAPPVO010000031.1, read as the reverse complement.
GTCCATAGCAGATAGGACAGCCTGTCTGTGTACCCTTGAAGCCATAAGCAGTCCCCAGATGGAGATGTCTGCTTGTATTTTCTTTAACTGTCTCAGTACAGCCTCTTCTTCAACTTGCTTCTCTCTCTGTTTCTCCGCCTCTTTATCTTTTCCAGATGTTTCGGGTTGGTCTAGGTGTGGGGGTTTGAAATACCGCCCACTCCTGGTCATGTGGTCCACCTCATCGAGGTACCAAGTATCATCTGGTTGAGCGCCTACCCAATCTTCATCTGTGTGGGCAAGACATAGGTCATCGTCTTCCCACCACATCCCATTAGCGTCCAATAGGCACCTATCTGGTTCCGGCAAATTTGTACTCTCGGTACTTTCATCCCATATGCTCACAGCATGTCCTGCTCTTGTGCTCACAACACTTTCAACCTCTTCATGGTTCTTGGCTTTCCGGATTCTCTCAGAATCCCACCTCTTCTCTTGCTCCTCCAGTGTTAGTACGGTTTGTTGTTTGGTTTTCACAATATCTTGATCTCGAGCGAAATTCTTTGTACCGGCGCTCTCCGGCAATGCATTCTGACTCTCGGCCCTTCCGGCCATCATTGATACCCCTGCCCCTGCCGGGCCTTGATCTGGCTGAATTTCCACAATATCTGGCTGATCATCTAGCCATCCAGCAACCTCTGCCGACTCCCCATATTCAAACCAATTGATTGTTGCATCCCCTGCTTCCTGGTCGTTGAAGAACTGGAGGTTGGCGAAGTCCTCTTCTATTGTAGTCAGATCATCTGCCCCTTGTTCAGCTTTGTCCCCCCGGATCATGCACAGTTCAATCTTCTCTGGCAACCCCACACTCAGCTTGGATTGACCTACTGATAAGATATATTCACTCGGATCATAAGCTCTTCCAGTTAGATCCCCAGACTGTTCCATCCCAGACTCAACAGTTTTGCTCTCCTCGGAAGCCTGCCCCGTTCCATTTTCGGTGGTCACCACCTTTGGCTCAGATTGGGTTGTGAAGGTGTCCAACATGCACAAGTCAGTGCAGTCAGGAAGGATCACCTCCGGCTTAGGTAGGTGAGAGGGAGTAATATAGATACTAGGATCGTAGGAAACGACCCCAGTTTGGATGAGGTTGACTCTTTTGGGTGGTGGATCTTGGTTATGTGCGGGGAGTGGGTTAGTTGTGACGTTGGGCCTTTCGGGAGGTACGATGATGTTCTTGTCAACGAGGTCTTGAATCTCGTGACGCAGCCGGAAACATTGATCTGTGTCATGGCCATGCTGCTGGTGGTACGCACAGTACTTGGCTGGGTTGTGGGAAGGGGGGAGTGGATTCGGTAGTGGCCTCGGTTCCAGGGGTGTCAGATGCTTCTTCCTGATTAACACCCCCAGAGCCTTGGACAGGGGCATATATAGTGGAGTGAAGGTTCTTTGGCCTCTGGATGGATATCTCGGGGCTTGGCTACTGCTCCCGGAGGCACTGGAAAAGGGTGTGGCCGCTGCGGGCCTTGGTTGAGAAGGAGGAGTGGTGGTGACCATACCGACCTCTGAAGTTCTTGTGTTGGCAGCGCCACTCGGGCCTGCGTTGTTATTGCGGTTGAATGTCCTTCGGGGCTGCTCCCGATCCTGATCGATTAAACCTTGTTTCATTGCATCTTCGATCTGTACCCCCATCTCGTGTAAATCTGAGAAGGTGGGAAAGGGGAGTACAATCATTCTCTGCATGAGTTTTGGTTGGAGATTGCGCACAATCATCCAGATTTGGTCTTTGTCTGTAGGCCTCAAGGTCATCATCGACGCCTTTGCCCTCCATCTAGTTACAAAATCGGAGAAAGTCTCCTTGGGCTCTTGCCTCGTTGTCTCGAGATCACAAGTTGTAATCTCGATCTGAGTGTTGTACGAGTATTGTGCGACAAATGCCTCAGCCATCTCATCCCAGTTTCTTTTCACATCATCTTCCAACTTTGCATACCAAATGGCTGCCACACCCGACAAAGTTCTGCCAAATAAAAAAAGCTTCTGGGGTCGGGTTAGGCCCATTGGCCTCAAGACGTCTGAAAATAGTCGGAGATGGACCATAGGATCTCCAGACCCATCAAAACGGTCGATCTGTGGCATTTTAAATCTGTCCGGCAGTGTCACGGCTACGTCAGTGTAGCCGTCTTTAATGTCTGGGATGGCCTTCACCCCCTGCGATTTCTTGAAGAGCTTTTCCAACTTGCTCAGTTTCAGAGCTGTCTGGTCTACCTCGAACTCAAATGGAGAGTCCGGGTGATTGGGTGTAAGATTCTTGGACAGTTGCGGCAGAAGCGGGGGCGGAGCCAGCCCCGTTGGAAGGTAGTGTCTTCTTGGGCGTTTTGGAAGTTCGGCAGAGCGTTCTGTGGATTTGGGAGGGTATTTTGGGTGTTCTGGGTATTCTGGGGATTTGGGGGAGCATTTTGGTCAGCATGTATCTGTTCAGGTAGTGGAGCCCCTGGCGGAGGAGGAACCTGATGTGCCCCTAGTGGAGGAAGGACCTGGTGTGAAGCAGATGCGGCATTCTGCTGTTGTAATCTAGTGATCAACTCAGACTGCTGGGCCATGACAGCGGCCTGCTGTTTAGAAAATTCCGCTTGGCGGATTGCATCATCTTGCATTTGTTTCATGCTCTCATTCATCTGGCGCATCATCGCCTCCATTGTTGTATTCTGTTGTTCCATCGGAATGACCGGTAAATGTATCTTTATAGCAGACACAGAAGTTTCAACCCGACTGTCTGTCACTAAGGTAGACTGCTGTCCCGGTAATCTCTGTTCTGTCGACCGGCGTCTCCTTGACCTTCTTCTAGTAACTCGGGGTAGAGAGCGGAACACTGGATGTCCGTCAACTAGATCCTCGGATCGGCTGAGTCGGCGACCTCGTGTCCAAAGTGCTTGGGGAGTATCTACGGGTTCGGAAGCAATCGTGCTACAAACTGCCCCCTAGCAAAAGATAAATAAAGCGAAAAGGAAATAAATGACCAGAAAAACGGGCAGCATAATAGCTTAAATTAAATACACACAACGCACAGTCGGGCATACAACACACAGTTAATAAGCTGGAAATACACTGTCCTCAACCACTGATCACTGTTCCTGTATCACTGTTCCCCAAAACTGAATCGGGTATCCTCAGACAACTGATTCTCAGATACTAACTAGCGCCCGCAGGCGTGATGCCCAATCTCAAAAACTGATGCCCGCAGGCCTGATGCCCAAACTCAAACACTGATACATGCATTCCTGTAGAGACGCACTCTAACAAGCACATAGCAGATAAGTGAGAGCCAAAAACACCCCTATGTTGGGGTAAGGTTTCCCTGTCCTATTTTGTCAGGAACTAGGGTTTCACTATGCACGCAGCGGCTTCAAACAACCTATAAACGGGTAAGCAACCTGTCCTAGTTTGGAATGGTCACTATGGATCCGAATATGCACTAGGTCAAATGGTCAAAAAAGGGTGCCCCGGTAAAACCGGGGTTTGTGTTCCCATGCTGTCAGAGCCCAGAGCCGATCAGCCTTACGGACATGACTTGACAAGACAAGCCTCCGGCAAATCGTTCGGGAATGGCATATGGCAAACACGGTGTCCTAGGCGCACCAATGCAAATGCAATGCAAAGAGACACACAAATGTAATCAAAACCAGATATCATGAGTTCGAGTCAAGTTCTCTAAATCCCCAGCAGAGTCGCCAGAAACTGTAACAAGCCCGCAGGGGACCTCACTACAGTTCGGACTCGATTTTTGTCACGGTTCTTAATCTTGAACCGAAGAGTCCAAATCCGGCAAATCGTTTTGAAAACAGATTTTTGAAAGAAGTGCCAAACATGGACTGCTTCGCCAGATACAGAGTCGCCACCTAAATATTTTATTTTTGGGAAATTTAGGAAACCCTGACTCGGTGCCAAAGGCCACGTGTCCGTCATCACCAAAGTTGCCTCGGCTCGGGAACTTGGGTACGATTGGGGAAGGTCACTTCGTGTGCACCCCCGCTCGCCCGGTCAAAGACCGGCCTCTACTAACCATGATATCTTATTTTGAAAACATTGTATGTTCTTATTCCGGTTATTAGCCTAGGTTACTATGTGATGCTCGCAGCAAACAAGTATAGACTGAGTCGCCTGAATTGGAACAAAATATTTCGTGTTTATTTGTTTGAAAATGGTTTGATGGTGCTACCCGCAGGTAGGCTAAGACGTGGATTTGCCACCCTCGGGTGGGCTTAGAAAAACATGATTTTGCCACTATCTAGTGGGCTTAAAACAAACATTTGATGAATTGTCCCAATTCAGATAACACAACCTCCACCCACAGGCATTCAAGGCAGTTATATCACATAAGCACGTAGCCTCATGGTAAGCATGCTATTCATGGCAACACTCACACGCATGCAAGGATGCTAAAGCATAAAACTCACCGAGTACTCCAAGCCAAAACAGGAAACTGATTAGAAATCCATGCATGATCCTAAATATACAGAATGCCTAATGCAACACATGCAAAGATGCAAACTATAGCAGGCTCGGCTATTCTAAACATGGCATATGGAATGCTACAACTAACACGTATTCAATTTGGAATTGAAATACAAGTGCAGTTTGTATGATGCGCCGAGCCCGGTGCGTGCAAAACAGATGAATGATGCAAACATGCTGTCATACTGTATGCTCATTGAAATATGCCCTACATCTAACCATCGTAAGCGGGTAAATAAAAGGGAGAAAGAAATGGGGGTTGGAAGACATACATCACACTCACCCACACTTATTACAATTATGCCCTCGTACAGAGGGTCCGAATAAATAATAATACAGTCCAAAATGAAAGAATAATACAGTCCGAAATAATACAGATTCCTAATTAATTAACAAATTAATTACAAAAAGTAAAACTGGCATGCAAGCCAGGGACTGCCTTGCCACTGATGAGTGATGTATGCTGGGCTGTCTTGGTGCGAAAATCCACGGCGATGCCCCGATTAGCCTCTGTTTGCAATATTTCTCGAAATGCGTGCCAGACTCCGAAAAGTTGCTGATTCTTGATATGCTGCAACAGAGAGTAGGAAAGGAGCATAGCAATGTATTTCACAAATATATGCATGCCTCGATCCTCGTGCCACCAATCACGCATCTCGATGCATGATGGCCGAGGAATCGGATTGCACAACTCAATATAGGATGAATGCATGTGAATGCTACAACAAAACCTACCTCCATCATGGGTAATCCGGAGTGTCAGTGACTTGGGAATTGAGACCCGTTCCGTCACTCGGAGTACGGAAAGCGCCTCGTTTCCCGTGCCCGGGCTAACTCCTATCCCAAACACGATGCAATATGCATGATATGCATGAAATGCAGCTAATATGCAATCCTAACATACACAATGTTATGAAGGTGAGATGCCTCAAAATGCGTACACGCGGGCACGCAAACTGAGGCGATGATTCTAAGGCATAAAATGGCATACGCAATGCAATTGGACTTACACTAACACGAGTGAGCCTCAGCCACACTCATGTAAGAGGCCGTCGGATAAAGAAGAAGTGCCTCGAAATGCGTGCATACGGGCACGCAAACCGAGGCGATGACATACGCAATGCGATGAGACTAAAATGACATACAGAATGCAAAATGGACTTACACTAACATGAGTGAGCCTCAGCCACACTCACATAAGAGGCCGTTGGATAAAAATGAAGTGCCTCGAAATGCGTGCACACGGGCACGCAAACCGAGGCGATGGCCCTAAGGCATGAAATGGCATACACAATGCAACATGTCATATGGCAACATGGAAAATGTAAATTTCAGCAGCCAAAATGATGCCAAAACAGCCCCCAAATTATAACAAAATTACACCCGATGCCCGAAATGCAATGTTATGCACCCGAAATGGCCTACAGCCATTCCAATCATGCACAATATGGACATGACATGTAAATACAGATGCTAGGCAGCCCCTAAACTAGCATTTTTTCAGCACAAAGAATGTCCAAACAACAATCACAAGTATGGTAAAAACAGCATGCAAAAATGGGGGAAAATAGGAGAATAATGAAGCAATTGATATGTACAATGCTCAAACTGAAAAATACAGTTCTACAACACTGAAGAGGGATAAAAAATATGTACATTTACAGTAGATGACATCCTCCAATTCAGTATGTAGATATGCTTAACATAGCATGCAAAATATGAGCCAAAAGAGGGCTATAAAGGGAGGTATACCAAGCATTCATAAAACAGCCTAAGACCCTTGACCAAACATGAAAAGTGGGTCATTTCAAGACTCTTTCCAAGCCTGATGAAGGCTCAAAAACAGAAGCATGATGAGCTAGCAAGGCATGCAAAAATAAGGGGGTATAAGAGGGTATAACATGAAGTACCAAAAGTATTCACCAAATAGCATAAGACCCTTAACAAAACATGACAAGAAGGAAAAAATAAGGCTCTTTTCTGGCCTGATGAAGGCTGAAATCAGAAGCCAAATAAGCTTAAAAAAGGCATGCAAAATGGGGCCAAAGATTGATACAAAGAGAGGTACATCAAGAATTCCCCAAACAGCCTAAGACCCTTGACAAAATATGAAGAGTAGGCCAAAATAAGACTCTTTCCTAGCCTGATGAAGGCTCAAAACAGAAGCTAAACAAGCCCAACAAAGCATGCAATTTTACGGTAAATATGGAGAATTACAAAGAAAGTGCATGATAGAGAGGCCAAAAATGGTTGAGCCCTTCTACAATGTTGTAGAGGGGCTCAAAAGAGGCCCACTCACAGTATATTTCATGCTCGAAAACAGATCACTCATGAGCTAAAAATAGCATGCAAGAGCAAGGGTAGAACATGAATTCAAAGCAAGTGGCATGCAGAGCATGAAAAAAAGGTTGATCCCTTCTTCAATGTTGAAGAGGGGCTCAAAATAAGCACAATATCAGTTCATGAGATACTCCAAATCAGATCACAAATAGGCCAAATAAATCATGCAATTTTACGGTAAATATGGAGAATTACAAAGAAAGTGCATGATAGAGAGGCAAAACATGGTTGAGCCCTTCTACAATGTTGTAGAGGGGCTCAAAATAGGCCCACTCACAGTTTATATCAGGCTCAAAAATGGATCACTCATAATCCAAACAAAGCATGTAAAATATTGGCACAAAGAGTGATATTGAAAGAGGTGCATCATAGAGGTACCAAACAAGGTTGAGCCCTTCTACAATATTGTAGAGGGGCTCAAAATAAGCCTAAAATCAGTAGGGTTCGGAGCCCAAAACAGAGAGCAAGTAGGGTAAAGAATTGATGCAAAAATGTGCTCAAAAGGGGGAAATAGTGACTTACCCTTGAAGATCAAGCTTTTGTTGCTTCTTGGCTTCAATTTGTTGCTTCTTAGCCTCTGAAAAATCCTCCTTTGCTGCTGGAATGGAGGTAGTGATGGTGAGGCTTAGGGTTGATGAAGGAATGAGCTAGAGACTTGAAAGTTTTTGGAGCTTTTGGAGAGGGAGATGGAGGCAATGGGAGATGAAGTCTTGAGAGAAAATTTTCTAACCCTAACAAAGACGGAGCTCAGCCCCTTAAATGGGCAAGAAAGGGGTGTAAAAGGGGAGGGAAATGCACCCAAGCTTTCCCTCCCAAAATATCCCCCGGAGGCAGAAGATATTTGGAAAAACAGCTTGACAGCTGTAAAGTGGTCAAAAGCAGGAAGCAGGCCGACCAGGTGTTTTTCTTGAAGATGGCCGGCCGGCCACCCCACTGGTCGGCCAGCCACTCCCCATGGCCGGCCGGCCATGGCCAAAAATGAAGTCAATAATTAATGGCCGGCCACCACTTTTTGGTGTCCTCCCAGGTGTGTAGAACAAGACCCCATGGTTGGAATTTGGCAACTCTGAAACAGGAGGCACAACATTCAACTTGAAAGAGAGGCTCAAAAATGAAAATGACAATTACTGGCCGACCACCACTTTTTAGGGTCCTCCCATGTCCCCTCATCACAAATATGTAGTTTCGGCTCGAAGAAAATATCCCTAGGGTGTTCAACATTAGCCCGGAAGTGAGCAAAACGGACGCCGGAGGAGCGAAACTGGTTTTCTGAGACAATTGCTGTCCTCCCACCCTCCAGTGATCTTTCTGGTGCTAAAACAGAGGTACCTGCCAAAGTTGAACAAAAACTAATGCAAAATGAATGCTCGGGGCCCAAATCACGCAGTTCGGGGTCCCGAAAATGGGCTGTAAGCACCGAAAGTGGCGTTCGACCACGAAGTGGGTATCTGAGACCCCAGTGTCCCTTGTTATGATAAAACAGAGGTACTCACCGAAAATGAACAAAAACCGATGCAAGACGAATGCTCGGGGCCCAAATCACGCAGTTCGGGGTCCCGAAAATGGGCTGCTGGGCATCGGGAGTGGTGTTCGACCACGAAGCGGGTATCTGAGACCCCAGTGTCCCTCGGTATGATAAAACCGAGGTACCTACCAAAAACCGGAGGAATCGGAGATGGTTGGGTGATCCCGAACTGAGGCACACGGCCTGACGGCTCCGAAAACCGGGAACCGGGCTCCGAAATGGGCAAAATGGCCTACGACCATGAAATGTAGCCCACGGCCACCGAGAGATAGCCTACAGGACCACTCCCTTCCCTCAGGAAAGAAAACAGAGAAAACCGAGTCTGGTTCGCAAACCGAGGCAAGGCACAGAAGAGAGTTCGGAAGTCCGGAGGCAGGGCGCACGGCCGCGACTCTGAGACTTCTGAACGAGCACAGTATGCAACATCACCAAGCGCTCAATCGGTGACGTCTGAGTCTTAAGGTCGGTCAAAAATGGGGTGTCTACAGCGAGCTAGGATGGTGAAGTCATTTGTGAACGACCCAACTTGTAATTACCCTGTCTTGTACTATGTTAATTATTTATGATTATGTTTGTAATTATATGCTTAATTTGAATTTGGGTGTTAATTGCATGATTGTATGTGATTTTGGCTTTGTATCTATTCACCGTAGGAAAATCTGTTAGAATCTGTGCTTTGAACTAAAAATTGAAGGCCTTATCGGCCACAGAAACCAAAATTGACTACGCCATTGTGATTGGCGTAATTTTTAAAGCCTACGGTGAAATTTAATTTGAAATTGATTTGGATCAAAATAATTAGATTAAACTGATTGAATTGTGTACGATTAATTAGCCTTAATCAAGTCTAATTAGATAAGCATATAAATAGGCCCGATATATACTTAAGCTCGCCATTTTGAGCTCAAAATCTGAAGTTACACTCTAGAGAGAGAGAGAGAGAACCAAAATTAGAGTGAGAAGTGGGTCAACATTGAAGAATTGCTAGAGAATTCAAGAAACTAAGAGGATTAGCTCAAGAATTGGCTATAGTTGAAAGAATTGAAGCTCCTAGGTGAGTAACCGACCCTTAATTCATGAGTTGAGTTTGTAATTATATGAATTCAAAGAGAACATGTAATCAAGAGCAAGAATTAAGTTGTAATTGATGAAATTGAAGTCAATATACACATACATGTAAGAAATTGCCATGAATTTGTATATTTGAGCATGAAACATGTAGCTCATATTGATTTGAGAGTCATATACTGCATGCATGTAAGAATTTCCATAGTATGGAACTCAATTCAAAAGATTCATGTTACAATTAGAAGTTGATTATGAGAACATGAAGAATATCACACCAAATCATACATGCATGCATAATTCTAATAGATTTCATGATTTTGAACATCGTTTGTGCCATTTAAAGTGGGATTGGAGTCAATAATTGACATGCATGAAAGATTTGTGAAGATATGAAGCTTGTATAAAGTTTGAATACATGAGCTTTGACCATACCAAGAGAAATGTTGATTAATTTGAGAATTAGATCATAGTTTTGGACAATTGGTTTTAAATAACCTATATTCTCATGCTATGTAATGTTTTTTCCACGATTTTGTACCAAAAACACGAACTTTGAACCTTTGAATGCTAAGCTTGAGCTTCAAGAACAATTCTGGAAATTCCAAAATCTGGCATGTCCGCTCGAGCGGGAAAAGCGCCGCTCGAACATGAAATGTTAGTTCCCAGAAGTTTTGCAGACTTGATGTCCGCTCGAGTGGGGAAGAGTTACGCTCGAGCACCTAGACACATACTTTGGCGCTCAGCTCGAGCGTCCGAAGTCACGCTCGAGTGTAAAAATGAAGTAACCAGTACTTTTCCAGACCAAAGGGGTCCGCTCGAGCGGCGAAATCTGCGCTTGAGTGGGGAGCCCTGTTTCTGAAATTTTGAAAAGATGTTTTGTGTTTCATTTTCCGTTCTCTTTCATTTCTAAGCACTCTTAGGCATGCATTTAGCTTTGTATATGACCTAAAGGGATAAGAAAGAAGCCTAAGAGAAATAATAAGTTAAGAACGGATTGAATCGCTTATGACCCATTGTAATATGAAATGTGTAGGGTCAAGCGCAAGGGCAAATCCATCGGCGAAACACTGTGAGTAATATCTTAGTAAAAATATTTTCAAGTATGTTACTTTCCAAATGCTACTTCTGTATAAGCTTCATGGATTTGTTGATTTGAAATATGAATGAGTATTCTATATGCCTAATTTTGTATAAGGTCGTTTGATACGTTTGATATATCTGAATTGGGCCTAAGGCCGTTTGCCATTTGATACGTTTGATATGTCCGAATTGAGCCTAAGGCCGTTTGCCATTTGATATGTTTCAATATAAAGATGGATTAAAGACCGTTTGAATATAATGATGATGGGCCAAAGGCCGTTTGAATATCGTGATGGGCCCAAGGCCGTTTGAACATGAGCGTAATGGGCCAAAGGCCGTTTGAATGAAAAGGGATTATGATCATGAATATGAATTATGCATAGATATGAATATAAAGAGAATGGGCTCAAGGCCGTTTGATACGCTGATATGTTTGAATTGGGCCCGAGGCCGTTTGATATGTTTGAATTAGACCAAAGGTCGTTTTGAATAAAGAGTTGGTTGGACCAAAGGTCGTTTTGTATAGATGGACCCAAGGTCGTTTTGTTTTATATAAGAATTGGACCTAAGGTCGTCTTACATATGGATATGATGTGTTGGACCCGAGGTCGTTTTGCTTTGTTGAGATTTGTAAATCTGATGTGAATGAGAATAGTGGTTCAAATGTGTACATTATAAGTATGACTCATTTATGAACGAATCTCATTCATTAACCTCTTTATTATGATATTATTCACTAGGCGTTAGCTCACTCTTATTTATATGTATGTAGGTGAACAAAGGGACGTTCAACCCCAGCCTTAGTGAAATTTAAGAAAGGAACCCGAGTTTTGTGAAGTCAGCCCAGGTGCCTCACACAAGAGGCTTTGTTTATGATCTTTTGTATTTCTTTTGCTATTTCTCTTGGTCATGATAGACCGTTTATGTGTATAAGATTTTGGTTTAGCTGACTATGTGTTTGAATGATCCTGGGTATACAAGATGTTAACCACTAATATGTGGTGTGAGTTATTATTGGGTATATGTGAAATGTTTTGGTATGCCATGTAAGCATAGCTCATTGGACAAAAATTTTAAGTTTGCTTTCGCATCTGGCCCCATATTATTAATTATTAATTATTAATTGATATCAGGTTTGAGGTCGTAGATAATCTCATGATTACTGGCCAATTATGACCTTAATTTATAGGGGTGGGTTCGAGTCATGACATAACTAAGTCATTTGTTGATGAAAATTGATAATAAGAACAATCTTCCAATGGTGACCATATAGGTGTAGCGTGTTTTTTTTTTTTTTTGTGTGTGTGTGTGTGTGTGTGTGTGTTTAAGTTCACGAGTACGTAGTATTTGAATGGCACATTACCATTGACGTTAAACATCTTTTGTTGTTATCGTGATTTTGGCTATTTTGGGTAGTATTGTCGGTACGATTTATGATTTGTACATTATTTTTGGGAATATGTTAGAATAGTTTGGTAATAAATATTTGTTGCACTTGTTTGGTATGATATGGAGGTATTTATCAGTCATTAATATCAGTAGGAATGTTAATAGGAATAAGGAATGATGAGCTAACATTTGCATAGTATTCTATAAGATGTAGCTTTCATTTTTTTTCAATGCACATTATAGTTGTTAATCTACTATTCAAGTCATCTAAGTTGGTGGTTGTGACATTCACATTACGTGTCGATGTTGTCACGCCTTTACCAAATTTGAATTTCCAAATTTACTTTGTCCAGAAACATTGGTCGCCGATCAATTCATGTTGTGCCAAATATTGTAAACCAATCTTAGTTGGCGTGATGCAACAACCATGTCACACTCGTTTTCACTTTAATGAAACATTCACAATTGGAATGATTGGTGTGCTTAATTGCATTGGTCGTCCAATCACGTTATGCCCAAAATTGTAACCCTAGCTTAGTTGGCGTGAGGCAACGGCCATGTCACATTCATATTAAGTTTGATAAAACAGTCACATTTGTATGCTTAATTGCTTTGCTCTTTCAAATGATTGGTTTAATAATATTAAAAAAAAAAATCAACAACACGGGTGTTGGTTCGACTTTTTAAATGGTTGTTACATTACATGTGTACACTTGATGTTTGACGTGCCACATCGTCCCAAATATAGGTCATAACATTCGCATTATAGGGAGAGAACGTAATTGGTGCTCTCGCATTTACTTTAATCAACTACATTGGTCGCCAATCAGTTCATGTTGTGCACGTTGTAAACCCACTATATCTCATTCGTATTCAGATTGGCAGAACATTCATATTTGGAATGCTAGGTGTGCTTTGTTACTTTGATCTTTCAAGGTAGTGTTGTAAATTAAGATTGATGGCTCGATTACAAGATTGTCTATGTCATTAAGTGGTCAGAGTCATGATGTCACGCCTATACAAAATTTGGCCATGAATACAAGAGCAACATTGGGTGGTTTGATCGACGTTCCACATGCCAAAAAATGACAACTTCATACCGATATAACCACACCAGCGTGACATAGCATCAGAAACTATAGGTTTTTACATACAAGCCCAATTTCAAAAACTGAGGGTTCTCACATACAAGCCCAATTTCAACGTGCTAACTAAACGTGTATTAATGAATTGAACAATATGGCTTAATGAATCATAGCATAAACATGTAACATTAATACATGAATAAAAGTGTTGTGACGAACAAAACCAGTCAAATTATGATGTGTCAACAATGTTTTGACTTATTAACGTTGTCATCATTTTTTCTGCTACATTCTAGTACGATAATACGATTATGTTATTCAAAAGTGATTATAGAACTTGGTCGCTAAGTGTCCATGATTAGATTCGCTCTTTCCATGTCTTTCGGTTGTGGCTCTACATGTGGCCACATCGCCCACACCTAATCTGACTTAACTTCTCTCCCCGAGATGGTATCTAATTCTTCTTCAGTCATCCCGCAGGACGCCTAGCTGCCAGTGGAGATATGATGAAGTCATCTTCCAAAAAATGACGGTTTATCAACTATTGGTATTGGTTGAATGCACCGAGAATAAACTACTTGGTACTGGACGATGAAAAATGGTTTGACCCATGTACTAAAATCCCTTCCACTATTCTGTATTGCAACCACCGCATGTGCACTCTGGAACCCATTCAGTTGCCATTAGAAACATGAACATGAATGCCTACCAATGTCTACCAACATAGTTAGAAATGAATGGACCTCGTATATGTCTTCATTTTCCTAGCTAACAATCCACGTACAACCATTGGAGTACACCTTCCTTACACGGCTTTCCGTTTTTGGACAAAGTAAGACATTCCAATTAGTAGCCAACAATTTACGCTCTACCCTCATTGTCATTATTTGATTTCTGATAGTATCAACCAACCTAGTGATTGGGTAGTTACATGCATCACGTATCCATTTATTGAACAATTCTGCAACGTTCAAAGTCATCTCCCTATAACGTTTTTGGAAAACATTATCTAACAATGTTATTAAATATTGGGTACTTTGAAATAAAAATTGGGTTTGCAATGTAAAATGTGTACTATCACACAAATACAAGTAATACATGTAAGTTTCATACAAACCTGAAATATGCATTGGCCGAGTGTTGCGGTTGCATATCTTCCAAAAAATCATTTATCCCAAATTGTCCAGATCCTTTTAGCTTAGCCAAATGGTGCTGAAATGAAGCCTCAGTTAGAGTATATGCACATTCACGCAACTTGGCCATTAAACCAAATTGGACATGGTTGTCGATCCACCGTAATTTGTCCCTCAAATTTGCTTGGAGATACTACAAACAGCATGCATGATATGCAGATGGGAATACAATAGGCAAGGATTCGAGAAGTCTAGCATTTCAATCGAACACGAAGGTTAGTGTCCGAGCACTATCGACAACATTAGCGAGTTATTGTAAAAACCAAGTCCAACTTGTAGTCGTTTCGGAGTCAACGACAGCAAATGTCAATGGATATAAACCTGTGAGTTGTGACAAGTATTAAGTTAAATTCGTAATGGGTTAAACCATGTTTACGTTCACAATAAGAATTGTTCACATTCACAGTAACAAGGATATTGGTGCTAAAATGACATTGAAATGGACACACATTTTTCATGGGGGATCTCTCATTGCTATAGCGGCCTAATCATAAAGTGTTCAGTGGCCATATGATGTGTCATTATATGGAATACTGCAATAATTATCATCAGACATGTACCTTTGTTGCTATCTTTCCCCCATTGCTGCAAGCAAATTGCCTTTAAATCTCCTTTTTAAGAATCTGCCGTCAAGGAACAATAATAGGCGGATATGGTTGAATCCGTCAATGTAACCTTTGAATAATATGAAGAACCGTTTAAATCAGCCAGTTGACTACTCAAAATCCAAGTTCACATAACTTCTATGATTATATTACATAACTGCATCATTGTAACACCTAAGTTGGTCGAACGAAACATAATAGTCACCATACACTTCGTCTCTTGCTTTCTCCACACCTAACCAGGCTAAGTGATAATTTACATTCAATCTGTATTCTTATTTGAGGCCAAACATGACATCAGTGGCATGTGTAAGCAACTTGTCACGCACCTGATCACCAACAACATTGCAAACCAATTCAGAGTTGATCTAGTGCGAACAACAGCACCATAACTATGCAAGTTGTTCCACCTCTTTAGGTAAAAGTATCCATTGCATGTTTGAATCCTTCCATGTATCAACCATGTATACTCTTTTTGCTCGCACAACGTGCACACAGTCGTGACCCGCACTGAATCGTTCTTCACGAATTTAAAGTCAAACCCACACTGAATAACATATTTCGATAGAACCAAACGGAATTCAGCAACACCCCCTTTGAAACATTGGCCTATGTGAGTAATGCCATATGACAAAGCTGCTGTCATCAACGTTTTATTAGTTTGGCGGCAATAATTGGACAACAAATCTACGTCAGTTTCCATATCCGAAATTCGTTTCGTGTTACGATCCATTTGGCTTGCGGAGATAGTCCCACCATATTGCTCACCTTGAAGCACATCCTCCACTCCATTTTGTGAGCCAACCGCAATGTAGATATGGTTAATACCAAAGGATCTTGCAAGGGAAACTTGTTTTCCACATCCACATCAATACTCATCATGAATTGGTTTTCGTGACACGATAATTTGTAAGATATGGAAAATCAATGATGGGGTCACGTCCACCCACCTCCCACATAAATCATCTACCAACTATGCGAATGTCAATCTATTAACACCCTTCATAGCAACAGTAGAGGAACCGAACGTGCACAATAGCACCATGTCCATATTCTGGGCAACAAGATAAATGAAACAATAAGAGTGTCAGTATATTTTGCAACCAAACAAAAAATAAGACATACGACATATGTGTTTTATAATAAAAAATGAGCACATTATTGACACCTATTTTTTTCTATAAGGGACAAACGTGAAATTGTAAATGTCCCATGTATTAAACCACCATCATTCCTCACCCACCGTAACTTCGACATCATGCGACGGGATGTTGAGGACATTCAATTAAAAAATAAAAACTCACTAATTTTGCATAATGTACTGTGACATGTATGTAAACACTGATTATAACGACGACACAATACAAATTCAAAGACATATACAATCGAACGCAACATACAAAAGACATATAACAACATGGTGGATGTGGATTAACATTATATCCTAAATGTAACGTCAATCGAAACACGATGAAAGTGTGCCAATGGATGACTGTAATAGATTGTGAAAGCCCTATTAGTTAAGATGAAAGTGAAACATGAACAAACGGCACCACACAACAACAAATCTCACCCCAAAAAAAAAAAAAAAAACCATACCTCCTCCCCTCAACCAATTGGAGTCCAAATCGAGAGAAGCAAACAACTCACTACCTCCGACGTTGACCATATCATCGGCCATATCCACATACAAATAAGCAACATTTTCAAAATGCACCGAAATCCCGCAATCAAGGCAACATCCACGACCACGGTCATAGCCTTCAAAATCCACTTTCCTAAAAGCCTTCAAAAATGTGAAATGTTAAATGATACAATAACCTATAATATGGAAACAAAATATGGGTATAATAGTACACTAATACTATTCATTTACAACTCATAGGATCTCGTGGAACATATTTCTATCTAAATATGATTTCAAACTCTATAAGAAATTATACAATACTTCACATTAAATAAGTTCCCATAATAGGACTTATAAATAAATTTTCCTAAATCTAAAAGGAATAAAGTGTAATTCATTCAAAAAATAAAAGAACCGCGGCCACAAAGTTGTCAAAATAAAAGAACCTCCTCCCCTCAACCAATTGGAGTCCAAATCGAGAGAAGCAAACAACTCACTACCTCCAACGTTGACCATATCATCGGCCATATCCACATACAAATAAGCAACATTTTCAAACTGCACCGAAATCCCGCAATCAAGGCAACATCCACGACCACGGTCATAGCCTTCAAAATCCACTTTCCTAAAAGCCTTCAAAAATGTGAAATGTTAAATGATACAATAACCTATAATATGGAAACAAAATATGGGTATAATAGTACACTAATACTATTCATTTACAACTCATAGGATCTCGTGGAACATATTTCTATCTAAATATGATTTCAAACTCTATAAGAAATTATACAATACTTCACATTAAATAAGTTCCCATAATAGGACTTATAAATAAATTTTCCTAAATCTAAAAGGAATAAAGTGTAATTCATTCAAAAAATAAAAGAACCGCGGCCACGAAGTTGTCAAACACGTATTCGGTATGGTCAAGATTATTGGTTTGGTGTAAATGGGTCACCCAGACAATAAAAGAACCGCGTCAAGAATTTCAGTGCTTGTAAATGGGTCACCCACAGCAGAATTCTCGCCTCAGAAGGGGTTAAGACAGGGTGACCCCCTATCGCCGTTTTTATTTAACATAGTGGCTGAAGGATTAAATATTCTGTTGGTAAGAGCCAAAGAACAGGGGATGATTACAGGAACTACAGTAGGTCATCAAGAGCTGAAAATTTTCCATTTACAATTTGCAGATGATACTATTATTTTTTGTGAAGCCAAAAGGGAGGAAATCATTGTGCTTAAAAGAATTTTGAGGTGTTTTGAAGTAATGTCAGGTCTCAAGATTAATTTTCATAAAAGCATTGTCTGTGGAATTGGTGTGGAAGAGGAGGTACTCAAGGAGTTTGCTAAAAACCTGAATTGCCTGAGCCAGAAGCTACCACTGTCTTATCTTGGATTACCTTTAGGGGCCAATCCACGGAAAAGAAGTACTTGGCAACCAGTGGTGGAGAAGTTTAAAAAGAAGTTAGCATCTTGGAAGAGGAGATTCTTGTCCTTTGCAGGTAGATTGACCCTAATTAAGTCCGTACTGTCAAACCTACCTGTGTATTTTCTATCCATCTTTAAAATGCCGGTGGGTGTTGCAAAAACTATTGAAAGGATTCAATCTAACTTTTTGTGGGGTGGTTCTGAAACCCAAAGGAAAATTCACTTAGTCAAATGGAAGGAGGTGTGTAAAAGTAAAGCCCAAAGGGGGTTGGGTGTGCGAAGTCTCAGTGATGTTAATGTGTGTTTATTAATAAAATGGTGGTGGAGGTATGGTCGTGAGCATCAATCATTATGGAAAATGGTGGTATGTAGCAGATATGGTGGCTTGGGAGGCAGGTGGAAACCAGAACCAGTGTCAAATGCAATGGTATCTCCAGTGTGGAAAGATATTGCATCTTTAGCCTCATCAAACAGTGTAGTGGCTGAATTTTTCTCCCAAAATTTCAGGATTATTATGGGCAATGGTGAGAGGATACATTTTTGGAAGGATAGGTGGTTCAATGATATAAGTCTTACGGATGAGTTTCCTAGATTGTTTAGTTTATCAGTAGAAAAGGAAGGTTCCTTGCAGTTCTTCTATCAACGGAAAGGGCAGGGTAGTGATTGGAAGCTGGCATTTAGAAGATCACTCCTAGCTTGGGAGGAGGAGGAAGTTCAAAGGCTGAATGTATTATTAGCAGAGGCTCCAAATCTAAATCCTTTGACTGTGGATAACTGTTGGTGGAGGGCTAATAACACAGGAATGTTCTCTGTGGCTTCAGTATGGAACAGTTTGGAGTTAGTGAATGGATCCATGTTTAGCATCTCAAAGTTCCTATGGAGAAATGCTGCACCCCCAAAGGCTCAGTTCTTCGGTTGGTTAGCTTGGAAAGGGAGAATAAAAACCTCAGAATTTATGCATAGGATTGGAGCTCTACCTGCCAATGTCAGCCCCCTATGTGTGTTTTGCAAAGAAGAGGTAGAAACCATAAATCATGTGTTGCTTTTATGCCCATTAGTTTGGCAATTATGGTCTGACTTGGTTAATTGGTGGGAGGTTCAGTGGGTGACACCAGGTACTGTGGAAGTTTTGCTCCAATGGTGGTCTGGTATGAAATTTAAAAAGAAGGAGTTCAATATGTGGAAGGTTGTCCCTTTAGCCATGCTATGGTCCGTATGGAGGCTTAGGAATGATTGCATATTTAACAATGGCAATGTTGTGTGTGCACAGATGATGGAGCTCCTGAAAATTAGAATTGCACTATGGGTTAAGTCAAATCTCAAGGGAGTGAATTACTCAGTGCATGATATGGTGTCAAATTTGAAACAGGTGAGACGCTGCATTGAGTGGAAGTGAGTGTTGCTAGTCTGCTGATGCTGTACAGGAAGGTGCCTAAGGTGTTTAGGAATGTGTCAAATCTGGTCTTGGAGTTGGCTGCTTCATTGGTTATCCTGTTTTGTTCTCCAAGATGTATGCTGAAGGGTCATGTTGTGTTGGATCTGCTATGTTTGTTTGGTGTAGCTGCTGGGTTGAGGTCTGCTGGCTATAGGTTTGGGTATTATATGTGGGTCAAGGCAGGGGGTAGCTGCTGCAGCTAGTCTGGTCTGCTGGTTGCTGGTGGGTGTTCTTGGTCTGCTTTGTGTTTTTCTGCTCTGTGTATCTGCTGGGTTGAGGTCTGATTTTGCATTGTAGAGAGGGCTGGTTTAGTGGAGGTTGATTCAGATCCTGCAGGTAGTCTGGTCTGCTGGTTGCTGGTGGGTTGTTCTTGGTCTGCTTTGTGTTTCTGCTCTGTGTATCTGCTGGGTTCAGGTCTGATTTTGCATTGCAGAGAGGGCTGGCTTAGTGGAGGTTGATTCAGATCCTGCAGGTAGCCTGGTCTGCTCTGTGTATCTGCTTTGAGTGTCTGCTGGGTTGAGGTCTGCTTTGTATATGGTCTGTCTGTGCTTGGTCTGCTTTGTGCTTGGTCTCTGGTCTATTTGACTCTGTAGGCATGAAAGGTACTTCAGAATTTGCATGGTCTATTTGAATCTGTAGGCATGAATTGTACTTCAGAATTTGCATTTGCAGCAGATCCTGGGACAAATTGGTTACAAATTTTGGTGTGTGGGGTGGGTCAAGGTCTATAGCTGTTCAAGGCAAGGTGTTTGGCATGTTTCTCTCTGCTGCTGTTTTGGCAATGTAGCTCAAGGAAATTCTGCTTGCTTTGTGCTTGGTCTGTGGTCTATTTGAAATTGTAGGCATGAAATGTACTCCAGAATTTGCATTTGCAGCAGATCCAGGGACAAACTGCTGTGTTTTGGTTTCAAAGTTTGGTGTGTGGTTGGGTCAAGGTCTATCGAAGTTCAAGGCAAGGTGTTTGGTATGTTTTCATGGTGGAGATGTTTGGCTTACATTCTCATCTAAGTGGGCTGCTCGCTGGTTATGGTTTTCCCTGTTCTCCTTGTTTTTTTCTTTTCATCGTTGGTTCCTCACCAACTTGGGGGTGCTAGCAAATGATAGGATGGGCTTTTTGGTGCCAACCTAGTTGGGATCATTTCGCTCATTGTAATGCTGCTGCATTCCTCTTTTCCTTATTGGTGTAATTAATTTTGTACCTTGTACTAATTTTACATCAATAAAGTGTCTTTTTTTGCTGATCAAAAAAAAAAAGATTATTGGTTTGGTACAATGTAATGGCACACTGCTCTTATTTTCTTGTTGATTTTTCACGATAAGAAGTTGTATGTGTATCCTCACCCCCTCCTTTTGATTTTGTGGTGGATGTAAGGATTTTGGAGTGATTTTTGTACCTTTATATTAAAAGTTTCATGAAGATCAAAACCGACCACCACGAAAAAAAGGGCCTGCATTGTCATCGAAATTATTATTGTTAGAGAAATTTTCTGAAAAAAACTTTATTAATCTAGATACTTATTATGTTACTAGCCCTTTTTGGCTCGAAAATGGCCACTAATATCGGCGGCATTGTTTGGGTGACATTTCTTTCATTATGTAAATACTGAAAATGAATTTATTCACATATTTTTTGAGTGTGTGAATAACACATAAATTTTTATTAGTTTAAAATAGTAGGTCCCATATTAAAAAGGTTAATTGGTAAAAAGTCTATTTTTATGAGGCCATATGTTATTTTGTCAAAGATTTATTTTTTGGTAATACGGACACATGTTGAAAAATAACTGATGCCACAAAAAAAATAAAAAAATTGTCCAGAAAAGTTGCTAGAAAATTGCCAGCAACAACAGCTAGTGGCAACAAGGTAGATAAATATATGACATTGAACAGATAAGTGCATAGATTGGTGACACTGATATAGATCGACAATGCTACGTAGTTCAAATTTTGTGGCTCAAAAGTGGCTCAAATGGCCAAAACGACGTCGTTTTGAGTACAGAACAACATAAAAATGGCCAAAACGACGTCGTTTTGGCCATTTGAGCCACAAAATTTGAGCTACGAGACATTTTCCGATATCGACAGGTGACATTTTAACAAATAGTTGGACAGATAAATAACATGAGTACAAATAAGTGACATTTGAAGATACAACTGACATTTAAATAGATAGACAAATAACAATTTTTTAACCCAAAAATGTTTCAGATAGGCCCAAGAGTTTACGAAATAGTCCTTTGGCTTGAGTGCCCTATTTAAAAAGGTATATTGGCCCTGTTTGGTAGAGCTGTGGGAAAGTGCTTATAGCTTATGCCTAAACAGCTTATAGCTTATAACTTTCAGCTTAAGCTGATTTCCAGCTTATTCTTAAAGCATCTCCTGCCCCACTTAAAGAATAAGTTGATTTCTGACTTCCACAAAGCTATAAGCTATAAGCTATAAGCTAAACCAAACACATCAAAATAGCTTAAATTAAACTGAAAGCTGAAATAAGCTGTAAATAATTTCTGCCAAACAGGCACATTGACCCACCTGTAGATCTCTCTATGTTTCACCAATTAAAAAGCATGTATTATTTGCATATTATGTGAATAAAATCGAACTAGCAAATATTTGGTGCCTCGCAGTTTCTTCCTATTGTAATTTTCAGCCTTCTCCAAATTTTAGATTTTTTTTGTCCAATAATGTAGGACTAAATTTTACCTTTTAGAATTATCACTGAGTATTATTTTATTTTCTTTAACTAAAAAAGGTTATATTTTGCCAATTTAAACTATTAATTTGTAAAAATCTTTTGCTAAGAATTTGTTATGTAAATTTTAAAAATAAAAAATATTGATGTATGAGTTGCACATGACATCTTAAATCATATCGAATGCTTAAAACGACATTATTTCCTTCTATCTACAACAACAACAGTTGCAATCATAGTGTAGGCAACGATAAATACTAGCAAAGGTTGTAGAAATGAGAGAAAGATAAATTGAAAAGAAGCGAAAGAGAATAATAACTTCATTTTAAACATTTTATAATATTTGAGATGTCATTTGCGAAATACATGTTAATTTCCATTTATTTATATAATGATTTTTTAATGAAAAGTTCACACTAATACAAATTAAAATTTTAACATGAAAAAATGTCATTTTTTCTAATTGAGGAGAATAAAGAGATACTAATAAATAGGTCAAAAGAATATAGTGTAATTATCTAAACATATGACAAAAAAGTGGGGGCGTCTAATAATCTTCTCTTTTATATTTTTAGTTCTTTCTTTTTTTTTTTTTTTTTTTTAACACACCCTGTAAATTGTAAACATTAAATCTGAGTCGATTTTAATTTTAATTTTTTTAGTGCTTAACTGCTATACAAAGTTTAAAACGTTTCAGGCATTTTCAATAGAATGATAATTTCACATCATCAATGATACGAAAAATTATTAGGTATTTTTGGAAGATCCCGTATTTATATTCTTTTACTAATCATTATTCATCATGCACTTTCATATTTCTCAATCACAATCACTCAATATAAAATTATAATCTCTATTTTCTTCACCAATCATAATATCCTAGAGTATCACATAATCGTACTTCAAAAATACCCAATAACTTCTCAAGTGATACATAAAATCACCAACCAATAATAAATCTATATGGGAGGAGTGAACCCTACTAGACACCGTACCACATAGACAAAATAATAATAATAATAATAATAATAATAATAATAATAATAATAATAAACTATGAATGTAATACTCTGTCATTAATATCACTGTTATATTAAAAAAAAAAATTTCCTCACAAAGTCTTTAGTGCACAATGCAACACGGCATCTTCCATTTTTTCAAAAAAAAGTTATTTTATTGCAAAACCTCATACTCTATTTCTCTCTTTCTACTTTTCTTTTTCTTTTTCTTTTTTTTTTTTCTTGCAAAATTGCTTCTTTTTTTTAATTTATTTTTTAGGATACGCCCCTTCTTAACTACACCAAAATAGTTTATTACTATCACTACAAAATGCATAATTATTTTTTTTATAATTTTATGACAGAAGTAAGCATATATAGTAACCTTTCTTTTATATTTAACTAGATAAAACTTTGCACGATTTTAGACAAATGACCAAAATTTAATTTAGAAATTAAATTTTAATTAGAGTGCTTGGTTTGAGTTTTCAAAATTAAGTTTTTTAAAAATTGAGTTTTTTATTGTTTGTGTTTTTTTATTTTTAGTGAATATTTTTAAAATTCTAAGCATTTTTTTTTTACTTTTTTAAATACATCTTACTTAGATGTGTCTAAAAAGCAAAATATTTGTGAAACAATATTTTAAAAAATTAATAAATACACAAAAATATGAAAAATGTACTAAATTTTTGTATTTTTTTATATTTTTGGTATTTAGTGAATTTTTTAAAGATTTTTTCACAAAAATAAGGGTGTGTTTGGTTTGTGTTTGTAGAGTAGTTTTTTAGATAAAAAGTACGAAAATTTGTTTGGTTTGCCTTTTTTCAAAAATAGTTTTGGAAAATTGTTTTGGGGAGAGAGTTTTAAAAAAAAAGTGATTGATTTGATGTGTATGAGAGAGTGAGTGATTTTGGAAAATAGGTAACCAAACAAAATTTTGAGATTTTTTTTAGAAAAATTTGTTTGGTTTGATTACTCTTGAAATTTTGTTTGTAGAGAATTTTTCCCAAAATTTTTTTTTGAAAAACAAACCAAACATTTTAAGTAGATTTATATTAGGTGTATCTAAAAATAAAAATAAAAATTGCTTAAAATATTAAAAAAAAATCAGTAAAAACAAAAAAATACGAAAAACAAAAAAGTAGAATTTTCAAAAAAGTGTTTATAGAAAACTCAAACCAAGCAAAGTGAATAATTTTTTCTTTCAAATTTGGAAATTCAAAAAAAAAAAAAAAAAAAAAAAAAAAAAAGAAAAGAAAAGATTTAGCCTTCGTTTGGCATATCACAAAATGAAGCTTTTTGGCTAAAATAGCCACAAAAAGATAAAATAAATTTTTTACTCTAATAAAACAAAATATCACATCCAAACAATAATCATTTCATTTTTTCTTTTACAAAATTCAAAAAAACAAAAAATATATATCCCAAATGATGCCTTTTAACCCTAGGCTAAAATAGCCAAAAAATCGAATTGAGATCAAATAAACAATGATAAAAAAATAATAAAATTAATTTTTTTATTTTTTATTTTATTATTATTTTTTTTTTGCGTAGGACGAGTTTTCTTGGAAAGACTTTTTTGTAAGCAAATGTTGTTATGGTGTAGATTTTAGTTGTAGAAGGAATTTGGCGTGGTGATAGTGGTGTACTTGGAGAGTTTTGGGAGTTAATGCGATGCAACCCAAAACATAAAAGAAGTAAAATTTTTAAATTTTTTTTTAAAATTTTAAATAAGAATAAAATATGTATATAATGAAAAATATTAGTCAGATTAGTAAAAATTGGTTTATTAATTGATAATTATTTGATAGGGTAAGATAAATTTAAATTCGCCCTAAAGTATAAAGGTGGGTTAAAATTTTCTAAAATAGTAAGAGTCATTTGATCAACTTATTTTTTACCTTTTTTTTCTTTTTTTTTCTTTTTTTATGCTAAACACACATCCACTGGTATTTTTTCATAATAAAAATAAGAAATATATACATATTTATGGATATTAATCAAATTGTTTCAACAGCGGTAAAAAATTAATATATATATATATAAGTACGACATAAATATCAAGGTCGAGTTCAACCATTTTTTTTTTTTGATCAGCAAATAAAGCTTTATTGATATAAAATATAGAACAAGCATAAATTACATCAATAGAGCGGGGGAGTGCAAACAGCATCGTAGCTATCCTTTACGATCCAACTAGGTTGGCACCGCTAAGAAAGCACAATGGTTGCACTAGCCCAAGATTGGTGAGAAACCAATCGGAAGCAAAAAAAGAAACAAGTAAACAACCAAGTAAGGAAAACCAAGTAAACAACCAGCAACAATACTACAAAGAAACAAAGCACAAAGCTGCTCCCCAAAAACTGCTACAGTGCTCTAATCCTGCTGCTGCCACAAAGTTCATGAGCTTATGAGTCCTATTTTAAAATCCAAGGAATTCATTCAAGAGCAACACTCCAACTACCAGCTGTGACAAAGCCAGCAAACAGATAGACCAAGCATACAGCAAACTCTTTGTTGTGAACTCCTTGAATGCTATAACAAATTGCTGAACCAGCAGAACCCAGGTGATAAGCTGAGGCCCCAAAATTACCACCACCCCCAAGAAACTAAGATTGACCTCTAAGCTGCTGGACATTATTGACGATTTCCTGTACAGAATAGAACCCAACACTAGAGTGAGCCTTTACCCAAAAGGCAATTCTGAATTTGATCAACTCACACAGCCTCCACGTGTGCTTCCTTGCTTTGGAATACAACCTCGTTCCTAAGCTTCCATATTGACCACATTACAGCCAACGGCATAGCTTGCCAAATCGAATTAGCAAATTTATCCCATCGAAAACCACTCCACCAGCGAAGAAGATCCTCCACATTCCGAGGTATAACCCAATGCAGCCCCCACCATTGCAGTAAACAAGACCACACCCTCCAAGCAAATGGGCACCACAGCAATAAATGGGATACTGACTCGTCTTCTCTCTTACAAAAGATGCATAGGACAGGAGCCTCAGGTTCTAGAACCCTGATTCTTTGCAGAAACGAAAAGGTCTTAAGTCTCCCCTTCCACGCCAACCATCCAAGAAACTGCACTTTTGGGGGGTAAACACTATTCCAAAGAGACTTAGAAACCAGTTGAGGAGTGAAAGGCTTCAACAAAGAGTACAGGGAGGAGACCGAAAACTGCCCAGAAGTAGTAACCATCCACTGAAGACAATCATCTCTATCTGAAGAACCAGACCCAGCAGAATTCAAGAAAGCCACCAATCTAATCAACTCGTCTGATTCCCAGCTCAGTAGGGCTCTTCTGAACCTGAGAAAACCAGCTGTCTGGGCGACCCTCCTATCCAGCACCCCTCTCAGAGTGATCTCCTTCTCTGATGAAAGACTAAAAAGCCTAGGGAACAAAGACTTCATAGACAAATTACCCGCCCAACTATCAGTCCAAAAGTGAACTCTCTTCCCATTTCCCACAAGTAGTTGAGAATTTGCCCTAAAAATATTGAAGAGATGAGAGTTTAACTGACTAACCTTGAGAATATCCCCCCAAATTTTTGAATAAGGCCCGACATCTTCTTGGAAAGGGTACCACCTGCCACCAATCGAAGAATACCTACAGCAGATTACACGTTTCCACAATGCTGAGTCCTCCTCACCATACCGCCACCACCATTTGGCCAATAGGCAATCATTCATCTGTTGAACATTCCTAATACCCAGACCACCATTTTCTTTGCTTTTAGTTACTTCCTCCCAACTAACAAGATGAACCTTCCTCTTCAAGTCGGACCCCCCCATAGGAAATTGGCTCGGATTCTATCAAACGCCTTAGCCACAGAAAGGGAATCTTAAAAAGAGATATATAATACGAAGGTAAACTAGACAGCACCGACTTGATGAGGGTTAACCTTCCTCCAAAAGATAGAAGCTTCCTCTTCCAAGAGGCAAGTCTGGCTTTGCATTTATCCAGAATGGGCTTCCAAGTCTTCTTAAGCCTAGGACTAGCCCCTAAAGGTTGCCCAAGGTAGGACAATGGTAATTTCTGAATCCTGCAGCATAATCTGGATGCAAACACCTCCATCTCATTCTCAGGCACACCTATACCGCAAATAGAACTTTTATGAAAATTAATTTTCAAACCAGAGACCAATTCGAAGCACCTCAGAATCCTTTTAACTACCAAAACCACTTCCAACTTAGCCTCACAGAAAATGATCGTATCGTCCGCAAACTGAAAATGAGATATTGTAACATCTTGACCCACCGTAACCCCTGAAAGTAGATCCAAAGACCTGGCCCTGAGCATCAGCATATTAAGCCCCTCTGCCACTATGTTAAATAGGAAGGGAGAAAGCGGGTCGCCCTGACGAAGACCTTTACTAGGCTTAAATTCGTTTGTTGGCGAGCCATTAACAAGAACGGAGCATCTGGACGAATAGAGGCACTCCCGAATCCAACCCCTCCATCTAGCCCCAAAACCAAACTCCTTCATCCACTACAAGAATTAACACTTTTGGCAACCAAAAAATTGGTCGCTAAAAGTCAATTTTTGGTCGGCAAAAGTTATCCGCGACCAATTTTTTTGGTCGCTACTTTGGTCGCCAATTGAGAGTCGGCAAAAGTAATTCGCGACCAAAATTGTGGTTGGTCGGCAAAAGTTAGATTTCGCGACTAAATTTTTGGTCGCTAAATATTTAATTACCACGACTAATTTATTTTGTCGCCAAAACACTTTGGTCGCGAAAAGTGATATTTTCCCGACCAAAAAGTTTGGTCGCCAATTATCACATTCAACGACTAAAAATTTTGGTCGCCAATCGTGACATTCCGCGACCAAAAAGTTTGGTCGTCAATTGTGACATTCCGCGACCAAAAAAGATTTTGGTCGCCATTTGTTACTTTTCGCGACCAAAACTTTTGGTTGGCAAAAGTGAGTTTCCACGACCAAGAGCTATTTTGGTCGGCAATAGATGTATTTTTTGCGATCAAAACTCTTGGTCGGCAATTGTCATTTTTTGTGAAAAAAAATAATTTATTTGTCGCAACTAATAAATTGGTCGCCAAAGTAGGAAAACAATACACTTATAATTCCTAATAATTCATTCAATCCATAATAAACCTATAATTTTAAAGCATCATTCAAATTAACTGAATCATTAATATTCGATACAATACATAATTCATTAACATTCGATACAATACAACTATTCTAAGTTTTCATTCACAAGTCACATCCATCTAGCATAACAAATTGAAACAATACATAATTCAGATTTACAGCATCAGGAAAATTGCTTAATCCACTAAGTTGCCTTGATAGCCAATCAAAAAAATCCTTGCGCCCTTCCGTGCCAAGCTTCGCATCCATCAAAGCAGTAGTGATGTAAGGCACCTAATAAAGAAACAGAATTGGAAAATTTATTAGAAAAGCATGATAGTAGCAGCAACACTGGATTACAAACCCGTATCTTTGCCAAAATCAATTAAATCCTATAAACATGTACATCGTATTAAGACAACTAGCTGGCATAATAAAATTGTACCTGTTGCTGTACCTGCAAATTTCAGTACACGATAATTAATAAGCTAACAGCCATAACAACCTTGCCAGTAAGATAAGCAAAAAAGTTAAATACCTGTGTCATTGTCAAATCCTACTCCAACACAAATACAATTCAATGATTGCCAATTGGAGGTTAAGCAGTTATATCAGACACTAATTACTTCTCCAGGTAGCATGAGTTATTGAAGACCTAACAGGAACTTATTCAGGCATAATTAACTATCAAAGCTCCATTCCCTTTAAATGACCTAAAATTTGCAATTCACCTGAAGTGGGCCCTTCAGCACAATAAATATTTTCTTACTTTCCAATTTCCCAATAGGCAATAACATAGCACATAAATTCGAGGAATGGCACAAGTGGCGTTCCATACAGCGGTAAACCCAGCGTCATAAACTTTGACGCTCTTTCATTCTTCCCTTCATGATCACCAAAACTCATGGTACATGTTCAAGAGAAATCAAAAATACTAAGTATAAACATTGGACATGGAGAGAGAATAACCTTCCAGCCGTTCTTTCCATACAACACTCTTCAATTGTGAAACACTATCAGCATTTATAAGAGAACCTATTCTACTTTCAATCTCTTCAAGACTCAGTGTTGGTTCAAGGAAAGGTGAGTGGAGAAGGACTGAGCAATGAAGAGATTGATGATGTTCTTGATCTTCAAAGCAAACTAGTTAAAGATTATGTTTGGCATTGAATATAGTTGTTGTATATTTTTAACAAACATGGATCTGGCATTATTGAAGTCTAAACTGAATATCTTCCCTGGTTTATCATCTTCCTTCACCCATTTAAGTAGTTGAAGGCTTCTCTAGCAAGATTTTCTCTCCTCAGTATTAGAAATCATAGCAGCTCTCTCGAGACATTCCACAGCTAAGTAAAATTTGTAATCTGATTCCTTGAAGTAGCTTGGACACCCATCTCGTAGTCTATCACTAATATCATCAACAGTTCCCCTGCCATCAGGACCTGTGTAGTACTGGAGGCATGGATGACATCTATTGTAAGGGAAGAATTCAAAAGCAACAGTGACAGATAGACCCAACCCAAGCTACTAACCATTTTTTTTTTTTTTTTGCTATAAAACGATTGAGAGGGCAAAAATGTTGACCAAATAATAACAGTTTGTTGGTAATTAAATTAGACATCTGTAACAGTAGCACAAAAGTACCTCCATCAAACCAAATATAAGCCTTGTTGCAAGTCCATCGCCTGTCTCAGAACAGACTAGCTGATGGAATGTCAACTGAACCAATTGCTGTCGTAGATTAGCATCAAGATTCTGAACCAAACGCGTTACATGATGCTGTGAAAGGAGTTGCAGCAAAAACAGAGCTTTAGCACATCTAAGGAACAACTGTCTGATACATTCCATTGCCCTCACCTCCATGTCAGCTAGTTCCGCAGGACTATATGGAAGTCGTTGCCTTTTATTAGATGCACCACCTTCAGCAGACTCATTCCGAGAATAAGAACCAAATAAGTTCCGCACCATACTTCTATCACCAGCACCCAAATCTGAACCAGTTCCATACAGAATCGAGCCAGTCAAGTCTCCAAGACCAGCAACATAACCATATAGTCCCCTTCTCTGATTCCTTCTAGATCTTAGAAACTTCTCCAAAGAATGAATTTTGTCTTCAAGGACATGCATTGCACGACTAGAGAGTCTGGATACAATTATCCCGTTTCCAACCTAAGCCACCCTTGGTCACCATAACAGGAAGCTCCCACAAAGGCAAAAGTATCCTTGATGAGCACAAGCAAAGCCTTTCATGTGCGCCTAATAAAACAGGCTCAGCCTTTTGGACAACTTGCCCCATACTAAATCCCCCAGCTGCAGTTCTGGTATTTGACAATGCACCACTACCTTCAAGTTGCGGTACTCCAACAAGTCTAGGGTCCTCAAAAGCTTCAGCTGCCTTCTCGGCAACAACATTGCTTATGGGATTTTCAGTTTGGACTATTCTTGCAGCCAGCTTTAAACACATTACCACTGCCTCTCCAGCTCCAAAGCGATTGAAAAAATCCTCTAACATTGATCTTGGTGAGTTTGACTCTAATAACCTCCTCAGGATATCAATTGGCCTGTTGAAAACAACTTCCATCATGCCCATTGTACTGAATATGACAATTCTTCTCCTTGGTAATATGTGTTGTGTTGAAAGATCACCTCTAGCCCAAAGTTTTGCACATGCCTTTTCACAAGATTCCCCTGAGTTATCAAATCCACAGAATTCCAATTATGAATATAGTGACTGTACAGTGGCTGCTGTATCTGGCAGGGGTAAAACATTAGCCACAAACAGCATTTGGCCTTCAATAGGGTAAAACAAAAAATGCAGAGCTGACAAGTGGCATATTTTCTATCATGTCTCTAAATGTTACTCACTTTCTGTATCATTGAGATTTTGTGATACCCCCTGACACAATGAAGTGAAAGAGTGGGGATCATGTAATCCAGGAATGTTATATATACAAATAAGTAGTGACAGTTACAAATCAAAAGCCCACGTGTTTTAGAAGAACACATCAGCTGAACATATAGTGATTTTCACAGTAGAAGAAAGAAACACAACATGAATTGGATATCCAAAAATTTGTTAGATGTTAAAGGAATCACTAGACTGCATAATTATCATAACAGCCAGTGCCATTTAACAGATGTAAAACGATTATGACAGACAGTTCACATTCACCTATTAGACTAAAATAATAGTAAAGTGCACATGTACTAATTAGCTCTGAGAGGAAATTGAAAACAAAAGAATCTAAACATACTATCAACCACCAAAGACCAAAAATTTTATACCAAACAACCAACTAAATGAGATATAATAAGAGAACCATAACAAAAAATGTTGCAACCAAATTCAGCAAATTCTCAATATCTATTCATCTTAGGAATGGATCCAAAAATTCAAACCTGTGACATTTCCTCCATTTGTCCATCTGGTATTTTCTTTTGTGCAAGCATATCTTCTTCTTTTCTCTGTAGATAATATTGCACACTGATTAGCAAAGAACCCAAATTGGAATAGCACGTAGCCTCATCAGTAGCCAAACCATATCGACAAAAAGTAACATATTGACCTTCAAGGCCTTGAGACGATCACCAAGAGCGGGAATCCCCTCCAAAAGTGTCCGCGCTATATAATCATTAGATCTAGCTTGCTTGAAGAAGGAATGCTTTAGCAACTTTTTTGCAGAAGGCCGTTTTGAAGGATCTTTTACCAAGCAACTTGCAGTCATCTGCTTAAAAGACTAAGGAAAAAGAAGAGAAAAAAAATTGCATTACATGATAACTACCAAGCTAAAAATCACAACCATTTTATCGGCACTTTACCTTAGAGAACTTCTTGTCTTGTTCATAATCAAGGCCAGGAGGTGCATTTTGCAAGGTCATAAGCAATACCTGCCAATTGTGAATTAGCTTCAGATTGTAATTAAGAGTCATAGATACAAATCTTGCCATAAGGAAGATTTCTCCTTCATGGACTATGACCTCCAACTCACAAAATATATATATAGAACTGTTTGATCTAAATTCATTCTGAGTGACATTCATTTAGGTCACCCTTAATGAATCTATCACATATTGAATTTGTTTGCCTATATTTCTAACAAAAAAATAAAAAACAGCCGTGCGCATATGTGAACTTGGGTTGTCATAATAGAATACTTAATAGGAAATGCTAACCATCTCCATTGGACGGTGATTAATGTTCATATATGTGTAAAAATTATATTAACATATATAAAACAAATATATAAAAAATACATAAAAATATGTGAAATATATAATGGACTATTATTATTATTATTATTATTATTATTATTATTATTATTATTATTATTATTATTATTTTACCTTATTTAATGCATAACAAAATTCCACATGATAAAAAAATCCAAACCTTTACGTGGAGATATACAAGTATATCATCTCAATGTCCAAACCTTTATGTTGTCCAAGTCAATCCACTGACCAAGAAGTCGAGCAAGGATCAAAGCCTGTCTTCAAATAGAAAAAATAGTGATCAATACATGACATATTGCAACATATCTTAAAACTATCTCAAATAAAACTACGTAGTGTTTTGTATTATCTACTTCATCAGTGACAAGGTTTCATCAGAAGAGGATAAAAATAATAATTTGAATTAGTTTTGAAGTTAGAGGATTGCCCATTGAACAAGAACTATTAGATTTTTTAAACTTGCAAATCAACTACTTCAAGGATATCATCACTCTGAACAATATTGAGATTACTTCATATTTTGCACAAGTCGAACAGGAAACAAGTAGGAGATCTCAGTTGCTAGAATGCCAGTCAAACCATAATTTTTGTTTATAAGCCAGAACTACTCCAAATTGAGTAGTATAACAGTTGCTGCACACTTGTCACTAATCAAATTCTTCCAATCTGTACAACACACTAGGTGTCACATTACACAAGTAAAACATTAAAGTTAATAATAGAACTAAGCCTTCCGCAAATGTGTACCATTTAGTAAAAATATGTTTATGATGTATCC
The DNA here is from genome assembly GCA_030407325.1 of Camellia japonica. Taxonomy (NCBI): domain Eukaryota; kingdom Viridiplantae; phylum Streptophyta; class Magnoliopsida; order Ericales; family Theaceae; genus Camellia; species Camellia japonica. Next base: position 49,873,200 of record JAPPVO010000031.1, on the reverse strand, counting down.
TCAAACAGAATACTTTCTTGAAATTAGTTTCACCTCAGCTAAATGCAAGTGATTTTATGGAAGGAGGGCAGGGGTCAACAAATTCCTGGAAAAAAAATACAAACCTTTCTTGCTACGTCCATCCCGCTGAGATCGTCACGAGGATCTGCGAGAATAAATATGAAATCAAATTAAGCATTTCTTTAATCAAAAGTATTTCTCTTACAATTCTAGAACAATCTTACAGAAGAACAGAACTAAATACAGTCACACAATGATCAAACTGTAATTAGATGCCATCAATGAATCTAGCTTTTTCAAGCAGCATCCACAGGTAAAGTAAAATCATTGAGATACCATTGAATTAAATGAAAGTCGTAACAACCATAGTATAGAAACAGCTCTGCTATTCAATGAAACAAACCTAGTTGAATATAACATCATCAATTATGGCCAAAATTCCTATATTGGCCTAATATGTTGATGCATTTGTGAAAAACATATATATACACACATCAAAACAAAAAAAAGGGAGATTCAATTTCTGCTGACATCCCTTTGTAAATCCAACTACAATCTTCTATTTCTTTCTAGATCAAGGTGCATCCTTACGAATGTGTATCTAGCTGGTCTGTTATAAACTGTCAACCATATATGAAATTAACAACAATAAATTTTTAAATATATATATATAGAAAACACACAAACAAAAGCATACAAAACTAATTTTAACACACAACTAATAAACAAAATTGAAATTAGAAAATGCATTTCAGTTATGTTTACATGCATCAACTGCAAAGTACATTTATTCTATGTATCTTCAAAAAGAAATCTGGAACTTCACCACAATTTAAAATAAAAAACACATGTTGGCTTTCGCAATTCTACAAAGTAGCACTCCAGTGTGATTTATGCAAGACTCTTTCACAATAAGACTGTCATTCAGATTTTTATTCAAACTTCAAAGTACAGAAACAGAACATAGCACAAAAAGATTCCCCAAAGGAAAACAAACCATGGGGCTCAAAAGGACATTAATTGTCGGGAAAGAAGAAGATTTTTAAAGGAATTTTCCTTTTCACATGCACATATGGAAAGAGAAAAGAGAGCAGAAAAATGAAAGCAAGGAGAAGAAAAAGAAGAGAGGGAACCACAGATAGAGAGCTCAATTGCTTCTCATTTTTTTATTTGGGTTAATTATAGAGTAAAGCTAACCTAGAAAGTAAGTACCCAAATCATATCATACCCAATAGGATAACATGCAAGGCCTGAAATTTTTTCCATACACAAGCTACTAAAAACACAAATACATAGCAATATTTTATCGAAGATCCCTAATAGGCCAAATGACTACCGTGTTAATTGAAAATCATCTTCCTATGGATCAACTATCAAATGACTCAAATGCTTCATTATAGCGATCTGCTGCAATCAAAGGGCTGTGACATTAGGTTGCAACACAGTTCCATGGTTATGATAACAACGCATATGATCTAAGAACTTCTTACTTGTATTGTCTACATCACTGATTGCCATGTCGAACACTTGTTCAGACAAGACGTATCGACTCATGCAACCCCTCGTTGTGTGCCAGGGTGTAGATTTTGGGAAGATTGTAGTGTCCGGCACCATAATTCATTCCAAAATGCAATACTTCATCTATTTATTTGTTAATAATGGACCAAAAAAAGTTAAACTGTAAGGACTGGATCCCTTTTTGATGAATAGATTACGAATTTGCCCGGCCTTTTCTTCTTCAATGCAATAATCTCCAATATATGAAGTGACACTAGGCCTAAAATATTGGTTCTGCACTACCTGCCAAAACCTCACAATGCTCATGCTGCTCTTGTGGTGGAATCAAAATGCCAACGTAATCAATCTCAAAAGTAGCTTAAATAAATTTTAGTTATCAAGAAACTACGATGGCATGAAGTAAAAAACAGTTTATGAATGTATTAAGAAAGATGGATCTTTCTTTCTTTCTTTCTTTCTTTTTAGAAGTATGATCTCAACAAAGATGAGGCACCAAGGGGGGTGCAACCCATATACCAAATAAAAAAAACATGAGCTCTACCCACTATACCTCAACATGTACTTGAAAGTCCCTGCAAAATCCAAAAATTAGTTCAAGGGCGGGTTAGCCAATCCTGAGAACCAACTATATAAAAAAGAACGCAATTTTTCCTGAATACTCAAAATTTATTCTTCTTTACCAACAAAAGTTTTTTGGTTGGTTCCTTTCACCCCAAACCAACCACATCAACACTGACAGGATCAAATTCCATGACTTCCTTTTCCCCTTCCCTACCCAAAAGAGACAGAGATCGTAAATTACATATTCAATGCGGTTTTCTTTCTTTCTTTCCTCTAAACATTTTAACATAGACCAAAAAACAAACACCTTATAGGCATGCCAAACACTAAGGAGAGGCCATATGACTACCATCATTGATACATACAAACACTCTATTGCATGTGTGTATATATATATAGATGTAGAGTTCATCAATACCTCGTAAGGAGAGGCCAAACACACAAGCACACACTATATATGTACCTGGTAAGGATAGACCAAACACACAAACACACACACACTATATATATAGAGAGAGAGAAAGAGAGAGAATAAGAACACCGTGCCACCAATACCAATAACGAAATTGAAATGTTTTTTGAAAAACGAGATGGTGAGGTTGGACAATGAAGGGGCAAAGATCTGAGAAGTTGAAAATTATAGTTAGGGTTTGAATTTGGGGAAACGAGAGAGAGAGAGAGAGTGTGTGTGTGTGTGTGTTTATCTTGCGCAAGAGGTCTGAGATTGAGAGGATTAACAATGGTAGAGTGTAGGTGGCTCGACACACTACCACCGAACATCCTTCCTCTCTCCGCCAAACCCATTGCTGCTCCGCCACTGCTCCTGCTTCGTTTCGTGTTAGCGCCTTCTTCGTGTTTGCTCTCTGCTTTGGCCAGTTCGTCGCCGACCTCACAGTGGGGAAACAGAGCGACACGACCATGGTGTGAGACATTTTTGGTGGTAGTGATTTTGAATGTTGGCCTAGGGTTTGTGTTTATGTGAATGTCAAAGAGAAAGAGAAATAGACAGAGAGCAAAGAGAGAAACAGAGAATACATTGTGGGCAACGGTGAGAGAGAGAGAGAGGGAGAGCAAGCGAATTTTTTTATTATGTCTTCCACGTTTCAAATTTCCCTCCCAAATTTTTGGCGACCAAAAGATCATATTGGTCGCAAAAAAGGTACCTTCGCCGACAAATTTTTTTAGCCGCCAAATGTCAATCAACAGAGACTAAAATATTAGTCGCTAAAAGTATAACATTTTGCGACTAGTTTTTTTTGGTTGCTGAAAATAAGTTTTTGGCGACCAAATTTTTAGTCGCCAAAAAATATGTGACCTTCCGCGACCAAATTTGTAGTTGGTCGGCAAAAGTATACCACTTTCTGCAACTAACTCATTTTTTGGTCGCCAAAATATAACCTTCTACGACCAATAATATTTGGTCGTCAAAAATAATGATCATTCGCAACTAATTAATATTTGATCGCCAAATGTCATTTTTTTGCGACTAAATTTTTTTTAGTCACTAAAAGTGGTCGGCAATTGTGTAAATTCTTGTAGTGATCATAGCTAAGAGACATCCCCAATTAACTGAATCGTATGCCTTTTGGAAATCAAGCTTAAGAATCATTCCCTTCTTTCTATTAACCTTCCACCAGTCAACTATCTCATTAGCTATTAGCACCCCGTCAAGAATATTCCTGCTGCCCAAAAACGCTGATTGTGCCTCTCCAATAACCCGTGGCACCACCTTCTTCAACCTGTTGGCCAACACTTTAGCTAGAATCTTATATAAAGACCCGATTAGACTTATTGGCCTATAGTCAGAAATGCTCATTGGACAATCTACCTTGGGAATAAGAGTAATAAAAGAGCTGTTTAACCCTGAAGCCAACCTCCCATTGTCAAAAAACTCGTTGAAGAATTGCAAAACCTCCGGCTTAAACACCTTCCAACAATTTTGAAAACACGCCAAGTTAAAACCGTCCGGACCCGGAGCTCTATTCCCATCACTGTTTTTAATAGCTGCCCAAACTTCATCTTCCGAAAAAACAGCTTCCAAGCCGTCCACCAGTTGATCTTGACCAATGGTTCTAAAATGCCCCTTCAGCTGTGGTCTACTCCCCCAATCTTCAGTAAACGCTTGTTTAAAGTGCCTCAACACCTCACCTTTCACCAGGTTTGGCTCCTCTAGACACTCACCATCCACTGACAAAGAACTAAGGAAATTCCGGCACTGCCTACTTGAAGCTATAGTATGGAAAAACCTTGTATTTTTGTCACCTTTCAAGGCCCACTCTAATCTGGATTTCTGAAGCCACATCCATTCCTCCCTTTTAGATAAAGACCATACTATGTTCTTGACCTCTCTACGCCTAGCAACTTCATCATCCCCCAAGTCTCTGGATTCAGCCACCAAATCCAATTCGTGCAGCTCCTCCTGGGCCTTTTTTAATGAGCAAGATACATTTCCAAACACCTCTCTGTTCCACTTCTTCAGAACCAATCTCAGATGTCTAAGTTTCAAGGCAATCACAAACCCCGCCCACCCATAGACTGTAAATTCCTCCCAAGACTTCTTAATAAAGGACATAAACTATCCAATAATATTATAAATTCAGATTTAATTATTGAAAAATTAGTCAAAATTATCGTTTTGTTGTTTAAATTTATTCTACACATAGACTCCACATTACACAAATTTAATCTTAACCACACATTCTCATTCGGGATAAATTCAAGATAGTTAAAGTGAGGTTCATAGACTTACACTACAAAAAAATTAAAGTTTTAGGGACTAAAATTTAGGGACAAAATTATTTTTTGGGAATCAAATATTTTTGTTGCGAAAAATATTTTTATTATATTTTTTAGTAACGAAAATTGAACATTAGTGATAAATTATTTTTCTTTTAGAACCAATTTTTTTGTCTCAAAAAATAAACCATTTTTAGACTAAATTATTTTGTTCCTAAAAATCTATTTATTAGTGACATTTTTAAAATTTTGTCGCTAAAAGCTTTATTTTTTACTTTTCAGAATGACTTTTTAAAGACTATGCTCACGACGATATAAATTGGTTCCTAAATGTCTTTTGTAACAAAATTTTCACTTTTAGAAACTAAAAAATTTAGTTTCTAAATCTTTTATATGTTATAGTGTTATTCTATTCTAGCTCTAGCCCTAAAGCAAATCAAGAAAATTGATTTGTTAATTAGTAGAAATATGTGGTAACAATTATATTTTCCCTTATGCATGAGCTAGTTTGAGGATGTTAAAATCGAGTCTGACATTAAGCTTAGCTTAAAAGTCTGAGTTTGGGTCAACTTTTATTCGAACGATTTTTGCCCAAGTTTGGTTATTAGAAAAGAGATGGCGGTTTCTCCGGTATATAGATTGGTTCATACTGTTGAGCCTTTGGGTCCTATCACGGGTCTTATTTCAATCATTAGAACCGTTCAATATATATACATTGAGTATTTCATCCTTTAAAAAAATCATATTGATCGGATATCGATAGCCCTTTGATCGAAACATGTTTATGTCAACAATTTATTTTTAAATATTGACAAAATTTTGTTTTGATCAATGGACTGTTTATATCTGATCAACGTGATTTTTTATAGGATAAAGTACTCAATGAGATTTACACATTCAACAGTTCGGATTATCAAAACAGGATCCGTGATGAGTGTCACGGGTCCAACAATACAATCTAATCTACAAAGTGGACAGGAGGGAAACTCATCTCATTAAAAAAAAAAAAAAATTTTGATTTGTGATCAATGAGTTACTGTTATAGTTATTTATTTATTTGAATATTTTTTTAAATCAAAATAAGAAATATGTTTTTTTATTATTATTTATTAATATTTTAAAATTTAGTTAAGAAATTTATATATGTCAATATTAATGTATATTTACATCTGAAAAACTATTCAAAATTTTGTAAAACTATTAAGGTATAATTTTATTTTTACCTATTTGATGAATTGCACACCAATCGCTAGTTCAATATAAAATAGAAGCTCTTTGCCCAATTTTGTAATTAAACATATTAGAACAATATTAGTCAAGTGATAATTGGGGTTGTTTGTCACACTTTGTAGGAGTGATTATATTTTATTTTAATTTGACAATTTGTATCAGATTGTTTGATATAGTTTTTGTTTATAATTTATTAGGTAAAAATAGTTTAAATAAATTAAAAAAAAATTGATTATTTAGAAATTAAGAAATGAGTACTTTTAACTTTTGTTTTCTTATTATTAGCTTTTTGCTTGAAAAAAATTCACCAAATGGAGCCATTGTGGTGCAACTAGGTCAATTTCTTTTCCTTTTTTTTTCATAATATCTCTAAATTTTTGTTTGTTATTGTTATTTTTTCCCTTATGTAAGACCATTTCCAACCCTTATTTAGATACTTCATTAAATTTAAATTTGATAAAAAAACAAATACTTTTTGGACATTAACCGTGCCATCAAACTCATATCAAATGAAGACAAAATCAAAATTTTTATTTAAATCAAGAGAGCATTTAACCTTTTATCAAATTTCATAGATGACTGTTGATAGATAACTGGATGGATGACCGGATTGAGAAAAATTTGATAAAAATTTATTATAAGTCAGATGACTGGTCAGATTCAATGAAATGATTGGAGCGCATTATATTAAATCGAGTTTTTACTTAAGATTTTACACAAATTTAATGAAATGTTAGAAATACTCTAAACAGTTAAAATATAAAGCAAACTGTTTGGGGATGAGGAGTCATAGAACAACTCCTCACCGTGGAAAATGGGCAAGAAAATTAGAATAATGGGCCATGGCATTGGACCAAACCAATAAATTTGCCGACATGCGTATTCGTGTTTGATAAGTTTGTCGACGCGGTTCTTTTATATGAATTTGGAAAAATTATCCCAAAAAAAAAAAAAAATCTCAAGATTTGACTTTTATAATAAAATAAAAATTTTAATTTTATTAATTACAATTTTTAATTTATTTTTAATCTAAATCATCTGCCTATTTGTATTAAGTAAAGTTGATAGAAAAATAATATTTTAGTCATTAAAATCAATATAAATGTACATAAAATGTCTAAAATATGTTTTTTGTTGACTTTAATAACTAAAATATTGATTTTTTTTACCATTTTAGTTAAAAGAAATAGACTGATTTTTAGATTGAAAATAAATCAAAATATTAGAATTGTCAATTATTCAAAAGGTTTATTTTATTACCAGAGTTAAATTCTGACATTTTGTTGTTGTTGTAATTTTCCCTTTTATATATTTATTTATTTATTATTGTTATTTTTATTATTTTCCTATGCGCTAGTGTAGTGTAGGTTTTGTTTACCTGATATGTGACAAAAATTATTTAAATATGTTCAAAATTTGATTATTACAGAACTGTGGAAGGTAAGGGTGTGCTTTGATTAATTGGTGTTGATTTTTGAAGTAATTCATAAATCAAATCATTTTTGACGGATTGATAATTTTTCAATCCATGTTATTAGCATCTAAGCCCACTTCACGGTCGGAATCACATGTAAAGGTAGTTGAGTTTTTATTTATTTCGGTGTAAATAATTTTTTTTTTACCATTTTATATTGACAGAAAATCTCAATCAAAATCAAAAAATAAAATTCACAAAGCATCCTCACACTCAAACACCTTGAAAATGAATATTTTTTGTAAATAAAATGGTGAAGAAATAAGAAAGAGGTATATGAAGTACTCAATCACCTTTTCTTTTCTTTTTTTTTTTCATCAAACATATAGAGCCAAGTTAGTGAAAGTGATCAAAATTAAAAATGCCATTTGGTTGAAAAGGTGCTCAATCATTGAAGGAATGAAGACCATCTTGGTTTGGGATGTTCTAAAAAAGTGTACTTTTTGACTTATTGACTTATATAGGTTGGGTTTGGATTGGGTTTGATGTGATGTGTTAGAGATGTGATGTGATTTAAATAAGATGATATGACTTAAATAGGATAGTGACTTTTTAACTTTTTGTATTATTTAATTTATGCCAAACCAATCAACTCATTGCTTCTTGTTTCTTAAATTAGAATATGTTCTTCACGCAATAATACAATTCCCACCAAGCTCCCCATGTGATATTCCTTGTTTGGGAAGACTAAATAAGTGTACTTTTTGTCTTTTTGGACAAAAAAATTGAGGTTGAAAATATGGATGTTTGGGTTAACTTTTTGACTTTTTATGAAAAAATGTGTAATAAAAAATTGTGAAAATTAATTTTTAGAGGAAAATTTGAATTGGGAGTTGTGCAACCGTAATTGTTGACTTTTGGTGAATAGTGTTAATTTTTTAACTTTTTGAGTAACTTTTTGGCTTTTTGGATTATTTGGGAGTACCCAAACTTGGCCTCACTTTCATTTCATCAATAAATTTTTCTTTTTTTTTAAAAAAAAAAGGTTAATTACTTAAAAGTCATATTTACAAATGTTATGATAGTATAGTTCATATATATAATTTTTGAACCAATAAGTCTTATTTAGTAAAATTGAGAATATTATCAGTTTCTTTTCTAATTTTTAAAACTAAAAACATTATCAATTTTATATAGTAATATTCCAGATAATTGTTTCACTAACTGATGAAAAAAATAGAGCATGAGAGATTAAACGTTTTTTCCTTTTACGTTTGATTCAACTATCTAATAAAATTGAGAAGATTATCAATTTTTTTTAGTTTTAAAACTACAAATATTATCAGTTTTTTCATTTTAAAATTTTTTTTTCATATCAATGTTCCATCATTATGCTCCTTTCTAGACACAAAATTTTCAATTTTGCATAAAAAAATAATTTAGCTTTTTCAATTTTTTCAAAAGAACATACGAATCATTGTTTTTGGTTTCAGTTTTCTAAAAACTGAGTTTTTTATTTTTCGTGTTTTTTTGTTTTTAGTGAATATTTTTAAAATTTTAAGCATTTTCTTTTAATTTTTTTAGATGCATCTTACTTAGATGTAGTTTTTTTTAAAAAAATAAAATAAAATTGCAAGTTGATATTTTAATGTTTTGAAAATCAAAATAAATGTCAAATCATCATGCTCCTTTATAGATTATCATAAATAATAAATAATCATTATTTGAAGGACAATTTTGATTATTAAAAATTTAATGGGATTTGAAGGTCTAAAGAGTCATCGTTAAGACTTAATGGAGTATAAGTTCATAAATTAGGATTTATGTGTAAAAGCCACAAAAAAAAAAAAAAAAAAAAAATGGAAAGGAAGAAGTATTCAATGGATTATGAAAATTTCAAAGAAACTGGGAAATTTGATACTGAAGAAGGAGAAACTATAACCCAAAACCATACATTTCATTCCAAAAAATAAGTAATTTTACGTCAAAATTGAAAAATTGGGATAAAATCATGAAATTTAATATAATCATAATTTTTTGTACAAATTCAAGAAATTGAGAAATTTCTTGGTTTTCAAAACTTGGGAAATTTTGTACATAAGTGCGAAATTTCATACCTAAAAACAAGAAATTTCAAATAAAAACTTATAATTTTAATCTCATAAACTGAGAAACCTCAATTTTTTGCATAAACCATGAAATTTCATCCAATTTATATTTTGCATAAAATTAAAAAGTGGATAAATTTGCAAGTGTTTTTGAAATTGATAAATTTCTCAATTTCCACAAACTAATAAATTTCACACAAAATTAAAAAAATTCATACAAAAAAAAAAGGGAAATTTTAATCCCAAAGTAGTAGTTATTTGATCATATAAATTTTGGGATGAACTGTGAAATTTCATCCAATTGATTATTTTGCATAAAACTCAAGAAGTTGAAATTTTCTCTATGATTTTAGACACATGGAAATTTTATACAAACTTTTAAAGAAAATTGGTATATAAAAATGAGAAATTCTTACCTAAAAATTGTAAATCTCATCATAGTAACCGAGAAATTTCATCTCAAAAATGAAAATTTGGAATTAAATGGTGAAACTTTATTCAAATTTTGGAATTTTTGGAAACTAAAAATTTCTCAGTTAAAATTTGATAAATTTCACTTCTAAGAAGGTAAGAAAATTTTCATTTTAAAATTTCTCAGTTCAATTGAAAATTAAAACAAATAAAAAAATACTAATAAATCTCAAATAGTGATCTTATGAATTGTTTGGTTCTCTTCTTTTATTCGTTTGGATCCAAAGGTCCCATTTTAGTGTGAATTACATAAATAGCCAAAATGTGGGTTTTCTCATAATATTGAAATTACTAAACTCAACACTTCAAAAAAGCTCCTTAATGTACTTTTTTCAAACCTAACACTTTAATGTAATACTCAAAAAACGTAACACTCTAACGTAACATACTAAAAAATTCTTTAATATATTTTTTCCAAACGTAATACTTCAATCAATATAACACACAAAAACTTTTTAATTGTATTTTTTCCAAACTGAACACTCTAATATAATACATTAAAAAACTCTTTAGTATAATTTTTTCAAATATAACAACGTAACATTTTAAAAAAAACTTCTTAATGTACTTTTTCCAAACGTAACACTTTAAGGTAACTAAAAAACTCCTTAATATACTTTTCTCAAACGTAACATTTCAAAAAAAAATAAAAATAAAATCCTTAGTGTATTTTTTTTAAATGTAACACTTCAATTAATGTAACACATAAAAACTCCTCAGTATATTTTTTCCAAACGTAACTCTTTAATATAACATTAGAAAATCACACTAGATAGAAATCTATATGAATAGAAATGTAGAATTTTACACTCAACCACCAACATTTCAACCACCAATCCTTCCAAAAAAAAATCTTCCACACCTTAGGTTTTCATTCACATCCCAAAAATGAATTAAAAAATTACAAAAATAAATCATAAAAAAAACATTCACTTAAACTTAAATGATCCAAATTAAATTTTAAAAAAAAAAACTAATTAATTCATTTAAAGAAAAAAAAACTCTTAAATTTAAATGAATCAACATTTCTCAGATAAAATTTATAGATAAATTTTCCATGACATTATTAGGCATTCAATTTGGACTGTGGGTAGGGCAACCACGTAAACTTCACGTGACACGACTGCTATATTCGCACTTCTCCATTTTACATGACATTGTGGTTGTTTTGAGAATTGTCTATGTTAATTTATTTTTAAATTTTTTATAAAATGATGTATAAAAATATATAATAAATAGTTGATTTTTTATAATAAATTTTTATTTTTTATGATTATTTTAATGGGTTGTCAAAATAAGTTGATATAGATCTATGTGTTGGGTGAGACACATGATAATGAAAAGCCTGTAAAAATATATTAAAATTTTTGTTATTTGGATTAAATTCTATGGACATTTTATTGGATAAAATTGGCAAATTTTTAATCTTACAATTAATAATGCAATATATATATATATATATGTGTGTGTGTATTTGAGATTATATGTTTTCATATATGTTGAAAGCAAACATGTGGAAGAGAAAATTATTTATCTCACTAATCCGTTGAATTACTAACACTAATTTCATGTATTATTATGCTCATATACTATTTATCATGCAAATCAAATAGACTCTATGTGTTCCAAAAAAACGTGTGCAAAGTTGTAATGAATTATGTGGATATATTTATTTTAAATTTACAGGGGTATTTTTTTTTTTTAAAAAAATTCCGTAATTTTTGTGGTTTGTTTTTTGGATTCTCAAACTTTTTGCAATGAAAGTTAAGAGCAACTCCAATCATACTTTTTATTTTTTTTACTAGTTAACATATAAAAAAATGTATATCATTTATTTTATTTAATTCTTTTTTAATCTATGCACTCTAATGCTACTCTTTATTTTACCTATTTATAGACACAAACAGTCTAAAGAGTCTCCCAAGACTTTTCAAATATTGCTAGTCTTGAATTTTTTTTTTTTTTTTTGGTTAATATAATAATTGTAATAACTAGCCTATTAGAACAACTAAAATATGATGATTCTAACTATAATAACTAAAAAGTTTCATTTAAGAAATTCCTTAGAGATGCTCTAGATTTCATGAACCTTTCATAGAACTTGCTTAATTTAGAATGGTCAAAAATTACCCCTGTGAAGAATTTGTTGCGTGTTCTAATTGTTTTTTGTGTGTTTACATTGCCAAGGCGTCTTTCTTTTTTTAATTAACAATGCTATAAATTCAAAATTTTATTTCGAAAAAAAAAATCAGCAATTTATAATTATTATGGATATAGTTGATATTTCACTGACATTAAATTTACACTAAACATTCATTTTCAAGGGATACATTTTCATATACATTGCATTTTTATTTTAGTTATAAGGTGAAAATTAAAGTTTTTAAACATATCATTTTGAAATGATATTATGCTTAATTCATTTATGTTTTAGTCGATCTTAAGTAGAATTTTATTTATTATAATTTTAGAAAATTACTTTTTGATAACAATATGAACAACCTATGTATTTAGGAAATAATATAGGCTTTTTATATAAAGAATTTTTTTTTGACAAATTGATAATTAAGTACGTCAAGCCAACTAGTAATTTTTGTGGTTTGTTTTTTGGATTCTCAAACTTTTATACAAAGAATTTTTTCTTTTTTCCTTTTACAAATTTATACTTAAATCTAAAAGGATAGTGTGATTTGTGGTTTCTACTAACATCTCCAATGTAGTTGTCTTATCTTATGGATCAAGAAAAGAAGATTGATTTGCATTTAATAGATTACACATAAATTAAACTTTACTCGCTTTTAATTTACATTGAATTTCACTTTGGTTTCTTAGTTAACTCATTATATTTTTTTATGTTAAATTTGTTAATAAAAATTATCATGTGAACGTCACATCAAGTATTCTTAAGGCAAAAATATAATATTTTTATTATTATTATTTTTCTTCTTCTGTAACTGTATTTTTTTTTTTTTTCTATTGTACTTTCTAAAGTTATTAGGAAAGTTGGTTGAAGAAACTGCTGAGTATATACAAGTAGAAAATGAAAGAAAATTTGTATTTTAATAAATGCCTAATAGAAGGGTTAAAAATATAAAAATCAACCAGACACAATCCTTCTATATAAGATAAGTTCTACACTATGTTGGATTACAATATATTTTTAGGGTGTGTTTGATTGGAGGGATAAGAGGGAGATTATTTATTGTGCGGATTGTAATCTGGAGAAAGCATTCAATCTGGCGTTTGTTTTTTTTTTAGTCTGCCAGACATGAAGTCCGGGCGGACTCCTTATCCCCTATATGGGGGACTATTGTATCCTAGGGGGGGTGGGACAATTTTCGGGGGACTATTGTATCCTAGGAGGGGTGGGACAATTTTCGGGGGACTATCCACTGTTGGAATTAGGTGGTGAAATGACCATTTTGACCATTTTATTATTTAATTATGTATTATATTTAGTAAAATTCAATAAAATTTAAATGCCTCAATTTAAAAATAAAATAATTTTACTTAACTTTTTATTGATGTTTTATTTATTTAATTTTTTTAAAATAATTTTTTATAGATATTTTATTGATGTTTTATTTTAAAATTTTGTTTATATTTTATTTAATTTCATTATTTAAATTTTAATGGATGTTTTATTTAATTTCATTGTTTAATTATTATTATTTTTAAAAATAAATTTATTAAAAATTTTATTAAAAAAATAACATATATTTTTATTGATATTTTATTTATTTAATTTAAAAAATAAATTTATTTAATTGTGTAAAATATAAAATAAAATAAAATTTTATTTAATCTAATTAAAAATAATTAAAATATTAAAGATATGTTTAATATTGCTATTACTTAATAAACAATTGAAAAAGGGTAAAATTGTCTTTTGCTTATTTATCTTATCCAATCCGTCCAACCAAACATTGGATTCACTAGAAATAGTCATTTTCAGACATCTAATCCCATGAAAAAATAAACACGGGATAAACATCCAATCCAATCAAATAGTCCAAAAGATTCACAGTCCCATGATTCAAATCCATTGGACTAGATAACGGGGGATTAGAATCCATCGGACTTGAATTCTGGGACTGTGAATCCTTCGGTTTATTTGGTTGGATTGGATGTGTATCCCGTGTTTTGTTTTTCATTGGATTAAATGTCTAGAAAGGACTATTTTTAGTGAATCCAATGCTTAGTTGAACGGACTGGATAGGATAAATGAACAAAAAATTATTTTACCCTTTTTCAATTGTTTACTAATTAATAACAATATTAAACATATCTTTAATATTTTAATTATTTTTAGCTAGATTAAATATATTTTGTTTTATTTTATTTTTTACACAATTAAATAAATTTATTTTTAAAAAATTAAATAAATAAAATATCAATAAAAATATATGTTTTTTTACTTAATTAAAATTTTAAATAAATTTATTTTTAAAAATAATAATAATTAAACAATGAAATTAAATAAAACATCTATTAAAATTTAAATAATGAAATTATATAAAATATAAACAAAATTTTAAAATAAAATATCAATAAAATATCTATAAAAAAATTATTTAAAAAAATTAAATAAATAAAACATCAATAAAAAGTTAAACAAAATTATTTTATTTTTACATTGAGACATTTAAATTTTATTGAATTTTACTAAATATAATACATAATTAAATAATAGATGGTCAAAATGGTCATTTCACATTCTAATCCCAACAGTAAATAATCCAATAAAAATTGTCCCATATTCCCCAGGATAGTATAATCCTCCATATGGGGGATAAGAAGTTCAGCCGAACTCCATGTCCGGCGGACTAAAAAAAAAACACTAAATAAAAAATTTCTCCCGAATTACAATCCCAACAGTAAATAGTTCCCCTTATACCCCAATCAAACACACCCTTATACCTATGGACTGGGCCTAGGGCTCGTGGGCTTTGAAAACTGACCATTTTTTTTCTTTTTTTCTTCTTTGACTTAATTTTTGTTGATAGTGAAATTTTTTAAAAATTATGCAAAAATAATTTAGATAGTGTTTGGAAATGTGATTTGAGAATAAAGTCGTATTTTAAATTTGTGTGTTTTAAAATTATAATTTAAGTGTAGAAAATTTATTTAGTTATGAGTTTGAAAAGAGTTTTGAATTGAGTGAAGAATTTTTGATGTAACATATGATATTTGATACAAAAAATTATAACTCATAACCAAACATACAACTCAAAAAACTATTAAAAGCTTATAAATTTTTTTAAAAAATTCTGAAAATATTGTTTTATTAAAAAAAAAATTACCCTGTCCTGGTTGACCGGTCGGACGACTTGCCAGATGACCGATTAAGCCAAATTTCAAAAAAAAAAAAATTCACCTGACACAAAAAAAAAATTTTTGTTGTAAAAATATAATTTGAAAAATATCCAAACATGACATTAGAATGTAGTGACAGATTTAGAGTTTGAAAATCTATCCAAACACAGGCTAGTTCCTCAGCCCGTGTAGTCTAGCCAATTGTAAAATATTCTGACTTTTAAAAAAATAATAATAAAATACACTAAAGATAAAAATAAATCAAAATTTATTAAAAGCCCTTGTAAAAATTAGCTCGTTTTTATTTTTACTAAACTTCATCAAAAACTTTAAGATTTATAGTCGAAACGGACCAAAAAGTATACTTTATTTAAAAAAATAAAAAAAATTTGAATGCTGTTCATTATTGTAATCCAATAGTCCCCCGAAAATTGTCCCACCCCCCCTAGGATACAATAGTCCCTCATATAGGGGATAAGGAGTCCGCCCGGAGTTCATGTCTGGCAGACTAAAAAAAAAACAAACGCCAGATTGAATGCTTTCTCCAGATTACAATCCGCACAATAAATAATCTCCCTCTTATCCCTCCAATCAAACACACCCTAAAAATATATTGTAATCCAACATAGTGTAGAACTTATCTTATATAGAAGGATTGTGTCTGGTTGATTTTTATATTTTTAACCCTTCTATTAGGCATTTATTAAAATACAAATTTTCTTTCATTTTCTACTTGTATATACTCAGCAGTTTCTTCAACCAACTTTCCTAATAACTTTAGAAAGTACAATAGAAAAAAAAAAAAAATACAGTTACAGAAGAAGAAAAATAATAATAATAAAAATATTATATTTTTGCCTTAAGAATACTTGATGTGACGTTCACATGATAATTTTTATTAACAAATTTAACATAAAAAAATATAACGAGTTAACTAAGAAACCAAAGTGAAATTCAATGTAAATTAAAAGCGAGTAAAGTTTAATTCATGTGTAATCTATTAAATGCAAATCAATCTTCTTTTCTTGATCCATAAGATAAGACAACTACATTGGAGATGTTAGTAGAAACCACAAATCACACTATCCTTTTAGATTTAAGTATAAATTTGTAAAAGGAAAAAAGAAAAAATTCTTTGTATAAAAGTTTGAGAATCCAAAAAACAAACCACAAAAATTACTAGTTGGCTTGACGTACTTAATTATCAATTTGTCAAAAAAAAATTCTTTATATAAAAAGCCTATATTATTTCCTAAATACATAGGTTGTTCATATACTAAAAAGTTTATTTTAAGAAATTCCTTAGAGATGCTCTAGATTCCATGAACCTTTCATAGAACTTGCTTAAATTAGAATGGTCAAAAATTACCCCTGTGAAGAATTTGTTGCGTGTTCTAATTGTTTTTTTGTGTGTTTACATTGCCAAGGCGTCTTTCTTTTTTTAATTAACAATGCTATAAATTCAAAATTTTATTTAGAAAAAAAAATCAGCTATTTATAATTATTATGGATACATTTTCACTGACATTAAATTTACACTAAGCATTCATTTTCGAGGGATACATTTTCATATACATTGCATTTTTATTTTAGTTATAAGGTGAAAATTAAAGTTTTTAAACATATCATTTTCAAATGATATTATGCTTAATTCATTTATGTTTTAGTCGATCTTAAGTAGAATTTTATTTATTATAATTTTAGAAAATTACTTTTTGATAACAATATGAACAACCTATGTATTTAGGAAATAATATAGGCTTTTTATATAAAGAATTTTTTTTTGACAAATTGATAATTAAGTACGTCAAGCCAACTAGTAATTATATACAAAAACATACCAAGCACTTTCAAGTCTTTTGACTCCGAAACTTACAGATGTCCTAACATTTTCCCAGCTAATATAACAATTGTTCATCCAATGTATTGATATGAATCATTACAATGTGGAGGCTCTCTCGATGCAGGACTTGTGCTGCAGGATCATCTAATGGTTAAGTCGCTACTAAATATTATTTTGTAATTTATTTAAGTTTGGTATATATAATTTAAAAGACTCTCTCAGGGACAAAACCAATATTTCATTACCGGATATGCTAAAAAAATAAAAAAATTCAACATATATACAAAACCGTGTATATGTACAATATGATACCTATAAATTATATATACAGAAAAAAAAAAAATTAAAAACCATAGATGCAATCTCTAATAGGATGAAGAAGTTTTGTTGGTATAAAATAGAAAGAGAATGCAAAATGGCAGAAGAATAGGATATGTATTTGTTATTTTGGTGGGCCATTTTATATATACCAAACTTAAATAAATTACAAAATTTGTAATTTATTTAAGTTTGGTATATATAATTTAAAAGTCTCTCTTAAGGACAGAACCAAGATTTCATTACTGGATACGCTAAAAGAAAAATAATTTTTTTCCACCATATATACAAAACGTGTATATTTAAAATATGATATATAAATTATGTATATAGAAAAAAAAAATTAAAACCATAGATGCAATCTCTAATAGGATGAAAAAGTTTTTTCGGTACAAAATAGAAAGAGAATGCAAGATGGAAGAAGAATAAAATATGTATTTTTTATTTTGGTGGGCCATTTTATGTATAAAATGCAAGATGCAATCTTCTTCTTTTTCATTTTTTTTTAAAAAAAAAATCAAAATATCCAAAAAATATAAGGGCCCATAATTGATACTTTGGATTCGCAATAAAAAATATATATGCACAAACGTGTGGAAATATCCTAGATACATTTTATCAATAAAATTTTTATCTTTTGTTGATAAAAAAAATAAAATAAAAACGAACAAACAAACAAACGCATAATAGGCCCATCATTATAAGTACAGTGTTCATTGTTCATTCATTCATTCTCTCTCTCTCTCTCTCTCTCCCTCATTTGTTGTTGATAGATCATACACATTATTGCAGGTGATTTCCATTCAGGCTAAAAAACTTTATTGCAGGTGATTTTAGTGTACCCAAAATCCCCCAATATTTTTATTTTTTTATTTTTGAAATTCATCATGATTTCATGCATTATTCATGGTCTTTTTTTTGATAATCTTTGTTTGTACCTTGTAGGTATGATTTCAAATTCAAATGGCCAATCACCATTTTCTGTTGATGGCAGTCCAGTTCGGCAAACCCAACCACCTGCACCGCCACAACAACCATCTGTTGACACAAACACAGACCCAAGAACTGGTAACACTCCAAACCAGCATCCTTCAACAGCTCACGACTGTCAAACTCGGACTCGGACTCGGACTCGGACTCAGACTCAGACTCGGGTTAAGACTCGATCTTGGTTTGAGATTCTGACAGAGAAGACTAGTGGTGGCGACAACTTACGTAAGCTGTCGAAGACGCTCCTAGCCACAAATTTCAGTGCAGCCATCGCTATGGTGATTTTCAGATCAGAGGGATCGCCGTTGCAGTTTGCTTTGAATTCAAAGCCACCACATGCAAAATCATTTGGTATTCTTTGTTGGAAAAAATGAGTTTTTGGTGACTTTAATTAAATATTAAAGTGGGTCCCAACCATCTCTCGAGTTGGGTCTAAGTGGGTCTAGATACTTTGCTATGAGATCTGTACACCACAGTTAGAATGGCCAAAAACCATTAAGATATGAATGAGAAATTGCCTCATGAAGTTAGCTTCATGAAAGAGGTAATGGGGTTTGTAACTCCTGCATTAATGGGATTTGTAACTCCTGCATTAATGGGGTTTGTAACTCCTGCCTTTATTGCAGAGGTTAATGGTGCATTTTGACCAGCACCATAAAGGCTAGAGGCTCTTCCTCTCTCCCCTATACATGTATAAATTGAGACCCTCCTGTCAAGTCTCAAACACAGAAATTTTTTCCTTCCATTTCACAAGTCAGTTTGCCTGAAAGTGCCTACAGTGTGAGAGTGCTGCCACTGTTTTGTTCGCTAAGCTAGACAGAGAGTGCTTCTGCCGTAGCTGGTTTTGACCGTCGTATCCTGGGAGACAGACGCCGGGTTTCCTCAAGCACTCGACCCGTGAGGCGGCGAAATCTGTTTTAAGGAAACTGCTTCCGTGCAGGCTTCGGTTTCGTCTCTTTACCCTTTGATTATTTTGTGTGTTTCTGTTGAACTTTAGTTGTAATTATCAGCATGTGTTCTTAGTATATATATAATTTGATTTCTTCATAAATCTATTTATTTAATTTCACAAGATGAACAACAAGCTTAAAACAGATTTTTATATATTTTCTATGAAATTGATCGAATAGATTTATATGAACAATTCAAATTATTTACATAAACTGCATGCTACTTATTTGGTTTCATCCTATTTGTCTAATGTTACATATGTATATTTTGATTTTGCATGCTTCTAGTTTTACTATCTAATTTGCATGTGAAATTGCTTCTAGTTTTCTAGAGTTATACACATAAGTTATTTCCATGAATAGAGTGTGAATTAAATGTAGTTCTTTGGAGTTATAAACTTTGTGTAACTTGTTTAGTATCTTAATTCCTTAGTTATTTTGCTATTCTATGATTTACTAGAAGGTTAAATAATATTTGATTATATGTACAATTGCTTTATATTATGTTGTCGTTTGCTACTAACTCTCTTTGTAGGCATACCTAAGCGTAGAAAGGAATTGTATGGACTACTTATAATCCTCAATTGGATTGGTTTATTTTCCTTTATATTTGAAGAAATTTTTTGCCAAAGGGTTACACTTCTACAAGAGCATTGAAGTTTTGGGTTATAAGTAGATATTCAGCCAGAAGGCTACCCATTGCCAGAGGGCACGAGTTTGAGTTAAGCCAGAGGGCTTCATTTTCTACTAGAGAGCATGAGAACATGTGAAGTTTGCAAAGAATGCATTAGACGGAGGGCTACAGTTTGCCAGATGGCTCCAGCTAAAGTGTCTTAAGGTTTGAGTTTGCTAGAGAGCAACAGCCAAGAGGGTTTCAGAGATTTAGTTGGTTTGTTTACCAATTTGAAGCAGCAAGTTTTATTTGCTTGTATTATTAGAAGCATTTTATATGCATATATTTGGTTGTAGCAATTTTTAAATTGCTTGTAAGTTTGGAACTTGGTTTGGTTTTCTGTAATAGAAACCAAAGTGTTTAGCCTTGGCTAAAGAGGAGTTCTTATTTGTTCAGAAATGACAACTAAGACGGATTTGATTTCAAACCTTTAGGGTTTGAGGAAGTCTTTGGGTTTAATCATTTTATTCCCAAAGTGTTGGAAAGCCAAGTTTGGAGAAAGTCTTTGGTTATAATCTGATTATTTCCAAAGTGTTTTGGTTTGAAAAAAAAAAAAAACCAAATTTTAGCATTAGCTAAAATATCTCTGATTTTTATTCAGAAATCATGGGCTCAGTTCCGGGAGTACCGGTTAACTTTCATGGGCTCAGTTCCGGGAGTACCGGTTAACATTTATGAGTGGTGTAATTCTGGTAGCAAATTTTATTTGCTTGGAAATTGGTTTGTTATAACCTGGTTTATCCCCTGGAAATCTTAATTTTAAAATTGTTTCCTATGGACTAGGAGTCAACATGCTCTTGGATGTTTTGTCAAAAGGTTAACTGGGTTTTAAGTGGGACCGATGTGACCCCTCCAGTCTTCCTAGGAACATTCCTGACCATGTTCGATTCTAGGTTAAATGGTGAAACTAGTTTTGAATTAAATTTCCATCTGAGGGATTTTCTAAGGGTTAAGTTTAATTTCTGGAATCACAGAAGTGAAATTCTATTGTGATGCTTCAGAAATGGCTTTAAAAGGTGACAAAAAGAAATGTTGTTCCACCTGACAACCTTAGCCTTACGAGATTCTTAAAATCTTGAGAGATCAAGTATGATTAAAGGAAATCATAAGATTGCATGATAACATTTCTGAATTGATCAGAGGCAATTTGTATGGTATCCTTGTGTTATTTATAGCATTTATGATTGCTATGTGACTTTGCTTGAAAGCAAAGATGAGACAACCCGTTAGGGTGGGTGAATATAATTTTGAATTTTTAAATTCCAAATATATTCTTAAATTGGTGGCTCCTAGTGAGTACAAGATCACTAATCACAAAGATAGAAAACTGGTGGTTCCTAGGAGGTGTTAGACCACTGGCTACACAGTTATGAGATTGTGGTTCCTAGTAGTGAACAGATTACTGATCACATGTCAAGACATGATGATTCCTAGTAGTAGAGAGGCTACTGGTCATATGTCAAGACATGATGATTCCTAGTAATGAAAGAGTCTATTGATCCTATGTCAGGACGTTGTGATTCCTAGTAGTAAAGTGACTACTGATCACAGGTTAAGACATTGTGATTCCTAGTAGTAGAAAGTCTACTGGCCACATGCTGAGAAATTAGTGATTTCTAGTGATAAGACTACTGGCCATGTTATGAAGTTCCGAATAGTAGACTATTGAACACTGGATTTGTGTTTCCTAATAGTAAGACTATTGGCTTCAAAGTGATAAGTCGGACCTAATATATTTGGGTGCCTAATTCGGTTGATGACATTCTGGGAATGTATTTACTGTGATATGATTTTGAGAGTTTCATAATCATTGTGACACAAGGATTTGTTTAAGACTTTGTATAAATTCTACAAAGAAGACTTAATTATCCGACTCCGAATTAATGAGGATAATAGAAAGAAAGGAGGGAGTACCTCTTCAGTAAATGCCAAGGTCATTGAGCATGGAAAATTTTCTGGAATAAGGGAGAAGCCCCCCTTGAACGAAGTCCTGTATGTTCCGGACTTTCGCATGGTTTTTAAGTCCGACAAGGTCGTTCTGACGAAACACAAGTGTGAAACTTGTGTTGAAGCAAAGTGGACATGATCCCGTATGAGTTATGGAAAGGCGTTAAGCCTTCTTATAAATTCTTACAAATGTGGGGGTGTCATGCAAAAGGTGGGAATACCTAAACCCAAGAGGGTTAGGATAAGTTTAAAAATTCGTTGACTGTGTATTCAACGGTTGTGCACAATATAGCAGTGCATATCGATTTCTTGTGGTTCAATCTGCTATTCCAGATATACACAAGAATACTATCATGGAATCAAGAAATGCATCTTTCTTTGAAAATGTATTTCCGTGTCGTCTCCAAGAAGGGATTCAGAGTTCCATGAAAGAGGTTGAAGGTGACAATGATCACATAGCTAATCAAACAAATGATCACTTGCGTGATCAAGTTGATGATCAAGCTGAAGATGTAGATGACCTAAGAAGGAGTAAGAGGGCCAGGACTGCAAAGTCCTTTGGTCCCAATTTTTTGACTTATATGTTAGAGGGAGAACCTCGAACTTTCCATGAAGCTGTGACTTCTCTTGAGAGTCCTTTATGGAAAGAAGCAATCAAAAGTGAGATTGACTCCATCTTACAAAACCACACCTGGGAGTTGGTAGATTTACCTCCAGGTTGCAAGCCTTTAGGCTACAAATGGATTTTTAAAAGAAAGATGAAGGCCGATGGGTCAATTGACAAGTATAAAGCAAGGCTCGTTATCAAAGGGTACAGGCAACAAGAAGGCCTGGATTACTTTGATACGTACTCACCTGTTACTAGGATAACATCCATTCGGATGGTGATTGCGATTGCTGCTTTGCGCAATCTAGAAATTCACCAGATGGATGTAAAGACAGCTTTCTTAAATGGAGATTTGAATGAAGAAATCTACATGGAGCAACCTGAGGGTTTTTCAGCTCCAGGGCAAAGCAGGAAAGTTTGTAAACTTGTCAAATCTTTGTATGGTTTGAAGCAAGTGCCTAAACAATGGCATGAGAAGTTTGACAACGCAATGTTGTCAAATGGGTTTAGAATCAACGAATGTGACAAGTGTGTTTATGTCAAAGACACTGACAGAGGTTATGTCATTTTGTGTCTATATGTTGATGATATGCTCATTATAGGTAGTAACGATGAAATGATCAAAACTACCAAGAAGTTGTTAAACTCTAAGTTTGACATGAAGGATATGGGCATTGCAGATGTTATTCTGGGAATTAAGATTACCAGAATCTCTGACGGAATTGTACTATCTCAGTCTCATTATGTTGATAAGATACTTGAGAAGTTTAGTGGATCAGATACGAGTGTGTCATCGACACCTGTAGACTTAAGTCTACATTTTACCAAGAACAATAATGAGAGTGTCTCACAGTTAGAATATTCTCGGGTAATTGGAAGTTTAATGTATCTGATGGGTTGTACTAGGCCGGATATAGCGTACTCGGTTAGCAGGCTTAGTAGATACACAAGTAATCCCGATGCTTCTCATTGGAGGGGCATTGTGCGGGTGTTAAGGTATTTACGCTACACTCGGGATTATGGGCTGCATTATACTCGATATCCAGCGGTGCTTGAAGGCTATAGTGACGCAAATTGGATATCAGATATAAAAGACTCAAAGTCCACTAGTGGATATGTGTTCACTCTTGGTGGAGCAGCCGTGTCTTGGAAATCTTCCAAGCAAACGTGTATATCTAGATCAACGATGGAATCAGAGTTTATTGCTTTGGATAAAGCAATGGAAGAAGCTGAATGGCTTTGCCATTTTCTTGAAGATATTCCACGTTGGTCTAAACCTGTGCCTGCTATTTGTATTCATTGTGATAGTCAATCTGCAATTGGTAGGGCACAGAGTAATATGTATAATGGAAAGTCTAGACATATCCGTCATAGACATAATTCCATACGACAACTACTCTCGAATGGAGTTGTCTCTATAGACTATGTAAAGTCTAAGGACAACATTGCGGATCCGCTAACCAAAGGGTTAAATCGAGTGTTAGTCGAAACGTCGTCAAAAGGAATGGGGTTAAGGCCTTTGGAAGTTACCGGAATGGAAACCCAACCTAGTTGACTGGAGATCCCAAGATCTAGGTTCAATGGGACAACCTAATTGCGTGTAACGGTGGTATGTCACTGAGGAGGTTAAACCTCCAGCCATTCCTTCTATCAGTGATACCTGCAAGTGTAGAGGTTAAGCTGAGCTTTTAATGACTCTAGTGTGTTAAGCTGTTGAGCTGAGTATAGCAGGATACTCAAGTAGAGTCACCTATGTGAGTGTGAAGTGGGGCCGCTTCTAGAAGAATTGGGAAGGCCAAGATTCTTTGAAACCACTCGCTGAACCAGGCTAGTGTCCAGGGCCACACAGGGCACACCAGTGAGAACAGAATGGTGGTAGGAGTAATTCCCGTGTGAGATCTATTGTCTCAGTTTACATAAACGGCAGAGCAGTTCAAGATGTCATATTCACTGATCAGCCAGTAAACTCGATAGGTTTTCACTGGGAGAGGTTCAAAGCCAAAAGCTACCTTCTCTGATGTCGGGGTTAATCCGTTGTACTCTCTCTCCGAGTCATTATTGTTGAACGGTGTCCGTTTGTTGAGTCATTCGGTCAATTTTTATTCATGTGGGGGATTGTTGGAAAAAAATGAGTTTTTGGTGACTTTAATTAAATATTAAAGTGGGTCCCAACCATCTCTCGAGTTGGGTCTAAGTGGGTCTAGATACTTTGCTATGAGATCTGTACACCACAGTTAGAATGGCCAAAAACCATTAAGATATGAATGAGAAATTGCCTCATGAAGTTAGCTTCATGAAAGAGGTAATGGGGTTTGTAACTCCTGCATTAATAGGATTTGTAACTCCTGCATTAATGGGATTTGTAACTCCTGCATTAATGGGATTTGTAACTTCTGCATTAATGGGGTTTGTAACTCCTGCCTTTATTGCAGAGGTTAATGGTGCATTTTGACCAGCACCATAAAGGCTAGAGGCTCTTCCTCTCTCCCCTATACATGTATAAATTGAGACCCTCCTGTCAAGTCTCAAACACAGAAATTTTTTCCTTCCATTTCACAAGTCAGTTTGCCTGAAAGTGCCTACAGTGTGAGAGTGCTGCCACTGTTTTGTTCGCTAAGCTAGACAGAGAGTGCTTCTGCCGTAGCTGGTTTTGACCGTCGTATCCTGGGAGACAGACGCCGGGTTTCCTCAAGCACTCGACCCGTGAGGCGGCGAAATCTGTTTTAAGGAAACTGCTTCCGTGCAGGCTTCGGTTTCGTCTCTTTACCCTTTGATTATTTTGTGTGTTTCTGTTGAACTTTAGTTGTAATTATCAGCATGTGTTCTTAGTATATATATAATTTGATTTCTTCATAAATCTATTTATTTAATTTCACAAGATGAACAACATTCTTGTTGCTTGTATTGCAATTGGCTTCACTTGTAATATGAATGTGATCTTATTGCAAAACGAATCGCCAATCGCTGCAAGCATAGGGGGGTATGCTGGCGCGTTGTCGTCCGTCATTGGGTTCTTGACCATGATACAAATGATTCTACCTCATACCCTGTTGTGGATTGTTTGGCCTGCTGGTGTTTCTATTGTCCTATCGTTTCTCTATCTCCTTACAAAGAACAGGTAACTTTTTATTTATTTATTTATTTATTGTTAATTGTTTGATAATACTGTTTTTTTTTTTTTTCCTTCTTCAAAGCAAAAACCAGACCGATCCACCAATCAAATCAGTGAAAAAGCTTTTCATTTTTACTTGGCTACAAATCAAATCAGTGGGGGAAAAAAAATTCGACAGGACTGAAATTACCCAGTCGGAAAGAAAGGAGCAAGTGTGGCTTTCAAGCTTGTCTCTTTTTCTTTGGTCAATTTTTTTTTTTTTTTTCATTTTTAAAATTTTTAAATGTTCCCAAGAAATAAATATTTGTCAAAATTTTAAAAAAATTAACTAAAAACGAAAAAATAAAATATAAAGAAAACACTACAAGAATAGGAACTATGTTATATATCTAAACTATTCTAATAAGCCGGGATAAATCTACAGTGTGGATCTCTAAACGGATATATACGGTCCAAAAGTTATGATATGATACGTAAATTTATAACGTGCATTTTAAAGTTATAAATGAAAAGTTATGACACTTTTGTTTAATATTTATATTTGTTTTTATTTTTTTGGGTCGGATTGTAGACTACTGTTCTTTCATTATTTATTTATGTTGATATGTTGATGTGGGACTTCAACTCTTTGTTAGGTTTACTCTATTTTTTTTTCGAATATAAGAATTGTTCATCCAATGTATGTATATGGCCAAGTTTGGCTAAACTAAAAAAGTACACTTATTTCATCTTTTTATCTTTTTTGGATCACATCAATCAACATCTCCTCTCTATTTTTTCTATACATAATACAAGAAAAGTCAAAAAGTGCACTTATTTAGTCTTTCCAAACTTGGCCGAAATATGAAATAAGTTTTTAATTGATTACTTTTGCAATCATTATTTTATTGCATGGATGATTTAGTACCTATAAAAGAGACAAAAATTTTAATAATCATAATATTTCAAAATTTTGAAATATAATGTTATAATTGTGATTACAATAATTTATTTATCAATTATATTAGTGTGATAAAAGAATTTAATTTAATATTTCAATTTAAAAAGTAAAAAGACAATTTTAATTATAATTATATTTTGTATAAATCAAACAGTTTAATTGAATCAATACTTAAATTTCAATACATACCAAACAGCTTTTTAGATTAAAAAAATTCAATATTCAATTTTTAATTTTCAGTTTTATCAAATGACAACTTACTTAGGTACTTATTTTAAGTTTTTGAATTGTGAATTGTGAAGGGTTGATACAGAAGATGAGAACGTTATGTTCTATTGGGGGGAGAGAGTGTGTCTGATCACGAAGGTGCGTCTTACAAGGGCAATGTGATGGAGTTCTGTAACGTGAAAAAGGGGACAACATTGCTCGAGTTGGAGGCGATGATCAAGCCCAAGGTGGCCCCGAATGGAGAAAACGTGCAACTGAAGTTCAAAGGTAGGATCCCATATCGGCAGTCCCCCGAAGTGAAGTATGAGTTGGTACCAATCGACAACGATAAGACTTTGAATTTGGTCTTGAATGAACCGAAAAGATCATCGTCAAAATATCTATTGCAATTTTATGTGTACTGTGAGGAGTGAACTCAAGAATATTTTCCAACCAGACAAATTATTTGTATAGATAAATCCACGTGTTAAATACAATATGAGACTTTGCCTAAAAAGATACATATAACACATGAGTGGATTTATCTTTACAAATAATTTATATTAATTGTTTGTTTTTTCTTCTATTGGTTGGAACAAAATGCAAAAACTTCAAATATTCACTAATATTATTCTTGTTCTACTTCTTTTATGAGTCAATTGAATATATATATTTTTATTATATTTGAGTAACAAGTCCTCTAATATAGAACACCTAAAAGGGCAACCTTTTTTTTTAATGTTTTTATTTTTAGTATTTTTAAAAATTATGTCAAAATTTTGTAGTTCTCCTATCTTGTGTAAACTAAAAAATAAGTTTTTTTGAAAAATTCCAACAAAAATTGAAAGAGCCAAAATAAACAAACAAACAAAAAAGTTACTATTTTTTTGCTTATTTTTGTCTTTTTAAGACTTATTTTGGATTGTTTCAAATTTTTTTAATTTTTCGGTTCGTCTCGTTGAGTTAAATCTAAAAGCTTAAAAAATTTTGAAAATTTAAAATATATATATATATATACCAAAGACAAAAATAAGCCCAAAGAAAAGACACCAAATAATCAAACCCCAAACATAAATGAAATAATCCGATAGTTCATTTTATATGATATCAAATGATTCTTACTATTACGAAGCCAGTCATCACAAAAGGGGGGTCAAGATGGAAGCCCAAGCCAAGTAAGAAAGGTTATTTTGCAGGAGAAAGGACAGACAAGTAGAAGAAAACACCCGAAGAAGAAGAAGAAGAAGAAGAAGCAGAAGGGGCAGTCTGCGACTAACAGGAATTTGTGGGCATCATCACTAAATTTGAGAAAGGGGGCTGTTTTCAGATCAGCTGTAGCTGCCATATCATTATCAATGGCTAGTGAAACCAGTAGAGGTAGGAGAATGCTGTCAGAGGCTGAAGCTTCACTCCAAATTGGCAAAGTCCTTGGTCTGGACTATGAAGGCAAGGAACATGAGGTAATCAGTAAATTGAATGCACTTGAAGCCAAGGATAAAGAGAAAGGAAGGCCGAGGGAGGGAGATGCTATCTAGACTAGCATGTCCAGGTGTGCAAGTGTGTTTTAGTATGTTAATGAAGATACAATCATGGAATGCGAGAGGGTTAGGCAGACCAGAGAAAAGAAGGAAGTTAAAGAAAAGTATTGCGGATAGAAAAGTGGACATTATTCTTCTTCAAGAAACTAAGATCTCTGCAATCAATTCTGATTTGGTAAAATCTCTGTGGCCTGGGGATCACATGGAGTTTATGGCAGTTGATGCTGTTGGAAGAGCTGGAGGCTTGCTGTGTATCTGGAAACCTGAGGTGTTCCAGCTGCAAGATTGTTGCTGTAATCGTAATTTCATCCTACTGGCAGGTACACTGTTTTTTAGCTTCAATTGTGTTATTATTAATGTTTATGGTCCTAATGAGGTGGGACTTCGCAAAGAGTTGTGGAATCTTTTAGTTCGATTGAAATCCAAATTTATAGGACCATGGTGCTTGGGGGTGATTTTAATGAAATAAAGATCATCTCAGAACGAATTGGGTGTTCTAGAAGGGATAGAGGGATGAAAGATTTCAATGACATGATTGAGCAACTTGAGCTGATCGATATGCCTATGCTTGGGAGGAAGTTCACTTGGTGTAATTCCCAAGATAGGGCGAAATGGAGTAGACTGGACAGATTCTTGCTCAACCATGAGTGGGTACAAAATTTTAACTTTAAACTGTGGGGCCTACCTAGATTGTTATCTGATCACAGTCCCATTATATTAATGGAGGATGATAGGGATTGGGGACCTAAACCTTTTAGGTTCCTCAATGCTTGGTTACTTCACCCCAATTTCCTATCTTGTGTACAACACAGTTGGTCTGGGCTTGTAGTGGAGGGTTGGGCAGGGTTTAAATGCTTCATGAAATTTAAAGCCCTGAAGCAAGTCTTAAAACAGTGGAATGTGGAGGTATTTGGGAAGGTGGAAAATAAGCTTAAGTGTGTAGAAGAAGAAGCTCACGCCCTTGATTTGCTTGCTGAGGTCAGACCTTTGCTACCTACAGAAATATTTAGAAGAAAGGAAGTGAGGGGTGATGTTTGGAGGCTTAGTAAAATGTTGGAATGGATTTGGTTGCAAAAATCGAGAGTGAATTGGGCACTTAAAGGGGATAAAAATACAAGATACTTTCATATCATGGCATGTAGCAGGAATAGTAGGAATTCTTTGTGCTCCATTGTCGTGAATGGTACAATACTGGAGGACCCTAAGGAAATTAAAGCTGAGGTGAAGGCCCACTTTCTAAAACATTTCTCTGAGGATTGGAAGGGCAGACCTAAATTATCTGGGCACTTCAAGACCATTGGAGGACCACAAGTTGTTGAACAAATGGAGGCTGAGTTTACTGAAGAGGAAATTAGTTCTGTAGTTAAGAATTGTGATGGGAATAAGGCACCTGGACCTGATGGATTCAACATGGCTTTTTTCAAGAAATGTTGGAAAATTGTGAAATCTGATGTGATTCATTTTATGAGGGAATTTCATCAAAATGCAAGTCTAGTGGGTGGGATAAATAGCTCTTTCATTGCTTTAATTCCTAAAAATGATAGTCCCTCTTGTTTGGAAGAGTATAGGCCTATTAGTCTGATTGGCTCTTTGTATAAAATTCTAGCAAAGGTGTTATCAAATAGGATGAAACAGGTGATGCCCAAGATTATTAGTGAGGTTCAGTCAGCTTTTCTGGGTGGTCGGAACATTATGGATGGGATTCTTATAGCCAATGAGATTGTTGATGGATGGAAAAGATCCAAGAAGAAAGGTTTGGTTCTTAAATTGGATTTTGAAAAGGCTTATGACTCAATCAATTGGGAGTTTCTCTTCAATATGCTCTCAAACTTCGGCTTCGGATCCAAATGGGTGAGTTGGATGAAAGCTTGTGTATCCTCTGCCAAGATTTCTATTTTGGTTAATGGGTCACCAACGCCTGAATTTTGTCCACAAAGGGGCCTTCGTCAAGGTGATCCATTGTCACCGTTTTTGTTCAACATTGTAGCAGAAGGTCTCAATATATTACTGAGCAGGGCAAAAGAGTTAAACTTAATCAATGGGGTAGAGGTGGGGTCCAATGGCTTAAGAGTAACTCATTTGCAATTTGCAGATGACACTATTTTGTTTTGTGAAGCTAAGAAGGAGGAAGTTTGTAATATTAAACGAATTCTAAGATGCTTTGAGTTGGCTTCGGGGTTGAAAATAAACTACCATAAGAGTGTCATTTGTGGTGTTGGGGTTGATGATGGACTATTGCAAGAGTTTGCCTTTAGCCTAAATTGCCTCTATCAAAAGTTACCTATAATGTATTTAGGTTTGCCATTGGGGGTCAACCCAAGTAGGAGAAGTACTTGGAAACCTGTTCTTGTCAAAATTAAGCAGAAATTGGCTAATTGGAAGAGAAGACTACTTTCTTTTGCAGGGAGGTTAACTCTAATTAAGTCAGTTCTGTCCAATTTGCCGGTTTACTATTTATCATTGTTCAAGATTCCTGTTGGGGTGGCTAAGGAGATTGAGAAAATACAATCGGCTTTCTTGTGGGGTGGATCAGATCTTAGACGAAAAGTGCATTTAGTCCGATGGGAGGCAATTGCAAAGAATAAGAATCTAGGTGGTTTGGGGTTGAGGAGGATTAGAACATTCAACGACTGCTTGTTGTTAAAATGGTGGTGGAGGTTTGGAGCTGAGAATCACACACTTTGGAAAGAAGTGATATGTGCAAAATATAATGTTCAGTATGGGAAATGGTTGCCATCTTTGACAGGCAGAGGCTCCAAGATCTGGACTGATATAATTAATGTAGCCTGGTTGAATCCAGACTTGCATAATTTCTATATTCATAATGCTCAGATAGCTTTGGGAAATGGGAGTAGAGCTCACTTCTGGTTGGACAAGTGGATTGGTAACGTGTGTTTAAAGGAGGAATTCCCTAGACTTTACTCTTTATCTAATAACAAGCATGGGGTGGTTAGGGTGTTTTTTGAGAATAGGGATGGAGCGGATGAGTGGAACCTACAGTTTAGAAGAACTTTGTTGGCTTGGGAGGAGGAGGAAGTACGTAGATTAGTTTGTTTGCTCAGACGTGCACCAGATCTTTGCAGTGAACATTCAGATGTATTGAAATGGGCAGCAGAGTCATCTGGACTGTTTAGTGTAGCATCAGCATATAAATGGAGTGAATCCCTTCTTGGTCCGGTTATGGCAATGGCAGGCTCTATATGGAATAATTTTGCTCCTCCTAAAGTACAATTTTTTGGATGGTTGGCATGGCTTGGTAAGGTCAAAACTTCCTGGTTTCTTCACAGAATTGGTATACTTGATGGGGGTGTCAATCTGGAATGTGTGTTTTGCCATAGTGATGTTGAAACTGTGGAGCATATGCTTCTTGTATGTCCTTTTGTATGGAGGCTTTGGTCAAACATTGTGAGATGGTGGGGTTTTCAATGGGTCATGCCAGGGTCTGTAGATGGACTGCTGCAGTGGTGGTATGGGTGTAGTATGTCAAAATTGGAGAAGAAAATCTGGATGGTCATTCCTATGGCAACTCTTTGGTCTATCTGGAGGCATAGAAACGAGTGTGTTTTCAATGGACTACAACTAGACTTTGAAGCTCTATGCGACATTGTGAAAGTTCGAGTAGCTTTGTGGACTAAGGCATCGCCATTACAGGTGGCAGCTTCTGTAAATGACTTGGTGTACAACTTGCAGCAGGTCAAGTTCTGCCTGAGGAATGGTGGCTGAGTGTGTTTTGTGTTTTTGTTATGCATTCCGCATCTGCTCTGCTGTTTGGTGTATTCCCACAGCCTGTTTGCTCCTCCTATGCTCTGCTGTCTCTATCCTTTTGTTGTGCTGCAGATTTGGGTATGTTTGTTGTATGTCCAAGAGGTTTGGTCTTGGTTTGGGTTCCTTTTGTTGTATGTTTGCTGCAGATTTGGGTATGTTTGCTCCTCCTATGTTTGCTGCAGATTGGTTCTGTCAGATTGTAGGCCTTTTGTTGTATGTTTGTTGGCTATGCTGCAGTTTTGTTTGGGTTTTGAATCTGCTGGGTTTGGCTTTTAATGGTGGCATTCAGTGGGTGTTATATTCTGGAGTTGTGCTTGTGGCTTAGCATTTTTGGGGTTATTAATTTGGGTGCATTTTGATGTTCTGGTAGTTTTGGTGAGTTTGGCTCCTGTAGCATGTGATTTGTGCTTGTGGCTTAGCATTTTTGGGTTGCTGTGTTGATCATGCTAATATATGGGGTTCTAGGAATTTAATTTGAGGTCGATCCATCAATGTAAATTTAAATTGAGGTTGATCCATTGTGGCTTAGCTTTTTTGTTGGTCTCTCACCAACGTGGGGATGCTAGCAAATGATAGGATGAGTTTTGTGGTGCCAACCTAGTTGGGATCACGTAGCTCATTGTGATGCTTTTGCATTCCCCTTTTCTTTATTGATGTAATTAGTCTTGTACTTTGTACTTGTTTATTCCATCAATAATATTTCTCTTTTGCCGATCAAAAAAAAAAAAACGAAGCCAGTCATCACAAACTCTCTTAATCAAGAAAACTTATTTAGTAGGACATTGTTAGGTGATACTTATTCAGTGTTTTTGGTTTCAGTTTTCTAAAAACTGAGTTTTTTATTTTTCGTGTTTTTTTGTTTTTAGTGAATATTTTTAAAATTTTAAGCATTTTCTTTTAATTTTTTTAGATGCATCTTACTTAGATGTAGTTTTTTTTTAAAAAAATAAAATAAAATTGCAAGTTGATATTTTAATGTTTTGAAAATCAAAATAAATGTCAAATCATCATGCTCCTTTATAGATTATCATAAATAATAAATAATCATTATTTGAAGGACAATTTTGATTATTGAAAATTTAATGGGATTTGAAGGTCTAAAGAGTCATCGTTAAGACTTAATGGAGTATAAGTTCAAAAATTAGGATTTATGTGTAAAAAAAAAAAAAAAAAAAAAAAAAAAAAAGGAAAGGAAGAAGTATTCAATGGATTATGAAAATTTCAAAGAAACTGGGAAATTTGATACTGAAGAAGGAGAAACTATAACCCAAAACCATACATTTCATTCCAAAAAATAAGTAATTTTACGTCAAAATTGAAAAATTGGGATAAAATCATGAAATTTAATATAATCATAATTTTTTGTACAAATTCAAGAAATTGAGAAATTTCTTGGTTTTCAAAACTTGGGAAATTTTGTACATAAGTGCGAAATTTCATACCTAAAAACAAGAAATTTCAAATAAAAACTTATAATTTTAATCTCATAAACTGAGAAACCTCAATTTTTTGCATAAACCATGAAATTTCATCCAATTTATATTTTGCATAAAATTAAAAAGTGGATAAATTTGCAAGTGTTTTTGAAATTGATAAATTTCTCAATTTCCACAAACTAATAAATTTCACACAAAATTAAAAAAATTCATACAAAAAAAAAAGGGAAATTTTAATCCCAAAGTAGTAGTTATTTGATCATATAAATTTTGGGATGAACTGTGAAATTTCATCCAATTGATTATTTTGCATAAAACTCAAGAAGTTGAAATTTTCTCTATGATTTTAGACACATGGAAATTTTATACAAACTTTTAAAGAAAATTGGTATATAAAAATGAGAAATTCTTACCTAAAAATTGTAAATCTCATCATAGTAACCGAGAAATTTCATCTCAAAAATGAAAATTTGGAATTAAATGGTGAAACTTTATTCAAATTTTGGAATTTTTGGAAACTAAAAATTTCTCAGTTAAAATTTGATAAATTTCACTTCTAAGAAGGTAAGAAAATTTTCATTTTAAAATTTCTCAGTTCAATTGAAAATTAAAACAAATAAAAAAATACTAATAAATCTCAAATAGTGATCTTATGAATTGTTTGGTTCTCTTCTTTTATTCGTTTGGATCCAAAGGTCCCATTTTAGTGTGAATTACATAAATAGCCAAAATGTGGGTTTTCTCATAATATTGAAATTACTAAACTCAACACTTCAAAAAAGCTCCTTAATGTACTTTTTTCAAACCTAACACTTTAATGTAATACTCAAAAAACGTAACACTCTAACGTAACATACTAAAAAATTCTTTAATATATTTTTTCCAAACGTAATACTTCAATCAATATAACACACAAAAACTTTTTAATTGTATTTTTTCCAAACTGAACACTCTAATATAATACATTAAAAAACTCTTTAGTATAATTTTTTCAAATATAACAACGTAACATTTTAAAAAAAACTTCTTAATGTACTTTTTCCAAACGTAACACTTTAAGGTAACTAAAAAACTCCTTAATATACTTTTCTCAAACGTAACATTTCAAAAAAAAATAAAAATAAAATCCTTAGTGTATTTTTTTTAAATGTAACACTTCAATTAATGTAACACATAAAAACTCCTCAGTATATTTTTTCCAAACGTAACTCTTTAATATAACATTAGAAAATCACACTAGATAGAAATCTATATGAATAGAAATGTAGAATTTTACACTCAACCACCAACATTTCAACCACCAATCCTTCCAAAAAAAATCTTCCACACCTTAGGTTTTCATTCACATCCCAAAAATGAATTAAAAAATTACAAAAATAAATCATAAAAAAAACATTTACTTAAACTTAAATGATCCAAATTAAATTTAAAAAAAAAAACTAATTAATTCATTTAAAGAAAAAAAAACTCTTAAATTTAAATGAATCAACATTTCTCAGATAAAATTTATAGATAAATTTTCCATGACATTATTAGGCATTCAATTTGGACTGTGGGTAGGGCAACCACGTAAACTTCACGTGACACGACTGCTATATTCGCACTTCTCCATTTTACATGACATTGTGGTTGTTTTGAGAATTGTCTATGTTAATTTATTTTTAAATTTTTTATAAAATGATGTATAAAAATATATAATAAATAGTTGATTTTTTATAATAAATTTTTATTTTTTATGATTATTTTAATGGGTTGTCAAAATAAGTTGATATAGATCTATGTGTTGGGTGAGACACATGATAATGAAAAGCCTGTAAAAATATATTAAAATTTTTGTTATTTGGATTAAATTCTATGGACATTTTATTGGATAAAATTGGCAAATTTTTAATCTTACAATTAATAATGCAATATATATATATATGTGTGTGTGTATTTGAGATTATATGTTTTCATATATGTTGAAAGCAAACATGTGGAAGAGAAAATTATTTATCTCACTAATCCGTTGAATTACTAACACTAATTTCATGTATTATTATGCTCATATACTATTTATCATGCAAATCAAATAGACTCTATGTGTTCCAAAAAAACGTGTGCAAAGTTGTAATGAATTATGTGGATATATTTATTTTAAATTTACAGGGGTATTTTTTTTTTTTAAAAAAAATTCCGTAATTTTTGTGGTTTGTTTTTTGGATTCTCAAACTTTTTGCAATGAAAGTTAAGAGCAACTCCAATCATACTTTTTATTTTTTTTACTAGTTAACATATAAAAAAATGTATATCATTTATTTTATTTAATTCTTTTTTAATCTATGCACTCTAATGCTACTCTTTATTTTACCTATTTATAGACACAAACAGTCTAAAGAGTCTCCCAAGACTTTTCAAATATTGCTAGTCTTGAATTCTATTTTATTTTTTGGTTAATATAATAATTGTAATAACTAGCCTATTAGAATAACTAAAATATGATGATTCTAACTATAATAACTAAAAAGTTTCATTTAAGAAATTCCTTAGAGATGCTCTAGATTTCATGAACCTTTCATAGAACTTGCTTAATTTAGAATGGTCAAAAATTACCCCTGTGAAGAATTTGTTGCGTGTTCTAATTGTTTTTTGTGTGTTTACATTGCCAAGGCGTCTTTCTTTTTTTAATTAACAATGCTATAAATTCAAAATTTTATTTCGAAAAAAAAAATCAGCAATTTATAATTATTATGGATATAGTTGATATTTCACTGACATTAAATTTACACTAAACATTCATTTTCAAGGGATACATTTTCATATACATTGCATTTTTATTTTAGTTATAAGGTGAAAATTAAAGTTTTTAAACATATCATTTTGAAATGATATTATGCTTAATTCATTTATGTTTTAGTCGATCTTAAGTAGAATTTTATTTATTATAATTTTAGAAAATTACTTTTTGATAACAATATGAACAACCTATGTATTTAGGAAATAATATAGGCTTTTTATATAAAGAATTTTTTTTTGACAAATTGATAATTAAGTACGTCAAGCCAACTAGTAATTTTTGTGGTTTGTTTTTTGGATTCTCAAACTTTTATACAAAGAATTTTTTCTTTTTTCCTTTTACAAATTTATACTTAAATCTAAAAGGATAGTGTGATTTGTGGTTTCTACTAACATCTCCAATGTAGTTGTCTTATCTTATGGATCAAGAAAAGAAGATTGATTTGCATTTAATAGATTACACATAAATTAAACTTTACTCGCTTTTAATTTACATTGAATTTCACTTTGGTTTCTTAGTTAACTCATTATATTTTTTTATGTTAAATTTGTTAATAAAAATTATCATGTGAACGTCACATCAAGTATTCTTAAGGCAAAAATATAATATTTTTATTATTATTATTTTTCTTCTTCTGTAACTGTATTTTTTTTTTTTTTCTATTGTACTTTCTAAAGTTATTAGGAAAGTTGGTTGAAGAAACTACTGAGTATATACAAGTAGAAAATGAAAGAAAATTTGTATTTTAATAAATGCCTAATAGAAGGGTTAAAAATATAAAAATCAACCAGACACAATCCTTCTATATAAGATAAGTTCTACACTATTTTTTTTTTTTGATCAACAAAAGAAAGCTTTATTGATGAAGAAAGCATAACATACAAAACTTACATCAACAAAGACGGAGAAACAAATAGAGGAGAGAGAGAAAGAAGCCCTAAATTGGTGAGAAACCAATAGAGGAGAAGAAGAAGCCTATACACAACAAGACACCTGATTCAGATTTGCCACAATATCATGCACTGAATAGGGGAACTCTGGCAGCCCGGACTTAGCCCACAACCCCACCCTTACTTTCACAGTCTCACCAAGAGCATCCATATTAGGCTGACTTCCTTTAAAAACACAATCGTTTCTAAGCCTCCATATTGACCATAGCATTGCAATTGGGACCAGCCGCCAAATCCTCATAACTGACTTCTTGAGTTTTTTACCCAGCCACCATGACAACACACCATCAACTGTAGCAGGAGTGGCCCAAGATACTCCCCACCATTGCAGCATAGATGACCAAACCCTCCAAATCTCCGAGCACTGCAGAAAAATATGATCCACTGACTCTGTACCCATCTTGCAGAAGGTGCATAGATTCTCCACATTGGTACTTAAGGCCCCAAACCTCTGCAGAAGACTAATAGTTTTAACCCTCCCCCTCCATGCCAACCAGCTCAGAAATTGAGCTTTTGGAGGAGCTACACCTGTCCAAATGAGGTGAGGAACCTGCAAGATTGGGCCTTGCCCCAACTCAAACCATTTTCTTGTTGATGCCACTGTGAACTGACCTGTAGGAGACGCATTCCACCTAACTGAATCTGACAGCTCCTCAATAAGAGTGGGAGCATCTCTGGTCAAGGCTTGCAGCCTTTGAACCTCCTCTTCCTCCCAAGCAAGAAGTTGTCTTGAAAACACTAACCTCCAATTTCTTGAGCTATCCCTCCTCTGAACGAAAGAGCCCAAACTCCCCTCTTTATCCACAGATAGTCTAAACAGCCTTGGGAACTCTACCTTTAGTTGAACATTCGACAGCCACTTGTCATGCCAAAAGGCAATCCTACACCCATTTCCTATCACTAGCTTGCAATTAGACTTGAAGAAGTCAAATAACTCAGCATTAGTG
The DNA here is from genome assembly GCA_030407325.1 of Camellia japonica. Taxonomy (NCBI): domain Eukaryota; kingdom Viridiplantae; phylum Streptophyta; class Magnoliopsida; order Ericales; family Theaceae; genus Camellia; species Camellia japonica. The sequence continues at coordinate 49,834,847 of JAPPVO010000031.1, read as the reverse complement.
CTTGGCACACTCAGAATATCACTCCAAACAATAGATTCTTTACCAGACCCTTCCATCACTGGGAGCCATCTTCCCCCAACTACCCCATACTTACTCATGATTACTTTTTTCCACAGAGACTCATCTTCCACCCCATATCTCCACCACCACTTAGTTAACATGAAGTCATTAATGTCCCTCACCCTTCTGATGCCTAACCCTCCTTGCTCTTTGCTTAGAGTTACTTGCTTCCAGTTTACCAAATGAATCTTCCTTCGGATTTCTGAACTGCCCCATAAAAAAGATGCCCTCAGCTTATCAATTTCCTTAGCTACACCTTTAGGTAATTTGAAGAGAGATATGTAGTAACCAGGGAGACTATCAAGAACAGATTTTATCAAGGTTAACCGACCAGCAAATGACAGCATCTTTCTCTTCCATAAGGCTAATTTAGCTTTTACCTTCTCCACCACAGGCTGCCAAGTCTTCTTTCTTCTTGGATTAGCACCTAGAGGTAAACCCAGGTACATAAGGGGCAGCTTCCTACTTAGACAGAAGAGTTTAGATGCAAAGACTTGTGCACTTTCATCACTAATCCCTACTCCGCACACCACACTCTTGTGGAAATTTATCTTGAGACCTGACATAATCTCAAAGCATCTAAGGATCCTCTTAACATTTACAATCTCCTCCCACTCTGCCTCGCAAAAGAGAATAGTGTCATCGGCAAACTGGAGATGAGATAGTTTCACACTTCCTGACCCAATAGTAGCTCCCTTTATTAAGCCCAAGAGTTTAGCCCTTTCCAACAGAACATTGAGGCCCTCAGCTGCAATATTGAACAGAAAGGGGGAAAGAGGGTCACCTTGCCTTAGCCCCTTCTGAGGACTGAACTCTTCTGTTGGTGAACCATTAACTAGTATTGAAATTCTTGCCGTAGTGACACAGGTTCTCATCCAGCCCAGCCATCTCTCTCCAAACCCGAGATTGACCATCATAGAAAATAAGTAGCCCCAGTTGACCGAGTCATATGCTTTTTGAAAGTCAAGTTTAAGAATGACACCCTTCAATTTAGACTTTTTCCACCAATCCACCACCTCATTAGCAATCATGACCCCATCAAAAATATTCCTCCCCCCTAAGAATGCAGTTTGCACTTCACCAATCACATCTGGAAGCACCCTTTTCAATCTTTTTGAGAGGACCTTAGACAAGATTTTATACAATACACCCACCAAGCTAATTGGTCTATAATCTAGTAAACCCGAAGGACTCGTCTTCTTTGGAACTAAGGTAATAAAAGAGCTATTGAGCCCAGAAACTAGCTTGTTGTTATTGTAAAACTCCTGCATAAACTGAAAGATATCACTTTTCATAACCTTCCAGCATTTCTGGATGCATGACATGTTGAAACCATCCGGACCCGGAGCTTTATTCCCATTACAGTCTTTAACAGCCTCCCAAACTTCCTCCATAGTGAACTGAGGGTCAAGAAACTCCATCACCTTAGCACTATTAATCAGTGCAAAGCTACCAGACAATTTTGGACGAGATGGCCAATCCTCCGAAAATGCCTTAGTGAAATACCTCCACACTTCTTGTTTTACCAAATCTGGATCTTCAACGCGAACCCCATCTACTACCACAGAGTCCACCAAGTTCCTACTTTGCCTTTGGCTAGCCATAATATGAAAGAACCTGGTGTTCCTATCACCATTTTGAGCCCAATTAACTCTAGACTTTTGATGCCAGATCCAGTCCAGTTTCTTTCTATATGACCTCACCAAAATTTTGACCTCCCTCCTTCTCTCAACTTCAGGAGGGTCTAATGACCCCACTTCTGCCAGTAGATCCAACTCATGCAGCTCAGCTTCAGCCTTTTTGAGTAAATCCTCCACAGAACCAAACACTTCAGAATTCCACTTTTTCAACTCAGCTTTGAGACTACACAATTTCACCTTAGCTCTGTACCCAGCCCACCCTTGCACCTGCGTATCCACCCAGGACTTTTGCACAACAGACAAGAAGCTTGGGTGCAAGGTCCAAGCATTAAAAAACCTGAACGGCCTAGGGCCCCAATTTTTCTCATCTTCCATTAGCAACAGAGGACAGTGATCAGACAGCAGTCTAGGAAGGCCCCATAACTTAAATCTAAATTTTTCTACCCAGATGGGATCCAACAAGAACCTATCAATTCTACTCCACCTATCACCATCCAAAGAATTACACCATGTAAAGTTCCTTCCCAACATTGGTAGATCCATCATTTCCAGTTGGTCAACAAAATTATTAAAATCCTGCATCCCTCTTGTTCTTCTAACGCACCCTCTTCTATCATTAGGAACTCTAATCTCATTATAATCACCACCCATGCACCAAGGCAATTGGAAGGAGGGTCTTACATTAAGAATAGAATCCCACAACTTAGCTCTCTTGGAGACATCATTGGGAGCGTAAATATTCAAGAAAGCACACTCAAATGAACCAGAGAGATAAGAGGGTGTGTTTGATTGGAGGGATAAGAGGGAGATTATTTATTGTGCGGATTGTAATCTGGAGAAAGCATTCAATCTGGCGTTTGTTTTTTTTTTAGTCTGCCAGACATGAAGTCCGGGCGGACTCCTTATCCCCTATATGGGGGACTATTGTATCCTAGGGGGGGGGGGTGGGACAATTTTCGGGGGACTATTGTATCCTAGGAGGGGTGGGACAATTTTCGGGGGACTATCCACTGTTGGAATTAGGTGGTGAAATGACCATTTTGACCATTTTATTATTTAATTATGTATTATATTTAGTAAAATTCAATAAAATTTAAATGCCTCAATTTAAAAATAAAATAATTTTACTTAACTTTTTATTGATGTTTTATTTATTTAATTTTTTTAAAATAATTTTTTATAGATATTTTATTGATGTTTTATTTTAAAATTTTGTTTATATTTTATTTAATTTCATTATTTAAATTTTAATGGATGTTTTATTTAATTTCATTGTTTAATTATTATTATTTTTAAAAATAAATTTATTAAAAATTTTTATTAAAAAAATAACATATATTTTTATTGATATTTTATTTATTTAATTTAAAAAATAAATTTATTTAATTGTGTAAAATATAAAATAAAATAAAATTTTATTTAATCTAATTAAAAATAATTAAAATATTAAAGATATGTTTAATATTGCTATTACTTAATAAACAATTGAAAAAGGGTAAAATTGTCTTTTGCTTATTTATCTTATCCAATCCGTCCAACCAAACATTGGATTCACTAGAAATAGTCATTTTCAGACATCTAATCCCATGAAAAAATAAACACGGGATAAACATCCAATCCAATCAAATAGTCCAAAAGATTCACAGTCCCATGATTCAAATCCATTGGACTAGATAACGGGGGATTAGAATCCATCGGACTTGAATTCTGGGACTGTGAATCCTTCGGTTTATTTGGTTGGATTGGATGTGTATCCCGTGTTTTGTTTTTCATTGGATTAAATGTCTAGAAAGGACTATTTTTAGTGAATCCAATGCTTAGTTGAACGGACTGGATAGGATAAATGAACAAAAAATTATTTTACCCTTTTTCAATTGTTTACTAATTAATAACAATATTAAACATATCTTTAATATTTTAATTATTTTTAGCTAGATTAAATATATTTTGTTTTATTTTATTTTTTACACAATTAAATAAATTTATTTTTAAAAAATTAAATAAATAAAATATCAATAAAAATATATGTTTTTTTACTTAATTAAAATTTTAAATAAATTTATTTTTAAAAATAATAATAATTAAACAATGAAATTAAATAAAACATCTATTAAAATTTAAATAATGAAATTATATAAAATATAAACAAAATTTTAAAATAAAATATCAATAAAATATCTATAAAAAAATTATTTAAAAAAATTAAATAAATAAAACATCAATAAAAAGTTAAACAAAATTATTTTATTTTTACATTGAGACATTTAAATTTTATTGAATTTTACTAAATATAATACATAATTAAATAATAGATGGTCAAAATGGTCATTTCACATTCTAATCCCAACAGTAAATAATCCAATAAAAATTGTCCCATATTCCCCAGGATAGTATAATCCTCCATATGGGGGATAAGAAGTTCAGCCGAACTCCATGTCCGGCGGACTAAAAAAAAAACACTAAATAAAAAATTTCTCCCGAATTACAATCCCAACAGTAAATAGTTCCCCTTATACCCCAATCAAACACACCCTTATACCTATGGACTGGGCCTAGGGCTCGTGGGCTTTGAAAACTGACCATTTTTTTTCTTTTTTTCTTCTTTGACTTAATTTTTGTTGATAGTGAAATTTTTTAAAAATTATGCAAAAATAATTTAGATAGTGTTTGGAAATGTGATTTGAGAATAAAGTCGTATTTTAAATTTGTGTGTTTTAAAATTATAATTTAAGTGTAGAAAATTTATTTAGTTATGAGTTTGAAAAGAGTTTTGAATTGAGTGAAGAATTTTTGATGTAACATATGATATTTGATACAAAAAATTATAACTCATAACCAAACATACAACTCAAAAAACTATTAAAAGCTTATAAATTTTTTTAAAAATTCTGAAAATATTGTTTTATTAAAAAAAAATTACCCTGTCCTGGTTGACCGGTCGGACGACTTGCCAGATGACCGATTAAGCCAAATTTCAAAAAAAAAAAAAATTCACCTGACACAAAAAAAAAATTTTTGTTGTAAAAATATAATTTGAAAAATATCCAAACATGACATTAGAATGTAGTGACAGATTTAGAGTTTGAAAATCTATCCAAACACAGGCTAGTTCCTCAGCCCGTGTAGTCTAGCCAATTGTAAAATATTCTGACTTTTAAAAAAATAATAATAAAATACACTAAAGATAAAAATAAATCAAAATTTATTAAAAGCCCTTGTAAAAATTAGCTCGTTTTTATTTTTACTAAACTTCATCAAAAACTTTAAGATTTATAGTCGAAACGGACCAAAAAGTATACTTTATTTAAAAAAATAAAAAAAATTTGAATGCTGTTCATTATTGTAATCCAATAGTCCCCCGAAAATTGTCCCACCCCCCCTAGGATACAATAGTCCCTCATATAGGGGATAAGGAGTCCGCCCGGAGTTCATGTCTGGCAGACTAAAAAAAAAACAAACGCCAGATTGAATGCTTTCTCCAGATTACAATCCGCACAATAAATAATCTCCCTCTTATCCCTCCAATCAAACACACCCTAAAAATATATTGTAATCCAACATAGTGTAGAACTTATCTTATATAGAAGGATTGTGTCTGGTTGATTTTTATATTTTTAACCCTTCTATTAGGCATTTATTAAAATACAAATTTTCTTTCATTTTCTACTTGTATATACTCAGCAGTTTCTTCAACCAACTTTCCTAATAACTTTAGAAAGTACAATAGAAAAAAAAAAAAATACAGTTACAGAAGAAGAAAAATAATAATAATAAAAATATTATATTTTTGCCTTAAGAATACTTGATGTGACGTTCACATGATAATTTTTATTAACAAATTTAACATAAAAAAATATAACGAGTTAACTAAGAAACCAAAGTGAAATTCAATGTAAATTAAAAGCGAGTAAAGTTTAATTTATGTGTAATCTATTAAATGCAAATCAATCTTCTTTTCTTGATCCATAAGATAAGACAACTACATTGGAGATGTTAGTAGAAACCACAAATCACACTATCCTTTTAGATTTAAGTATAAATTTGTAAAAGGAAAAAAGAAAAAATTCTTTGTATAAAAGTTTGAGAATCCAAAAAACAAACCACAAAAATTACTAGTTGGCTTGACGTACTTAATTATCAATTTGTCAAAAAAAAATTCTTTATATAAAAAGCCTATATTATTTCCTAAATACATAGGTTGTTCATATACTAAAAAGTTTATTTTAAGAAATTCCTTAGAGATGCTCTAGATTCCATGAACCTTTCATAGAACTTGCTTAAATTAGAATGGTCAAAAATTACCCCTGTGAAGAATTTGTTGCGTGTTCTAATTGTTTTTTTGTGTGTTTACATTGCCAAGGCGTCTTTCTTTTTTTTAATTAACAATGCTATAAATTCAAAATTTTATTTAGAAAAAAAAATCAGCTATTTATAATTATTATGGATACATTTTCACTGACATTAAATTTACACTAAGCATTCATTTTCGAGGGATACATTTTCATATACATTGCATTTTTATTTTAGTTATAAGGTGAAAATTAAAGTTTTTAAACATATCATTTTCAAATGATATTATGCTTAATTCATTTATGTTTTAGTCGATCTTAAGTAGAATTTTATTTATTATAATTTTAGAAAATTACTTTTTGATAACAATATGAACAACCTATGTATTTAGGAAATAATATAGGCTTTTTATATAAAGAATTTTTTTTTGACAAATTGATAATTAAGTACGTCAAGCCAACTAGTAATTATATACAAAAACATACCAAGCACTTTCAAGTCTTTTGACTCCGAAACTTACAGATGTCCTAACATTTTCCCAGCTAATATAACAATTGTTCATCCAATGTATTGATATGAATCATTACAATGTGGAGGCTCTCTCGATGCAGGACTTGTGCTGCAGGATCATCTAATGGTTAAGTCGCTACTAAATATTATTTTGTAATTTATTTAAGTTTGGTATATATAATTTAAAAGACTCTCTCAGGGACAAAACCAATATTTCATTACCGGATATGCTAAAAAAATAAAAAAATTCAACATATATACAAAACCGTGTATATGTACAATATGATACCTATAAATTATATATACAGAAAAAAAAAAAATTAAAAACCATAGATGCAATCTCTAATAGGATGAAGAAGTTTTGTTGGTATAAAATAGAAAGAGAATGCAAAATGGCAGAAGAATAGGATATGTATTTGTTATTTTGGTGGGCCATTTTATATATACCAAACTTAAATAAATTACAAAATTTGTAATTTTTTAAGTTTGGTATATATAATTTAAAAGTCTCTCTTAAGGACAGAACCAAGATTTCATTACTGGATACGCTAAAAGAAAAATAATTTTTTTCCACCATATATACAAAACGTGTATATTTAAAATATGATATATAAATTATGTATATAGAAAAAAAAAATTAAAACCATAGATGCAATCTCTAATAGGATGAAAAAGTTTTTTCGGTACAAAATAGAAAGAGAATGCAAGATGGAAGAAGAATAAAATATGTATTTTTTATTTTGGTGGGCCATTTTATGTATAAAATGCAAGATGCAATCTTCTTCTTTTTCATTTTTTTTTTAAAAAAAAATCAAAATATCCAAAAAATATAAGGGCCCATAATTGATACTTTGGATTCGCAATAAAAAATATATATGCACAAACGTGTGGAAATATCCTAGATACATTTTATCAATAAAATTTTTATCTTTTGTTGATAAAAAAAATAAAATAAAAACGAACAAACAAACAAACGCATAATAGGCCCATCATTATAAGTACAGTGTTCATTGTTCATTCATTCATTCTCTCTCTCTCTCTCTCTCCCTCATTTGTTGTTGATAGATCATACACATTATTGCAGGTGATTTCCATTCAGGCTAAAAAACTTTATTGCAGGTGATTTTAGTGTACCCAAAATCCCCAATATTTTTATTTTTTTATTTTTGAAATTCATCATGATTTCATGCATTATTCATGGTCTTTTTTTTGATAATCTTTGTTTGTACCTTGTAGGTATGATTTCAAATTCAAATGGCCAATCACCATTTTCTGTTGATGGCAGTCCAGTTCGGCAAACCCAACCACCTGCACCGCCACAACAACCATCTGTTGACACAAACACAGACCCAAGAACTGGTAACACTCCAAACCAGCATCCTTCAACAGCTCACGACTGTCAAACTCGGACTCGGACTCGGACTCGGACTCAGACTCAGACTCGGGTTAAGACTCGATCTTGGTTTGAGATTCTGACAGAGAAGACTAGTGGTGGCGACAACTTACGTAAGCTGTCGAAGACGCTCCTAGCCACAAATTTCAGTGCAGCCATCGCTATGGTGATTTTCAGATCAGAGGGATCGCCGTTGCAGTTTGCTTTGAATTCAAAGCCACCACATGCAAAATCATTTGGTATTCTTGTTGCTTGTATTGCAATTGGCTTCACTTGTAATATGAATGTGATCTTATTGCAAAACGAATCGCCAATCGCTGCAAGCATAGGGGGGTATGCTGGCGCGTTGTCGTCCGTCATTGGGTTCTTGACCATGATACAAATGATTCTACCTCATACCCTGTTGTGGATTGTTTGGCCTGCTGGTGTTTCTATTGTCCTATCGTTTCTCTATCTCCTTACAAAGAACAGGTAACTTTTTATTTATTTATTTATTTATTGTTAATTGTTTGATAATACTGTTTTTTTTTTTTTTTTCCTTCTTCAAAGCAAAAACCAGACCGATCCACCAATCAAATCAGTGAAAAAGCTTTTCATTTTTACTTGGCTACAAATCAAATCAGTGGGGGAAAAAAAATTCGACAGGACTGAAATTACCCAGTCGGAAAGAAAGGAGCAAGTGTGGCTTTCAAGCTTGTCTCTTTTTCTTTGGTCAATTTTTTTTTTTTTTTTTTCATTTTTAAAATTTTTAAATGTTCCCAAGAAATAAATATTTGTCAAAATTTTGAAAAAAATTAACTAAAAACGAAAAAATAAAATATAAAGAAAACACTACAAGAATAGGAACTATGTTATATATCTAAACTATTCTAATAAGCCGGGATAAATCTACAGTGTGGATCTCTAAACGGATATATACGGTCCAAAAGTTATGATATGATACGTAAATTTATAACGTGCATTTTAAAGTTATAAATGAAAAGTTATGACACTTTTGTTTAATATTTATATTTGTTTTTATTTTTTGGGTCGGATTGTAGACTACTGTTCTTTCATTATTTATTTATGTTGATATGTTGATGTGGGACTTCAACTCTTTGTTAGGTTTACTCTATTTTTTTTTCGAATATAAGAATTGTTCATCCAATGTATGTATATGGCCAAGTTTGGCTAAACTAAAAAAGTACACTTATTTCATCTTTTTATCTTTTTTGGATCACATCAATCAACATCTCCTCTCTATTTTTTCTATACATAATACAAGAAAAGTCAAAAAGTGCACTTATTTAGTCTTTCCAAACTTGGCCGAAATATGAAATAAGTTTTTAATTGATTACTTTTGCAATCATTATTTTATTGCATGGATGATTTAGTACCTATAAAAGAGACAAAAATTTTAATAATCATAATATTTCAAAATTTTGAAATATAATGTTATAATTGTGATTACAATAATTTATTTATCAATTATATTAGTGTGATAAAAGAATTTAATTTAATATTTCAATTTAAAAAGTAAAAAGACAATTTTAATTATAATTATATTTTGTATAAATCAAACAGTTTAATTGAATCAATACTTAAATTTCAATACATACCAAACAGCTTTTTAGATTAAAAAAATTCAATATTCAATTTTTAATTTTCAGTTTTATCAAATGGCAACTTACTTAGGTACTTATTTTAAGTTTTTGAATTGTGAATTGTGAAGGGTTGATACAGAAGATGAGAACGTTATGTTCTATTGGGGGGGAGAGAGTGTGTCTGATCACGAAGGTGCGTCTTACAAGGGCAATGTGATGGAGTTCTGTAACGTGAAAAAGGGGACAACATTGCTCGAGTTGGAGGCGATGATCAAGCCCAAGGTGGCCCCGAATGGAGAAAACGTGCAACTGAAGTTCAAAGGTAGGATCCCATATCGGCAGTCCCCCGAAGTGAAGTATGAGTTGGTACCAATCGACAACGATATGACTTTGAATTTGGTCTTGAATGAACCGAAAAGATCATCGTCAAAATATCTATTGCAATTTTATGTGTACTGTGAGGAGTGAACTCAAGAATATTTTCCAACCAGACAAATTATTTGTATAGATAAATCCACGTGTTAAATACAATATGAGACTTTGCCTAAAAAGATACATATAACACATGAGTGGATTTATCTTTACAAATAATTTATATTAATTGTTTGTTTTTTCTTCTATTGGTTGGAACAAAATGCAAAAACTTCAAATATTCACTAATATTATTCTTGTTCTACTTCTTTTATGAGTCAATTGAATATACATATTTTTATTATATTTGAGTAACAAGTCCTCTAATATAGAACACCTAAAAGGGCAACCTTTTTTTTTAATGTTTTTATTTTTAGTTTTTTTAAAAATTATGTCAAAATTTTGTAGTTCTCCTATCTTGTGTAAACTAAAAAATAAGTTTTTTTGAAAAATTCCAACAAAAATTGAAAGAGCCAAAATAAACAAACAAACAAAAAAGTTACTATTTTTTTGCTTATTTTTGTCTTTTTAAGACTTATTTTGGATTGTTTCAAATTTTTTTAATTTTTCGGTTCGTCTCGTTGAGTTAAATCTAAAAGCTTAAAAAATTTTGAAAATTTAAAATATATATATATACCAAAGACAAAAATAAGCCCAAAGAAAAGACACCAAATAATCAAACCCCAAACATAAATGAAATAATCCGATAGTTCATTTTATATGATATCAAATGATTCTTACTATTACGAAGCCAGTCATCACAAACTCTCTTAATCAAGAAAACTTATTTAGTAGGACATTGTTAGGTGATACTTATTCAGTGTTTTTGGTTTCAGTTTTCTAAAAACTGAGTTTTTTATTTTTCGTGTTTTTTTGTTTTTAGTGAATATTTTTAAAATTTTAAGCATTTTCTTTTAATTTTTTTAGATGCATCTTACTTAGATGTAGTTTTTTTTTAAAAAATAAAATAAAATTGCAAGTTGATATTTTAATGTTTTGAAAATCAAAATAAATGTCAAATCATCATGCTCCTTTATAGATTATCATAAATAATAAATAATCATTATTTGAAGGACAATTTTGATTATTAAAAATTTAATGGGATTTGAAGGTCTAAAGAGTCATCGTTAAGACTTAATGGAGTATAAGTTCATAAATTAGGATTTATGTGTAAAAGCCACACAAAAAAAAAAAAAAAAAAAAAAATGGAAAGGAAGAAGTATTCAATGGATTATGAAAATTTCAAAGAAACTGGGAAATTTGATACTGAAGAAGGAGAAACTATAACCCAAAACCATACATTTCATTCCAAAAAAATAAGTAATTTTACGTCAAAATTGAAAAATTGGGATAAAATCATGAAATTTAATATAATCATAATTTTTTGTACAAATTCAAGAAATTGAGAAATTTCTTGGTTTTCAAAACTTGGGAAATTTTGTACATAAGTGCGAAATTTCATACCTAAAAACAAGAAATTTCAAATAAAAACTTATAATTTTAATCTCATAAACTGAGAAACCTCAATTTTTTGCATAAACCATGAAATTTCATCCAATTTATATTTTGCATAAAATTAAAAAGTGGATAAATTTGCAAGTGTTTTTGAAATTGATAAATTTCTCAATTTCCACAAACTAATAAATTTCACACAAAATTAAAAAAATTCATACAAAAAAAAAAGGGAAATTTTAATCCCAAAGTAGTAGTTATTTGATCATATAAATTTTGGGATGAACTGTGAAATTTCATCCAATTGATTATTTTGCATAAAACTCAAGAAGTTGAAATTTTCTCTATGATTTTAGACACATGGAAATTTTATACAAACTTTTAAAGAAAATTGGTATATAAAAATGAGAAATTCTTACCTAAAAATTGTAAATCTCATCATAGTAACCGAGAAATTTCATCTCAAAAATGAAAATTTGGAATTAAATGGTGAAACTTTATTCAAATTTTGGAATTTTTGGAAACTAAAAATTTCTCAGTTAAAATTTGATAAATTTCACTTCTAAGAAGGTAAGAAAATTTTCATTTTAAAATTTCTCAGTTCAATTGAAAATTAAAACAAATAAAAAAATACTAATAAATCTCAAATAGTGATCTTATGAATTGTTTGGTTCTCTTCTTTTATTCGTTTGGATCCAAAGGTCCCATTTTAGTGTGAATTACATAAATAGCCAAAATGTGGGTTTTCTCATAATATTGAAATTACTAAACTCAACACTTCAAAAAAGCTCCTTAATGTACTTTTTTCAAACCTAACACTTTAATGTAATACTCAAAAAACGTAACACTCTAACGTAACATACTAAAAAATTCTTTAATATATTTTTTCCAAACGTAATACTTCAATCAATATAACACACAAAAACTTTTTAATTGTATTTTTTCCAAACTGAACACTCTAATATAATACATTAAAAAACTCTTTAGTATAATTTTTTCAAATATAACAACGTAACATTTTAAAAAAAACTTCTTAATGTACTTTTTCCAAACGTAACACTTTAAGGTAACTAAAAAACTCCTTAATATACTTTTCTCAAACGTAACATTTCAAAAAAAAATAAAAATAAAATCCTTAGTGTATTTTTTTTAAATGTAACACTTCAATTAATGTAACACATAAAAACTCCTCAGTATATTTTTTCCAAACGTAACTCTTTAATATAACATTAGAAAATCACACTAGATAGAAATCTATATGAATAGAAATGTAGAATTTTACACTCAACCACCAACATTTCAACCACCAATCCTTCCAAAAAAAAATCTTCCACACCTTAGGTTTTCATTCACATCCCAAAAATGAATTAAAAAATTACAAAAATAAATCATAAAAAAACATTCACTTAAACTTAAATGATCCAAATTAAATTTAAAAAAAAAAACTAATTAATTCATTTAAAGAAAAAAAAACTCTTAAATTTAAATGAATCAACATTTCTCAGATAAAATTTATAGATAAATTTTCCATGACATTATTAGGCATTCAATTTGGACTGTGGGTAGGGCAACCACGTAAACTTCACGTGACACGACTGCTATATTCGCACTTCTCCATTTTACATGACATTGTGGTTGTTTTGAGAATTGTCTATGTTAATTTATTTTTAAATTTTTTATAAAATGATGTATAAAAATATATAATAAATAGTTGATTTTTTATAATAAATTTTTATTTTTTATGATTATTTTAATGGGTTGTCAAAATAAGTTGATATAGATCTATGTGTTGGGTGAGACACATGATAATGAAAAGCCTGTAAAAATATATTAAAATTTTTGTTATTTGGATTAAATTCTATGGACATTTTATTGGATAAAATTGGCAAATTTTTAATCTTACAATTAATAATGCAATAAATATGTGTGTGTGTATTTGAGATTATATGTTTTCATATATGTTGAAAGCAAACATGTGGAAGAGAAAATTATTTATCTCACTAATCCGTTGAATTACTAACACTAATTTCATGTATTATTATGCTCATATACTATTTATCATGCAAATCAAATAGACTCTATGTGTTCCAAAAAAACGTGTGCAAAGTTGTAATGAATTATGTGGATATATTTATTTTAAATTTACAGGGGTATTTTTTTTTAAAAAAAAAAATTCCGTAATTTTTGTGGTTTGTTTTTTGGATTCTCAAACTTTTTGCAATGAAAGTTAAGAGCAACTCCAATCATACTTTTTATTTTTTTTACTAGTTAACATATAAAAAAATGTATATCATTTATTTTATTTAATTCTTTTTTAATCTATGCACTCTAATGCTACTCTTTATTTTACCTATTTATAGACACAAACAGTCTAAAGAGTCTCCCAAGACTTTTCAAATATTGCTAGTCTTGAATTTTTTTTTTTTTTTGGTTAATATAATAATTGTAATAACTAGCCTATTAGAATAACTAAAATATGATGATTCTAACTATAATAACTAAAAAGTTTCATTTAAGAAATTCCTTAGAGATGCTCTAGATTTCATGAACCTTTCATAGAACTTGCTTAATTTAGAATGGTCAAAAATTACCCCTGTGAAGAATTTGTTGCGTGTTCTAATTGTTTTTTGTGTGTTTACATTGCCAAGGCGTCTTTCTTTTTTTAATTAACAATGCTATAAATTCAAAATTTTATTTCGAAAAAAAAAATCAGCAATTTATAATTATTATGGATATAGTTGATATTTCACTGACATTCAAGGGATACATTTTCATATACATTGCATTTTTATTTTAGTTATAAGGTGAAAATTAAAGTTTTTAAACATATCATTTTGAAATGATATTATGCTTAATTCATTTATGTTTTAGTCGATCTTAAGTAGAATTTTATTTATTATAATTTTAGAAAATTACTTTTTGATAACAATATGAACAACCTATGTATTTAGGAAATAATATAGGCTTTTTATATAAAGAATTTTTTTTTGACAAATTGATAATTAAGTACGTCAAGCCAACTAGTAATTTTTGTGGTTTGTTTTTTGGATTCTCAAACTTTTATACAAAGAATTTTTTCTTTTTTCCTTTTACAAATTTATACTTAAATCTAAAAGGATAGTGTGATTTGTGGTTTCTACTAACATCTCCAATGTAGTTGTCTTATCTTATGGATCAAGAAAAGAAGATTGATTTGCATTTAATAGATTACACATAAATTAAACTTTACTCGCTTTTAATTTACATTGAATTTCACTTTGGTTTCTTAGTTAACTCATTATATTTTTTTATGTTAAATTTGTTAATAAAAATTATCATGTGAACGTCACATCAAGTATTCTTAAGGCAAAAATATAATATTTTTATTATTATTATTTTTCTTCTTCTGTAACTGTATTTTTTTTTTTTTTTCTATTGTACTTTCTAAAGTTATTAGGAAAGTTGGTTGAAGAAACTACTGAGTATATACAAGTAGAAAATGAAAGAAAATTTGTATTTTAATAAATGCCTAATAGAAGGGTTAAAAATATAAAAATCAACCAGACACAATCCTTCTATATAAGATAAGTTCTACACTATGTTGGATTACAATATATTTTTAGGGTGTGTTTGATTGGAGGGATAAGAGGGAGATTATTTATTGTGCGGATTGTAATCTGGAGAAAGCATTCAATCTGGCGTTTGTTTTTTTTTTAGTCTGCCAGACATGAAGTCCGGGCGGACTCCTTATCCCCTATATGGGGGACTATTGTATCCTAGGGGGGGGTGGGACAATTTTCGGGGGACTATTGTATCCTAGGAGGGGTGGGACAATTTTCGGGGGACTATCCACTGTTGGAATTAGGTGGTGAAATGACCATTTTGACCATTTTATTATTTAATTATGTATTATATTTAGTAAAATTCAATAAAATTTAAATGCCTCAATTTAAAAATAAAATAATTTTACTTAACTTTTTATTGATGTTTTATTTATTTAATTTTTTTAAAATAATTTTTTATAGATATTTTATTGATGTTTTATTTTAAAATTTTGTTTATATTTTATTTAATTTCATTATTTAAATTTTAATGGATGTTTTATTTAATTTCATTGTTTAATTATTATTATTTTTAAAAATAAATTTATTAAAAATTTTTATTAAAAAAATAACATATATTTTTATTGATATTTTATTTATTTAATTTAAAAAATAAATTTATTTAATTGTGTAAAATATAAAATAAAATAAAATTTTATTTAATCTAATTAAAAATAATTAAAATATTAAAGATATGTTTAATATTGCTATTACTTAATAAACAATTGAAAAAGGGTAAAATTGTCTTTTGCTTATTTATCTTATCCAATCCGTCCAACCAAACATTGGATTCACTAGAAATAGTCATTTTCAGACATCTAATCCCATGAAAAAATAAACACGGGATAAACATCCAATCCAATCAAATAGTCCAAAAGATTCACAGTCCCATGATTCAAATCCATTGGACTAGATAACGGGGGATTAGAATCCATCGGACTTGAATTCTGGGACTGTGAATCCTTCGGTTTATTTGGTTGGATTGGATGTGTATCCCGTGTTTTGTTTTTCATTGGATTAAATGTCTAGAAAGGACTATTTTTAGTGAATCCAATGCTTAGTTGAACGGACTGGATAGGATAAATGAACAAAAAATTATTTTACCCTTTTTCAATTGTTTACTAATTAATAACAATATTAAACATATCTTTAATATTTTAATTATTTTTAGCTAGATTAAATATATTTTGTTTTATTTTATTTTTTACACAATTAAATAAATTTATTTTTAAAAAATTAAATAAATAAAATATCAATAAAAATATATGTTTTTTTACTTAATTAAAATTTTAAATAAATTTATTTTTAAAAATAATAATAATTAAACAATGAAATTAAATAAAACATCTATTAAAATTTAAATAATGAAATTATATAAAATATAAACAAAATTTTAAAATAAAATATCAATAAAATATCTATAAAAAATTATTTAAAAAAATTAAAAAATAAAACATCAATAAAAAGTTAAACAAAATTATTTTATTTTTACATTGAGACATTTAAATTTTATTGAATTTTACTAAATATAATACATAATTAAATAATAGATGGTCAAAATGGTCATTTCACATTCTAATCCCAACAGTAAATAATCCAATAAAAATTGTCCCATATTCCCCAGGATAGTATAATCCTCCATATGGGGGATAAGAAGTTCAGCCGAACTCCATGTCCGGCGGACTAAAAAAAAAACACTAAATAAAAAATTTCTCCCGAATTACAATCCCAACAGTAAATAGTTCCCCTTATACCCCAATCAAACACACCCTTATACCTATGGACTGGGCCTAGGGCTCGTGGGCTTTGAAAACTGACCATTTTTTTTCTTTTTTTCTTCTTTGACTTAATTTTTGTTGATAGTGAAATTTTTTAAAAATTATGCAAAAATAATTTAGATAGTGTTTGGAAATGTGATTTGAGAATAAAGTCGTATTTTAAATTTGTGTGTTTTAAAATTATAATTTAAGTGTAGAAAATTTATTTAGTTATGAGTTTGAAAAGAGTTTTGAATTGAGTGAAGAATTTTTGATGTAACATATGATATTTGATACAAAAAATTATAACTCATAACCAAACATACAACTCAAAAAACTATTAAAAGCTTATAAATTTTTTTAAAAAATTCTGAAAATATTGTTTTATTAAAAAAAAAATTACCCTGTCCTGGTTGACCGGTCGGACGACTTGCCAGATGACCGATTAAGCCAAATTTCAAAAAAAAAAAAATTCACCTGACACAAAAAAAAAATTTTTGTTGTAAAAATATAATTTGAAAAATATCCAAACATGACATTAGAATGTAGTGACAGATTTAGAGTTTGAAAATCTATCCAAACACAGGCTAGTTCCTCAGCCCGTGTAGTCTAGCCAATTGTAAAATATTCTGACTTTTAAAAAAATAATAATAAAATACACTAAAGATAAAAATAAATCAAAATTTATTAAAAGCCCTTGTAAAAATTAGCTCGTTTTTATTTTTACTAAACTTCATCAAAAACTTTAAGATTTATAGTCGAAACGGACCAAAAAGTATACTTTATTTAAAAAAATAAAAAAAATTTGAATGCTGTTCATTATTGTAATCCAATAGTCCCCCGAAAATTGTCCCACCCCCCCTAGGATACAATAGTCCCTCATATAGGGGATAAGGAGTCCGCCCGGAGTTCATGTCTGGCAGACTAAAAAAAAAACAAACGCCAGATTGAATGCTTTCTCCAGATTACAATCCGCACAATAAATAATCTCCCTCTTATCCCTCCAATCAAACACACCCTAAAAATATATTGTAATCCAACATAGTGTAGAACTTATCTTATATAGAAGGATTGTGTCTGGTTGATTTTTATATTTTTAACCCTTCTATTAGGCATTTATTAAAATACAAATTTTCTTTCATTTTCTACTTGTATATACTCAGCAGTTTCTTCAACCAACTTTCCTAATAACTTTAGAAAGTACAATAGAAAAAAAAAAAAAAATACAGTTACAGAAGAAGAAAAATAATAATAATAAAAATATTATATTTTTGCCTTAAGAATACTTGATGTGACGTTCACATGATAATTTTTATTAACAAATTTAACATAAAAAAATATAACGAGTTAACTAAGAAACCAAAGTGAAATTCAATGTAAATTAAAAGCGAGTAAAGTTTAATTCATGTGTAATCTATTAAATGCAAATCAATCTTCTTTTCTTGATCCATAAGATAAGACAACTACATTGGAGATGTTAGTAGAAACCACAAATCACACTATCCTTTTAGATTTAAGTATAAATTTGTAAAAGGAAAAAAGAAAAAATTCTTTGTATAAAAGTTTGAGAATCCAAAAAACAAACCACAAAAATTACTAGTTGGCTTGACGTACTTAATTATCAATTTGTCAAAAAAAAATTCTTTATATAAAAAGCCTATATTATTTCCTAAATACATAGGTTGTTCATATACTAAAAAGTTTATTTTAAGAAATTCCTTAGAGATGCTCTAGATTCCATGAACCTTTCATAGAACTTGCTTAAATTAGAATGGTCAAAAATTACCCCTGTGAAGAATTTGTTGCGTGTTCTAATTGTTTTTTTGTGTGTTTACATTGCCAAGGCGTCTTTCTTTTTTTTAATTAACAATGCTATAAATTCAAAATTTTATTTAGAAAAAAAAATCAGCTATTTATAATTATTATGGATACATTTTCACTGACATTAAATTTACACTAAGCATTCATTTTCGAGGGATACATTTTCATATACATTGCATTTTTATTTTAGTTATAAGGTGAAAATTAAAGTTTTTAAACATATCATTTTCAAATGATATTATGCTTAATTCATTTATGTTTTAGTCGATCTTAAGTAGAATTTTATTTATTATAATTTTAGAAAATTACTTTTTGATAACAATATGAACAACCTATGTATTTAGGAAATAATATAGGCTTTTTATATAAAGAATTTTTTTTTGACAAATTGATAATTAAGTACGTCAAGCCAACTAGTAATTATATACAAAAACATACCAAGCACTTTCAAGTCTTTTGACTCCGAAACTTACAGATGTCCTAACATTTTCCCAGCTAATATAACAATTGTTCATCCAATGTATTGATATGAATCATTACAATGTGGAGGCTCTCTCGATGCAGGACTTGTGCTGCAGGATCATCTAATGGTTAAGTCGCTACTAAATATTATTTTGTAATTTATTTAAGTTTGGTATATATAATTTAAAAGACTCTCTCAGGGACAAAACCAATATTTCATTACCGGATATGCTAAAAAAATAAAAAAATTCAACATATATACAAAACCGTGTATATGTACAATATGATACCTATAAATTATATATACAGAAAAAAAAAAATTAAAAACCATAGATGCAATCTCTAATAGGATGAAGAAGTTTTGTTGGTATAAAATAGAAAGAGAATGCAAAATGGCAGAAGAATAGGATATGTATTTGTTATTTTGGTGGGCCATTTTATATATACCAAACTTAAATAAATTACAAAATTTGTAATTTATTTAAGTTTGGTATATATAATTTAAAAGTCTCTCTTAAGGACAGAACCAAGATTTCATTACTGGATACGCTAAAAGAAAAATAATTTTTTTCCACCATATATACAAAACGTGTATATTTAAAATATGATATATAAATTATGTATATAGAAAAAAAAAAATTAAAACCATAGATGCAATCTCTAATAGGATGAAAAAGTTTTTTCGGTACAAAATAGAAAGAGAATGTAAGATGGAAGAAGAATAAAATATGTATTTTTTATTTTGGTGGGCCATTTTATGTATAAAATGCAAGATGCAATCTTCTTCTTTTTCATTTTTTTTAAAAAAAAAATCAAAATATCCAAAAAATATAAGGGCCCATAATTGATACTTTGGATTCGCAATAAAAAATATATATGCACAAACGTGTGGAAATATCCTAGATACATTTTATCAATAAAATTTTTATCTTTTGTTGATAAAAAAAATAAAATAAAAACGAACAAACAAACAAACGCATAATAGGCCCATCATTATAAGTACAGTGTTCATTGTTCATTCATTCATTCTCTCTCTCTCTCTCTCTCTCCTCATTTGTTGTTGATAGATCATACACATTATTGCAGGTGATTTCCATTCAGGCTAAAAAACTTTATTGCAGGTGATTTTAGTGTACCCAAAATCCCCCAATATTTTTATTTTTTTATTTTTGAAATTCATCATGATTTCATGCATTATTCATGGTCTTTTTTTTGATAATCTTTGTTTGTACCTTGTAGGTATGATTTCAAATTCAAATGGCCAATCACCATTTTCTGTTGATGGCAGTCCAGTTCGGCAAACCCAACCACCTGCACCGCCACAACAACCATCTGTTGACACAAACACAGACCCAAGAACTGGTAACACTCCAAACCAGCATCCTTCAACAGCTCACGACTGTCAAACTCGGACTCGGACTCGGACTCGGACTCAGACTCAGACTCGGGTTAAGACTCGATCTTGGTTTGAGATTCTGACAGAGAAGACTAGTGGTGGCGACAACTTACGTAAGCTGTCGAAGACGCTCCTAGCCACAAATTTCAGTGCAGCCATCGCTATGGTGATTTTCAGATCAGAGGGATCGCCGTTGCAGTTTGCTTTGAATTCAAAGCCACCACATGCAAAATCATTTGGTATTCTTTGTTGGAAAAAAATGAGTTTTTGGTGACTTTAATTAAATATTAAAGTGGGTCCCAACCATCTCTCGAGTTGGGTCTAAGTGGGTCTAGATACTTTGCTATGAGATCTGTACACCACAGTTAGAATGGCCAAAAACCATTAAGATATGAATGAGAAATTGCCTCATGAAGTTAGCTTCATGAAAGAGGTAATGGGGTTTGTAACTCCTGCATTAATGGGATTTGTAACTCCTGCATTAATGGGGTTTGTAACTCCTGCCTTTATTGCAGAGGTTAATGGTGCATTTTGACCAGCACCATAAAGGCTAGAGGCTCTTCCTCTCTCCCCTATACATGTATAAATTGAGACCCTCCTGTCAAGTCTCAAACACAGAAATTTTTTCCTTCCATTTCACAAGTCAGTTTGCCTGAAAGTGCCTACAGTGTGAGAGTGCTGCCACTGTTTTGTTCGCTAAGCTAGACAGAGAGTGCTTCTGCCGTAGCTGGTTTTGACCGTCGTATCCTGGGAGACAGACGCCGGGTTTCCTCAAGCACTCGACCCGTGAGGCGGCGAAATCTGTTTTAAGGAAACTGCTTCCGTGCAGGCTTCGGTTTCGTCTCTTTACCCTTTGATTATTTTGTGTGTTTCTGTTGAACTTTAGTTGTAATTATCAGCATGTGTTCTTAGTATATATATAATTTGATTTCTTCATAAATCTATTTATTTAATTTCACAAGATGAACAACAAGCTTAAAACAGATTTTTATATATTTTCTATGAAATTGATCGAATAGATTTATATGAACAATTCAAATTATTTACATAAACTGCATGCTACTTATTTGGTTTCATCCTATTTGTCTAATGTTACATATGTATATTTTGATTTTGCATGCTTCTAGTTTTACTATCTAATTTGCATGTGAAATTGCTTCTAGTTTTCTAGAGTTATACACATAAGTTATTTCCATGAATAGAGTGTGAATTAAATGTAGTTCTTTGGAGTTATAAACTTTGTGTAACTTGTTTAGTATCTTAATTCCTTAGTTATTTTGCTATTCTATGATTTACTAGAAGGTTAAATAATATTTGATTATATGTACAATTGCTTTATATTATGTTGTCGTTTGCTACTAACTCTCTTTGTAGGCATACCTAAGCGTAGAAAGGAATTGTATGGACTACTTATAATCCTCAATTGGATTGGTTTATTTTCCTTTATATTTGAAGAAATTTTTTGCCAAAGGGTTACACTTCTACAAGAGCATTGAAGTTTTGGGTTATAAGTAGATATTCAGCCAGAAGGCTACCCATTGCCAGAGGGCACGAGTTTGAGTTAAGCCAGAGGGCTTCATTTTCTACTAGAGAGCATGAGAACATGTGAAGTTTGCAAAGAATGCATTAGACGGAGGGCTACAGTTTGCCAGATGGCTCCAGCTAAAGTGTCTTAAGGTTTGAGTTTGCTAGAGAGCAACAGCCAAGAGGGTTTCAGAGATTTAGTTGGTTTGTTTACCAATTTGAAGCAGCAAGTTTTATTTGCTTGTATTATTAGAAGCATTTTATATGCATATATTTGGTTGTAGCAATTTTTAAATTGCTTGTAAGTTTGGAACTTGGTTTGGTTTTCTGTAATAGAAACCAAAGTGTTTAGCCTTGGCTAAAGAGGAGTTCTTATTTGTTCAGAAATGACAACTAAGACGGATTTGATTTCAAACCTTTAGGGTTTGAGGAAGTCTTTGGGTTTAATCATTTTATTCCCAAAGTGTTGGAAAGCCAAGTTTGGAGAAAGTCTTTGGTTATAATCTGATTATTTCCAAAGTGTTTTGGTTTGAAAAAAAAAAAAAACCAAATTTTAGCATTAGCTAAAATATCTCTGATTTTTATTCAGAAATCATGGGCTCAGTTCCGGGAGTACCGGTTAACTTTCATGGGCTCAGTTCCGGGAGTACCGGTTAACATTTATGAGTGGTGTAATTCTGGTAGCAAATTTTATTTGCTTGGAAATTGGTTTGTTATAACCTGGTTTATCCCCTGGAAATCTTAATTTTAAAATTGTTTCCTATGGACTAGGAGTCAACATGCTCTTGGATGTTTTGTCAAAAGGTTAACTGGGTTTTAAGTGGGACCGATGTGACCCCTCCAGTCTTCCTAGGAACATTCCTGACCATGTTCGATTCTAGGTTAAATGGTGAAACTAGTTTTGAATTAAATTTCCATCTGAGGGATTTTCTAAGGGTTAAGTTTAATTTCTGGAATCACAGAAGTGAAATTCTATTGTGATGCTTCAGAAATGGCTTTAAAAGGTGACAAAAAGAAATGTTGTTCCACCTGACAACCTTAGCCTTACGAGATTCTTAAAATCTTGAGAGATCAAGTATGATTAAAGGAAATCATAAGATTGCATGATAACATTTCTGAATTGATCAGAGGCAATTTGTATGGTATCCTTGTGTTATTTATAGCATTTATGATTGCTATGTGACTTTGCTTGAAAGCAAAGATGAGACAACCCGTTAGGGTGGGTGAATATAATTTTGAATTTTTAAATTCCAAATATATTCTTAAATTGGTGGCTCCTAGTGAGTACAAGATCACTAATCACAAAGATAGAAAACTGGTGGTTCCTAGGAGGTGTTAGACCACTGGCTACACAGTTATGAGATTGTGGTTCCTAGTAGTGAACAGATTACTGATCACATGTCAAGACATGATGATTCCTAGTAGTAGAGAGGCTACTGGTCATATGTCAAGACATGATGATTCCTAGTAATGAAAGAGTCTATTGATCCTATGTCAGGACGTTGTGATTCCTAGTAGTAAAGTGACTACTGATCACAGGTTAAGACATTGTGATTCCTAGTAGTAGAAAGTCTACTGGCCACATGCTGAGAAATTAGTGATTTCTAGTGATAAGACTACTGGCCATGTTATGAAGTTCCGAATAGTAGACTATTGAACACTGGATTTGTGTTTCCTAATAGTAAGACTATTGGCTTCAAAGTGATAAGTCGGACCTAATATATTTGGGTGCCTAATTCGGTTGATGACATTCTGGGAATGTATTTACTGTGATATGATTTTGAGAGTTTCATAATCATTGTGACACAAGGATTTGTTTAAGACTTTGTATAAATTCTACAAAGAAGACTTAATTATCCGACTCCGAATTAATGAGGATAATAGAAAGAAAGGAGGGAGTACCTCTTCAGTAAATGCCAAGGTCATTGAGCATGGAAAATTTTCTGGAATAAGGGAGAAGCCCCCCTTGAACGAAGTCCTGTATGTTCCGGACTTTCGCATGGTTTTTAAGTCCGACAAGGTCGTTCTGACGAAACACAAGTGTGAAACTTGTGTTGAAGCAAAGTGGACATGATCCCGTATGAGTTATGGAAAGGCGTTAAGCCTTCTTATAAATTCTTACAAATGTGGGGGTGTCATGCAAAAGGTGGGAATACCTAAACCCAAGAGGGTTAGGATAAGTTTAAAAATTCGTTGACTGTGTATTCAACGGTTGTGCACAATATAGCAGTGCATATCGATTTCTTGTGGTTCAATCTGCTATTCCAGATATACACAAGAATACTATCATGGAATCAAGAAATGCATCTTTCTTTGAAAATGTATTTCCGTGTCGTCTCCAAGAAGGGATTCAGAGTTCCATGAAAGAGGTTGAAGGTGACAATGATCACATAGCTAATCAAACAAATGATCACTTGCGTGATCAAGTTGATGATCAAGCTGAAGATGTAGATGACCTAAGAAGGAGTAAGAGGGCCAGGACTGCAAAGTCCTTTGGTCCCAATTTTTTGACTTATATGTTAGAGGGAGAACCTCGAACTTTCCATGAAGCTGTGACTTCTCTTGAGAGTCCTTTATGGAAAGAAGCAATCAAAAGTGAGATTGACTCCATCTTACAAAACCACACCTGGGAGTTGGTAGATTTACCTCCAGGTTGCAAGCCTTTAGGCTACAAATGGATTTTTAAAAGAAAGATGAAGGCCGATGGGTCAATTGACAAGTATAAAGCAAGGCTCGTTATCAAAGGGTACAGGCAACAAGAAGGCCTGGATTACTTTGATACGTACTCACCTGTTACTAGGATAACATCCATTCGGATGGTGATTGCGATTGCTGCTTTGCGCAATCTAGAAATTCACCAGATGGATGTAAAGACAGCTTTCTTAAATGGAGATTTGAATGAAGAAATCTACATGGAGCAACCTGAGGGTTTTTCAGCTCCAGGGCAAAGCAGGAAAGTTTGTAAACTTGTCAAATCTTTGTATGGTTTGAAGCAAGTGCCTAAACAATGGCATGAGAAGTTTGACAACGCAATGTTGTCAAATGGGTTTAGAATCAACGAATGTGACAAGTGTGTTTATGTCAAAGACACTGACAGAGGTTATGTCATTTTGTGTCTATATGTTGATGATATGCTCATTATAGGTAGTAACGATGAAATGATCAAAACTACCAAGAAGTTGTTAAACTCTAAGTTTGACATGAAGGATATGGGCATTGCAGATGTTATTCTGGGAATTAAGATTACCAGAATCTCTGACGGAATTGTACTATCTCAGTCTCATTATGTTGATAAGATACTTGAGAAGTTTAGTGGATCAGATACGAGTGTGTCATCGACACCTGTAGACTTAAGTCTACATTTTACCAAGAACAATAATGAGAGTGTCTCACAGTTAGAATATTCTCGGGTAATTGGAAGTTTAATGTATCTGATGGGTTGTACTAGGCCGGATATAGCGTACTCGGTTAGCAGGCTTAGTAGATACACAAGTAATCCCGATGCTTCTCATTGGAGGGGCATTGTGCGGGTGTTAAGGTATTTACGCTACACTCGGGATTATGGGCTGCATTATACTCGATATCCAGCGGTGCTTGAAGGCTATAGTGACGCAAATTGGATATCAGATATAAAAGACTCAAAGTCCACTAGTGGATATGTGTTCACTCTTGGTGGAGCAGCCGTGTCTTGGAAATCTTCCAAGCAAACGTGTATATCTAGATCAACGATGGAATCAGAGTTTATTGCTTTGGATAAAGCAATGGAAGAAGCTGAATGGCTTTGCCATTTTCTTGAAGATATTCCACGTTGGTCTAAACCTGTGCCTGCTATTTGTATTCATTGTGATAGTCAATCTGCAATTGGTAGGGCACAGAGTAATATGTATAATGGAAAGTCTAGACATATCCGTCATAGACATAATTCCATACGACAACTACTCTCGAATGGAGTTGTCTCTATAGACTATGTAAAGTCTAAGGACAACATTGCGGATCCGCTAACCAAAGGGTTAAATCGAGTGTTAGTCGAAACGTCGTCAAAAGGAATGGGGTTAAGGCCTTTGGAAGTTACCGGAATGGAAACCCAACCTAGTTGACTGGAGATCCCAAGATCTAGGTTCAATGGGACAACCTAATTGCGTGTAACGGTGGTATGTCACTGAGGAGGTTAAACCTCCAGCCATTCCTTCTATCAGTGATACCTGCAAGTGTAGAGGTTAAGCTGAGCTTTTAATGACTCTAGTGTGTTAAGCTGTTGAGCTGAGTATAGCAGGATACTCAAGTAGAGTCACCTATGTGAGTGTGAAGTGGGGCCGCTTCTAGAAGAATTGGGAAGGCCAAGATTCTTTGAAACCACTCGCTGAACCAGGCTAGTGTCCAGGGCCACACAGGGCACACCAGTGAGAACAGAATGGTGGTAGGAGTAATTCCCGTGTGAGATCTATTGTCTCAGTTTACATAAACGGCAGAGCAGTTCAAGATGTCATATTCACTGATCAGCCAGTAAACTCGATAGGTTTTCACTGGGAGAGGTTCAAAGCCAAAAGCTACCTTCTCTGATGTCGGGGTTAATCCGTTGTACTCTCTCTCCGAGTCATTATTGTTGAACGGTGTCCGTTTGTTGAGTCATTCGGTCAATTTTTATTCATGTGGGGGATTGTTGGAAAAAAATGAGTTTTTGGTGACTTTAATTAAATATTAAAGTGGGTCCCAACCATCTCTCGAGTTGGGTCTAAGTGGGTCTAGATACTTTGCTATGAGATCTGTACACCACAGTTAGAATGGCCAAAAACCATTAAGATATGAATGAGAAATTGCCTCATGAAGTTAGCTTCATGAAAGAGGTAATGGGGTTTGTAACTCCTGCATTAATAGGATTTGTAACTCCTGCATTAATGGGATTTGTAACTCCTGCATTAATGGGATTTGTAACTCTGCATTAATGGGGTTTGTAACTCCTGCCTTTATTGCAGAGGTTAATGGTGCATTTTGACCAGCACCATAAAGGCTAGAGGCTCTTCCTCTCTCCCCTATACATGTATAAATTGAGACCCTCCTGTCAAGTCTCAAACACAGAAATTTTTTCCTTCCATTTCACAAGTCAGTTTGCCTGAAAGTGCCTACAGTGTGAGAGTGCTGCCACTGTTTTGTTCGCTAAGCTAGACAGAGAGTGCTTCTGCCGTAGCTGGTTTTGACCGTCGTATCCTGGGAGACAGACGCCGGGTTTCCTCAAGCACTCGACCCGTGAGGCGGCGAAATCTGTTTTAAGGAAACTGCTTCCGTGCAGGCTTCGGTTTCGTCTCTTTACCCTTTGATTATTTTGTGTGTTTCTGTTGAACTTTAGTTGTAATTATCAGCATGTGTTCTTAGTATATATATAATTTGATTTCTTCATAAATCTATTTATTTAATTTCACAAGATGAACAACATTCTTGTTGCTTGTATTGCAATTGGCTTCACTTGTAATATGAATGTGATCTTATTGCAAAACGAATCGCCAATCGCTGCAAGCATAGGGGGGTATGCTGGCGCGTTGTCGTCCGTCATTGGGTTCTTGACCATGATACAAATGATTCTACCTCATACCCTGTTGTGGATTGTTTGGCCTGCTGGTGTTTCTATTGTCCTATCGTTTCTCTATCTCCTTACAAAGAACAGGTAACTTTTTATTTATTTATTTATTTATTGTTAATTGTTTGATAATACTGTTTTTTTTTTTTTTTCCTTCTTCAAAGCAAAAACCAGACCGATCCACCAATCAAATCAGTGAAAAAGCTTTTCATTTTTACTTGGCTACAAATCAAATCAGTGGGGGAAAAAAAATTCGACAGGACTGAAATTACCCAGTCGGAAAGAAAGGAGCAAGTGTGGCTTTCAAGCTTGTCTCTTTTTCTTTGGTCAATTTTTTTTTTTTTTTTTTTTTAAAAATTTTTAAATGTTCCCAAGAAATAAATATTTGTCAAAATTTTGAAAAAAATTAACTAAAAACGAAAAAATAAAATATAAAGAAAACACTACAAGAATAGGAACTATGTTATATATCTAAACTATTCTAATAAGCCGGGATAAATCTACAGTGTGGATCTCTAAACGGATATATACGGTCCAAAAGTTATGATATGATACGTAAATTTATAACGTGCATTTTAAAGTTATAAATGAAAAGTTATGACACTTTTGTTTAATATTTATATTTGTTTTTATTTTTTTGGGTCGGATTGTAGACTACTGTTCTTTCATTATTTATTTATGTTGATATGTTGATGTGGGACTTCAACTCTTTGTTAGGTTTACTCTATTTTTTTTTCGAATATAAGAATTGTTCATCCAATGTATGTATATGGCCAAGTTTGGCTAAACTAAAAAAGTACACTTATTTCATCTTTTTATCTTTTTTGGATCACATCAATCAACATCTCCTCTCTATTTTTTCTATACATAATACAAGAAAAGTCAAAAAGTGCACTTATTTAGTCTTTCCAAACTTGGCCGAAATATGAAATAAGTTTTTAATTGATTACTTTTGCAATCATTATTTTATTGCATGGATGATTTAGTACCTATAAAAGAGACAAAAATTTTAATAATCATAATATTTCAAAATTTTGAAATATAATGTTATAATTGTGATTACAATAATTTATTTATCAATTATATTAGTGTGATAAAAGAATTTAATTTAATATTTCAATTTAAAAAGTAAAAAGACAATTTTAATTATAATTATATTTTGTATAAATCAAACAGTTTAATTGAATCAATACTTAAATTTCAATACATACCAAACAGCTTTTTAGATTAAAAAAATTCAATATTCAATTTTTAATTTTCAGTTTTATCAAATGGCAACTTACTTAGGTACTTATTTTAAGTTTTTGAATTGTGAATTGTGAAGGGTTGATACAGAAGATGAGAACGTTATGTTCTATTGGGGGGGAGAGAGTGTGTCTGATCACGAAGGTGCGTCTTACAAGGGCAATGTGATGGAGTTCTGTAACGTGAAAAAGGGGACAACATTGCTCGAGTTGGAGGCGATGATCAAGCCCAAGGTGGCCCCGAATGGAGAAAACGTGCAACTGAAGTTCAAAGGTAGGATCCCATATCGGCAGTCCCCCGAAGTGAAGTATGAGTTGGTACCAATCGACAACGATAAGACTTTGAATTTGGTCTTGAATGAACCGAAAAGATCATCGTCAAAATATCTATTGCAATTTTATGTGTACTGTGAGGAGTGAACTCAAGAATATTTTCCAACCAGACAAATTATTTGTATAGATAAATCCACGTGTTAAATACAATATGAGACTTTGCCTAAAAAGATACATATAACACATGAGTGGATTTATCTTTACAAATAATTTATATTAATTGTTTGTTTTTTCTTCTATTGGTTGGAACAAAATGCAAAAACTTCAAATATTCACTAATATTATTCTTGTTCTACTTCTTTTATGAGTCAATTGAATATATATATTTTTATTATATTTGAGTAACAAGTCCTCTAATATAGAACACCTAAAAGGGCAACCTTTTTTTTTAATGTTTTTATTTTTAGTTTTTTTAAAAATTATGTCAAAATTTTGTAGTTCTCCTATCTTGTGTAAACTAAAAAATAAGTTTTTTTGAAAAATTCCAACAAAAATTGAAAGAGCCAAAATAAACAAACAAACAAACAAAAAAGTTACTATTTTTTTGCTTATTTTTGTCTTTTTAAGACTTATTTTGGATTGTTTCAAATTTTTTTAATTTTTCGGTTCGTCTCGTTGAGTTAAATCTAAAAGCTTAAAATTTTTGAAAATTTAAAAAATATATATATATATACCAAAGACAAAAATAAGCCCAAAGAAAAGACACCAAATAATCAAACCCCAAACATAAATGAAATAATCCGATAGTTCATTTTATATGATATCAAATGATTCTTACTATTACGAAGCCAGTCATCACAAACTCTCTTAATCAAGAAAACTTATTTAGTAGGACATTGTTAGGTGATATTTAAAGAGTCTTGTGATTGATAGAAAAGATAAAGTCCACGATTGTGTGTTGAGTCACAAAGGAACAGCAATGGCCATAACATTTGGTGATTAGTAAGAGTATTGTCACATAATACCCCTCGATCACCTTATAAATTTTCCTTCATAACCAATGCTTTCTGCAATGATGAAAAGTTATCACGAATTGCAAGAAACTTCCAAAATTTGTAAAAACTTCTTGTATTATACTAATATTGAATAATATGATTTCAAAATTAGAATATTCCATAGAAGATGGAGGACGGAGGATGGGGAGGCTGGATACCAGTGGTCAAGCAAAGAGGTAGACAAATGCACCCTAACTCGCTGCTTGAAAATTGAAGAGCATCTTTGTTTACATTATTTGTGGATAACTTTTCTGAATCTATGGCACCTAGAAAGTTGCACAATCTGTTCAACAAGTTTGATGTGGTGAAGGATGTATTCATACCACAAAAGAGCAGGAAATTAACAAACACCAGATTTGGGTTCGTGCGCTATGATTATTCTATTGCAGCTGATGTAGCAAAACAAAAAGCCAATGGTTTGTGGGTAGATGACAAATCTTTGTCAGTCAAAATTGCAGAGTATGGTAAAGGAATAACGGATAGGCATAGATAGAAATCCCTACCAACAAGACATTCTGAACCCAGGAAGGCCTCTATTATGGCACCCAAATAGATTTGGCATCAATGCACTGATGGTCGGTCGTTTACAGAGGTCATTAAGGGAGCTGATCCCAGATGTCCACCTTTGACAACATCAAAGTAAATGAACTTGGAAATGGTTGGCTATACGAAAGAACGATTATGAGACTCAAAGTAGATTACTCTGTTCAGTAGGTGAAAAATGAACTCATAAAAAGAGGGTGAAGAATGTATTGGTCAGAGAGGGAGGTGGGCGAGATGCTATCATCTCATTCAGCTTAAAGGAAGAGTTGTTGAGCAAAATGACTCTGCTTAAGTCTTAGTTCCATGATTGGTGTGAATATATCACAGAATGGAGAACATGTATATATCTTTAGTAGGAGAGATGTGTCTGGATCAGCTGCTCTGGGGTGTCTCTTAATCTATGCAACTCAGTTACCTTCCGCAAGATAGAAAGACTTTGGGGAGAGATGGTTCTCTTAGATGGCGATGTCTATACGCCTAAATCATTCTACTGTGGTCTAGTCAAGATAGTTACAAGTGTTATGGAACCGATTAGTACAAGCCTAAACCTGGAGTGCAATGGAAGAGTTTATCTAATAAGAGTCTTTGAGGAGCAGATCACAGAAGAGGTTAGCATCAATTGCAAAGGAATGAACTCTAATGCGACAGACAAAGATGTTTGCTCCAACATCAATGGGGTACTCCCTCTTCCTGTAGAAACTAACTTGGTAAACGAAGATGCTGACAAGGCAATTGACGTGGCATCAGCATCTAATGTGGCTCTAGGGGATTTGGCATCTCGAATGAAGGTCAAAGCTGAGCTGGCCGACGAAAGCAGTTGGAGTCATGCTTCAGCAACGGAAGAGATCAAGGATTGCGCGGGAATTTCAAATGAAGAAGGCACAGGTGTGGTGGAGTCCTCATTGCCAGCAAAAAGCCTGCACCAGAGATAGTGCAATCACGATGCTCAGAAAGGTGTGAAAGCTCAGTTTGTGGGAAACATACAACAAATAGTAGAGGGCACTCATGAAACTCAAATAAGTGTAGTAACACCTATAGTACACGGTCAAATTCTCACCCCAGGTTTTATTAAAAGCCTACGCCAACCTCTTAAGGAAAGGCCTGGTATCTGCTTGGAGGTAGCTTTGGGCCATGACCTATTTGGGCTACAGCCTATTGGGCCCTCTAGTGCTGGACCTAAACCTCCATCTGTAAGGCCAGCATATGGAACATTAGAGGTGGGCTCTCAGTCAAAAATAAGCGTCGGTATCATCCCAGCAATTTCAGGCTCCATTACTTATCATTTAAAGAAAGGCAAGAGGAAAGGAATCAAAAGTGAAGGATTCAAGCATTCTCTGCTAGCTGGTAAGTTTATTGGATTTGCTAGAAGACTTGGGAAGAAGGGTGCAACTTCAAGCAAGGGAATCACTAAAGGCTCCAGGTTAGGATCCACAACTATACCTATATCAAACCATAGTCCAAAACTACAGCAACCCACTTTTGGTAATGGGTTTTTCCAAGAGGCTTAATCGATACTACAACTGGGCAAATATTAGGTTTAGACTTCAAGGGTCAGGAAACTGAGGTTATAAGGGAATTAGCACACATGGAGGAGAAGGATAAAGAGAGATTGGAAAGAGGGAAAAGTATTGTGGAATAACCTGTTGTAGACGTCCCCGAACGCATCCCGGGGAGGGAGTGCGAGTCCCTCCCGTTCTGGTTCGCTATTGGGTCACTACAGTTCGAAGGACTCAATTGTTTGTCGCGGTTCGTAATCTGAACCAAAGAGTCCAACTCTGGCAAATCGTTTTGAGAAAAATAGATTTTGAAAAGAAGTGCCAAATATGGACTGCTTTGCCAGATACAGAGTCGCCACCTAAATATTTTTTTAATGGGGGAATTTAGGAAACCCTGACTCGGTGCCAAAGGCCACGTGTCCGTCATCACCAAAGTTGTCTTGGCTCGGGAGCTTGGGTACGATCGGGGAAGGTCAGCTATGAGCACCCCCTTTCGCCCAGTCCGAGGACCGGCCTCTACTAACTATGATATCCAATTTTGAAAACTTTATGTGTTCTTATACCGGTTATTAGCCTAGATTTACTACGTTATGCGCACAGCAAACAAGTATAGACCAAATCGCCTAAGTTGGAACAAAACACTATATGTTTGTTTTGAAAACGGTTTGCTACTCGCAAGTAGGCTAAAATGCAGGTTTTGCCACCCTCAAGTGGGCTTTAGAAAAGATGATTTTGCCACTAACTAGTGGGCTTAAAACTCACAGTTTTTAATGCATTGTCCCAATTTAGGTAATTCAACCTCCATCCACAGGCATTCAAGCAGTTATATCACATAAGCAGCTAGCCTCATGGTAATCATGCTATTATGGCAACACTCACACACGTGCAAGGATGCTAAAGCATAAAAACTCACCTAGTACTCCAAGCCAAAACAGAAGCTCATTAGAAATCCATGCATGGACCTAAGCATACTGAAATGTCTAATGCAACACATGCAAAGATGTAATCTAGGCAGGCTCGGCTATCCTAAACATGGCATGTGGGATGCTACAAATAACACGTATTCAATTTGGAATTGAAATACAATACAGTTTGTATGATGTACCGAGCCCGATGCATGTCAACAAATGCATGGATGCACGCATGCATTGCATAAGGTATGCTAATTTTAAATATGCCCTAATCTACCGTCATAAGCAGGTAAATAAAAGGGAAGAAAGAAATGGGGGTTGGAAGACATACACACACTCACCCACACTTATTACAAATATGCCCTCACGTAGAGGGATCAAAAGAACATACAGTCCCAAATAATACAGTCCGAATACAGAATAAATTATTACAGAATTCTAATTATCAAATTAAATGCAAAAAGGAAAGGTGGCCACCGCCCCTGCCTCGGGATGCGCGAATGATGCATGCTCGAATCCGACTCGCCCGGAAAACCCGCACCATGCCACTGCTACCTCTGTTTACACTGCCCTGCCTCTCCAAAGACTGCTAAAGTCCTGGGACACGTTCCTTGCACACTGTAGAATACCATTGGCTGGAGGAAATTCCCACCGGCCATGAGGAATGTCCATCGGCTGCTGATGAAGCTATCGGCCATTCACAAATGGCCGGTCGGCACTGTATGTTGCCGGTCGGCAGAAACTTCCTGCAGAAGACAGTTTTGACAGCAACAAAGGACAGACAGTGCATGGCATGAAATTTCAAGTGAATGTGTGCACCAACACATCCCTTATCATGATTTTGACTCAAAGGGGTATGTTCCTTGATCCTCGGACCACCAATTGCGCATTTCGATGTGTGATGGCCCAAGAAACCAAGTATGCACTTTGATTTCAAATGTCATGCAAACTAAACAAACACATAAAGCCCAACCTCTATCACTTGATCAAGAGGCAAGGCATGCATGCCCATGTAATGCAACCTAGGCATGTGATCTAGTATGCAACATGGGCATGCAAATGAACAATGTATGCTAGGCGCGCAACCTAAACATGTAAACAAACATGGTATGTGTAGACACCCCATTTTTGACCGACCATAAGACTCAAGACGTCACCGATTGAGCGCTCGGTGATGTTGCATATTGTGCTCGTTCAGAGGTCTCAGAGTCTCGGTCGTGAGCCCTGCCTCCAGACTTCCGAACCCTTTTCTGTACTTTGAATTGGTTCGCGAACCAGGCTCGGTTTTCTCTGTTTTTGTTCCTGAGGGGAGGGAGAGGTCCCTTAGACCATCTCTCAGTGGCCGCGGGCTACTTTTAGTGGCCTGTGGCCATTTTGCCCATTTCGGAGCCCAGTTCCCGGTTTTCGGAGCCGTCAGGCCGTGTGCCTCGGTTCAAGACCGTCTAACCATCTCCGATTCCTCCGATTTTTGGCATGCATCTTATTTACTCCCTTTCGAGGGACACTGGGGTCTTAGATACCCACTTCGTGGTTGAACACCACTCCCGGTACCCAACAGTCAGTTTTTGAGGTCCCGAACTGCGCGTTTCGGCCCCCGAACCTTCATTTCGCATCGGTTTGGGTTCATTTTTGGTGGAGGCCTTATTTTCATGGTTAGGAAGCTTGTAGGAGGGTGGGAGGCCAGCAATTGTTTTGACAACCAACTTTTTGTTTGGTCAAAAGTGGTTCAGCATGAATCCGGGAAGGAAAAGTCTGCGCAGCTCCACCGAAACAGGCGTAATTCTTTGCACAAGAGGAATTAAAGTATGAGGCCACCACCGTTGGAAAATTTACTCCCGTGGATTCATTTTTCACTCAATAATCTCCTAAATTCAATTCCTGATGGAGGAGATATGGTTGATTGAAGTAGGGCATCACTCCGGTTGGACTGAAATCTGCGCGGCTTCACGGAAACGGGCATAACTTTTTCCACAGAAGGAATTTTGATGCAAGGTTTGCGCCATTGGAAAGATAACTTCCGGGGCTTCAATTTGGACACTTGAATGGCCACATTTGGACTTCCCTAGCACCCACCGGACAGCTTTCTTCCCGGAAGTTCCTGAAAACTAGCTGGCCGGCCAGAAAACCTAGCTGGCCGGCCACCCCTTTTGTGAAATGACCATTTTGCCCATTTAAGCTGGCCGGCCATTTTCCTCTCCCTCAGTGTATTCCAGCTGTGCTAGCTGGTTGCCAAATGGACAATCCTCCATACACGTGTATGGAGGATTAGAGAGGACCCTTAGATATTTTTGATGCCTCTCCTCTATAAAGGAGAGGCTTGGCTTCTTGGCTCAAGGTTGGACAATTGTTAGACATATTTGAGAGAGAGATACACCTTCCACCTCCCATTTCTCTCCATTTCCAAGCTCCAAAGTCATTTTTCTTCAAGTTTGGTGCCATTTCTTCATCACTATCAAGCACCCCCATCACCACTCCATTTCCAGCAGCAAGGAGAGGTTCTCAGAGGCTTAGAAGCAACATTCCTCAAGCCAAGAGGTAGAAAAGAAAAGGTCTACAAGGGTAAGTCTCCATTTCCCTCTTTTGTAGCATTTTCTTGCTTCATTTCTTAAGCCTATTTGCTCACTGTTTTAGGCTCCGACCCAAACTTAAAGGGTCACTCTTTTGAGCTATTCTTCATGTTTGTTTGAGGGCTCAACCCTGTTTGAGCCCTCCATTTGGTACTTGCTTCACTACCCCTTGGTATGGCAATATTTTGCATGAAATTTCTAGCCTATGAGTGATCTGTTTTTGAGCATAATGTAAACTGTGAGTGGGTCTATTTTGAAGCCCTATTCAACATTGAAGAAGGGCTCAACCCTGTTTGGCCTCTCTATCATGCACTTGCTTCATAATCTCTCATATTTACCGTAAATTTGCATGATTTGTTTGGCCTACATGTAGTCTGTTTCAGAGCATGTCATGAACTATGAGTAGGCTTATTTGGTATCCCTCTACAACATTGTAGGAGGGATCAACCTTGTTGGGGTCTCCATGTTATACCTACCATTAAACCCCTCTTTGGCCCCCATTCTTGCATGCTTTCTTTGACTTATCTAGCTTCTGTTTTGGGCCATCATCAGAACTGGAAAGAGTCATATTTTGATCTTCTTGACATGTTTCATTGAGGGTCTTTACTGGTTTGATAAATGTTTGGGGTACCTCATGTTATGGCCTTATGTATCCTAGTTCTTGCATGACATTTTTAGCATGTTTTCATACTGAGTTGGGGGATGTCATCTACTGAAAATGTGCATATTTTTAGTCCCTCTTCAGTGTTGTAGAAGGGAATTTTTCTGTTTGGATTTTGTATATATCACTTGTTTCATTACCCTCCTTGTGGCCTATTTCTTGCGTAGGAATTTTGCCATGCTTGTATATTGCTTTGGGGTTTGTTTTGAACTGAAAAATGCTTTCTTGGGGCTGTCTTGCTACTGTATTTTCATTCCATGTCCATTTTGTGCATGCATTGCATGGCTATAGGCCATTTCGGGCGCCTAATTTCGCATTTCGGGATCATTCCATGCCTCGGGTGCACTTTGGCCATGTTTCGGGACTGTTTTCCCCCATATTTCAGTGCTGAAATTCCATTGGCATGTTTGCATATCGTTTCCCATGTCATTGCATCGTATATGCCATTGCCTCGGTTTGCGTGCCCGTGTGCACGCATTTCGAGGCACTTCATTTTCATCCATCGGCCTCTTATGTGAGTGTAGCTGAGGCTCTCTCATGTTAGTGTAAGTCCATTTTGCATTCTGTATACCATTTTAGTCTCATTGCATCGCGTATGCCATTGCCTCGATTTGCGTGCCCGTGTGCACGCATTTCGAGGCACTTCATTTTCATCCATCGGCCTCTTATGTGAGTGTGGCTGAGGCTCTCTCATGTTGGTGTAAGCCCATATTGCATTGCGTATGCCATTTCATCCATAGCATTGTGTATGCCCGGTTGTGTATTGCCTCGTTTAGCGTGTATGCCATTCCATAACATTGTGTATGTTAAGATTGTATCTTAGTTGCATTTCATGCATATCATGCACATTACATCGTGTTCGGGATAGGAGTTAGCCTGGGCACGGGAAACGAGGCGCGTTCCGTACTCCGAGTGACGGAACGTGTCTCAATTCCCAAGTCACCGACACTCCGGATTACCCATGATGGAGTTAGGTTTTGTTGTAGCATTCATGCGCATTCATCCTATATTGAGATGTGCAATTCGGCTCCTCGGCCATCATGCATCGATATGCGTGATTGGTGGCACGAGGATCGATGCATGCATATATTTGTGAAATACATTGCTTTGCCCCTTTCCTGCTCTCTGTTGCAGCAAAATCAAGAATCAGCAATTTTCTGGAGTCTAGCACGCATTTCGAGGAACATTGCAAACAGAGGCCAATTGGGGCATCCCAGTGCATTTCCACGCGAAGCAGCCCAAACATACATCATTCCATTATCCGGAGCGAAGTCAAGGCAGCCCCTGGCTTGCATGCCAGTTTACAGTTTTTCTTAGTTAATTTGTTAATTAATTAGGAATTTGTATTATTTGGACTGTATTCGGACTGTATTATTCTTTCATTTGGGACTGTATTATTTATTTGGACCCTCTGCGCGAGGGCATAATTGTAATAAGTGTGGGTGAGTGTGATGTATGTCTTCCAACCCCACGTCTTTCTTCCCTTTTATTTACCTGCTTATGATGGTTAGATTAGGGCATATTTCAATTAGCATACAGTATGACAGCATGTTTGCATCATTCATCTGTTTTGCACGCACCGGGCTCGGCGCATCATACAAACTGCATTTGTATTTCAATTCCAAATTGAATACGTGTTAGGTGTAGCATTCCATATGCCAATATTTAGAATAGCCGAGCTTTTTATAGTTTGCATCTTTGCATGTGTTGCATTAGGCAATTCTGTGTATCTAGGATCATGCATGGATTTCTAATGAGTTCCTATTTTGGCTTGGAGTACTCGGTGAGTTTTAGGCTTTAGCATCCTTGCATGCGTGTGAGTGACTGCCATGAATAGCATGCTTACCATGAGGCTATGTGCTTATGTGATATAACTGCCTTGAATGCCTGTGGGTGGAGGTTGAGTTACTTGAAGTGGAACAAATCATTGACTGTTTGTTTTAAGCCCACTAGATAGTGGCAAAATCATGTTTTCTAAAGCCCACCCAAGGGTGGCAAATCCACGTCTTAGCCTACCTGCGGGTAACACCATCAAATTATTTTCAAACAAACAAACATGAAATGTTTTGGTTCCAATTCAGGCGACCCAGTCTATACTTGTATGCTGTGCGCATCACATAGTAACCTAGGCTAATAACCGGAATAAGAACATACAACGTTTTCAAAAATAGATATCATGGTTAGTAGAGGTCGGTCTTTGACCGGGCGAGCGGGGGTGCTCACGAAGTGACCTTCCCCAATCGTACCCAAGTTCCCGAGCCAAGGCAACTTTGGTGATGACGGACACGTGGCCTTTGGCACCGAGTCAGGGTTTCCTAAATTTCCCATTAAAAAACATTTAGGTGGCGACTCTGTATCTGGCAAAGCAGTCCATGTTTGGCACTTCTTTCAAAAAAATCTGTTTTCGAAATGATTTGCCGGATTTGGACTCTTTGGTTCAAGATTGAGAACCGTGACATTTGAGTCCTTCGAACTGTAGTGACCCAATATCGAACCAGAACGGAGGGGACTCGCACTCCCTTTCCCCGGGATGCGTTCGGGGACGTCTGCAGTATGCAACAACATGCAACGATGGACTTAAACTAACATGGATAGCTCGCAAGCATGCCAAAATCAGTGGCCATAATGAGGCAAGTGAGGCAACACAATACATGGGATGCATGCACAATGCATTAATCAAACCTAAGGCACGAAAATGCAACTCTACCAAAGAATGGCAAGGGATGCAAGATGGCATACAAGCATGTGAATTTCAGCGCTGGAACTTGATGCCAAATGGTCCCAAAACATAGCGAAATGACACTAAGTGCATGAAATGGACCCGAAATGCAAGATTAGGCTCATGAAATGACCTATAGCTATATCAAACGTGCATAATCTGGACATGAAGCATGAAAACAGAGGCAAGGCAGCCCCAAAACAAGCATTTTTTCAGTTCAAAGCATGGCCAAACGGTGAGCATAGATAGGGCAAAAACAACATGCAAAAACGGGCACTCAAGCTAGGTAATGAAGCAAGTGGTAGATGCAAAGCCCAAACTGAAAGAGACCCTTCGACAACACTGAAGAGGGGCCAAAAATATGACTACTCACAGTTTATAATAGCCCCCAAATCAATATACAAACACCCTTAAAATGCAATGCAAGATTAAGGCCACAAGAGGGCTATAACATGAAGTATACAAAAAATGCATCAAACAGCCAAAGACCCTCAATAAAACATGTCAAGGGGGTCAAAATATGGCCACTCTAAGTTCTGATCATGGCCGAAAAACAGAAGCAAAATAAGCTAAACAAACATGCAAAAATGGGGACCAAAGAGGGGTAATGAAGCAAGTCATACATGGAGGTCCCCAACAGTGTTGAGCCCTTCTTTAATGTTGAAGAAGGGCTCAAAATAAGCCTATTTTCAGTTTAAATCATGCTCCAAAACAGATTATACACAAGCCAAATATACTATGCAAGAAAAATGGCATAAGAGGGCTAATGAAGGAAGTGCTAGCTTCTGTCCTCAAAAGGCAAGAGGTCCTCAATCAAACATGAAGGGGACCCCAAAATATGATGATTTACAGTTTGGGTCGGAGCCCAAAAGTGCAAGAAACTATGGCTTAGATATGAAGCAAGAAAAGACTAGAAAAGGGAAGAGGAGGACTCACCCTTGAAGACTAGCAAACCAGCACCTCTTGGGCCAAGTTTAGGTGCTCCTAAGCTCTGAAGAACAGCCCCAAGTTGCTGGAATGGAGTAAGGATGCCTTGTGCTATGAGTTATAGTGCAAATGGCCAAGAACCAAGGGTGTTTGGAAGCTTGGATGGGATAGATATAGAGGGTGATGGAGGGTTGTATGTATGTATATATCAGATATATCTATATATCTCTGGTTTTTTTGTTCCAAACCTCCAACCAAAACAAAGGAGAAGGGACCTCTCTTATATAGGCAATGTAAAGGCCAAGCTTACAAGACAAGCTATCCAAAAAGGGGCAAGGGGGGTCAAGGCTTATTCAAGAAGCTTGGACAGCTGGTAGGCTTCTTGAGGAAGCCAAGACAAGGGGTCAAGGCTTCCTCAAGAAGCCTTGAGCAAAGGGTGCAAAGAAGGGGGCAAAGGTGGTGTAAAGGCTCAAAATAGGCACATATATGCACGTGGAGCTGGTTCTGTGCATCCCAGCTGGCACAGTTAGCATGCATTATGCCCGGGAGAGTCAAAAGGGTCAGATCGGCCAAGAAAAAGGGTCATCGGCACAATAAATTGCCGGTCGGCACAATAAATTGCCGACCTGCACTTTGTACTGGCCGGTCGGCTAAATAGAGTGTCGATGGGTGTCCAATGAAGTCAAAAAGTTCCGGTGGATGTCTAGATTGAAGCCCCGGAAGTTAGCTTTCCAATGGCGCAAACCTTGCATTAAAATTCCTTCTGTGGAAAAAGTTATACCCTTTTTGGTGAAGCCGCGCAGACTCGATCCGACCGGGATGATGCCCGACTTCAACCAATCGTATCTCCTCCACCCGGACTTGGCTTTAGGAGATTCTTGAATGAAAAATGAAGCCCCAGAAGTCTTCTTTCCAATGGTGGTGGCCTCATAGCTCAACTCCAAGTGTATAGGTAGATAAGCTTGATTTAGCGATGACTGCTCGTCTTTCTCCCACCTGGATTCATCCTGAACTTTTCCCAAACTAGTTTTCTCCCCTCTTCTCCTCTTCTCTTCAACTTCAAACCCCTAAATAAGGTGTTTTGAAAGATTTTTCAAATATTTCATCTCTCTTTCATTCATTTCCACTTTGTCCTTGCTTGGTTTACCGAAAAGCGCACCATTTACCGAAATGCGAGCGTCGGAACATCGTGGGAATTTTACTTCAAAATGCTTTGAAAGAGAGGGTTTTAAGGTCTAAAAACCATCCAAAATAGCTTTGATTCAAAATAGGGTGTGAAGTTGAGATTTGTCTCTCTCCTTGCCGAAGAAATTGGATCTTTGCCCTGCACATCTTTCTCCACCATGTAACCCATCAGTAACACCCAAGTCTTAAGGGCAGTAAAAAATGGGGTGTCTACACCTGTTTCAACTGGGAGAGACCAGGGTCATATCTGTTCATATATATATATATACTCTAAGTTGGAATATTAGAGGGTTAGGAAGGCATGAAAAGAGGAACAAGATCAAGAAATTGTTGCTAGAAAGAAAGATTGACATGGCTCTATTCCAAGAAACAAAAAAAATCAAGCCTAACTAGTTTAGTGGTGAAAAGTTTATGGCCTAGGGATAGGCTTAACTTCATGAATGTAAATGCTGAAGGGTTGGCAGGTGGTCTACTCTGTATTTGGGACACTGGCATCTTCGATCTTACAGAGTGCTGTTGTAACATAAATTTTATTCTCCTATCAGGTAAGCTTTACAACTCCTTTGAATGTGTAATTGTTAATATTCATGCTCCAAATGACATCATAAGGAGAAGGAACTTTTGGGAGACTGTTAAATCTGAAAGCTTGTTTCCCCAAGCCTTGGTGTCTTGGAGGTGATTTCAATGAGATCAGGAATATAAAGGAAATAGTAGGTGTATCACTCAGGGATAGGGGCATGAAGGAGTTCAATAATTTCATAGATAGATGTGAGGTTGTAGATCTGCCAATGTTAGGTAGAAACTACACCTGGTGCAATGTCTTTTATGGAAATAAGTGGAGCAAAATAGATAGGTTTCTTCTTAGCCCTGAATGGCTGGAAAAATTTAAATTCAATCAGTGGGGTCTCCCTAGAATTACATTTGATCACTGCCCTATTGTGCTCATGGAGGATACTAGGGATTGGGGGCCTAAACCCTTTAAGTTCTTGAATGCTTGGATGTTGCATTTGAATTTTGCAACTTTTGTGGAGCAAACTTGGAGGGATTCACAATTCTCAGGGTCAGATGGTTTCGTTCTACAGTGAAAATTGCATACGCTCAAGTTGGCTTTTAAAAAAATGAAGTAGAGAGGTATATGGTAATGTTTCAACTAAATTACAAGACACTAAATATGAGCTTCATTAGTATGATCTAAAAGCTAAATCTAGACCTTTGAGGAAGAACTAAAGCAACAAAGAGAGAAAAGAAATGAAATGTGGATGTTGAGCAGGAAGTTGGAGTGGGAATGGCTTCAAAAGTCTAGGCAAGATTGAAATTTGAAAGGAGATAGGAACACAAGATTCTTTCATGTCATGGCTACTAGTAGGAAAAATATGAATACTCTCAACTCCATCACAGTGGGGGATGTTGTATTTGAGGAGCCAACACAAGTCAAAAATGAAGTGTGGTCACACTTTTCAAACCACTTCTCTGAAGTATGGAAGAATCGAACAGTACTTGTTAGGGATTTCAAGAGTGTAAGACTTAGTGAATATTTTCATATGCTTGAAGCAGAGTTCACTGAAGAAGAAATTTGGGCAGTAGTAATAAATTTCAATAGGAAAAAAGCTCCTGGGCCAGATGGATTCAACCTGATGTTTTTTCAAAAATATTGTAAGGTGCTTAAGGAAGAAGTGCTTAACTTTATGAAGGATTTCCATATCAGTGGCAGATTAGTAACAGGATTGAACAATACCTTCATCACTTTGATTCCAAAGAAGGAGAAAGTTGTTACTTTAAATGATTTTAGACTTATAAGCCTAGTTGGTTTTATGTACAAAATACTCTCTAAAGTCCTTGCATCCAGACTTCAAAAAGTCATGCCCATGGTTATTGGTGACTCACAATCAGCTTTCCTGGGAGGTAGAAATATTCTGGATGGAGTGTTGGTTACAAATGAAGTTGTAGATGGCTGGCTTAAATCTAAGAAAACAGGGTTGCTGTTCAAGCT
This sequence comes from Camellia japonica, assembly GCA_030407325.1. Taxonomy (NCBI): domain Eukaryota; kingdom Viridiplantae; phylum Streptophyta; class Magnoliopsida; order Ericales; family Theaceae; genus Camellia; species Camellia japonica. Next base: position 49,791,824 of record JAPPVO010000031.1, on the reverse strand, counting down.
AGACTTTGAAAAGGCTTTTGACTCTATCAATTGGGACTTCCTTTTCTCAATGTTAGCAAACTTTGGGTTTGGATCCAAATCAATTTCATGGATTAAGGAATGTGTCTCTACTGCAAAAATTTCAATACTTGTTAATGGTTCACTAACTAAGGAGTTTAATCCTCAAAAAGGCCTTAGGCAAGGTGATCCCTTATCCCCATTCCTCTTTAACTTGGTTGTAGAAGCACTAAACATTCTTCTTCAGAGAGCTAGGGAGTTAAGTCTGCTAAAAGGGGTTATCATTGGGAACAATCAAGTTCAGCTCTCCCATCTCCAATTTGCAGATGACTCTCTTCTATTCTGTGAAGTTGAGGTATCAGAAGTTCTTAGTTTGAAAAGGATCCTCAGGTGTTTTGAAGTAGCATTGGGTCTCAAAATCAACTATCATAAGAGTGTGGTTTGTGGGGTTGGTATCTTTGACACTGCTCTTGAGAAGTTTGCATCCCTACTGAATTGTAAGACTCAAAGTTTACTACTTAAGTACCTAGGATTGCCTCTGGGTGCTAATCCAAGAAGAAAGAGGATATGGAAGCCAGTTATTGAAAAATTCAAACTGAGGCTTGCTGGTTAGAAAAAGAGGTTTCTCTCTTTTGCAGGGAGATTGACCTTGGTGAAAGAAGTGCTATCATGCCTGCCAGTGTATTACTTGTCTCTGTTTAGATTACTTGAAAGAATAGCTAAGGAGATAGACAAAATTCATCTTGTGAAATGGTTAGAGGTAACAAAGAGCATAAAACAAGGTGGGCTGGGCATCAAAAGAATTAGGGATGTGAATGTGTGCTTACTACTCTAGTGGTGGTGGAGGTTTGCTTCTGACCATGATTCCTTATGGAAAAGAGTCATTTGTAGTAAATACAAATTTCAAGGAGGGGCATGGCTTCCAAACCTCATCACAAGTAACATCTTCTCTAAAATCTGGGATGGCATTGTGGCAGCAGTTGATCAGCAAGAGTCTCTCTTATTGTACTATGTTAGTAACTTACAATTAAAAGTTGGGAATGGCTGTAGAATCAAGTTTTGGTATGATCACTGGTGTGGAGCTCTTTTCCTCAAAGATGATGAGTTGCCTAGGCTTTTTCAATTGTCCAATGATAAAGAGGGATCACTTAAGAATTTTGTGACTATCTCAGCTGACAATTGGTTGCTCACCTTTAGGAGGTCTCTTTTTTAATTAGAAAAAGAGGAGCTTCTCAGACTACTTGACATCTTAGCAACATCACCTTCTCTGAATCTGGGTGTAAAAGACAATGCAGTTTGGTTAGCATCAAAACTTGGGCAGGATACACCTGCAAAAAAAAAAAAAAAATTGGTGTGCCATACCACTGGTCACTCTTTGGTCCATCTGGAAGCTCAGAAATGAGTGCCTCTTTCAAGCCTCCCAACTAAAGATACAGATGTTGCAGGAACTCATAATCACAAGGCTTGCAATTTGGTCAAAGTCTTCCAAGGAATTCCACTTGTCCATTAATGATCTCCTCTTTAACATTTCAGGTGTAAGGCACTGTCTTCATTCATGAGGTGCATTTGTTGTAAGGTATTGATAATGTTCATGGCAGCAGTGGTTTACATACGTCTCATGCTCACATTACCCTCGAGGTAGCAGATTTTTGCACATTACGCTTGGTGAATTGATCTGATTTCTTAGTCTTGGTTTGATCTGGTGAATTGATTTGATTTGTTAGTCTTGGTTTGAATTGATCTGTTAGTCTGCTATGCTGATAACTAAGAATATGCTGAGGTATTGATATTGTTCATGGCAGCAGTGGTTTGCACAGGTCTCATGCTCACATTACCCTCTAGGCAGCAGAGTTTTGCACATTGCGCTTGGTGAATTGATCTGATTTGTTAGTCTTGGTTTGATCTAGTAAATTGATCTGATATGTTAGTCTTGCTTGAATTGATCTGTTAGTCTGCTATGCTGATGACTAAGAATATGCTGATCAACACTATGGTCTGTTTTGCCTTATTCTGCTCAGCTGGGGCTGCATTATGGTTGCTTCTTGTCAGTATTGTTTCTTTTGCTTGCTTGTTGGTTTCTCATCAACTGGAGCTTGGAGCTTGTGTTAACTCCAAGCTCCTCTTTATTGATGTACTTTACCATACTTTGTATGTTTCATCAATAAAGATTACTTTTGCCGTTCAAAAAAATTAGAATATTCCACACCCTATAATCATAGTATTGGGCACCACCAAATTATAAGTTTTGCACGTATAACAAAAATTTAAAAATAATCTTCAAATTAAGTTTTATCTAATATCGATCCCTTATGTTTATTATCTATGTTATTTGTTATATTTGTTTATTGTTTAGAATTATTTATATTATTACATTTGTCTTTATTTGTTGCCATTCTTATTTTCTAACCACATGTCATTTATGAATTTTTTTTCCTATGAATTATACTGTAATTTGCTTACACCCCTTATTTTACATTTATTCTTGTTTCTTTATTTTTTGAAAATAAGAATATTGTTACATTTGACATGACACTCTTAAAAATGAGCTTAGAAAATTATTGAAACATCTTTTTATTCATAAATTGATTCCTCTTGTGCTAATTTTTACTTGTTTTAACTATGCATAGTAACACATTCAACTATGAAATTAGTTAAAACTAAACTGCATAATAGGATTAAAGATGAAAGGATCACATTTATTGAAAAAGATATATACTGAGGTTTTGATGTTGATAATATCATAGATATATATAGTAGATTGAGACATATAATAAGTTAGTGTAGAAAAACAAAAAATTGTTCATTTATATACTTTTACTTGATTATGTTGGCAAAGAATGTTTAATTAATAGTAATATAATTTAAATTTTTTTATTGTTGATAAAAATTAATATTATTTTTACTTTTTTTATTATTTACTTTTTGTTTGCACTCTAGAATGAATCTTGAATCCATCCCAAATTAAATGTCCAATACTCTGGCCACAAAAAGAATTTGTCATTAAATGTGCGACGATTTAGTGACAATAAAAAAGTTGAAGCTCAAAAGCTGGTGGAAATGGGATGAAAATGATCAAATGAGTTAGGAGTGAATTTTCCTAAAATGAAGCTTGTTACTTGGAATGTCTGAGGGATGGTTAGCAGAGTGAAAGTAATATCATCAAAAACATTTTAAGCCAAGTAAGTTGGTTTCTACAAATGGTCGACATTGTTGGTTTCTCAGAATTGAAGATCGAAGTCTTTGTTATCTTCTTCAGAAAACTTACACAAATCTGAATCATTGACAACCATTGCAAGAACATCTCAACATGAAGAGGAATTGACAAATGTAAAGAGGATCTTGAGATGCTTTGAGAATGGATTTCAGGCTTAAAGATCAACTTTCAAGAAAGTCGGTTATGCAGAGTTGGATTATCAGAGTTATTCATGAAAGAGGCAGTTCAAGGAACCATCTCTTATATCTTGGAATGATTTTGGGGGAAGACTTAAAAATCGGGCTACCTATTGTTGAGAAAGGTAGAATTACTTCAATTAAATCAAAATTATTGGACTTGCTCATATATTACATGCCTTGATTCAAAATTCCTGCAAGCATGACAAAGGCTCTTGAGAAAATTTGAAAAATGTTTTTTGAAGGGTGACAATGAAGATGAAGGAAATTACATCATTTTAAGATGGAGCTCTGTGACTGCAAAAAAAAAAAAAAAAAAAAAAAAAAAAGGTGGAGGTTTGGAGTGGAAGGAAATTATTTGTGGAAAAGCATAAGATTACCTAGATGGCTGTTTGGTTTCATAACTGTTCAATTCAGTGAAAATTGTCAAAGGTATGGAAAGCCAATTCCCTCCTTAGATCGCCTCATTCTCAAAATTTTGGAATGTCTTGTTGGGAGGGTTATCAGTTAAGGTTGGCTGTGGTTTTTTGACAAAGCTTTGGAATGATGTTTGGGTAGATGGAAAAGCTCATAAGGAGGTATTACTAAGGTTCTTCTGCCTTGTGGATATACAAATCAAAATCATGGTGAGTGATTTTTTCGAAAATGATCATGCAGTGATTTTTTTTTTTTTTTGTATGGCTAGATTTAATTCAACAGAAGTTGTGGGTACAATAATCATTTCAGCTTTCAACTCCCAAACCTCAACCTTACCCAAAAGAAAAAAAAAAAAATCATCATTCTAGTGGAGCCGGACTCAATCATGGAATCTTTGGCCTATTAGGAGCTACTAAGTAACTTGGAAGGTACCTCAACCATTCTTTTGGTTATTTGGTGAATTCTTTCTTTGGCTCTTTGCTGCTCCAGAATTGTGCAGATTGCTGCTTTGCAGAGGAATGCTCGCTGGTTTTTTCGGTTTCCTTTGTTGGTCTCTCACCAACTAGGAGGTTGGAGCTTAATTTAGCTCCCCTCTTTATTGATGTAATTTATCATACTTTGTATGTGTTTTCATCAATAAAGTCTTTTCTTTGTCGATCAAAAAAAGTAACTTGGAAGGAATTTACTATCAAGTCCTTATGAGGGAGAGGTCAATGGAGGCAGAGTTGAGTATGAGTCTCATTTGGAAGAACATTAGTCTAAATCTGGTGTGGATAGGACTACAAACAAGTTGAGTTGATAATAAGTGGTAGGCTATTTAAGTTTGACTTGAAAACTTAATTAGCTTCCAAACGTGCAACCTATTTACATAACAACTATTAAAATGTGTTGAAACTTGACTTGTTTACATTACGAGTCAGTCTAGAATGAGATTTTAACAAGTCGAACTTAAGAAAAATAAATGGTCAGCTCTTGTTTCCTCAGAAGGTCTTATGCTATACTGGTTTGAAAAATTGAAAGTTGGAGAAAATTATTTGGGAGGCAATCTTCTATGCAACATTATGGACTTTAAAGAAAAGTAGGAATGACAAAGCATTTATATGGTAGCATTTGGGTAAAAGGCTTACAATTATTTAGTGAACATAAAATGGTTACTGTCCTTTTCAAGATGTGTCAAAAATATGCCCTTCAAAATTTAAAAAATCTATCTAAAGCTTAATAAATAAATAAAAATAAAAAATCCTCTTTATCCAATGACGCCATGAATAATAAAAATTTAAAAAAAAAATCATCTAAAAAGCCAACAAAATAAAATCACTTTTACAGGAGCCTTGTTTAGATTGAAATTTTGATTTTTGGTTTGTTTTTCATAATGTACAGTTTGTTTCAATTTTGAAAATTTTTATATCGATATAATTTGAACCAACCAAAATATTATATTTAGATTCTTTAAACATTAGAAGATAAGTTACTGCTATAATACTATTTTCGTGATAAAAACTGGAGAATAAAACATTTATAGAGCAAGTTTCATACTGTTTCTTTATTTATTCTCAATATGAAATTGTACAAGTTTTATAATACATCTTAAAATTTCATGTAAGTCCCTCATTTACACCAAACCTACAAACCGAATTTTTTGATCAACCAAAAAAACTTTATTGATGAAAACATACGAAGTATGACGAAATACATCAATAAAGAGGAGAGTGCAAAAAGCATCACAGTAAACCATCAAGATCCCAACGAGGTTGGCACCAAGATGAACACCAAATCATCTGCCAGTACAGGCTCTAAGCTCCATGTTGGTGAGAAGCCAACATACTGAGCAAAACAAAAAAGGAAACAAGAAACAAGAAACAAGAGATAAACACCATCTCAGCCAATGACAAAACAACTATTAGCATTAGGAATTCCACCAGCAAATAGCAACAACAGCCTCTCAATAGCCTCTCAACCCAGCAAACAGCAATAGTATGTTTGGTTGATCAAAATCAGTATGAGAATGACTAAAAATAGCAGTAGCAGAATGTTATTTATTAACAGCAGAGCAGCGACAGAGCTCATCAGCACAGCAGCAACAGAGCTCATCACCTTCAAAGCAGAGCAGCTACAGAGCTCATCCCATTCAAAGACACAACCTAATCTTGATTAGCTCAATAATTTCCAAGAGATTGGACCAGGCACTGTTATCCAGAAACAAAATAAAAACACCATCTCAGCCAATGATAAAACAACTATTAGCACTAGGAATTCCACCCAGCAAATAGCAACAACAACCTCTCAACAGCCTCTCAACCTAGCAAACAACAGCAGTATGTTAGCTTGATCAAAATCAGTATGGGAATGACTAAAAACAACAGCAACAAGATGTTATTTATTAACAGTGGAGCAGTAGCAGAGCAGCAGCAGAGCTCATCACCTTTAAAGAGACATCCTAATCTGTTTCAAGTTAGAAACAAAATCAAGGATGGAATATGAATAACCACAAGTGTAACAACCCTGGTCCCTGATTAACGTTAACCCATGATTAGTTATGCCTAACAAATAATTAAGAAGAAACCTTGAGTTAATTACATGGGCATTGCATCATTTTATGTTTATATCTGTTTAACGTAGAAAGATCTGTTCATGTTTTAGTTTCGGTTTGCGAATTGAAGGCCTTATCAGCATCCGATACAGAAATTGACTTGATTTATGTGTTAATTAGAATTTTTAGAATCTTATGGTAGGTCCAATTGAAATTCGATTCGGAACGATTTAAACAGATTAATTTGATGCCCATGTGATTAGCCTTAATTATCTATCAATGGACAAGCCTATATGAGGCACCTATAGCCTCCACTCATCTGTTTATGCACACACAAAAATGTAAGAGAGTGAGAGAAGGATTGGAGCCAATTTGAAGCTAAGCTAACAAGTATTAGAGGAATTGAAGAAAACTTAAGAAGTTACAACTTCAACACTTATGAACTCAAGACTCTAGGGAATAATTTTATCCTTAAACCTTGAAATCTAGACTATAATGCATGAACTCAAGAAAATTATGTCGATTTATACAAGATTTGAGTTAGAACTTCGGAATAGTGAGTCAATCTATGCATGCATGTCCATATCATGAAGTTTTGAGGCTCCTTTCATGAAAATCTCACATGCATATTCATATCTTGGTTGTAATCTAAGAATTCACCATGTTATTGAGTTGAATATTTCATTTGATCGTGTTTTGGAAAGATTGAGTTCAAAGGAAATCATGTATGTCTTGTTCAAGAATCATTCATGAATTTTAAGTTGGATTTTGCACAATTGACAAGCTTTTGAGCCATGATTCCTTGAAATAAACCTTCCTTCTTGTTGTTTTAAAAGTTTTCATGTATTTCTCCAAGTTTTTGGCCCAAAATGTTGAGTTTTGAAGTGTTTTGGTTTGAGTTTGAAGCTTGGAGATCAAATCTGGAAATTCCACAATTTGAATCCACGCTCGAGCGTAGGAGTTCATGCTCGAGCGAGAACTCTGAATACGTGCACTTCCGCTCGAGCGACCTGATTCCCATTCGAGCGTGAAATGCATGTACCCAGAAGCTCATATGTTTTGCAGGGTCTAAGTCTCACGCTCGAGCAGGGATCGAGCATCCGTCGAGCGTGAAAATCAAGCAACCAGTAAATTTTAAAGTTTACAGTCCGCTCGAGCGTGGACCTTGTTTTCAGCAAGTTTTGAAAAATGTTTTCAAGTACATTTTTGCATCCTCATTCTATCCTAGGCATTCCTAGGACATAACTAAGACACCATAATGAGGATAATGAAGTAAAAGACCACCAAGACGTGAAAGAATTACGTTAACATTTCTGGGTGTGTAATTCAGTATATGTACATTCTGTAATTGTATAGGTCACACGCTACAAGGAAACTGAAATTGCCTACTCTATTTATCTACTTGCAACACCTGTTATTTGTGAGTAATAACTCTGTAAAGGTATGTTTAATTATAAGTATTCTCTGACTAATATGATACGATCTGTTTTCTGACATGCTATTTCATGAATTATGAACGAATGTCCATTTTTCTAAAATGTATTTGTGGCACCCTTAGTTCACGTGGCCCTCGCCCGAGGGTAACAATACCGTGGCCAATATGTACGTGGCCCTTGCCCAAGGGTAACAATACTGTGGCTTATATTCACGTGGCCCTTACCCAGGGGTAACAATACCGAGACCTATATTCATGTGGCCCTCGCCCTAGGGGTAACAATACCATGGCTACTTGCGCGCAAGATGTGGACCTTTATGGTCGTCGGTATCAACTATACATGTGGGTTTCCGGACCAAGTTGATATGATGGCTAATGGGTGTACCACGTACAATCTTATGCAAACTCTAAATACGAATATAAGCATGTATTTGAATCCAATTCTGATTTGAAATCTGAATATGCATAAGATTCTGTTTCTGAAAGAATATATTTTTGATATATACTTTGATTTTTAACTCTGTGATGGGCATCATTCATTAAAACCCTTTACCCTGTTATTATTCACTAGGCCTCTGCTCACTGTTTATTTGTATGTATGTAGGTGAACAGGCACGTGACCAGGCCTAAGTTGCTGCCTGGCGAGTTTTGGTGTCAGCCAGCCATCATGCCTCCTGTGGAGGTTCCCTTTTGTGATCTACTCAAGCTTCGTGTCCTTGGGACTTTTGTACTTTCTAAATGCTTATGTCTGGTCTGAACACGTTTGGAAGTTTTGTATAAGTGGCTTGGATGATGTAAGACTAATGTATTTTCAATGCCATATCTATATATATATATATATATAAGTATGTTCAAAAATTTTCCTATTCCATGTATGTCCACATGGCTCTATGCACGATGTATGTTTAGTATATTTGCTTTCGCAGCCCCTGTTTATATATTATTCTATTCAGAGGCCTTTGGTAATCCAAGGATTACTGGCCGGTTACGATGCCAAACCCATAAGGGCAGGTTTGGGTCGTGACAGAGTGGTATCAGAGCACGAGTTATACCGCACACATGAGTCCATATAAGCTATAGGATATTCTAGTAAGAAATAGGGGCATCTCATCAACATGTATGCAAGTGGATTTATTAAAAATGAAAACTGGAACTAATCATGAACACATGACATTAAAATGAATGTTTCGAACATCATGATAAGGATTATTGCCCATGTTTATTGCCCTTCTATTTCTCTATAGCAACATGGAGAATGCAAGGGGAAATGATGTAAGTGAATCTTCAAAGGCTCACATGAGCCGAATGGAACAGATGCTTGCGGCATTAACTGAAGCTATGATGCAACAACAAAGACAACAACCTTTACCTTTTCCACCTCCGCTATTGCTAGCGGAACCGGACAATAGTTGCATCATCAATTTGACTCAGAAATTTATGAAAATGAAACCGCCAACCTTCTTGGGTGGTATTGAACCATTGAAGGCAGAAACATGGTTATTAGAAATGGAAAAGTTATTTGAAGTGTTTCCTTGCTCTGCAACTCAGAAAGTCTTTTTGGCTACTTACACCTAAAGGATGAAGCCCGGAGATGGTGGCTGTTGGTTCGAAATAACAATGGGGACATGACATGGGCACAATTCAATGAGATATACTACAACAAGTACTTTCCCCAATGCTTCAGGGACTGAAAAGTTTCTGAATTTCAAGAACTCAAACAGGGCAGAATGTTTGTGGCCAAATATGATGTTAAGTTTACTGAATTAGCTCGTTTTACTCCGCACATGGTAGACACTCTTTCTTATTTCAGAGAAATCCTCCCTCTTTCATACGCTCTTCTCTCTCTACCTCTCCTCGCCTCTTGCTGTCATCGCTTCTCTCGACCACCGACCACCGACTCTTTTCTCTCGCCCTCCTGTTTCGCCTCTCTCCTCTTGCGACAACATTGCAACCATTTAGAGGTAAACTACAACTTACAAATTTGCAATCCATGATATTTTTGTGGGCTTCTCTCCTCTTGGATTTGGGTTACAGTATTTTTGGTTCTTGTTTGAGTTTGGTGATGGGTTTGATATGTTCTTTTTGGGAAATGGGTTTCAGAATTTTAGTGTTTGTTTTTGAATTTTTTTTCATATGGGTTATAGAATTGAGGGTTATAAGGAGGAACATTGATTATTATGTATGTTTGATGAGTTTTGTGGTGTGAAAGATTGAATCATGGGGTTTGAAATGAGCACCCAAAATCTGACTGTGACGGATCGAGACCTGGCTAAGAAAGCCAAGAAGCGGATTATTTATCTGATCATATGCGTGGTTGGGTTGTCTTATCTCATCTCCTGTAAGTTCTAGGTTTTTTTGTTTCACTGAATTTTGTTGCAGATTCATCATACTTTTTATTGATTAATGGTGAAGATTCATCATTTTTAATTGGTTCAATTGGGTTATTTATTCTGGATTTTGAATTTGATTGTTGTGTTCATTTGGTTGATGGTAATTTATTTCAGAATTTTAGTGTTTCTTTTTGAATTATTTTTCATATGGGTTATAGAATTGAGGGTCATAGGGAGGAACATTGATTGGAAGAGAATTGAGGGTTATAGGGAGGAACATTGATTATTATGTATGTTTGATGAGTTTTGTGGTGTGAAAGATTGAATCTTGGGGTTCGAAATGAGCACCCAAAAGCCGGCTGTGACGGTTCGGACTTGGCTGAGGAAGCTAAGAAGCGGATTGTTTATCTGATCATATGCGTGGTTGGGTTGTCTTATCTCATGTCCTATAAGTTTTGGGTTTTTTTGTTTCACTGAATTTTGTTACAGATTCATCATACTTTTTATTGATTAATGGTGACGATTCATCATTTTAAATTGGTTCAATTGGGTCATTTATTCAATATTTTGAATTTGATTTTTGTGTTCATTTGGTTGATGGTAATTTATTCATCATGTCTGTTTTGAAATGTTACAGTACTAGATGTGTTTGAAATTCTAGATGGGTTTTGTCTGCTCGAGAATTAAGGAAATGTTTGAAATTCTAGATGTGTTTCTAGTGAAGTGTTTGACTTGAGTTGTTATTGCTATTGATTTCTACATCTTTGGTGAAGGTGGGTTTTGTTATTGACTTGAGTTTTGTTTACTAGATGGGTTTTGTTATTGCTATTGCTATTGACTTCAGTTTGGTGAAGGTTTTGTCTGCAATTGATTTCTACATCTTAGAAATTCTATTGATTTCTATTTCTACATTTGGGATAGATAGCATTAAAAATTTTACATCACCTTCACACATATGTACGTACGTACATACATTCATCTATACATACAAATATAAGAATATAGTGGAGAATTGGAGAGAGAGAGAGAGAGAGAGAGAGAGAGAGAGAACCATAGAGGTTTTATATGTAAAGTGGGTTTTTGAATTGGGTTGGTTTGTATGGTAAGAGCAGTTGAGCGCATTTGAAGTTTCATAAACTTTTGATTAATCAAAGCAAAGTACTTCCTTGATAATCAAATTTTAAGAACCCAAAGATTTCTGAGCATTTCAGATGGATCTTTCCCTGATTAGTGGTTAATTATACCCATTATGATATGGATGAGTTTTGTAAATTGGTGCTAATATTTTGTGTTTTGGGCCAATATTTAGGATTGTGTTTTTGGTGAAGTGTTTGACTTAGTTGTTATTGCTATTGATTTCTACATCTTTGGTGAATGTGGGTTTTGTTATTGACTTGAATTTTGTTTACTAGATGGTTTTATAGTACTAGATGGGTTTTGTTATTGCTATTGTTGTTGACATGAGTTTGGTGAAGGTTTTGTCTGTTATTGATTTCTACATCTTAGAAATTCTATTGATTTCTATTTCTATATCTGGGATAGATAGCATTGAAAATTTTACATCACCCCCATACATATGTACATACGGTTACCTCTCTTCTCTCTCTCAAGCCAATATCTGTAGAAAGGAATCTCTATCTCTATCCAATAACAATGAAGGTATATTAACTCTGTTTATAATTCTTAGTTTAAAAAAAAGACCCATGCCTATGCCCATTATATTTAATTTAATTTTTCAAGAAAAGGGGTTTTCCCCATATTTATCCAAACAATTGTGCTCTCAGTTGTGGTCAATTGTTTATTTTTTTGCCTAACAGTTTATTTTTTTGATATTTATTTGTTTGCTGTCATTTGAATAACCATGTATTTACTTGACGTGAATTTGCTTTCATCATCAGTTGATAAAGAAAAGCTCCCAAGGAAGATTTTGAAGCTCAGTCCTACTATCTATGAGTCTCAAAAGTACCTCTCGTCTCTCATTTTGGAATTCCCTGTTTCTTTGTTTTTTTGTTTTTTTTTTTCCCTGGTTTATTTTCACTCACATACACTAACACAAAAACAAACTTTTGGTAATTTTGTAGTGAGTTGTTTTTTCTTTCAATTTATTTTTTGTTTACTTTTTTAATGTAAATTTCATGATATTTATTGATTGTTTTGCTCATTATTCTTTTTGTTTGTTTGTTTGTTTGTTTGTTTTTTTTTTTTTTTTTTAACTCAGGTCATAGAGGAGTAACATCTATAAAGTAAGCACACTGTATCATATGTTTCATTATCTTTATCTACCATATGTTATTTAACTTTTTTTTTTAATTTACATTGTGTAATGAGTACATCTAACCATAAAGGGGTGGAGGAATTCTGTTTCTCCCTTGTTTATGCTTCCATTCACCTAACTATGTTTACTGGGTCCGTGAGAATATCTTTGTTAAAATTTTGTTAGATAGTGGATAATGACATATGTAGGGTTATGATTTTGGTTACTAATTATTTTTTATTTGGTTATTGTTCGGTTAAGGGATTTTACTAATTCCTTTTTTGTTTTTTTTTCCTCAAGGTTGGTGTTGATGGTACTTGAGGTCTACAAATGGCATTGTTTTGTGGTTTGGTTTACTCATCTAAATTTGATTGTTTTATTTTTGGTTTAATAGTGATCACTAAAAATTTATGTTTGTTTCATCCGAAATGGTCCTAGAACAATTTGTGATCAATATAACTTTTAATTTGAATTCTTTATTGTATTTTCACAAGTTATCTTAAACCAATCAAAAGTATCATGTAGTGGTCTTTCTATGGTTTTTTGATATACTATTTAGGGCTATATTTGTTTGGGAATGCTACATAATTTCTCTTAAAAGTTTTACGAAAAATCATCTAGCCTTTGTTGGTTGATTGATTGATCCTAAACATTTTTGGTTGTTTGATCACAACTTTGAGACACTTTTCATAAAACATTTTTATGGTCTTTAACATTTTTGCAATGCATAGATTGTAATATAAGAATTTTATTAGATAGTGCCTTCAGGCACAGACAATCTCTAGTATATCTACATTTTATCTAATGTCACACACCTTTTCTCTTTCTTTCTCCGTAGCTCTTCCCAAATTCTCCAACCAAACACAGCGTAAGCAAAACATTGGCCCTGTTTATTGTTTTTGTTTTTATGATGTTCTCTCTCTCTCTCTCTCTCTCTCTCTCTCTCTCTCTCTCTCTCTCTCTCTCTCTCTCTCTTCCTCTCTTTTGTTGGTTTTAGTTAGACATTCTTAAAATTAAAAAAAACATAAATTTAGAGTAGCTGAAAAAACACAAATAGTTTCCATTGACTTTTAAAAAATTTTGAGAACATAAATAAATAAACAAATAATCAATAAATACACATTATATCTTAACTCACATGAATTTATATAAATTCGCAAAAGTAAAACAAAAAATGTACCCACTAAAGTCATATGAGTTGGTATTTAACATGTATGTACTACTTACGGTGGCGGATTCATAAAGTCTTTAAAATTGTTGAAAAAAGAAATAAATTAAAAATATAAACAATATTTTGAGATATTTGAAATAGTGAACATTGATAAATAATTAGAGATGGGGGGAGTAATACTTAAGAGGCACGAGGAAAATTGTTTTGATCATATTTGTATGTAAAATATCATGTAACTGTTAACATGTCATTTTTCGTTATAAATTGATGGGCATTTGAGACTTGGGCTGAATTTAGGAAAATTGAGATAGTTCAAGAACCAAATTAAACGGGCAAATAACACTATTTGCCTGTTTAAGGAAAATGTCACTTTACAGTTTGGTGAAGGTGGTGAAGCCCTTGATGAGGGTGATAGGGTTGGTGGAGACGATGAATAAGAGAGATATATAGAGAGATCGGTGATAACAGTGGCGGCGATGATGGTTGGGTGGTGAAAAGGAGTTTAAAAGGGACGGGTAAGGATGTGGAGGGGTTGGGAAGGGTCACCAAAGTTGGAATAAGTGGGGAGAGCACCAGACAGAATGGTGGTGTTAGGGTTTTGGGTTTGGGAGGTTAGGAAAAAGTATAAATTGGATTTTTTATGTTTAAACAAAATTATAATAATAAAACAATGTGGCTTCTCTCATGTTAGGAATCCAACTTGATAGAGCATTTGGGCTTAGTAGGCTCATTGTAAGCCCAATTTCGGTGATCCAAATCGTTCACTTTTTAGAACTTATTGAGAAAAATATTCATATAAAAAATCAAAATAATGGGATTTCGGTAGTTATATGTTTGAATCACATTTATCATTAAAAAATTGATAGTTATTCTTAAAAATTATATTTGCCATCTATTCTTTTAAGATAAATGTAATTCAAATATATAATTATCGAAATTCAATCATCTTAATTTTTTATATAAATATTCTTCTTACCGAGTACCAAAAAGTGAACGGTTTGGATCACCAAGATTAGGCTTACTAAGCTCAAATACTCTCTTAAATTGGATTGTGAACATGAGAGAAACCAAACCCATAATAAAAAGAGTTAATTACATTAAAACTTCTTTGACTATTAGCGAAAATCACTTTATCCCATTTATGCACACGTATATGTTGACCTCCTTAATTATGAAAAATGTATAAATATACTCCTTTTAGAGTTGATCTGGAGGGAATCTACTGAGGGCAAAAATATACATTTTTATAATTAAAAATGTCAAAATATACCAATTCATAGATAGAAAATAAAAAAAATAATCATTTCATCCCAAAATATTGGTCACTTATTCCATTTTTTATTGTCCTAAAATATTAGTTCATTTTCAAAAATTAATGACTTAAAATAATATGAATTTCTTATTTTGCCCTTATTTTAAAAGGTCTTGTTAACATATGTCATACGGACATGTGTTAAGAAAATAATAAATAACTTCAACAACTTCCACTTGTATGGAGAAGGTGAAACAAAAGTGGAAATAAATTTAATATTTTTGGAAAACTAATTGTTTTTCTTTAGAGCATCTCCAATGGTTTGCCATTGGAGCTGCCAAAGCTATAATATAGCAGCTTTGAGGAAAAAGGGTCCTCCAATGGTGAGATATAGCAGCTGTTAAAAATGGCAAATGCCAAAGCTGTTGCCAAGTTTGACAACAACTTTGGCAAATGGAAAATCTGCCAGCTCACCCAAGACCAACTGATTTTCTTCCTTCCCTTCCTTTGTCATCATTTTCTAGAAAAACTCAAACAAAAACAGATCATTTTTTTCATTTTGTGAAATTCATGAAATTTCTTTAAACAAAACTCAAGAGCATAAGATGCTTGTAATAGATTATAGATACTAACAATCTACTGTAACTCTAAAAAAAAATCAAATCATGGCCAATATTGCTCTCTACATCTAATCTAAACATCAGAAACCTAGTTTAGCCATTACATTGCAATAATTTCATGAAACAAAATTTCATGAAACAAAAACAGCACATCTGCTAAATTGATATTTAAAGAATAAAAAAAAGGGCTGCAACAGGAAATTGTACCTTTTGTATAGCATGATCAAGATCTTCGAGCGTGCTGAATTCCCTCTCAAAGCGTAGCCACAAATGGCATATGTCCTGAATGATTCTGTTGTTTATTGAAGCCGTATCATGTGCTGTGTATCTACTAAACAGATGCCCAACCAGGAGCCTTCACTCTATGACTCCAGAAGAGGCTTGGAGTTCACATAAGCCAAGTGTCAACCATCTCAGAATATTTGGGTGTATTGCATACACCAAGATTCCAGAAGCAAGAAGAACCAAGCTTGATGATAAGGGAGAAACATGTATCCTTGTCGGATATGGAGACAAAATAATGGGATACAAGTTGTATAATCCTATTACCAGAAAGGCGATCATGAGTAGAGATGTGATATTTGAAGAAGAAGAAACTTGGAACTGGAATCAAGATGAATTTGTTAAAGATGTAGAACTCACTCTTGAAGATGAAACATCAAAAGCTCCGATTGAAATCACAGGAGAAGTCCCAGATGAGCTACAAACTCCTATACGTGGAACCCCTGCATCACATATTAGAGATACTCCATCATCATCATCTCACAGAATTGGCATGCCATCATCATCATCAAATGATAGTTTTTTTAGAAGACATAGGGGAATAAAGAGCTTAAGAGACATATATAAAGGGAGAAGTCCCAGATGAGCTACAAACTCCTATACGTGGAACCCCTGCATCACATATTAGAGATACTCCATCATCATCATCTCACAGAATTGGCATGCCATCATCATCATCAAATGATAGTTTTTTGAGAAGACATAGGGGAATAAAGAGCTTAAGAGACATATATAAAGCCACAGAAGCCATAGAAGAAGATCTGAATTTGTTCTACCTACTTGCAGATACTGATCCACTTACTTTCTCAGAAGCTATCCAAGAAGATAAATGGAAGAAAGCAATGGATGAAGAAATTCATGCCATTGAGAAAAATGACACGTGAAAGCTTACCAGTCTACTGGAGGGCCACAAACCCATTGGAGTAAAATGGGTATACAAGACAAAGAGAAATGCGCAAGGCGAAGTGCAATGCTACAAGGAAAGATTAGAGGCAAAAGGCTACAAACAGAGAGCTAGAATTGATTATGGAGAGGTGTTTGCTCCAATTACCCGGTTGGAGAGTATCAAGCTAATGATTTCTTTGGTTGCCCAACACAAGTGGTAGATCTATCAATTTGATGTGAAATCTGCATTTCTTAATGGTTTTCTTGAAGAAGAAATCTATATTGAACAACCTTCGGGGTATGTTCAAAATGGGCATGAAGACAAAGTGTACAAATTGAAGAAATCACTTTATGGATTGAAGCAAGCTCCGCGTGCGTGGAATACTAGAATTGATCAATATTTTCATGACAATGGTTTTGAAAAATGCCCATATGAGCACACACTATATTTGAATAAGGAAGCTGGTGGAAGCATGTTGCTTGATTGTCTTTATGTTGATGACTTAATTTTCACCGAAAACAATCTAGCCATGTTCAAAGAATTTAAAAGAAGCATGGTCCAAGAATTTGAAATAACAGATATTGGATTGATGGCTCATTTTCTAGGCATTGAAGTGGCATGAAGAAAAGATAGAATTTTTATTTCCCAAAGTGGTTATGCCAAGGAAATTCTCAAGAGATATGGAGTGTAGAATTGCAATCCAGTGAACACTCTTGTAGACAGTGAAATGGAGCTCAAAAAAGGTACAAAGGCGGGTGATGTGGATCCAACTTATTTCAAGAGCTTAGTTAGAAGTCTTCGCTATCTTACTTGCACTAGGCCAGACATACTCTATGTATGGAAACTCCATATCAGTCACACCTTTATGCAGCAAAGAGGATTCTTTGCTACATCAAAGGTACAATCGATGATGGTTTATTTTATAAACCGACTGATAATTTCAGTCTTGTCGGCTATTCAGAGAGTGGCTAGGGAGTGACTTAGATGAACGAAAGAGTACTACTGGGTTTGCTTTCTTCATGGGAAATACAGTGTTCACTTAGTCATCCAAGAAGCAAGCTATTGTGACACTGTCAAGTTGCGAAGCTGAGTATGTTACAGCCAACTCAATTGTGTGCCATGCAATTTGGTTAAGATGAAGCATTTAGGATTTCCACAAGAAAATCCTACTGAGATCTATGTTGATAATCGTTCAACAATTGCATTAGCAAATAATTCAGTTTATCATGAAAGAAGCAAGCAAATTGACACCCGCTATCATTTCATCCGAGAGCTTGTGAAAAATAAAGAGGTGGAATTATTTCATTGCAAATCTCAAGATCAACTTGTAGATATTTTTCACGAAGCCATTGAAAAATGATCTGTTCAACAGAATGAAGATGATGCTCAAGATGAAGCAGCATGGAGAATCAAGATTAAGGGGAGATGTTGTGGAGTAATCTTGCTTCACCACCAACCTATAATGAAAGTCTTTTTTTTCCACCGGCCTAGCTAAGAGTAGAAGCATGGAGGCTAAAATCAAGGTTTTCAACAATGGTTGCAACCATTTGAAATTTATAGCCTTAGCTGCATTTGCATTTAATTGTTTCACATTACTAATTTTATCTATATATAGCTATTGTATTTTAAGAATTCAGTGTGTAGAGAGAAGAAGAAAAGAGTGTAAGAGTTAGAGAGACAAAAAGAGTTTTTCTCCTTGTTCTACAATTTTCTCAGTAAAGTCTGTTTGTTTGTCTCCAAATTTATCTCTCTGGATTTTATTTCAAGCTACCATAAGTAGTTTGAAGTCTTTCTTCCACTAACACCTTTTTGGCTCACTTT
The DNA here is from genome assembly GCA_030407325.1 of Camellia japonica. Lineage (NCBI taxonomy): Eukaryota > Viridiplantae > Streptophyta > Magnoliopsida > Ericales > Theaceae > Camellia > Camellia japonica. Next base: position 49,773,439 of record JAPPVO010000031.1, on the reverse strand, counting down.
TTCATATCTCTTTCTCTTTAAACATTCTAAAAACCCTAAGTTGAGATCCTCTCTCTCTAAAACTCACATTCTCTCTAAAAATGCACCTAGATCCATTGATATCTTCACCCATGTCCCTTTGATAAAAAGATAGAACACTCCGAGAGCTTCCTTTTGATCAGAGCAAAGTTGGGTTTCGGCGTTGTTGAAGTTTCTCATTTCTTCCCTTGTCTTCTAAGCTTGAGGTAGGGATTTTTTTGCACTTTCTTATGATTTTTAACTTAGTTATTTGCTTTTCTAAAACAAATTGAAATTGGGGAAACCTAGGGTTTTGGTTTAAAAATCAAAAGAGAAGTTTTCAAATGAATTCTTGAAAATGGTTGTGGGATTGGAAATGAGGTTGGTTTTTATGATAGAATGGTTAGTTTTGATACTTGGAATTGATTTTGGAAGAAAATGGTGTTTTGTCCTAAATATCTCAAATGTTAATTTTGTATAAATAAATGAAATTAATGTTGGAAATGTAAAATTGGGTTATTGATGAGGATGGTGGAGTTGGGTATGTATTACCACTCACATCTTGGAATTTAGAAAGTTTATCTTTATGGAAATTATTTATCTGTTTAGAGATATTTGTTTTGGACTATCGGTGGATGACAGTTATGATTGTTGTAGAAATTGATGAGTATTAGGTGAATTGAAACTAATTTCTCATCCATTTGCATTGAACATTATTGCATATTTAAAACATTGAAAATGTTATTGTTTTAAGAAAACAGGGTAAATACTTGGTGAATCTGGGTGAGGGTGTGGTTACGATATTAAGTTGGCCTGTGTGTCCTTGGTGAAAAACCAAAAAACCGTGCGGATAGGTGTCGAGCCTTCCGGTTAATACCGGTAAAAATGACAAATTGGTAGTATTTGTATAGTCTACTTGTAGACACATACCTAGAGATTCACAAAGTCGTATTCATTGCCCTGTTTTCTGTTGTAAAGAGAATGATTTCATAATTGTGATATAAACCTGGCATCGCATGATTTTTGGAAAAAGATATAAAATGTTTTGGCACGAGCATTGTATATGCATAACACCTTATGTCTTTGTTAAGATTCATAAACTATGTTAGAATATTTCTACTGGGCTTTGGCTCACCCTATGTGGGAAAACCATTTTAGTTGCTGATGATATGCCTCCGCCAAGACAATAGCTTGGGAGGACTTGGAGCAAGAGCTTCATTTTGTTCATTTGTTGTATTTATTTTTGTACAAGCCTAAGGATTTATTTGCATTGAGTTTAAACTGACTTTTGTTGTAACCAAATATTGTCTTGGAAAGTTGTAAACCTTTAGGGCATTTCTTAATTGTTTAACTTGTATTTCATATCTTTAACATGTAACATATGCTATAGATTGGGAGTTAGGGCTTATTAATGTATAATTGCATGTGTTATCTTTTGTACTATGAGATCATATGAAATAGAAGGGACATTGTATTCAGAATGGTGTGATTATTTATTAATATTGTTGATGGTTTTATTGTAATTATCCTGCGGCGTTATAGGGCTAAGCCAACCCAGATCACCCCCAGGGCCTAGCTCGCACTAAGTACCTCCACAGAGGGCCGATTTGCCCATCATTGAGGGTCGATCGACCCTATGTGCTCAGGTGGCCTATTTTCGGCCCATTGCATTTTGAGTCTATTTCGGAATTTCACTATTTTTTCACCATCCCACATCGAAATTAGGGTTATATAGTCATCTTTCAAGCCTACTACATAAGCACAACCTTTACTATAGAAAAAAGGGATTGAAAATATTGAGAGATACAATGAGCAAGACAAAAATCAAAATTTTTCTCGCTTTCTCTTAATTTCTTCTTAGTTCTAAGTTTTGTTCATTTCCCTTGAAAATTCTTGGTGATTCTACATTAAGACAGACTTCAAAGAAGAAATCCGCGAGTTCAAGGTTTCGAATTGAAAAGTCGTCCCAGCAATCCGACAATGGTATTTTGCTTTCAAGGTTAGATCCATTGCTTATATAGGACTACTTTCAAGGTTAAACACATTTAGCAATGTTTCTACTAGTCACCAAAAGTACAATTTAAGTCACTGAAGCAATCAGTGATGAAAGAAAATTCGTCACAACTTCATCACCGAAAGGGTGTCACAGAAAGAATCGGCAATGAAATAAATTATGGTCACCATATCTAGAAATCAATGACCACATATAATAGTCACCAAAAATAAAATAAAAATGTGTCACTGTAAATTGACATTTTTGTCTTTGAAAATAGTGTTAAACGGAAGAAAATTTGAGTTTTGGCAACAGATAAACTCGTCACCAAAAATAACATTTAGCGACAAAGTAATTCAGTGTTGAATGATAAATGCTTTAGCAATGAATCAATTTTTTGGTTGCTAAAAGTACCAGATAGCGACTAACTACATTTCGTCACACCAAACTACTGACACTTACTTTTAATGATAGAAACTAAATTGGTCACCAAAAGTAAATTAACCGCAACTAAAAAAACCGGTCACCACAAATCAACTGAGCAATTTTTAAATTTTCCTATTTAATACATCTATAAACCTGTGCAAAACATCCAAAACATCAATTTAATCCAAAATTAATAGCATATCAAACATCCAAGCAATATTACATCGAGCACAATCCAAAACATCCAACCTAAATGCAAATCTCATGCATATAAAATCTGAAACATCCAAGCCACAAATCCATTACAGAAACCTATATCAAAATGTAACCAAATACACAAAATGAAATCCTCTTATACTCTCCGAACTATGTTCCATATTGGAGTGTTTCTATACAATATTAAAATGTCAGTAAGATTTTATAAAAAAATTTAGTCTTAAACTGTGACGCCTATTGGAGTATTTCTACTCTAAAAAGTTTGTTTATACTCGAATGGGGTACTCATGCCTATTTTTGGGTCATTCATTGATTAATTAATTATGATCTCAAACGAGGCATTTTTATTAATAAGTCTTAAGTTTTACAAATCTGCTTTTAATTTTCAAACCAAAAGTCCAATCGGCATGTTGTTTGTTCCTAAAACTTTATTTAGACTTGAGCAAAGTGCCTGTGTCGATTTTCGGTGAGTTTGGTGGTTATTTTACAATTTCACTACCAAAGTGCTCATTTAAGCCTTAAGTTTGGCAAATTTGCTTCCAATTTTTAATTAGAAGTCCAATCGGTGTGTCATATATAAGTTATTATTTGAAGTATGAAATGTACACGATGGGGATGTTTGGGAACCTTTGAGATAGACTATTTTAGTCTCGAATGGCAAAAAAACCTTTTAGCCTAACCTAACCCATTGATTTTAAAAAAGATAATAATTGAAAAGCGTGGCTATCCAGCAGCACAGCAACCTACATTGTCACCAACACTGTAGGCTTCAGATAGTTAAATGACGATTTTACCCCTATTGATCAATTTTGGAAAAAATAAGATTAGGAGCAAATTTGTCATTTCAACTTTAAACATCATTTCAAACACATTTTTCAATACAATAATCAACCTAAAATTTTAACCCAACTTCTCAAACACAAAAACTAAAATAGCTAAAAAACCTTAAAAAAAATCTACTTCCCAAACAACCACTATATTAAAAACGAAAACTATTTTTTAAAAGATAAATCAAATACACTTTATTTTCTAATGCTAACTGTGTCCCGAATGACTTGATCAGACTAATGATCCATTAGTTTGGTAAATGAACATGGATAAATTACAAATACATCATCTGAAATTTGCTTAAAATACAGATTGCCTTATGTGGTTTAAAAAATTGCAAATACTCCCTTATTAGAATTTTTTATTTAACAGAATTAATTAAAAAAGTGAAATTCATAATTGCTCTCCTATACAATAATAAAATTACCTAAATTATCAATTGAAACATATTTCTAATATCATTAAAAACGGTTAATTGACTTGATGATTTATTAATAAAAATGACGATTTGTTATGAAATTATAAACCTCATGGGGTGGAATGTAATTTTCAAAACTATAGGAGGCGATTTGTATTTTAATCCAACTTGAGGAGATGTATTTGTAATTTACCCGATAAACAAAAATGCCTACAAAAAATGTTTTATCCATGGGTTAAGCTTTAACCAACAAAATAGATTGAGACATATTTCTGGTATACATATATTTTTACAATGCGTCATGTTTGAAATTTTAGTTTTAAGGGTTGTTTGGAGTGTTCTAAATAAGTTCACTTTTTATCTTTTTTGACTAAAAAGTAGAGAAAAAAATATGAATGTTTGGGTTAACTTTTTAATTTTTTACAAAAAAAAAAAAAAATGTATATTAAAATATTGTATAAAATTATAAAATTACGAAATTACCCTCACTGACACAAGCAGCAATACTGGCAGTGCACTTTCTCTCTCTTTTCAATTATTATTTTTTTTTAATGACATGTGTAGCTACAAGTGTGCCACGTTTTCTATTGACTTGGATGTGTGGCTGCACAAAACTGTGCAGCGCTTTTTCCCCCTTTTTTTTTTCTTTTTTTTTTTTTCAATTGACAAATTTTTTGCCAAAAAAGAGGTAAATAGTATGAACTTTTTTGCTTTTTTAATGACTTTTTGACTTTTTAAATTTTTTTGATGATGCCAAACCAGTCCTAAATTTATGAGTAACCTTTAATAATTTATAAAATTACTACTTGAAATGAGGATTCTCATAAATCATTGAACAAATAAAGAACATTTTCATAAATTTTTACATAAATCACACAAACTACCATTTAAATAAATCATAGATACATTTCATCCCGCAATGCTAGCCATGGATTGAGTGCTTGGCCGAGCTATCCAACACAACAAATATAGCCATGACTTTACTATTTTTCTTTAAATTTTACCAATTGTATTATGACACATGTTTTAGTTATTTAATTAAACACATCATTAATAACATGATAAAAAATAGAAATAAAAAAATTTATTAAAAAAAAAAAAAAAAAAAACCATTGTGTAGTTGTGATGAAATTAGCTAAAATTTGCTTACCATGTTTTTGTGCATTCTAAAATTAATTTTTTATCTATTTAATTTTAGAAGTTTTTATTTATTTATTTATGACTGTACATAATACAGATATTATGTTAATACAAATAAATGTAAAGAGATATTATGAAGCATATTTAGATTCTTCATATTTATGATATGTTATTTGAGTTCAAATTTTGTCAAAAGTCATAAAAAGATAAGCTTTGTGCTCATATCCATTAATTTAACTGGTCATGATTGGTTAAAATCAAATTTATAATAATGATATCGAACTGTCAAAGCAGTTAAGAGGACAATAATTTGGGTGAGAGAGAGTGATGGGTACAAAGTCTTTACGAAAGAAACTTCCCGGAAAGAAAGTTTGTTACAAAAATAGGGGCTCATTTTCCAGCTAAAAATTGGCTAAGAGGGCAATGATTTAGCTTTTTGAATTAAAACTTTTCAAATGACAATAATTAAGATGAGGAAGGAGTGGTTGGTGTCAAGTTTTCAAAACTAGGGGTGAGCATGGTCCGGATTGAACTGAATTGGAGTAAAATTAGGACCAATCCGTTATCTACGGATCCTGAAAAATTGGAACCAATTCCAATCTGTTTAAATCGTGGAACCAATTCGAACCAATCTATTTAAACACGGATTGGATCGGTTTAGGACCACGGATTTACATAATTAAAAAATAAAAAATATATATATAACACTTTAATTTCGTAAAAATATAAATGTAGCTTCATATTAGTTTCACAATAGCAACATGTCTTTTCGCAATAACGACAAACTGTTCAAGAATTTAAACAACCATAAGAAAACTAGTTCCACCATAAGTATTTAGACCATTACAAATTAACACTAAAAACTAACAAACAAAAGTAATAAAAGAAGATACTATGCAAGTTTAGGTTTGTATTTAAGTTTTATATAAAATAAGAGGGTGTATATTAAAAATATAGACTATTTGTATACGGTCCGGATCGGTTCCAATCCGGAACCGTGGGGTTCAATCCGGAACCAATCCGTGAACTACGGATTTTTAATTTTTCAATCCGGAACCGAACCACAGATTCAAAAAACCAATCCAAACCTACTGGATTGGACTGGACTGGATCGGATTACGGATTTTACGGATTCCTTACTCAGCCCTATTCAAAACAACTTTAGCAGTAGGAGACATTTTTCAAAAGTACATAAATATACTTTTTATTTTACCTAATTACTTTAATTAGTATATAATATATATATTTAACAAAATGTTTGACAATTAGTTAGCCACGTAAGTACTTAGTGGGAAAATTCGTTTGCCTAGTCCCTCTTGTCTCTTCAATTGTGTTGTTGCCAAGCCTATTGGAACATTAAAATTATGATTTGGCTAGGTAAAATGCCTAATAGGCACAATATAGAAGCCAGTTGGACTTACTATTATGAAAGAAATTTATAACTCGTTTTGCTTTCAACTAAAAAGGTCACATTTTTTTTTTCTCGGAATTTTCTTGTCTTTAGTAATTTTCTTTTCAAATTTGTGTAAAATTCCTTTATGTTTTATGTCCGTCTAGTGTAGAAGAATCTAAAAACTAAAACAAAAAAAAAAAAACTTGTTTGGTTTACACTGTTTTTTCTAAAAATAGAATTTTTTGTTTTTTCATATTTTTTTTTTAATTTTTAGTGAGTTTTAAAAATATTTTACGAATTTCTTTTATTTAAATAAACCTAATCTAGATATAGTTTAAAATTATAACATTTATGAAAAACTTTAAATAATTTACCAAAAGCAAAAATAATAAATAATAAAATTTTAAAATATTTTTGTATTTTGTTGTATTTAATAATTTTTTCAAAAGATTTTTATACAAATTTTATACATTTTAATTATATCAAGATTAAGTGGATCTAAAAATTAAAAAATGAAATAAAATATTTTTAAAAATTACTAAAAATACAAAAATATGAATTAAAAATTCAGAAAACTAATTTTTGTTTTTAGTAATTTTTTTTTTTAACTTTTCTTGTTCCTCTAATCGAGTAGATTCCAAAAATTTAAAGTTACTTGAAAATTATCTTTTTCACAAAAAAATTTACTAAAAATAAAAAATTCATTAAAAAAGTCAATTCCAAACACCCACTTACTTAAGAATGATTATTCAGTACTCTCGGAGTATGGACACATGATGTTCTATAAGGTTTTGATTGGTGGAGAGGCGTAAGAGCCCACAATTTATGTTGGGGATGAGAAAACAACATGGGGCTAAGTAATTGGTGATTAGCTTAGAGTATGGTCGCGTGATGCTCCAGGAGTGTTGAATAATTTCCCCTTACTGAAAAGGTCTTTAACGAAAGAACAATATTAGAGATGTCAAAAAAATTGCCAAATATTTTACATAATAGTCACATAAAATGTAAGACCCACAATATATAGAACATATAGAATCTACACCTATATAAATATTAAGAAGTCTAGGCATACAGACGATCGAATGCAAATTCGAACACAGAAATCGTGCATTCAGTCGTCCAACTAGACGGCCGGCCAGAGTTTGTCGACTGCAGATATCATGGTATCTTCCGGTCGTCCGAGTGAATGTCTAACTAGTCATCCGATAGAACAGTTTCTGTGTTTAGTTCTGTGATGTTGTCTAACATTACTGATATGAATATTGTGTTAATTTTTTATAAGTTTTTCAAATCAGGGGACACATTTTCTAGATAGAAAGTGACTTCTTGAATGTGATTGAAAACATTTTAAAAGACAATAATTTAGGTGTGAACATTTTCTGGACAAAAAGGTCTGTCACCATTACCCGAATCATGGTGAGGAAGGAGTGGTGGGTATCAGGTTATACTTTCCAGCTAAAAAGTGGCTGGAAATTTCTTGGAAACTTATTGGAAAGAAGGTTTGTAATGAAAAAATGTGATCGAAAACATTTCAAAGGACAATAATTTATGTGAGAGTATGAGAGTTGAGATGCCTTAACTATTAAGTTAAGGATTAAATTTCTTTTACTCCCTTGTAGTTTGGAGTCAGAATATTTTACATTCCTATCGTTTAAATAAAATCAAAAAATCCCTATGTGATTTTAGACTAAAGTGTTACTGTTAGTTTTTCTATCCAAACTAACGGAAAATGTATTACACACACCAATTTTAAGAGTAGATTTTGTTTTCTAAAAAATTAGAATGAAATTAATACAAAAGAAGGACAATTTTACTCCCATTTTCTCCAAACCTAAAATTAGATTAATATGCTAATTAAAATATAATTAAGAATTAATTTAAAATATAATTAAATAAAATATAAAATAAACAATAATTAAGAATTGATCTAAAATGTAATCAAATTAAAGTTAGATTAACATGTTAGAAATTATAACAAATAATTAAGAATTTTAGATTAATTGTGATCTAAAATATAATTTTATTAAAATTAGATTAAAAAGTTATTAATTACATCAAATAGTTGATTATTTAGGATTTATTGTGATCTAAAATATAATTAAATTAAAATTAGAATAAAAATTTAAGGATTACAATAAATAATTAAGAATTTATAATTAATTGTGATTTAATTGAATTAATACTAGATGTTATAAATTATGTGTATGAGAGATGAGAGAGAAAAAATAATAATAATATAGGGGTTTGAAGATATTATAGTTATTCACATTTATAGTTAACAGTATTAATGGTTGCATTTTAATCCAAAACCACATAGGGATATATGATTATTTTTAAAAGACAATGAATAAAGTGTTATCAAATCATATCACAGGAAGGTAAAATAAATTTTGCTAAAAAAATAAAAATAAAAATAAAAATAAAAATTTAGTGTTAGGGGCCACAAATTTTTAAAGATTTAATCAGATAATGTATCATTAACACCGTTAACTTTCCTCTTTATCATAAATGATACATTAACACTAAATTAATCTTTTGGATTCAAACTAAACTATTGAGGTACTCTTTATTTCATAAATGAAATAGAAATCTCTTTATTTTATAGTGTTAATTTTTCATAACCTTTAGAAGAAGGAAAAAGTGGCATACCATTAGGTTGCCACATTGCTCCATGATTAATCTTTTTTAATTTTATTTTATTTTATTATCTTAATGATAACTTATCAAGATTATATTTAAATGTTGATTATTAGTCGATTTTCTATAAGATAAATTCATAAACAATTAACTTGAAAGTATGTGTAACATATATGTAATGTGAATATATCTATATCAACCGTGCTAGACAGCTCGAAAACGAGCTCCTCCGAATCCCCCTAATTTTTTTTTTTAGCAGAAGGAAGAAGAAGACGAAGGGGGAGGAGGAGGAGGAGGAGGGGAAGGGGAAGGGGGGGGAGGGGGAGGGGGACCGGAGGGGGCCTAAAAAATGGGCTGGAGGCGGAGGCAGGGGGCGCGGCGATCGGCGATGGCAGAGGCGACGAGCAGAGGCATGGCGATCGGCGACGGAGGCGGAGGCGCGGCGATCGGCGACGGATCTACGACGGATCGGAGACAACGGCGACGGATCGGAGACGACGGCCACGGCGACCTCTTTCTCTCCCTCTCCCTCTCCTCCCCCTCCCCTGCACAGGTCGACGAAAATGGCAGAAAAAAAAAAAAAAAAAAAAAGCCTAATGCCCAAAACGACGTTAGGGGGATTAGGGGGGGCCAAATTTGAGCTATCAAGCTTTATTCATATCTATATATATGACTTAAATCCTTATCCTCAGAGGGTGTTCAAACATTGTCATGTGGAATTTTCTTTCTTCACATAAACCTTTCGATGAAGTTTCGTCTAGTCACAAATCCACTAATCACGCAAAAGGGGTTCACATTCCTACCGAAATTATTGCCATAGAAATTTTCTCAAGCACTTATTAATCTAAATCATTATGTTCTTACTAGCCACTTTATGCAAATATTCTGTGCTCTATCAATGAGAAGATCAAGTAAATTTCAGATATTTTTACAAGGCAGGTAACCATCTATAATTCGAATTGGAAGGCATTGTTTGAATCCGTGTAGTTTACCACAAGTTTTCATTTCAATAATTCAAATTTATTTTATCAAACACTTTATGTATTTTATCCACGCACGCACGCACACACACACACACACACAAAAAAAAAAAAAAAAAGGTCAATGTAGTAATCGTAATATATTTAATTTATCATGTTTGTCACAAAAAATAAAAATAACAATAGACAGTCTATTTTTAAAAATATAATTGTCATCTATTTTTTTTAGTGACAAACACAATAAATTAAATAGATTACGATTATCAGATCGACTCAAATTTTTTTGGATGAAATACACAAAGCGCCGGATAAAATGAAAAATTCAAATCACTGAAACGGACCATGGTAGGCTCCACCGCAAGAAAACGTCATCCTCCTCCTTGTTTTTAACTGAGTTACATTAAAATGCTTTGGTTTTTTTTTTTTTTTTTTTCATGTTGCTAATAATGTTTTATTCTATGTATTATATAACAAAGACATGTCATAATTAAATATTTATTTCAAAATTTTGATTAATATTAATAAAAATTTTACTTGAAAATAGCCACAAATTTAAAATATTTACTTCAAAATATTAATAATTCATATATATTTTTTTGGTACAACTAAAAAAATACACGTGTCTTAAAATTTTAAAATTTAACCATATAATACATAGAATAAAACATTAATTTAATTAGTTATATCAAATTTTAAAATTAGTTATATCTAATGTGTCTTTAAAATTAGTTATATCCAATTTTAAAAATGTATTAATAAAATGTGGAAAGAAAATGATTTTAACCATATCTAAATTACATCTAATTTTACATCTAAAATGAAAATCTAAATGTAATTTTAATCATATGTAATTTGAAATTAATGAAAAATCTAAATGAAACTTTTAGATATAAATGAGCCCGGTTAAATATTGAGGTACTCTCCATTTCATAAATGAAATAGAAATCTCTCCATTTTATAGTGTTAATTTTTCACAACCTTAAGAAGGAAAAAGTGTCATACCATTAGGTGCCACATTGCTTCATGATTAATCTTTTTTTTTAATTTTTTAATCTTAATGATAACTTATCAAGATTATATTTCAATATTGATTATTAGTCGATTTTCTATAAAATAAATTCATAAATAATTAACTTGAAAGTATATATTGTTGGAATGTGTCCCACATCACCAGAAATTGCCCAATCTATTCTGATTGTAAGGCTCCATATTTTTTCTTCTTAATATCTGGGTTTTAAGAAGATATGTGGACTAAGCTTTTCAATTTGGTATCAGAACTTAGTTGGGCCTGTGATTGGTGTTCGGCTACTGTATGTCTTGTTCTAGGAGGGCATCTGTGATTGGTGTTCGACTACTGTATGTCCTGGTCCAGGAGGGCATCTGTGCACACATCACTTGGAGTTGTGATCTGTGCTGGTTATCTAGTTAAGGCTCCAGTTAATGTGTCCCACCAGGCTCTAATTAATGTATCTCACATCGCCTGAAGTTGTGATCTGTGTTGGTTATTTGGTTAAGGCTCTAGTTAATGTGTCTCACATCGCTTGGAGTTGTGATCTGTGCTAATTATCTTGGTTATCTGGTTAAGGCTCCAGTTAATGTGTCTCACATCGCCTTATCTGGTGAAGGCACTAGTTAATGTGTCCTACATCACTTGGAGTTGTGATCTGTGCTAATTATCTGGTTATAAGGCTCCATTTAATGTGTCCCACATTGCCTAAAGTTGTGATCTGTGCTAGTCGGCTCTAGTTAATGTGTCTCATATCGCCTGAAGTTGTGATTTGGGCATGTTATCTGGTTATAAGGCTCCAATTAATGTGTTCTAATTTTCCTCTCACGAACTCTCCTTATTACCGGAGTTTTGAAGAGAAATATGAATACTTATCTAGTTACGGCTCCAATTAATATGTCCCACATCGCCTGGAGAATTTTAAAAAGAAATGTGGAATAAAATTTTCAATTTGTATAACATATATGTTATACATGACTTACATCCTTATCCTCGTAAGATTGTGATCAAACATTGTCATGTGGATTTTTTTTCTTGACATAAACCTTTCAATGAAGCTTCGTAAAGTCAAAAACCCACTAATCACGCAAAAGGGTTTCACATTCCTACCTAAATTATTGCCATAGAAATTTTCTCAAGCACTTATTAATCTAAATCTTTATGTTCTTACTATAGCCACTTTATGCAAATATTCTGTGCACTATCAATGAGAAGATCAAGTAAATTTCAGGTATTTTGACAAGGCAGGCTTCCTACCATCTATAATGCGAATTGGAAGGCATTGTTTGAATCTATGTAGTTTATCACATGCTTTATTTCAATAATTAAAATTTATTTTATCGGATATTTCGTGTATTTCATTCACGCACACAAAAACAAAAACAAAAACAAAAAAGTCAATCCAATAATCGTAATGTATTTAATCTATCGTGTTTGTCACAAAAAATAAAAATAAAAATAGAAATAGATGGCTTATTTTAAAAAACACAATTGTCATCTATTGTTTTAGTAACAAACACAGTAAATTGAATAGGTTACGATTATTAGATCGATTTCAATTTTTTTGGATGAAATACACGAAGTGCCTGACAAAATTAACGATTCAAATCAATAAAACAGGTTCATAACCATGAGTAGAGTGTGTACGGAACGGTTTAAAAGTAAAATTATAAATCAATCCGTGAATGGTGGATTGACAAATAACCAAACCGCGATTTAAGTGGTTTCAATTTTCTAATTGATTGAATGATATTTTGAAACAATTATTAAGCATTTGCATAATATACAACACTAATTTGTATAATATTTTTCAAATATATATAATACAAATTAATTTTATATAATATTTTTCATATATATAATTACTAATTTGTAACAAATTTCACAACATAAATCTCTCTCACACTCATTTTTTCTTGATTATTTCATTATCCTCCTTTTTTTTTAACTAAGTTACATTAATTTTTTTATTTATTTTTATTTTTATGTTGCCATTAATGTTTTATTCTATGTATTATATAACAAAGACATGTTATAATTAAATATTTATTTCAAAATTTTGATTAATATTAATAAAAAAATTTACTTGAAAATAGATACAATTTTAAAATATTTACTTCAAAATATTAATTATTTATATTTTTTTTTGGTACAACTAAAAAAATACATGTCTTAAAATTTTAAAATTTAACCATATAATACATAGAATAAAACATTAATCTAATTAGATATATCTAATTTTAAATTAGTTATTAGTTATATCTAATTTTAAAATTTTAAAGATGTATTAATAAAGTGTGACAAGAAAATTAATTTAACCATATCTAAATTGCATCTAATTTTACGTTTAAAATGAAAATCTAAATGTAATTTTAATCATATAATTTGAAAATATTTAATGAAAAATCTAAACGAAACTTTTAGATATCAAATGGTTATAAATTCAAGTACACTTGTCTTAATCCTATTGAAAAAATATTTTTTAAAAAAATTTGTAAATTTCTATATAATTAATTTAAATTAATAATTAACCAATATTTTTATAAATTAACTGATCACTCCTCTAGACTAAGTTCAAAGCTAAAAACATAAATCATGGGTTAGCTCAATGTGGTATTGAATAACTTTTTAGATATAAAGATATTAGTCATATCTTAATAATAAGTATATAAATTTCTTAACTAAAATTTTAAAATAAAATAAATAAGTAATATATATATATATTAAAAAAAAATTAGTACTTTTATTTCTTTTATGTTTTGGCTGCATTGGCTTAACTCCCAAAACTCCAACTATCTTTCCAAGTCCACCATTATCACCGCCCTAAAATTTCTTCTGCAACTAAAATTTATACCAGAATCAGATTTACATATAAAAAATTTAGGACAATTAACACTGATGTCTCTTAAAATTCAGAAGAACTATAATAGATCTTACAATTTCATGTAAAAAAGGTGATAATATTATTATTTTTTTATTTATTCACCTAACAAATTATTGATGAATATTGGGTTAAGTATTATTATGTGAATTAAAATTTTAAGAGGACTCAATGAAATTATATCAAAATTAACAAATTTACTATATTTTTTTCAAACTTCACAAGAGATCAGTGTTATTTATCCAAAAATTTAATTCCAAGAAAACCTTTTTAACGCACAATTTTTTTTATTGTTGTTTAAAGGCCTAATTACACTTTTCACTACTCAAATTTCATTTTAATTTTTATAGTTTTAATTTAAATAATTTGGTCCCTACACTTTAAGTCTAATTTTAATTGGTCATTTCGTTTAAATTTTTGCTAATTTTTAGATTAAATTACATCAGTAGTCCCTAAATTTTGTCCCTTATGTCAATTTGGTCCATGTACTTTTAATTGGCTCAATTTTGACTCTTAATTGTAAATTTTGTGTCAATTTGGTCAAATTGATAATATTGTTAGTGTTTTTGATAGATAAATTATTAAATTGATTGAGATTAACTCACAAAGTAGACCGAGTTTTACTTTTAAGAACATGACATATATCGTTTATGTATGCATTTTCTATTAAAAAATGCTAACATTTACAATCAATTGGATTAAATTGAGATAAAATTATATATTCAAGATTAAAATCGAGTCAATTGAAATTACATGGACCAAAATGACACAAGAGCCAAAATAGAGGGACTATCGAAGTAATTTGCCCTAATTTTTGTGTATAGCTTAGAAAATTGACAAGTGATCAAATGGTTAATTTTAATATCCAATTTAGACAAAAAAATTAAATTGAAATCTTAAAAAATTGACCATTATTCTAAAATTATTAACTTTAACCTTCAATTAGGACGGAAGAACTAAATTGAAATTAGGTTTAAAGTGAAGAAATCAAATTATTTAAATTAAAATTACAGAAATTAAAGTAAAATTTAAATAAAATTACAAAAGTGAAAATTATAATCAACGTTTGTTTAAAATTGTGCATAGCACTTGTTTTGCATCATCATTTTCCGAGAAACACTCTTTGAATGTAATTGTAATGAACATAGCTAAAATTTATCTAATCCTAAATATATTTTTTGTAAATTTAAAAAATATATTTTTATTAATTTTTTTTTTTTTTTTTTCATTTATCTATGATCGTGCAAAGTTTTGTTTTAGTTAATATAAAAGAAAGGTTACTATGCATACTTCTGTCATAAAATTAAAAAATAAAAATAAAAATTAGGTGCGTTTGTAGTGATATCAGCAGTGTTTGGCAAGATTCACTTCTCAAACATCACATCCAATCAAAAAAAATAAAAAAAAAACAAATTTAAACAAAATATCACATCCAACTCCATAATCATTTCACTTTTTCTCTCACAAATATCACATCCAACCACAAAAAAACCCAACTATCTTTCCAAACACTAAAATTTTTTTATCCAATAATATCCTACAACTAAAAAAAACTACATAAAAACTCACTTCCCAAACACCCACTATATTGGTGTAGTTACCAATGAGAGAAATAGAGTACAATTTTTGGAAAAAATAAAATAAAATAAACCTACACATTTGACTCATAAATTCACCTATAATAATATGGTAAGAGAATTAGACCCACAATCATTGGGTGTTTCACAAATCAAAAATTGACACTTATCTTGATATATCATTGTAAGTAAAATTGGGAAAGTTTTTCGAGCGTATCAAACATTTTCCCAAAAAATAAAATAAAAGATGAGTTTGTTTCAAGTTTACTTTGAGCATAGCCATATCTATCCACTAATCACAATTAAATTTTAAAATTTATAATTCGTATTTAAAACTGCTCTAAAGCACAATGAGACAAACAGAGTACAGTTTTTTGCAAAAAAATAAAAAATAAATAATAAATAATAGCAGGTGAGTTTGTTCTGGGTTCACTTTAAGTGGAAGCAAAATTAAACTCTGCTGTAGGACTGTTCAAAATGCCTCTAATTCACACCGATTCATTCACTAACTGTAAATTAAATTTTAAAATTTATAATTTGTTTTTAAAATTATTCTATTCTGCTATAATTAATGCATGCATTTTTTTAACCTTTAATGAAAGTAAAAATGAGTGTAAGAGATTTAAGATATGAAATTTGATGTAAATTAGTAATTATATATATAAAAATATTAGGAAAATTTACCCGTAAATCTCATATGGAGGAATGTTAAACCATTTAGTCCTAAGAGTTTTCTTATAGACGGATTGGTCCTAGTTATTTTTAGAAAGGTTTATGTTTTTACTGGAGTACCCTTTTGTGTGATTCATTTTGGGAACAAATTGGTGCGTGTTTGTGATTTGGTTGGTAAGACGTGGAAGATAATATTCCGTGTGTGAGATTTGGTGGAGTGTATCACGGTGGATGTGGTTTTATTCTCCATTTGAATTGTTTAGTGTTAGTTTTGCCATTTTCGAAAAGGAACAGGGGTTTTGTAGAAAGGTGTTTGTTTCTGGCATGATGACACAATGTTTGTACATTGCTTCTGGTTTTTTCTTTTTCTACATGGGTGTGATGTGTGTGTGTTTCGTTGGATTGGGGGATGGGTAGCCGTTTTTGTTTGGGGTTTTTTGTTCAGTGTTAGATTCTTTGACAGGGTTGTATAGTGTCGAACCATGTGTTCCCGTTTGGTGTTTTTTTTGGGTTGGGTGTTTATTTACCATTGTACACTAAGAAATATTCACATTGATGCAGTGGATTTTCTGTTTACCCAACCAAAAAAATCCACTGCCTGAAAATCCATTGGAGGGAGTAAATATTTACATTGACAAATACACCATGTTTATTTACCAGTGTACTGTAAGAAATATTCACATTGATTGAGGGATGGGTATTCCTTATTTGTTTGGGATCATGTGTATAGATTGTCGTGTGTGTTGTTGATGGCAAATGGTCATATGAATTGTGGATTTGGTTTTTTTTTTTTTTTTTTTTTTTTCCATTGTCCTTGCCGGCGGTGTTTGTATGTTGTGATTTGTATGAACGTTATCCGTTTGGGTCGTCATGGTGTTTTGATTCACAATGTTTAATTGTAAAATGCAAATGTAATTTTGTTTGGTCAGATAATGTACATTAATGTATTACGTTTTTTTTTGTGCAGCCAATGTGTGATTGCTATGACGTGTTTGTGATGCGCAGGTGTGGATGTTGCACTTTTGTTGCTGTGCACGTATGGCCAAACCAATGCTGTTGTTCGTTTGTGTCACGCGTCCACATTCGAGAAGGTCGTTGATGTTATTTGTGGGAAGTTTGATGGGTTGGTGCCAGGTCTTGTGTACATGATGTTCGACATTCCCGGTTACAATAAGTTCAAGGTGGATTGCGACGATGACATTTAGAATATGTTGTGCCTTACCAAGTCATTCGGTCTCGATCATATAAATGTCCTTATTCAATTACGGACTGGCAGGTCTGCTAATGAATGTGGTGTGGTGGATTGTGCAAAACACAGCGGGATTACTCCAAATGTTTGGTCAACATTCAATATAGACGACCGTACAGATTTGTTGCCAACGTATTATCCTCATAAATCAAAGTATTATTTGTCTGCTGAGTGGGCATATGAGATTACACATATAGGCCAATGTTTTGGAGGTGGCGCAAATGAGTTCGGACTGTGCTTGGTAAGTTTGCTGTTGAATCTGGTTTTCAGTACCAGTATGTCAAAAATGATGCAGTGCGCGTTACAGTTGTTTGCAAATTTGCAACATCTACCGGATGCTTTTGGACGATACATGCGAGGGTGTCACCATCAAACGGAGTTTTATGTGTTAGAAGATTCGATAGTTTGCACACTTGTGGTGTTGCTGTGCGGACGTACAGGAACCTGCGTACTGGGTTAAAATTGGTGTCTGATGTGATTGCGGACTGGGTTCGTAACCAACCGTTGACACGCCCAACAGATGTAGTGTTTCATATGAAGAATGATTACGGGTTAGATATTAGTTATTGAGTTGCATGGTTGGGTGTAGAAAAGGCAAGGGGTATAGTGTATGGGGATCATGCTATGTCATTTGACCAACTCAAATGATATAGTGATGTGATCATGGAGAAAAACCCGAATAGTTACATTAACCTTGAATTTGATCAAAAGTCCGCAAGGTTTGTAAGATATTTTATTTCATTTCGCGCATGCATCGACGGGTTCAATCAATGTCACCCATTGATTTTCCTGGATGGAACGTTTTTGAAGGGCCGATTTAAGGGGAATTTACTCGCTGCAACTGCTAAGGATGGAAACCAAGGTGAGATTGTCATTTTCTTATGCCCTGTGAAATGTTTATATAACATTGACATGTTGTCCTGTTTTTGAAAAATATATATATATATATATATTTGCACATTGAATATATGGTTGTTACACATCCATGAATCATTTCGGTAGTTTTTCTTCAACTCAATACCAAAATGTCTGTGTCGATTTGCTGGAGTGTATCATTACGATATGCTCTGTGTAAAGTTTACATAACATTGACATATTGTCCTCTTTTTTTCTTTAAAAAAAAAAAAAAAAAAAAAAAAACATTCCATAAATGGTTTGCATACATCCATGCATCATTTGATTATTTTTCTTCCCATTGCATACTTTCATGTCTGTGTTGCTTTTCAGGTTTATTTCCGATTTCTTTTGCAATTGTTGATTCTGAAAATACGACCAACTGGGAGTGGTTCTTGCAGCAGCTGACACACGTTGTCGACAGCAGCCGTAATCTCACATTCGTATCCGACCGTAATGCTGGTTTGCTTCAATCAATGCCTATCATCTTCCCTTCGACACATCATGCTTTCTGTCTGTTACATCTCCAAATGAATTTGCGAGACCGAATGAAATATGTAAACGCAACGCATAAGTCTGGACTGCTGCGCAAGTTGCAGGAATGCACTTATGCACCAACGGTGACATGTTTTAATCAAAAAATAGAGGTCTTAAAACAGTCAAACCCAGTGATTAAGGAAAATTTCATGAGAGATTTGCATCCCAAGCACAGGGCAAACGCGTATTTCAGGTATGTCGCGGATGTTTTGTACACATTTCGACCAATGTTTGTGTGTCACACATAGGCACATTACTGTTTGTTGGGTATTTTTTTCGACCCCTATGGTTTTGGCTATTTTACTCTAATGTACTTACCTTGACCACGGGTTTGTTTTCATTAACTTTTTTTTAAAGGGGTCAACGTTACGGAGAAATGTGGTCCAATGCGGCTAAGTCATTTAACAATTGGATCAGTGAAGCACGCCACCTTCCCATCACCTATTTGGTTGATACGATAAGAGGTAAAATCATGGAAAAAAGGACTAAGCGTAGACTGAAATCTAGTAAATGGACCGGCATTATATGTCCTAAAATGGAGAAGAAGTTGGAGTCGGAGTTAAAAATAGGTAGGTCATGGATTGTTAGTCAAGTTAACGATAATGTGTACGAGATTCATTCTCACCCGTCGGTGATGGTTGACATAATCAGACGTACGTGTTCATGTTATCAGTGGCACTTGAATGGGTTTCCATGTTCACATGTGCTTGTCGATTTTCAAAATAGCGGTGAGAACGTGTATGACTCGGTGGATTTTTATTATCGTGTAGATAAGTATAAGGCATCGTATTCTAAAGCTGTTTTTCCTATTCTTACAGCGAGCAAGCCGACATTCAAACCTGATGACTACCTCATTGTACCAGCAATTGTGACACGTCCACCCGGGAGGCCTAAGCGGAAAAGGATTCCATCGAAATGAGAGGTGATTCAACGTATTCGATGTGGCCGTTGCGGCAAGATGGGCAACCATAACAGGAAGACATGTAAGGAACCGATGTAGTTGTCTACAATTCAAACATTCATCGTTGCAACGCATAGTCATTTCAATTTTTAGTTTTCAACATTTGATTTTCACATGTGTTCTCATTTCATAATACAGGATGTGGCTTTATTCTTCTTGTTTATCTGACAATGTTGCACTTATGTTTTGGGATACAATGTTACAATTTGATTACATTATTTTTTTGGATGTTGGTTTTACTTTTTATGCCACATATTACATTTGGTTGATTTTGGTTAGGCTTATGATTGTCACCAACGCACACAGGTACCACAGTGTCAATCCTCTCACATTCCACCGGTTTTGGCCAGTTCCAGTTTCGCTCAAAATGAATTCTAATCCAACGGGTTTTGGGTATGGCCATGAACAACTGAAATGTTTTTACCAATTATTGTTTATTTAGTTCTTACTGTTACCACCAAGTAGTCGCATTTTGAGGGTGGGTTGTAATGCATGTGTCAAAGTTTTATAATTATTGACGAGTGAGTTACAATTCAATTGGACAGCCACATAACAAACAAACATTGCAGCAAACATCAGCAACCACACTACACAACTATGTCATGTTGACAGTAAAACATGTCGGGTCGTTGTAAACATAACTGTAGACACCCCATTTTTGACCGACCTTAAGATTCAGACGTCACCGATTGAGCGCTCAGTGATGATGCATATTGTACTCGTTCTGAGGTTGCGGAGTCTTAACTGAGAGCCTTGCCTCCGGACTTCGGAACTTTTTTGTGCTTTGCCTCGGTTTGCGAACCAGGTCCTGTTTTCTCGTCCCGAAGGGAGGGAGAGGTCTCGAAGACCATCTCTTAGTGGCCGTAGGCTACGTTTCGTAGTTGTAGGCCACTATTCCCGTTTGGAGGCCAATTTTCGATTTTCGGAGCTGTCGGCCGTGCGCCTCGGTTTGGGACCGCTTAACTACCTCAGTTTGCTCCGATTTTTGGCACACACCTTATTTCCTCTCCTTAGAGGGACACTGTGGGCCGGGAGACCACCTTCGTGGTCGTACGCCACCTCTGGTGCCTAATAGTCAGTTTTCGGGGCCCCCGACTGCGCGTTTTGGCCCCCGAACCCTCGTTTTGCATCAGTGTGGGTTCATTTTTGGCGTGGACCCTAGTTTCATTGTTAGGAAGGTGGTAGTAGGGTGGGAGACCACCTTTTCTTCTTGGAGGCCACCTTTCCCCGGTAGGCCAGTTTTTCTTGGCAGGTAGGTGGTCTCCCTCACTTTTAAGCCACAATTTCAGGTCTCCCATACTACCATTGTGTTGTATTCATCTGGGAGGCCACCAATCTGGTATGGTCGACCACCTTTTCAACCTGAACCTTTTGACCCCTTGGTCTCCCTCACTTTTGAGCCACAATTTCGGGTCTCTCATACCACCACTGAGCTGTATTCACCTGGGAGACCACCAATCTGGGATAGCCGACCACCTTTTGTGCTTGAACCTTTTGACCCCTGGTCGACCGACCAGGGAGAGTGGTTGGCCGACCACCTTAACCTGGTCAGCCGACTTCTTGCTTTTTGTCTCATTGAGTGTAAGCCAGCTGTGCCAGTTGGAAGCCTCAGAATGCATCCTCCATACAATGGAGGATGTTTACGCTTGGTTTTAAGCTTCTTTGAGAAGCTTTGGCCTCTCTTCTCTATAAAGGGAGGCCTCCTCTTCCATTGCTAGGGTTGAGAACTTTGGTGAAGGCATACACTTTATATCTCTCTATATCCATACACTTTGAGCCTTAAAAGTGAGTGGTTCTTGACCCTTTTGCATACAACTCCATAGCCTAACCCTTCCATAATTGGTCTAAGCTTCTTGGAGGCCATTTTCAAAGGTTAAAGGGTGTGTTTTTGGTCCAGAGGTTGGCTGTCTTCTTGAGCTTCAAAGGTAACACCCTATTCCCTCTTTTGGTCCTTATTTTGCTTCATATTTTAGCCTTACTTGCAAGCATTTTCGAGCTTTGTCATAAACTAAAAAAAGTCTTATTTTGAGCTCCTCTTCAAGTTTGATTAAGACCATTTTTCTGTTGGGGGTCATCTACCCCCTTGCATGCTTCATTTCCTCATGTTTTGAGCTATGCATTAGAGCATTTGTGTTGGCCTTGGTTTGGCCTTTTAGCCACTGAAATACAGCATATTTTTATTGGCTAACATGTGTGTTTGAGCCTCAAAATTAGAGAGGGGTGACCCTTTCACCCCTTGTTCTCTTTACTAGCTTTGTTGGCCTTACAAAGGAGCCCCTATTTGCATGTTTTGAAGCCATGTTTCAGGCCATTATTTGTGAGTTTTATGACCTGCATAAGTCCAGTCCCCCCTTTTGGCCATTTTGAATGTCTATTATGCATGTGTAGAGCAATCCTATTCAAGGCCTTTCAAAGGGGCTTTTACTTGCATGCTTCCTAGCTTCATTTCAGGCCATTTTTGGTGAGCTTTAGGGCCCTCATAACCTCTTTCTAGAGGTGGTTTTGCCATTTTGCATGTCTATCTTGCATGTGCAGAACAACCCTTTTATTGGCCTCTCAAAGGAGCACCTCATTCTAACATGTGTTGATTGAGTTTCCATGGGTTTTTGGGGATATTGTGGCATGGCATACTTCTTTTTTTGGCTGGTTTGGTGAGCTCTCATATGCTTCATATAGTTGTAGTACAACTCATGGTTCACTAGCTTTCTTTGCATGCTTTTTTGACCCTTGATTCTAGCACATTTTGACTATGCCTTAAATTGATTTTGTGCATATTTTGGACTACCCTAGCTCTATTTTTGGGTCTCATAGTCGAATGATGCTTGTTTTGCATGCTTGTAGTTCAATACACTTGCCTAGCTTTGAGATTTGAGGTCTATTGCATGCATATACTGAGGTGTTTTCATGCTTTGGGTCATTTTGCATCATATTTCAGAGCTTATGTGAATGCCATATTCCCATGTTTTCTCCTCTTTTTAGTGTGTTAGTTGTTGTGGCCTTGCTGTTGTACCGAACCCTTGACGCGAACGAGCTCCATTTTTTGAATTCCGAGCCATCATTTTAGGCCATTTTCCCACTGTTTCAGACCTGCCTAGGGTCTGTTGGGGTGGTTTTGCCATTCGTGCATTGCTTTGGGTACTCTAGTGTAACCGCTTCACTAGTTTCGGTTATTCGGGCCATCTAGCTTGCATTGTATGACAACTTGCAGTGTTCAGGACTATCTTTGATGCCATTTCAGAGCTTGTATCATGTGCCATCCTATGCCATATTTCATTCATTGCCATGCCTTGTTAGAGTTGCAGGTTGTGCCTTAGGATCGGTCCCTTTGCATTCGTGCATGTTTGCATGTTTCGGTTGTCTCATTTCATTACATGGCCACTGATGTGAGTGTGGCTGAGGTCCACTCATATTGGTGTAAGTCCATCATGCATTGTGTATGCCATTTTAGTCAATAGCATTGCGTTTTACTAGGTTGCATGTTAGAGCATTGTGTATGAACTGTTATGTCACGTGCATTGTGTATGCCATTTTAGTCCATAGCATTGCGTATGCTAGGTTGCATGTTAGTCGCATTGTGTATGCCATCTCATTTGCATTGTGTTTGGGATAGGAGTTAGCCCAAGCACGGGAAACGAGGGACGTTTCGTACTCAAAGTGACAAAACGTGTCTCAATTCCCGGTCGCCGACACTCCGAATTAAACATGATGGAGTCTAGGCCTTGTTGCGTTTATATGTGCATTCATTTCACATCGAGTCGTGCAATTCAACTCCTCGGCCATCATGCATCGAGATGCGTAATTGGTGGCACGAGGATCGAGGTGTGCATACATATGTGAAAATACTTTGTCATGCCCCTTTCTTGCTCTCTGTTGTAGCAAACCAGAAATCAGCAACTTTCTAAAGGCTTGCACAGCATTCCGGGATCAATTGCAAACAAAGGCAAATTGGGGCATCGCGAGAAATTTCCCGATGAGGCGACGCGAGCATGCATGCATTTTCATCATTCGGAACAGAGCTAAGGCGGTCCATGGATTTGCATATTAGTTTATTTGCTTCCTAGTTAATTTTTAATTAATTAGGGTTTTGTAATACTTAATTATTTATTTGGACTGTAATTATTTTATTCGGACTGTATCATTTATTCGGACCCTCCGAGCGAGGGCAATTGTGTAATAAGTGTGCGTGTGTGTGATGTATGTTTCAACCCCACGTCTTTCTCCCTTTATTTACCAGCTTATGATGGTTAGATTAGGGCAGTTTCAATTAGCATACTTATGCTCGCATGTTTGCATCCATTCGTCTGTCTTACATACACCGGGCTCGGCGCATCATACTAACTACATCGTATTTCCGATATGAATACTTGTTAGTTGTAGCATTTCACATGCCATCTTTAGAATAGCCGAGCCTATTGTAGTTGCATTCCTGCCTGTGTTGCACTAGGCATTTCAGTATAGTTAGGATCATGCATTGATTTCTAACATAATTTCTGTTTTGGCTTGGAGTACTCAGTAAGTGCTTATGCTTTAGCATCCTTGCATGCGTGTGAGTGACTGTCATGATAGCATGCTTACCATGAGGCTATGTGCTTATGTGATATACCTGCCTGAACGCTTGTGCGTGAAGGTTGGATTATCTGAATTGGAATAATGCATTGACTGTGAGTTTTAAAGCCCACTTGAGAGTGGCAAAATCATGTTTTCTAAAGCCCACCCAAGGGTGGCAAAATCCACGTGTAGACACCCCATTTTTGACCGTTCTCAAGACTTGGATGTCACCGCTTGAACACCCGGTGATTATCCGTTGTTTGTGTTCGTTTGGAGTTCCCAGAGGTCTCGGCTACACGCCTTGCCTCAGGATCTCCGAACTCGACCGTTTTGTGTCTGGTTTTGCACCAAACACTTGTGTTTTGCCTTGGAGGGGCAGGGAATGCCTTGCGAGGCATCCCCACACATCACCGGCCGTGGCTTGAAGCCACCGGCTGTTGTTTGTGTCCATCGGCCATATATTTGGCCGACCGACACTCTTTTTGGCCGACCGGCCATCAATTTTGTCAAAGTGACAATTTTGGCCAGCCGACTACTGTTCATCTGCTTTTAGCAGATATTTTGTGCCAGCTGTGATAGCTGGCACCCACCCCATTCCCCTCCATACACGTGTATGGAGGGATTTCCCTCTTAAATGGCTTGTTTTGGAAGCCTTACAAGAGGGAATTGCCTATATAGGAGAGCTTCTTCTCTTGACATTGGGGTTAGACATTTTAGACAGCTTTTGTAAAGCTTGAGTTCTAGGGTTAGGGTTTGATACATACTCTATCTCTATAAGTGTGTGTTTTGTCCTACTTTTGCTCACAAACACACACCAACACACCATCTCTTGGACTTGAGACCCTTGGAGGGTTGTTTTAGTGTTTTGGAGCTGGATTTAAGCCAAGGAAGGCTGTTGGAGCATTGTTTGTGAAGGAGGGCTTCAAGGGTAAGAAACTTCCCTTTTATTCCCCATTTTTGCATTGCTTTTCTACCTATCTTAGAACTGTTTTTGTGCTTAGTGTATAATACAAAAAAGTTCTGTTTTTAAGCCCTCTTGATTGTTTGTTAAGAGTGTTTTGTGGTTTGGAGGTGTTTGACCACCCTTAGGCCTTGAGAGGCCCCATTTTGTGCCATTTTTGGTGAGCTCCGAGACTTTGGTGCTTGGGCCTCCTCACCACTGAAATCTTGAGGGATTTCAGTGGTGAAGATGGTGCCTTGAAGTCTCAAGAAGGAGAGGGCCACCCCCTCTCCTTGTTGTCCTTGAAAAGGGCACTTTTCGGCCTCTTGAGGGAGCATCATGCTTGAGTGTTTGTTGATCATGTCTAGGCTATTTTCCATGCTTATTATGCCATGATATAACATTGTTGTGTGTTGGTTTTGGTACAACATGCATGCTTAGCATACCTACCATGTAATGCCATGTCATTGCCTTAATATGCCTTAGGTTGTTAGCCTTCATTCTAGCATGTTTTAGGCTTAACCTTGTGAAGGTTTTGTGTTTATTTTGCCATGTTTAAGGTCTGTCCATGTTTGTTTGAGTCGATCTTGGCATGCCTTACATAGCTCCTTTGTATTGTGGCTTGTTGGCCTCAAGTAGGTAAATGTGTAGCATGCATTGCTTGCATTAATTTAGTGGTTTGGAACCACTTAGCACATTATTTCAGTCCCTTTGACATGCTTGTATGCTTGCCTTGGACGCCTCTTTGAAGCTTTGAAAGCTTGCCTTGTATGCCCTATGTTTTGACCATTGTGCATGCCTTTGAATTTGAGTCATTTAGATGCCATTTAAATGGTCTTTTGGCCTTGTTTTAACATGCTAAAAATTTGTTTTTAGTTGTTTAATGCATGCCATGTTTACCTTGCTAAGTGTAGTTCAATGCATCATTAGCTTGCTTTGAATTCTTGGCCATTTTGCATGCTTTGCTTGCTTTGTTAGTTGGTTTGGCACCTCCTATAGCATGATTTTCAAAGCTTCATTTGCATGCCATTAGTCCATGTTTGCTCCTTTTAAATGTGTTTAAAAGTTGCTTCATTATGTTTAAGTCTTGAACCATGCATCTATGCATGTTTGCATGAGCATTCGCCTTCATGAACTTAGCATTTTGGCCACTGTTTTGGGCCTATTTAGAGCTGCCTAAATCATGTTTAAGTCCATCTTTTCATTAGTTTGAATTGCCTCATGCTTGCTTGTATGCTTGCATAAGTGCCTTGCCATGCCATGTTGCATCCTTAGCTTGCATGCCTAGGTTGCATTGCATCTTGCATGCATGCTTTGTCCCTTGATTAGTGATAGGGATTGGGCTTTGGTTTGTTTGTTTGCATTGCATTTCATTTGAAATGAAAGATGCACACTTGGCCTCTTGGGCCATCACGCATTCAAATGCGCGATTGGTGGTCCAAGAACCAAGGACCATGCCCCTTTGAGTTGTACACATGATAAGAGGCTTGGTTGGTGCATACATGGTTTGGATTGCATTGCCATACAAGGTTCTGCCCTCTGCTGCTGTGAGTTGCAGGTTCTGCAGGAACTTTTTGCCGACCGGCAATATTTAGTGCCGACCGACAATGTATTGGTGGCCGATAGCCTCATTTCCAGCCGATGATCACATGCTGCAGCCAGTGGCCATTCTACTCAGCAGATGGTGATCCCCAGTATCTGAAGAAGCATCTCTGAGACTTTGGCAGTCTTCAGAAGGGCAGAACAGGGAAAACAGAGGCAGTCTATGCATTGCAGTGCAATTCCGAGCAGGACCCGAGCATGCGTTGCATCAGGCTCTCCTCCCGAGGCGGTTTACTGTTTTTCCTAGTTTAGTTAGTTGTTAACTAATTAGGCAATTTGTAATATTTAATTAGCTTGCGTAGTTAATTAATTTGTATTATTCTTTTGGTCCCTCCGAGCGAGGGCGAATCTGTAATAAGTGTGGGTGCGTGTGTGTGCATGTCTTCCAATCCCCACTTCTTTCTTCCCTTTTATTTACCTGCTTATGATGGTAGATTAGGGGACGTCTAAATTAGCATACCTTATGCTATGCATGCGTGCATCCATGTATTTGTCTTGCATGCACCAGGCTCGGTACATCATACAAACTGCATTGTATTTTCAATTCCAAATTGAATACGTGATAATTGTAGCATTTCACATGCCATTTTAGGGTTAGCCGAGCCTACTCTAACTGCATCCTTGCATGTGTTGCATTAGCCACTTAACATGAACTAGGACATGCATATTCGCTAACTAGTTTATTGTTTTGGCACGGAGTACAATGTAAGTATTTACGTTTTAGCATCTCGCATGCGTGTGAATGTTAACATGACAGCATGATTACCATGTGGCTAAGTGCTTATATGAGATAAACTGCCTGATTGCCTGTGGGTGAAGGTTGGATTGTTTGACTTGGAAAAACCCATTGAAATCCGTGTTTTAGCCTACTTGCGAGTAGCAAATTCCAAAGCATTTTCAAAACAAACGGATATGCAATGCTTGTTTCCAAATTAGGCAATGTAGTCTATACTTGTTTGCTGTGCGCATAACATAGTAAATCTAGGCTAATAACCGGAATAAGAACACATAACGTTTTCAAAATCGGATATCATGGTTAGTAGAGGCCGGTCTTCGGACCGGGCGAGAGGGGGTGCTCATAGCTGACCTTCCCCGATCGTACCCAAGCTCCCGAGCCAAGACAACTTTGGTGATGACGGACACGTGGCCTTTGGCACCGAGTCAGGGTTTCCTAAATTTCCCCATAAAAAATATTTAGGTAGCGACTCTGTATCTGGCAAAGCAGTCCATGTTTAGCACTTCTTTTCAAAATCTGTTTTTTCTCAAAACGATTTGCCAGAGTTGGACTCTTTGGTTCAGATTAAGAACCACAACAAACAACAAGGGAGTCCGAACTGTAGCATGAGGCCCAAGGGCGCGTCTACAGTTTCTGGTGACTCCGCTGGGGAGTTTAGAGAGCTTGACTCGAACTCGTGATATCCTATTTTGATTTCATTTATGTGTCTCTTTGCATTGCATGTGCATTGGTGCGCCTAGGACACCGTGTTGGCCATCTGCTATTCCTGAGCGGTTTGCCGGAGGCATGACTTTGTCAAAGCATGCCATAAGGCTGACCGGTTGCGGGCTCTGCCAGTATGGGAACACAAACCCCGGTTTTACCGGGGCACCCTTTTGACCATTTGACCTAGTGTATATCGAAATCCATAGTGACCATTCCAAACTAGGACAGGTCGCTTACCCAATATAGGTTGTTTGAAACCGCTGCGTGCGTAGTGAAACCCTAGCTCCTGACAAAATAGGACAGGGAAACCCTACCCCAACATAGAGGTGTATTGGCTCTCATTTACTTGCTATGTGCTTTTAGAGTGTATCTCTACAGGGAACACACATATCAATTTGCGAGATTGGGTATCAGGCCCGAGGGCACCAGTATCAGTGTTGTTGAGAATCAGTTATGTCTGCGGGTATCAGTTCAGTTTTGAACAATGATTCTGGGGAACAGTGATCAATAGTAGAGTGCAGTTGATCGGCTACACCTGCGTTTGATCTGTTTGGGGCTGAAATACTGCTTGTTTTCCGTTTCAGTTCAAAGATTCAGAGAGTTGATCCAGAATAGCTAGTGTCTTCTCCTTGCTGAGGCAGGACTTAGCATGACGCAGAATTCAGAAGAGATCGTGGTCATGACGGCCGCGTTGGATCAAGGAATCACCTTACACAGTGAAACTACTGTTGATATGCCGCATCCACCCAGATCGCCAGTTGCGCACCCGGTCTGGGCTCCCCAGCTATATCAGGCTCGTGAGCCTACTACATTTGAACTAATGGGGATGATAAGTGATATCCAGAGGTCTGTGGCGGATCTCGCCTATGGAATGTCAGCTTCACTGCCAGCTGCACCGTACGCTGGGAGCTTTGCACCCCAGGAGCCCCCGCTGTTGGGCCGAATTGTTATTGAACTTAGTCAACCGGAGATGGCCTCCAGTTATAACAATGACGTGTCAACATCAACCCAAACCCTCAATCAGGCTGAGGCTAGAGGTAAAGACAAGATGAAGGCAGATGCCGATCCTATTGAACAACTGCTGTGGGCAGTCGAGGCTTTGAAGGTCGCGGGGATGAACAGGCAACAGATATCTGCAGTTATGACAAAAGCTGTAGAGGACGCTTTCCCCGCTCCACCTGAGGGTAGTTCAAATCAGTCAGAAAGTCGGGATAGGCCCCGTCATGCCAGAACAGTTCTTCCCGCTCCCAACCCTGTATCCGGGAAGGATCAGAAACCCAAGGCCACGCCTGCCGACCCGTTTGCTAGTGCATCTAACAAAAATGTTCAACCTGCGAAGTACCTGCCTCGAGGGCGCAGGGTCTTCCATGCTCTCTACATGCCATTGTCCAAGGCACTTCAGATCCTTGCCGAGAGGGGACATCTTAAACCCTTGGAGCCTTGGCCTCTCCCGAAGAATCTCCCTACTACTTATGACCCTGCTCAGTACTGTGCATACCACCAGCAGACAGGCCATGCTACCGACAATTGCTTCCACCTCCGCCATGAGGTACAGGATTTGATTGACAACGAGGTTATCCTCCCACCCACCTCAGCCAAGTCCGTTACTACTCAGCTGTTGGAGTTTGAGGACACTGATACTGCAAGTATGTAATTAGAGAGTGAACCACCTGCGGGCGACACTTGGTATATTTTGATGTGGCGTCTGGCACGCATTTTTGAGCATCTGCGAACACTCGTTTTGTAAATTCTGGCTTGAGTGTCGAGTCGGTCTTTGTTTTGTTTTGAGTCTGTCTCGTTGTCTTGAGTCAGTCCTTTTTGCTCACGGGTCTGTCTTGTTGTAGCGAGTCAGTCCCCTTTGTATAGAATGTCAGGTAATTCCGGATTTGTTGCCTCGAACACCGTTTTGTAATTATCCTTTTGTTTTTCCTTTTGAGTCTGTCTCGGTTACGGAGCCAGTCACAATCAGGGAATCTGAATGAAACAGCTGCGGCTATCACGTTTCAGTACTTGTTGCTGTTCAAGCTAGTTGTGCCAGAGGATGTGAATGGAACGACAGTACATACCACCTACTCTCTTGTGCTTTAAACATCGTTGTATTGACCTAAGCTTTTCACAAAAACCCTTTTCGAACACTGCGGTGATAAAAACGAAAAGGAAGTAATTCCTCGGGTTTTGCAAAACTTTGATCATTCTTGAGAGAAAGATAGATGTGCTAAGCCTTTTTATGAATGAAATCATACCTGTCAGCGTGAGTACTGAGAAGGATCCTGGTTTGATCCAGACTGGTTCCACACTATCTTCAGCGCGAGCGATTTGTCGCTTTCTTAAGAACTTTCAAAAACAAAATGTTTTGCGCAGTCCTGTGAAGACTTGTGTGGAATTGCTCTTGAGATTGTGCAGCCTAGGATTGCTCTCAGCCTCAAGATTCAACCTATCTGTTTCAAACCTGGAATCCGTTCAAAACGGTCCATTGTGCCATGAAAGGCCTGCGAGGCCCGATTTGAAGCAGCCCTCGAGCAAGAGGCATCAAAGTCAGATCAAGAAGATCAGATCCCACCAGGCAAGGCTCATGAAGCAACCGTGATGGATTCTTCTGCAAATCAACCCAACAGTCACTCTCCTGGATATAGAGAGGCTTCAAACTCAAAACCATTTGGCATGGACTTGTTACACTTTTACCCTTTGAGAGGCTCGCTGGGCCGAAAACCCGAAAGGGCGACCCAGGCAAAAGTTAGAGCAAGGCAAAATAAAATACAAAAGAAAAAAAAAAGAGAAAAAAATGCAAAAAGAAAGAAGAAAGAAAAAATGCGAAAAAAAAAACTTGAAGAAAAAGAAAAAGAAGGAAGAAAAGAAATGAAAAAAATGAAGAGAAAGAAAGAAAAGAAGCTCGCAAGGTCGAAAACCCGCATTGGGCACCTTGGCAAAAGTTAGAGCCTAAAAGTGAAGGTTAATACCCGAGTGTACCTTAACCGGAACTACGTAAGGCTTGATTCCCATGTTTGGGATACGTAGGCAACTTCATCTTGAAGTCCAGCCCCCAACGCTTTCACAGCGCCCCAGTCCATGTAATGGTTTTGATCATCCTTGCTTCCTCTGCATCCGACAATCCGGTTGCAACAGCCGGAACTACGTAGGCTTGATTCCCATGTTTGGGATACGTAGGCAACTTCATCCTGAAGTCCAGCCACCATTGCTCTTACAGTGACTGTGTCTATATATTGATTCAGACCGTCGTCTTCGGAGTTCAATCGTCATTAATAAAAGCAGTTTACAACATGCTGCGGCATCATC
Organism: Camellia japonica; assembly: GCA_030407325.1. Taxonomy (NCBI): domain Eukaryota; kingdom Viridiplantae; phylum Streptophyta; class Magnoliopsida; order Ericales; family Theaceae; genus Camellia; species Camellia japonica. Next base: position 49,741,809 of record JAPPVO010000031.1, on the reverse strand, counting down.
CAGACAAGGGGCAACTTTCCGTTGCCATGCATTGCCATAAGTTGCCCTGAGTTATCATCCAAACCAGGGGCAACTTTCCATTGCCATGTCCCCCCCTTTAAGCAAGGGGCAATTTTCCATTGCCTCCGATCCGAGGTTGCGCATCTCGAGGGTAAGTTCCGCGCTCGTTGAACGGTGATTGTTTGCAAAAATAGTTTTTGAAAATTTTTACCGAAGTTGACTATTTTCTCGAAAACTATTTCATTTTCCAAAACCGGACCATTTCTTGGACCCAAAAAGGAAAATTTTCAGTGCTCACAGCCTGACTTGCATGATTTTGGATCAGAAAATCGAATAAGTATGTTAATCCAACTCTCATTTTTGGTCAAAACCGTTTTAGAAAACAAAAAATGGTCAAAGTGATGAACTGGGGGCGCAAGTGAGTCAAGTCTTCTGTTTTTTCCCCGCCATCAACACACTTGCCAGAAGGGCACTCTATCCACCGGGAGAAATAGCCGTGAGCTAACAGTGTTGGGCACGAACCCGCAACTTCCTATTCATCCATCAATCACCCTGGGGAGGGATGGAAAAATGAGAGAATAAAGCATAGAGAGGTGTAAGCGGAGAGAGAAGTGAGCAAGAGGGTTTTGAGAGAAAAAAAAAAACCGAGCCTAAGGGCCGAGCGATGTGAGAATCACAAATCAGAAATGGTGGGAATAATACTCGGAGGAACTGCCTTCTTGAGATCTGAGGTCTTTTGTTTCCATAAACACGTCTGTATGTCGTGTCTTTCGATTTGTCGGTCTCAACTTTTGTTTTGAGTCTTTTCCGAGCGCGTCTCATGGTGTTCAGGACGTGCGCCTTTTGTTTTCTCCACTTGAGTCCCTCCGCTGTGTTTAGTCATAGGCTCGATACCCCGGTTGTGAAACCCTTTTTCAAAAGATTAATCGTTTGTGCTCAGAGTGCTGTGCCATTCTCTACATTTATGCGAAGCAAGAGAAGAAAGGGAACAATTTGGGGAGCATCCGAGTGTGTTTCAACTGCAACCGTTTCAGCTTTCGTAGTCCATCTTGTCAGATTGGGGCTATTTGTTCAAGGTTTGCTGTGTGCAGAATGAACCGAGTGCTGTATTATGGGCCGTATGCAGACTAATCCCCAACAGAGTATGGGCTGTGTGTCCAGGTTGAGCAGTGATTTGCTTGAGTTGTTTGCTGGTTAGTTGGTTGGTCATCTGATTATTACAATGCAAGTGTTCAATTTTCAGACAACAGATCAATATTATTTACATTTGAGGTGTAATATGATGCAATACAGTGCAAGGTGTGAAATGCGCAGATATAACACTCTTTTAGACAAAAATTTTGTTTTATTTCATATAATCTTTTTCAAGTACAAAGTTTTGGGAACAAAAATCTGCCCGCGGCAGTACAAAGTACCTTAACTACTAACAAAAAGAGAAAAAGTACAAAAAGAAGAAAAAAGTAGCAAAAATCTGAAGCAACATCAGTGGTCTCACGCCTAGGGATCCGTCCTCGCCCTCTTCCTGGGCAGAAGCCCAGGAGCATCACCAGGAGCATCGCCGTCTGAGCCCGAGTCCGAACCATCACCGGTCTCCTCCTCCGACGACTCTGCCTCCGCCTCTGTCTTTGCCTCAGACTCGTCATCTGGAACTGGAGCCCGCGAGCTGCTCCCGACATGAGTGCGCCCCCCTCTGGTGCGGGGATATACTCTGCCATCCCGGGTAGAAATAGGAGGTCCAGCCGGAGCACCACCCACCGGAGGAATCTGGAAGGGAGGCTGAAAAAGCATGAAAGGCGAATACATCAGAATACTGTGAGCAGTGAATCAGTATAGAATACAGTGTATGAGTACAGTGTGTGAGCACCGTGAGCAGTGAATCAGTGCAGAATACAGTGTATGAGTACAGTGTGTGAGCACCGTGAGCAGTGAATCAGTACAGAATACAGTGTATGAGTACAGTCTGTGAGTACTGTGAGCAGTGAATCAGTGCAGAATATAGTGTATGAGTACAATGTGTGAGCACCGTGAGCAGTGAATCAGTGCAGGATGCAGTGTGTGAGTACAGTGTATCAGGTGCCGTGAGGGCTGGGTATCTAGTGTTGTGTCGTGCATCAGATTATGCAAAGCAGTTTGTGTATGGTTTGAGGCTATGGTCAGAAAGAATATACCGGGATACTGTAAAGGGGCAGGAGGTCGAAGGTCCGCTGTAGCATCCCCATCATGGAGGCATTCATCTCCAATGACTGCCGGGTGTACTCAAAAGACGCCTGCAAAAGTATCAGATGCATCAATATTCTGTGGAATATCAAATAAACTGAAATGAAATAACAGTACAAGATGCGAAATGAAGTAATACATACCGGAGGCAAGTCGGGGACACCGACAAACTCGTGATCAGCCGGCGGAGGAGCAAAAGGGATCTGGTAGGTTGCCCCACCCTGCCCTCTGAAAGTCAGTGAAGCGGGCAGAGCAGGTTAACCGGTCCCCCATCCTCGCTGAACTCCGCCCCTGCCACGGACTCCAGCTCTCCTCAACACTCCTCCTCCAGCCCCTGCTCCCGCTCCAGCCGCTGGCGCCGCAGGTCTCTCTCTCTCCGCTCGGCGGCCGCTGCTCAGAGGTCATATGATGAAGGTCCGGACGTACTCCAAGTAATCGCCCTCGCCTCTGAAGCCGTCTGCCTCCCAGCCGATCGTATAGTCGGTCATCTGATCGGCGGTAAATCTCTCGGTATCCCTCATATGCTCGGGAGGGTGCACCGGGACTATCTGCTCCGGTAAACCCAGGGTCTGACGCAAGAAACGCTCACCCAGGTACCAAGCCTGACAGACCGGGCCCTCTAGCAGAATCCGGAAACGCGAGGTCTCATCGGCACCGGCAAACCGATCCCGCATCACGGCTGGCAAAGGAGCCCAAGGCTGCCAGGTGATCTGAAAATGAAATGCAGTTTGTTATCTACTGTTATTGAAACATGCAGTGGAAAGACGAAGCTTAAATGAACTGCAAGTAAAACATACCTCTGCGGGGGTGATGGTATCGAAGTAGCGGCGGAAGAAGCTAAATGTCTCGCGGGGCCTCTGCACGCACCTCCCGTCGAAGCGGCGCGAGAAGGGGACGACGAGAGGGGTCTCTGCGTCGGGTACGGGAGCAAGCCTAGGAAAGTAGGCATAAACCCACAACTGCAAGGGAAATACCAATGCATTTATCAGATAAAGCAGAATATAGAATAAAAGCAGAAATAGCAGAGCCATGCGTTGTGCAGTGTATTGTGCAGGGTGTACAGTGTGAGCAGTGTACAGTCAGTGTAAAGCAGAGTATGTGTGTGCCGGGTGTACAATATACAGCAAGTATAAAGCAGACTACAGTGTGTGCAGTGTACAGAGTACAGAAAATACAGAAAATATAGAACAGAAATGAAAGGCAGAAAAAGAAATGTATCTCCCAAGCACGCCAGTAGCCCCCGAGCAACTGTCCGCTGCCGTGGGAAGCTGAGCTCATATATCCATAGAGAGTGGCCAGAGTGGCACCACCCCAGTCGTAATGTAAGATATCCCTGACGTCCACCAGTGCACTGAGCAAGCAGAGAGGCACGGTGTTCGCCCGGTCGGCGAAAATGGTCGTCCCAAACAGGAACATGAGAAAGCCGCGTGCGTATCTCTCCACGGCCTCCTGAGTCATCGGGGCTGCATCAACAAGGGTGGGTTGGACCTTGAACTGCACCTCGAACCAGGAATATCGGACGAAGCCGGGACGCGCCAGAGGTGGCAGCTCGCCGAGCAAGTAGATCTGAGCGGCCTCCCACTCATCCATATCAGTATCGAAGGGGATCGGATCACCCCCTACCCCGATGCCTGTAAGCATCGAGAAATCATAAGGGGTCATCGTCATGTCCCCCGTCGCAGAGAAATGGAATGAATTGGTGGTGTCCCACCACCTCTCCACCAGAGCGGCAAGGAGAGGTTTGCATATAGTGAGCCTGGAGAGTCCTCTACAGAATGCACCAAAGCCGGCCTGGTCCACGATGTGGCGAACTGTGTCGGGAAGCTCGGCGTACCACTCACGAGTGACAGTGTTCCCATACCCGCGGATGGTATGGGAATCTCCCTGTTTTCAAACAAGTAGTTGCGAAGCAATATAAAATATACAGTTTTGAAGAAACAGTCAAAATCAGTGCAAATTTGGCATGCGTGCGTATTTTCAAGTTCAAATAGATACCAAGTGCTAGTGTGCTTACAGTGAACTGCAACGTGTGATGCGTCAGCATGTTTGAGTGGTTCTATGCAAATGTGGCATGCGTGCGTATTTTCAAGTTCAAATAGATACCAAGTGCCGGTGTGTTTACAGTGAACTACAACGTATGATGCGTCAACGTGTTTGCGTGGATCAGTGCAAATTTAGCATGCGTGCAAGTTTTTCAAATTTAAGCAGATACTGGGTGTTGGTAAGTTTGCAGTGAAATACGGTATGTGCCGTGTGTTGAGTGGTTCAAGGCTAGTGCAGTGTGTGTGCACGTGTCAGTCTTAAACGGATATCAGTTGCAAGTGCGTTTGCAATCAACTACAATATAACAGTGTATCAGTGTATCTGAACTAAGCAGTTAAAGACTGTAATCAGCTATGGCAGTTAACAGTTAAAAGTTCTACATTGCAAAAAGTAAAACAGAGAAAAAATGTTACCTCGGAAGCGCCGAAGGATAGGTGAGATGCAGGCTCACGTAGCAGAAGCTCGGGATCCAATGCCCTGTCAAAACTCCGGAACTGGCGCAGTCCGTCAGGGGACAGAACGTGAATCGTCGGCCGGTAGGTCGCCGGGTTAAACGGGCACTCGCTCAAAGGTAGTAGCTCGACCCCGGGATCCATCTCGTGATCCGAGGGAGTCCCACCGCGTGGAATATCGTCGGCCATGTCAAAATGACAAGGAAAATAGTCGGAAAATGAAAATCGGGTTGGAATATGGAAAGTCAACCGAAAAGTCAACCCCCGGGAGAGTGGAAAATGGCCGGAAAAGTTGGGATGTGAAAAGGCACGGAAATCAAGAGGAAAGTGAGGGGAACAAACCCCAAAAAGGTGGAAATGGCAAAGGAAGTACCGAAACAAAGATTTGTTCGGATGAAAACGTCCGAAACGCGAAGGAAATCGCAAATCCGATGACGAAACGGGAGTAAAACGCGAAGAAAGTGAGGAAACAAGGAGGGGAAAACACTCTAGAGAGAGAGAGAGTGGAATTTCGGCTAAGGAGGAAGTGAGAAAATAGGGTTAGAAACCCTATTTTAAAAGACCCATAGTGAAATGTCGAATCTGCCCCGACTCAGGCACTTTTGGCCGGTCGGCAATATTTTGTGCCGACCGGCAGAATATTGTGCCGATGAAACTATTTTGCAGCCGGTGGACAGCCGGTGGCTTCCCCTTCCGGCCGGTGGTGTTCCCAAAGCCTTGTTTAGGCCATATGAGTAGTTTTTTGGTCTTCATAGCTCAAGAAAGTGCAAGAAAGTATATCTCCGACGCTCAACCGGCCTCCGTTTTGACCTCGGACCGCGTCTTCTGTGCATGGCACTCAAATTCATGCAATGATGTATCCTTCTGTATCCTTTTGCCTTTTGCAAGATTCAAAAGTTGCCCCGTGTGCGTTGCACGCGTTCATCGCACTATTTCGGTGCATTGCATCGCGCCGTCATGCACCTCACAGTTGCATTGTTATGCACGTACTACACGCGTTGTAACACGCACCCCTTGCATTGTCATGCACATCTCTCATGAATTGTCATTGCATTTTTATTACAAGCATTGTCATGCATTTCAATACATTCGTCGCCTCGCGCATCGTTCGCATTGTCGTGCATTCCCTTACCATGCATTGTCATGCTTTCCAAAACACGTGCGTTGTTACGCATTTAAGTCCATTTGCATTGTCATGCATTTCAAAAGGAAAACATGCATTGTCACGCATTCGAATTGATTCACATTATCATGCATTTCATTTTACATCCTTTGAGGTATGCGTGCCTCAAATCCTTGAGGCATGCGTGTCTCATTTGCATCATTTTCCATTCCTTGAGGCATGCGTGTCTCATTTGCATCATTTTCCATCCTTGAGGCATGCGTGTCTCATTTGCATCATTTTACATTCCTTTGAGGCACGCGTGTCTCATGTGCATTGTCTTGCACCTTTGAGGCATGCGTGTCTCATTTACATATCATTTTACATTCCTTCATGGCATGCGTGTCTCACTTGCATAGGCATGCGTGTCTTATCTACATTGGCATGCGTGTCACATTTCCATTGGCATGCGTGTCTCACTTGCATTGTGCATCGTTTTGCACAACGGTCTAGGAGACCTTAAATCCTTAGAGGGTGCGAAACCTTTACCGCATTGTCACGGTCTAGGAGACCTTAAATCCTTCGAAGGTGTAAAACCTTTATTGTTGCGCATGTCTGCATGCGTTGTAGTACGCATCATCCCTTGCATCGTTTTGCACAACGGTCTAGGAGACCTTAAATCCTTGGAGGGTGCGAAACCTTTACCGCATTGTCACGGTCTAGGAGACCTTAAATCCTTCGAAGGTGTAAAACCTTTATTGTTGCGCATGTCTGCATGCGTTGTAGTACGCATCATCCCTTGCATCGTTTTGCACAACAGTCTAGGAGACCTTAAATCCTTGGAGGGTGCGAAACCTTTACCGCATTGTCACGGTCTAGGAGACCTTAAATCCTTCGAAGTGTAAAACCTTTATTATTGTGCATGTCTGCATGCGTTGTAGTACGCATCATCCTTGCATCGTTTTGCACAACGGTCTAGGAGACCTTAAATCCTTAGAGGGTGCGAAACCTTTACCGCATTGTCACGGTCTAGGAGACCTTAAATCCTTCGAAGGTGTAAAACCTTTATTGTTGCGCATGTCTGCATACGTTGTAGTACGCATCATCCCTTGCATCGTTTTGCACAACGGTCTAGGAGACCTTAAATCCTTGGAGGGTGCGAAACCTTTACCGCATTGTCACGGTCTAGGAGACCTTAAATCCTTCGAAAGTGTAAAACCTTTATTGTTGCGCATGTCTGCAGGCGTTGTAGTACGCATCATCCCTTGCATCGTTTTGCACAACGGTCTAGGAGACCTTAAATCCTTGGAGGGTGCGAAACCTTTACCGCATTGTCACGGTCTAGGAGACCTTAAATCCTTCGAAAGTGTAAAACCTTTATTGTTGAGCATGTCTGCATGCGTTGTAGTACGCATCATCCCTTGCATCGTTTTGCACAACGGTCTAGGAGACCTTAAATCCTTGGAAGGTGCAAGACCTTCGGTGCATTGGTGTGCATAGTACCTGCATATGTCATGCATTTCAAAAGTCGTAAATACTGCAAATGTCATGCATTACATTGTAAATACTGCAAATGTCATGCATTACATTGTAAATATTGCATATGTCATTCATCATTGTAGATATTGCATATGTCATGCATTTCATCGTAATATAGTGCATTGTCATGCATTTCCACTGTAAATATTGCATTTACATTCCATTGCATATTTGTAGATATTGCATTTTAGTTGCATGCATTCACTGCATCACCCTCCATCTATGGCTTGCGCCTTTCCTTGTTAAGCTTGGTCTGGTATGTGCTCATATTTTTCACGTCAAAACACAGTTCTGCATGTGTACGCGCCTATTCCACGTTGGTATGTTGGTTTGAGGGTTGCGGCATCTTTTCTGTGTCAGACGCGGCTTGTACGAGTACATGCCTTTCCTAGGCAAGATTTGGTTTGGCCCGCGTGCCATATCCGTTGTATCCATCTCCATTGCATTTTAGTTGCATGCATTTACTGCATCACCCTCCATCTATGGCTTGCGCTTTCCTTGTTGAGCTTGGTCTGGTATGTGCTCTTACTTTTCACGTCAAAACACAGTTCTGTGTATGTACGTGCCTATTCCACGTTGGTATGTTGGTTTGAGGGTTGCGGCACCTTTTCTGTGTTAGACATGGCTTGTATGCGTACATGCCTTTCCTAGGCAAGATTTGGTTTGGCTGCACGCCATATCCATTGTAGATATTACATTGTAGTGTAATTGTTGCATCCGGTGTTAGGATCATTGTTCTTTCCCCAGCGGGTCGTCACCCCACTTATGTCATTCCACCCAATACTCGTTCTTGTGTCCGTCTACATTACTCATAGTTCTGCATGTGTGCGTGCCTATTCCACGCTGGTATGTTGGTTTGAGGGTTGCGGCACCTTTTCTATGGTAGACGGACTTGTTACTTCCATCAATCTATTTGACATTTGTGTGGTTTCGAACCGCTCATGATTGAATCATGATTCGATTGCATTGCATATCATTTGCATTGTTTATACGTAGTTTTGTATATAGTGCATATCATTTTGCATTCATCATTGCATTGTCATGCATGTTGCTAACGACATTGTACCTGTTAAGTTTGTTTTCTTTACAGGCACGATATTGTATGTACGGCTCATTTGAGGCCGGTGCAACCGGACGAACCGGACAGGTATTGTATCCTCCACGTGAGACGTATCGAGAATTGCATAATTCTCTTACATCCTTTCTGCATTGTAGTGTAGTTTGGTGTATGCTAGCTTAAAACTGTCGCATGCGTGCTTCGTTCCAGCTTTCTTTGCATGATCATAAGTTATGCTCGGCTTCTTGCATTGTCTTGCATTTTGCCCTGCCTTGCATGTTTGTCCAAGTCTTCGGCCTTGTCAAAAATGGGTCGTTTCTGGGCTTTGACATTCACTCCCGTCATTGTTATGACTTTCGAGTTCTGTCAAAGAGGGGCAACACGTCTTAGCCTACTTGCGAGTAGCACCTTCAAACCGTTTTTCGAAACGAACATGAGATGTTTTGTTCCAATTCAAGTGACCCAGTCTATACTTGTATGCTGTGCGCATCACATAGTAATTCTAGGCTAATAACCGGAATAAGAGCACATAATGTTTTCAAAACTTGATATCATGGTTAGTAAAGGCCGATCTTTGATCGGGCGAGCGGGGGTGCTCACGAAGTGGCCTTCCCCAATCGTACCCAAGTTCCCAAGCCAAGGCAACTTTGGTGATGACGGACACGTGGCCTTAGGCAACGAGTCAGGGTTTCCTAAATTCCCCCCAAAATAAAATATTTAGGTGGTGACTCTGTATCTGGCAAAGCAGTCCATGTTTGGCACTTCTTTCAAAAAATCTGTTTTCAAAAACGATTTGTTGGATTTGGACTCTTTGATGATTTATCGGTCTTTTATTGCACTCTACGAGATTAGATACAGGACCGTGACATTGAGTCCTGAACTGTAGTGAGCCCAAATGAACAAAACGGGATTTCCTCCCGGGACGTTCGGGGACATCTACAGTTTCTGGCGACACCGCTGGGGATTTAGAGAACTTGACTCAAACTCATGATATCTGGTTTTGACTACACTTATGTGTTTCTTTGCATTGCATTTGCATTGGTGCGCCTAGGACACTGTGTTTGCCGTATGCTATTCCTGAACGGTTTGCCGGAGGCTCGCTTTGCGAAGCGTGCCATAAGGCTAACCGGTTGTGGGCTCTGCCACGACGGGAACACAAACCCCGATTTTACCAGGGCACCCTTTTTGACCATTCGACCTAGTGCATATTCGGAATCCATAGTGACCATTCCAAGCTAGGACAGGTTACTTACTTGTTTGAAACCGCTGCGTGTGTAGTGAAACCCTAGCTCCTGACAAAATAGGACAGGGAAACCCTACCACAACATAGGGGTGTTTTGGCTCTCACTTATTTGCTATGTGCTTTTAGAGTGCGTCTCTACAGGAATGCATGTATCAGTTTACAAGTTTGGGTATCAGGCCTGCGGGCACCAGTTCAGTATTTTGGGAATCAGTTATCTGCGGGTATCAGATTCAGCTTCGGGGACAGTGATTTGGGGACAATGATCAGTACTTGAGAACAGTGTATTTCAGCTTATCAACTGTTTGTTGTGTGTTTATTTTAAGCCGTTATGCTGTCCGTTTGTCTGGTTGTTTATTTCCTTATTATTGCTTTATTTATCTTTTTGCTAGGGTAGTTTAGCACAATTGCTTCAGACCAAGCAGATATTCCCCAAGCACTCTGGACAAGAGGTCGCCGACTCAATCGATCTGAGGATCTGGTTGACGGACAACCAGTGTTCCATTCTCTACCCTTGGTTGTGAGACGAAGGTCGAGAAAATGCAGTGTATCCGAGCAGAGGTTGTCAGAGCAGTGGTTTGCCCCATCAGTGGACAGTCGGGCTGAGGTCTCAATTGTTGCCATAGAGATAGACCTACCGGTAGTTCAGATAGATCAGGGTAGTATGGCAGGAACGACAGGAGTTGAGGAAATGATGCGTCAGATGCAGGAGACCATGAGAGCCATGCAGCAGGACGCTGTTCGTCGAGATGAGTTTGCCAAACAACAGGCCGAGATCATAGCCCAGCAGGCAGAGTTAATTGCCAGGCTGCAACAACAAGCCAGGGCATCTGCTTCACACCAAGCTCCTCTCCCACCAGGAGTTCCAGCGCCCGGGGAGGCACCAAATGTCCAAGGAGATACGGATGTCCCAACAGGGCCGGCTCTGCCCCTGATTCTACCTCAACTATCTAAGGCACCTACGCTTGTCAATCAACAGGACTCTCCCTTTGAGTTCGATGTGGACCATACAGCGTTAAAATTGAGCAAGCTTGAGAAGTTGTTCAAGAAATCCCAGGGGGTAAAGTCCATCCCAGACATTGAGGACGGATATACTAACGTGGCTGTGACGCTGCCAGATAGGTTCAAAATGCCACAAATCGACTGCTTTGACAGATTTGGGGATCCCATGGTGCATCTCCGATTATTCTCAGATATACTATGGCCGATGGGCCTCACCAGACCGCAGAAGCTTTCATTATTCGGCCAGACCCTGTCGGGTGTGGCCGCTATCTGGTATGCAAAATTAGAAGACGATGTTAAGCGGAACTGGGATGAGATGGCCGAGGCTTTCATTGCACAATACTCCTATAACACTCAAATCGAGATTACAACCTGTGATCTTGAGATGACAAGGCAGGAGCCTAAGGAGAGCTTTTCGGATTTTGTAGCCCGGTGGAGGGCCAAGGCCTCAATGATGACCCTAAGGCCCACTGATAAAGATCAAATTCGGATGATTGTGCGCAATCTCCAACCCAAACTGATGCAGAAAATGATCGTGCTCCCCTTCCCTACCTTTTCAGATTTGCACGAGATGGGGGTACAAATTGAGGATGCTATAAAACAAGGTCTGATTGACCAAGACAGAGAGCAACCCAGAAGAACCTTCAACCGCAACAACAATACAGGCACCAGCAATGCCGCAAATGCTAGAGCTTCAGAAGTATGCATGGTCACCACCATTCCCCCTCCAAGACCCATGGCAGCTACACCTTTCTCCGGCGCGTCCGGAAGCAACACACAAACCACCAAATACCAACCTCGAGGCCAAAGAACTTTCACGCCTTTATATATGCCCCTGTCCAAGGCTCTGGGGGTATTAATCAGGAAAGGACACTTAAAGCCCCTGGAGCCGAGGCCATTGCCAAATCCACTCCCTCCCTCTCATAACCCAGCAAAATACTGCGCATATCACCAACAACATGGTCACGACACTGACCAATGTTTTAGATTGCGTCATGAGATTCAAGATCTCGTTGACAAGCAGGTGATTGTGCCTCCAAAAAAACCCAATGTCACAACAAACCCTCTCCCACCGCACAACCAAGCTCCACCCTCCAAACGTATCAACTTTATCCAGACTGGGGTCGTGTCTTACGATCCTAGCATCTATATCACTCCTTCCCACCTACCCAAGCCAGAGGTGCTCCTTCATGACTGCACTAACTTGTGCATGTTGGACATCTCCAGAACTCAACCCAAACCAATGGAGGTGACTGTCAAAGACAGAATAGGGGAGATTTCAGGGGAGAATGGGATTGTTGAGTCAGAATCTGAGGAATCTGGAAGTTTCGCTGAGGAAGTATACAGTCCGAGTGACTACATTCTATCAGTAGGCCAGGTTGGGCCAAATGTGGAATTGCCGGCAGGGGCAGAGCTTTGTGTGATACATGGGGATGAATCTGGTCAGAGGATAGATGACTTGGCAGCTGTGGAAGGGGACTTTGCTAACCTCCAATTTTTCAATGAGCAAGATCCAGAGGGCATGGTAGTCAACTGGTCAGATTTTGAGGAGACAGCAAAGGTCACCGGGTGGCTTGATGACCTACCAGACGTTGTCGACGAAACTCAGTTGGAACGGGGCCCAGCAGGGGCAAGAACATCAGTTGTGGCCGGAAGGGCCAGAAATCATAATACATCGCCGGAGAGCGCCGGTGCTAAGCATTTCACTCAGGACTTGGGCATTGTGAATGTGGGAAGTGTTGAACAGCTAGCTGTACTGACGCAGTTGGAACAGGAAAGGTTTGAGGATTCTGAGAGAATCAGGAAAGCTAAAGCCCTTGAGGGGACTGAAAGTGATGTGTGCACGAGGATAGAGAATGCTGCGAGCATGTGGACGGAAAGTACTGCGAGTACAATTGCACCAGAGCCGGACAGGTGTCTGTTGGCTACCGACGGAATGTGGTGGGAAGGCGATGATCTATGTCTTGCCCACACGGATGAGGATTGGGGGAGCAACCAGCCAGATGATACCTGGTACATTGGCGAAGTCGATCATATGACTAAAAGCGGGCGGTATTTCAAGCCCCTACATCTAGATCAGCCAGAGGTGTCTGGGAAAGATAAGGAGGCGGAGAAACAGAAAGAGAAGCAACTCGAAGAAGAGGCTGTACTGAAGCAATTGAAAAAGATACAGGCAGACATCTCCATCTGGGGACTACTTATGACATCGCGAGTTCATCGACAAGCTGTCTTATCGGCCATGGATAAGGCCAAGCTCTCAATAGACACCATGCCCGAACAGCTGATGGGCTTAGTTTTTCCGGGAGGGGCTATCCCGATGTTGACTTTCTCCGACAAAGAATTGCCACCTGAGGGTGCGAACCATAACAAGCAACTCTACATCTCTGTGGAGTGCAAAAACAAATGGATACCCGTGGTGCTTGTCGACAGAGGGTCCACCATCAATGTGTGCCCGGCAAGGACTACATATGCAATCGGTTTAAAAACCGCGGACTTTGTGCCGATAGCCCAGGTGATTCGGGCATATGATAACACAAGTAGAGAAGTAATGGGGACAGTGAAAATTCAAACCAAGGTTGGGCCGGGACAGCATGAGGTAGACTTTCACGTTTTAGAAGTTCCTGCGATCTTCAATCTACTTTTGGGGCGGCCGTGGTTGCACCAAGTAAAGGCAGTTTCGTCCACCTTGCACAGATGGTGAAATACCTCCATGGGAAGGGAGTAGCCATCGTTTTTGGAAATTCGTCGATCCATTCACCGCCAGAAGTATCTACTCCAGTTTTGGAAATTGAGCACGGTATAGAGGATGTGTTCATGTCGAGTTTTACCCTGGCTGAGGCTCGGGTCGTGCAGAACATCTTAGCTGTTAATGAGGGGGTGTATGTTAGCGCACAATCAGTATACCTCATGAACAAGCTTCAACACATCCTCGGGATGGGATTGGGAAAGAGCGGCCGGAAGGGCGTTGCAGCGTTGGCCGAAGTGCCACACAACCCACACACCTTTGGCTTGGGTTATCTACCCACCAAAGAGGATTGGATAAGGAAAAGTAAGGAGATGGCTGGGAGAGCCAGAGCGAAGTAGGCGGGGAAGCCTTTTGAGCTAATGCACCGATCCATCCAGGGTACCCTAAACGGACACTTTGTCTGGGAGGGGGAGGACTTTCCATTTTGTGGCTTCCCAGAGCCATGGCTGAATGCAGAGAGGAAGCGCGTGTCGGGTTTTGAGATTTTCTTTGACTTACAGTTATTCGGGGATGACGTTGCTGAAGAGCAGACGGACCCATTAGTTAAGGTTGAGCAGAGCAAGAAAGTGGAGTCTAAGGACGCCGTAAGTGAAATAGGGGTAATGCTGGCGTGTCTACTTTCAGATCCTCCGATCGAACAGAAGTGCTTGGGAGATAACTTCTCGGTATGTGTGATCGGCAATGAAATGGCTGCGGGCTTACCGGCAAACATTTTGGATGCATCTATTGCACCCTCTCTCATTTGGCAGTATGAAGAGGGATTTTTGTCAAGCAGCACCAGGTCAGGTAGTGAGCCAGAATCTGATTCCTCCGAATCTGTTGAGTCGGAATTAGGTTCCAGCTCGACTGAGTCTGAGTCCGGTATTCCAGGGGGTGATAACCCGAATACCACAGTCCTGTCCAGGTCGTCTTTTTCTTTCTCTTTTGAGTCTGTTGTAACCGAAGAATTGGACGATTTGGAAGCAATTAATGAGAATGATGTGGCTGTAGTTTTTGAGTACTTTTCTGTGCCCTTGATTTATTGCATTAACTCAGACTTTCAAAATTTTGATGAAAACGACGAGGAAGAAATTCCTCTGGTTTTGCAACGCTTAATTGAACAAGAGCAGGAAAGATTTGTTAAACCCTTAATGGATGAAATCACTACTGTGAATATTGGTACTGAGGAGGACCCGCGGCTGGTCCAGATCGGGTCCACGTTGTCTTTGGAGGAACGCGAGCACTTAGTCGCTTTATTAAAAGATTTCAAAGATGTTTTCGTGTGGTCCTACGAAGACATGCCTGGATTCGATCCTGAGATTGTACAGCACCAGATCCCTCTTGACCCCAAGGCCCGACCCCGTTAAACAAAAACTCAGAAAGATCCGCCCGGACTGGGCTCTCAAGGTCAAAGAAGAGGTCACTAAGCAAATTGACGCAGGTTTCCTGCTGGTATCCGAATGCCCAACTTGGTTGGCCAACATCGTTCCGGTGCCGAAGAAGGATGGCAGGATCCGGGTATGTGTGGATTTCAGGGACTTGAATAGAGCTAGTCCGAAGGATGACTTCCCCTTGCCACATATCGATGAGTTAGTGGACTTCACAGCAGGGCATGCTTTGCTTTCATTCATGGATGGCTTTTCAGGCTACAATCAGATAGTGATGGCACCTGAAGACTGGGAGAAGACTGCTTTCACCACCCCGTGGGGGACCTACTGCTACAGAGTGATGTCGTTTGGGTTGAAGAACACTGGAGCTACATATCAACGAGCCACGACCACAATATTGCACGACATGATCCACAAAGAGGTTGAGGTGTACGTAGACGACATGATTGTCAAATCCAAAGAAAGAGAGGGCCACTACACTGCCTTGCAAAAGTTCTTCCAAAGGATCAGAGAATTTCGGTTGCGACTGAATTCTCAGAAGTGTACGTTCGGTGTTACAATCGGGAAAATGTTGGGGTTTCTGATTACACAGAGAGGTATCGAAGTCGACCCTTCCAAAATCAAGGCCATCTTAGAAATGCCACCACCAAGGACTAAAAAGGAGGTGCGAGGCTTTCTGGGTAAAGTGCAATTCATAAGACGGTTTATCTCAAAATTAACCTTGACTTGTGAGCCACTTTTTGACCCCCTAAAGAAAGGAAAGAAATTCCAATGGGACAGCCGATGCCAAGCTGCTTTTGAACAGATCAAGGAATACTTACAAAACCCGCCCGTGTTGTCACTGCCAGAGCCGGGAAGACCGTTGATTTTGTATCTTTCAGATACTGAGACTACAATGGGCTGCATGCTCGCACAAGAATCAGAGGACAAAATGGAGAGAGCCATCTACTACCTGAGCAAGAAGATGCTGGAGTATGAGACTCGTTACACACCATTGGAAAAGGCTTGCTTAGCCTTGGTATGGGCTACCAGGAAGCTGCGGCACTACCTGTTAGCTCACTCTGTAATGTTGGTTTCAAGATTAGATCTCATCAAATATCTATTCGAGAAACCGGCGCTTACGGGTAGGCTAGCTCGTTGGTTGCTGTTGCTTTCAAAATTCGATCTGAAATATGTGACGCGCAAGTCAGTCAAAGGAAGAGCGGTAGTAGAGTTCTTAGCCGATCATCCAGTGGAAGGAGATGAAGCAGTTGAGTACTTATTCCCAGATGAGGCCATTTTGCATATCGACGACGAGTTTTGGACGATGTACTTTGACGAAGCGTCAAACCAGTACGGGTATGGGATAGGAGTGTTGCTGATAGCACCCGACAACTCCCATATCCCTCTAGCATTCAAACTCCAGTTCAAAGTCTTGAACAACGAAGCAGAATATGAGGCATGCATTGTTGGTCTAGAAGCAGCCCTGGAATTAGGGGCAAAACGGTTGGACGTCATCGGAGACTCGAATCTTGTTGTATCTCAAGCGAAAGGAGATTGGAAAGTCAAAGAAGAAAAGATGATTATGTATCACCAGACCTTGGACTTGTTAATTCCTCGGTTTGAGAAGTTAAACTTTGCTCATCTGTTAAGAGAGAACAACAGGTTCGCAGATTCACTAGCAACTCTATCTTCCATGATAGACATCCCGTTTGGAGTCCGCATGCGTCCAGTCATTATCGACCAAAAATTTGTGCCGGCTTACGAGTCAATTGCCGCTATAGATGAGGTTCATGATGAGAACCCCTGGTATTACGATATTTGGAATTTCTTGGAGAATGAAGCATATCCACCAGGGGTAAATGCCAAGGATAAAAGGGTAATCAGAAGAATGGAGGTTCAGTTCATCATCTGCGGAGGTAAATTGTATAAGAGAGGTCATCTGGAAATGCATAAGCTGTGCGTTGAAGCTGAAGAATCAAAACGCCTGATGGAGGCCATCCATGGAGGGGAATGCGGTGCGCATATGAACGGGGTAATGCTAGCGCGGAAGATCCCCAGACAGGGTTACTACTGGTCCACCATGGAGGAGGATTGTATCGGCTTTGTTCGGCGATGCCACAAATGTCAGATCCATGCAAACCGCATGAACATCCCGCCGTCGAAGCTATACAATATGACTTCGCCCTGGCCATTTTCAGTTTGGGGAATCGATGTGATCGGGGCTGTCACTCCGAAGGGGTCGAATGGGCATGAGTTCATCCTAGTCGCGATAGACTATTTCACGAAGTGGGTTGAGGCCCAATCTTATGCGGTGTTAAAGACGTCGCACGTTGCAAAATTTATCAGAAACAACATCATCTGTCACAACGAGGTCCCGAACGAGATCATTTCAGATAACGGTTCCCACTTCAAGAAGGAAGTGATTGATTTGTTGGAAAAATACAATGTGGCCTTTCATAAGTCATCCACCTATTGGCCACAGACTAATGGAGCGGTCGAGGCCGCCAACAAGAATATCAAACACATATTGCAGAAGATGGTGAAAACCTACCGGGATTGGCCAGATAAGCTGTCGTTTGCTCTGTAGGGCTACCGGACCTCAATTAGGACTTCTACTGGGGCGACTCCGTATTCATTAGTTTATGGGATGGAGGCCGTTCTACTTATCGATATTGAGGTTCCGTCTTTACGAGTGTTGGCTGAGTGTCAAATAGCTGAAGCAGATTGGCAGCAGAGCAGATTTGAAGAACTCATGCTCTTTGATGAGAGAAGACTGAAAGCACTGTACCATGTTCAAGGTTATGAGCGCAGAATTGCCAGGGCTTTCAACAAGAAAGGTAAGTCCAGGAATTTAAAGGAAGGAGATTTGGTGCTCAAGGACAACCGAGCTCCCATCCACGACCCAAGGGGCAAATTCAGACCCAATTGGACTGGTCCCTGTAGACACCCCATTTTTGACCATCCTCAAGACTTGGACGTCACCGTTTGAACACTCGGTGATTATCCATGTTTGTGTTCGTCGGGAGTTCCCGGAGGCCTTGGCAGTGCGCCTCGCCTCAGGACCTCCTAACTCGACTGTTTCGTGTTCGGTTTTGGCACCAAACACTTGTGTTTTTGCCTTCAAGGGCGGGGAATGCCTTGTTGGCTATCCCCACACCCCACCGGCCCTCCACTGTAATCACCGACTGCATGTTTGTACCACCGGCACTGTTTTGTTAAAACCTACGGCCGGTCGGCATTATATTTGGCCGACCGGCACTTTTTTGTGCCGGTGACATTTTTGGCCGGCCGGTGACCCTTCTGAACCCTCTGAGGCATGGTGCATGCCAGCTGTGCCAGCTGGATTACACCATCACTCCTCCCCGTGCACAGGATTGGCCCATGTGCACCCTTGACCCCCCTAAGCTTCTAGAAGCTTGACCCTTTGGCCAAAGCTTCTTGGAGAAGCTTGGCCAGCTGTCTTGGCTTCTCCAAGAAGCCTTGCACCCCCTTGCCCCTTTGACCCTTTTTCTTTTTGCTTAGCCACTAAGTTAAGAGCTTTTCTTGGCCTATATAAGCTCCCTCCCCCCCCCTTGAGCTAGGTTAGAACTTTTGAGAGCAAAAACCAGAGATATATCTCTATACCTCTGATATATATCCATATATATCTATATCTTCCTCTCTCTCATCCTTGTGTGTGTGTTTTAGGCCTAAATAGTGTGTTTTGCCTTACTTTTGCACCATTACACACACTATTACACCTAGCTCCGAGATTGAGAGACTTGGAGGGTTGTTTGTTGAGCTTTTGGACTAATTTTGATCACTAGAAGAGGGCTGCACCATCTGTTCTTCAAAGGATCTTCAAGGGTGAGCACTTCACTTTAGATTCCCCATTCTTGCACTAGCTTTCTACCCATCTTGCTTTGTGTTTTTGGTTTTGTGTTTAACATAAAAAAGGTTTGTTTTTCCTTGCTTAAGAACATTCATCAAGATTGTTTTGTGGTTTGGGTAGAGTCTCACCCTCTTAGGCCTTGTTTTGGCCATTTTGGTGCTTTTTCTTGAAGCTTTACTTACTTGGTGTATTTGGTCTTCTCACCACTGAAAACCAGTGGGTTTTCAGTGGTGAGGGAGGTATTTTGGAGTCGTATAAAGAGGAGGGACACCCCCCTCCCCCTTGTCCCTCTTTGGTCTTTACTTTGGCTCACATAGTAGCATGCATTTTTGGCCTTATGTGCCTTCATTTCAGAGCTTATTTGGGTGTTTTAGACCATATATCATCTATGTTTTTGGTTGGTTTTGTGGTCCTTAGCATGCTTCTTATACTTGCTTTGTAATGCTCTAGTTTGCCTAGAAATGAGCCATGAGTTTAGGCCATGTTTCTTGCATATAAGAGCCTCATTATATGATGGTATTAGCATCATTTTGCCATGTTTAGAGGCTGTGGGCCACTGATTTCGTCACCTTTGGCATGTTTGACATGTTTGTTTTGCATGATGGCTTGTTAGTCTTGAGCATTTGATCCATGAACATGCATTGGTTAGGCTATTTAAGTGATTTGGAGTCCTTTTATATGCTATTTCAGTCCCTATATCATGCCTATATGTTTCCATTTACCATCTTATTCATGCTTTGAAATGTTGCAATTTTATGCCTTGAAATAGGCCTTTTGCATGCTTCCATGTTTAATGCATTTTAGGGCTGCCATATCGAGGTTTTGGGGTGTATTTTTGCATGCTAATATCTGTTTTTGGTTGTCCAATATATGCCATGAGTGGCCATTTTAATGGTGGCAAGGAGTGCTCCCTTTGTGCCTTAACCTTAGGCCCTTTGGCTTGCATATTAGCATGTATTTTGGTCACCATTTTGGGCATGTTTTGCCACTGTTTTGGGTTGGCTTGAGGGCTGCCCCATTGTGGTCTAGTCCACCATCACATGCATGCCTCATGTCCATTGCTTAATTGATTCATTAAGTGTTGTAGTATGTTGGTCTCATTGCTTGATTGGTCCATGTTTGTATGACATTAGCACCTTGCATACTCTAGTGTTTTGCATGCTTAACATGATAGTTGCATTGCATTTGGCATGCCTTGTACCTTAGCATCACATTGCATTGTTGAGCTATGTTGCATACATGCATTTCATGGCTTGGTTTGGGGTTGTCAAACCAAGCATGGGGATTGAGAGGAGTTCACACTTTAAGTGGTGCAACTTGACTTAACCCTCACGTCACCAAGGCCTTTGATCCATGCATGATAAGGTTTTGGTCTCATTTGTGTGTCGCATGCATTTTCACATTGAAATGCAATCTTGGTTCCTTAGGCCATCATGCTCCGAGATGCATAATTGATGGCCCAAGAACCAAGGGTCATGTGTGTAACAACCCTCGTACTGATTACCGTTGAACCACTGAATTATGTACTGATTACCCTTAAACGGAACCGCTAATGACTGATAAGTGAACTGGATGAACTACTGAACAAACTGAATGAAACTGAAATCGAAACTGAATAAGTTGTCTATTGTATTGTATTCCTATCTGTTTAAATTGAGTGATTATCTGTTTGCATTTATATGTTTAAACTGCTAATTGAAGGCTTATCGGCGGCCGATTTAGAAACCGCTTGATGTTTTAGAATCAGTAGAATATTTCTGATTTAATGGTATATTTATCTGAAAATTGTTTAGGAATGATTAAATTAGATTTAAATGAGTTAGTTAAAGAGTTGGACTTAATTACATGTTTGCCATGGTTAGTGGACCTTTTGTTTATTATTATATTTGAGCCTATGTACTTAATCAAAACATTTCCTCTGCCTATTTTCGTTGTCTAGCCGACCAAGAAGAGAGCTTGAGGGAGAGAGAGTTGATTTTCATCCTTTTTTACTTGTTTTGCTTGGAAATTATGAGGAATTGAAGATTGATGTCAAATTGTGCTCCTATTTTTGAATACAAGACTTAGGTAAGGAATTAGAGCCTCTCAATGTTGAATTTATGTTGCTCTTGCATCATTCTTGGCAAATTATAGAGTTAAGACATAGATTGTTTCCATGGTGTTGAATTAGAACTCGTTTCATGCATGCATGGCTATTTTGGGGCATTTTGAGTTGATTTCATGGTTAATGGTCACATGCATGCCCATATTGATGTAAGAGACCATGTTTTCATTGTGTTCTCCAACTTTTGAGCTCACAAGAGCAAGATTTAAAGCTGAAAATTGGTTTGAAACTCATGCATTGCATGTTTTAAAGTGTTCTTGGATTGTTCTTGGAAAATGGTTTGAATTGACTCACCTTTGGGCCTTGAATTCATAAATTGGCTTTTGAAACTTGTTATATATTGAGTTTAAAGTGTTTTCCCAGATTTTGGAGCCAAGAGGTTGAGTTTTGGATGATTGAATACTTGGTTCGAACTTGGGAGACAAATCTGGAAATTTCAGATTTTGCTTCCTCGCTCGAGCGAAGGATTCCTCGCTCGAGCGAGCCCTTTGGTTTTGCAATCTCGCTCGAGCGAGCATCGAGCGTGGTATCGCGCGTAAAAATCGAGCATCCAGTATTTTCACTGTTCATCAGCTCGCTCGAGCGAAGGGAGGCTCGCTCGAGCGAAGAGCCTATTTTCAGCAACTTTTGGAAAATGCCTTCCGACTGTATTTTTGCATCCTCATCGCATCCTAGGCATTCTTAGGCCTAGTTTAAGACATCTTAATGAGGATTTAGACATAGAACCACACCGAGGAAATTTAGGGATTTAATTATCACCCTTCCGACTGTGAACTTAGTGTGTGTTCTATTTGTTAACTGTTTAGGGTTGGCTCTCGGGGACGTGCTCTAGCTGCTATTAGCCCAATCTCTGTGAGTAACAGTTGTATAAAGATATGTTCAAAAATGGTTATCTGATTATCAACCGAACTGTTTACTGAAATGTAATTATTTACTGAACGAATGTATGTCCTTTATTTCTGAACTGTACTGTGGCATCCTTAGCACCTACTGTTACTGATTGTACTGTTACAGAGATCTCTGTCGGTTCCTTCGTGGAACCAAACTGTTTACTGAATGACTGGCCATCATTACTGTTCGGTCTTTATGACCTACTGTTACTGCTATGCTAATGGATGTACCACATATCACTGAATAACTGTTCTGACTGAAAGACTGAAATACTGTTTAAATGAACTGTTTTCGTTACTGTAAGGACATTTCATTCTTAACCTCTTTATGCTTTATGTTATTCACTGGGCTTTAGCTCACTGCTCATATATATATGTAGGTTCTCAGCAACCAGACCAGAGCTAGGAGCGTGGGTTGGTCTCCAGTTTTGTCAGCCAGCCTATGTGCCTCACAGTGAGGTTCCGAGCCTGTTATGCTAAGGCTTAGGGGTGTTTTAGTATTTCCCCTTTTTGTACTGTCTCACTGTTTTGTAATGACTGAACGGATTGTATAGACTGACTGTTTATGATTGTATAGATTGTACTGTGTTGAACCGTATGAATGCATAAAAATGTTTTTGGCATACAGATTTCCACAGCTCAATGGACATAGTTATTTACTGTATTGGCTTCCGCCAGGCCCTGAACTCTGTTTTACTGTATTACTGTTAAGCAGGCCTTCGGTAATCTCGGATTACTGGCCGGTTACGGTACTAAACCCATAGGGCCGGGTTTGGGTCGTGACAGAGTGGTATCAGAGCGATACTTAACCACGAGTTATACCGCACACACGTGTCCAAATGAGCTATAGGGTGTCCTAGAAAAGCAATTAGGGCATCTCATGAATTTGAAAAGTGTGTGCTTATGACTGACTGATTTTGTGATAAAACGTTAAACTGTTTACTCATACAACTGCTTATAATGATAACTGTCATAACTGCTTTATAGTGAAATGGATAATGCAAATGAAACTGAAGCATCATCCTCTGAGGCCAGAATGGCCAGACTTGAACAAATGATGGAATTGGTAATTGGAAGACTGGACCAACAACAGAACCAACAGCCCCCACCTCCTCCTCCTCCGGTGCAACCGGACAAAATGCACCAAATGTACAGAATGTGAATGTTAATGAGGTGGATATCATTGCATTGACTCATAAGTTCAGCAAGATGAAACCGCCGTCCTTTCAGGGAGGCTTAGAACCGCTAAAGGCTGAAGCATGGGTCCTTGAAACTGAAAAACTGTTTGAAGTGTTTCCGTGCTCAGAAGCACACAAGGTATTGTTAGCCACCTTTACCCTGCAGGAAGAAGCTAGAAGGTGGTGGATGTTGACCCGTGATGCAAACACTGTAATGACTTGGGCTCAGTTCAAGGAGTCCTTCTTTGAAAAATATTTTCCGCAGTGCATCAGGGACAGAAAGGTAACCGAGTTTGAACAACTGAGACAGGGCAAGACGTCTGTTGCCGAGTATGAGAAACAATTTACTGAACTTGCTAGGTATGCCCCACACATGGTGGATACCGATTACAAGAAGGCCAGGAGATTTGAAGGCGGCCTCAATGCTGCTATACAGGACCGGATAAATGTTTTGAAAATGCCAACTTTTGTGGGTGTTCTTGACCGGGCTTTGATGGCCGAGATAAATATTGCAGCAGTGAAACAATCTGAAACACCGACAACAGAGTGGCAAGGGAAAAGACAGGGTTTTAAATTTAAGAAAGGCAAGCATAACCCAACCAACAAGAAACAGAATACGGGGTCGATGACTAGCCCCAGCCAAGGGAGTGGGTTTACCCCACCGTGCTCTATATGTGGCAACAAGCACAAGGGAGTTTGTTATCAGATTTCTGGAGCTTGTTTCAGATGTGGCAAGGTGGGCCACAGGATTAAAGACTGCCCTTCCGCTCCACCAGCTAGTGGTAAAGCTGCACCAAGCGCAGCAGCATCAAATGTAGCACCAAAGCCTAACCCCAAAACTACCGGGAAAGAGCCTGTGAGGCAGGGCCGAGTGTTTGCCCTAGTACCGGGAGACGTTCAGATACTGAGACCGTTGTGTCAGGTATCCTCTCTATTTGTGCTCAAAATGCATATGTATTGATTGATTCAGGGTCTACACATTCTTATGTGTCGCATGCTTTTTCGCGTAAATTGAATAGACCCTTAGAACCCATGAACTACCTGCTAGCTGTATCATCACCTGTTGGGGGATCCATGACATGTGCATATATGTACCCTGCTTGTGAGATTATTGTTGGGGATATGCATCTATTTATTGATTTACTGCCATTGAATATCGATCATTTTGATGTAATATTGGGGATGGATTGGTTGCAAAAATATCATGCTACTATAGACTGTGTAACAAAGCAAGTTGTTTTCCGTCCACCGGGTTTGCCTGAGTTTGTGTTTGATGGGGTTGGGGTAGTGCCTCCTCCATATCTGATTTCTTCTGTGAAAGCTGTCAAACTGATTAGGAAGGGGTGTAAAGGATATCTGTGTTCTGTACTGACTGTATCTGCTAGTAATGATGTTAAAACTGATGCGAATTGCATTCCTATTGTTAGAGAATTCCCAGATGTATTTCCAGATGATTTGCCAGGGGATTTGATCGACAGGGAAATTGAATTTACTGTGGATGTAATTCCGGGTACACAACCGATATCTAAAGCTCCTTACAGAATGGCTCCAACTGAACTGAAGGAATTGAAAGTGCAATTGCAGGAACTGTTAGACAAGAAGTTTATCAGACCCAGTACTTCACCGTGGGGTGCACCTGTTTTATTTGTGAAGAAGAAAGATGGCTCACTGAGACTGTGCATTGACTACCGTGAATTGAATAAGGTAACTGTGAAAAATAAATACCCATTGCCACGCATTGATGATTTATTTGATCAGCTACAGGGTGCACAAGTGTTTTCCAAGATTGATCTTAGATCGGGGTACCATCAAGTGAAAGTCAACCCAGAAGACATTGGTAAAACTGCTTTTAGAACGAGGTATGGCCATTATGAATTTTTAGTTATGCCGTTCGGAGTCACGAATGCCCCTGCTGCATTTATGGACCTATGAACAGGATTTTTAAACCATACCTTGATGATTTCATTGTAGTGTTTATTGATGACATACTGATTTACTCAAAAAGTAGAGAAGAACATGAACACCATCTGAGACTTGCCCTGCAAACCTTAAGAGAACAGAAACTGTATGCTAAATTGTCTAAATGTGAATTCTGGATTGATCATGTTATGTTTTTGGGGCATGTTGTTAGCAAAGATGGAATTTCTGTTGATCCGCAGAAAATTGAAGCTGTAGTGAACTGGCCTAGACCAACAACTGTGACTGAAGTCCGAAGCTTTTTGGGATTGGCTGGATATTACAGAAGATTTGTCAAAGATTTCTCCAAAATTGCCTTACCACTAACTCAGTTGACACAGAAAGGGATATCATTTGACTGGACTGACCAGAGGGAATCAGCATTTCAAGAATTGAAAACCAGACTTGTGACTGCACCGATTCTGACTTTGCCTTCAGGTACAGATAATTACACTGTTTTTAGTGATGCTTCTCATAAGGGTTTGGGGTGTGTTTTAATGCAGAATGGGAGAGTTATTGCTTATGCTTCCCGACAGTTGAGACCACATGAAAAGAACTACCCGACCCATGACCTAGAACTTGCTTGCTGCAGTAGTGTTTGCACTAAAAATTTGGCGTCACTATTTGTATGGAGCAACATGTGAAGTGTATACCGACCACAAGAGCCTAAAGTACTTTTTCACACAGAAAGAATTGAATATGAGACAGCGGAGATGGCTTGAACTGATCAAAGATTACGACCTACAGATTTTGTACCATCCGGGAAAAGCCAACACCGTTGCCGATGCCTTGAGCCGAAAATCGATTGCCAACTTAGCCTGTTTGCTGACTGGACAGAAAGAGTTGCTTCTTGATCTGGAAAAGTCTGAAATTGAAATTGTTTTGAAGGAACAAGGTGGAACAATAGCTGCCATTACTGCTCAACCAGCCTTGATTGAGGAAATTAAAGAGAAACAACAACTGGATGATTACTTGAAGAAAATTATTGAAGAAAGAGATTCAAAACCGAGACCGGGGTTCAAATTTGACAACAATGTACTGAAATTTCAAGATAGACTGTGTGTGCCAAATGACACTAAATTGAAAAGAAGAGTTCTGCAAGAAGGCCACAGTTCGAAGTTCTCTATTCACCCAGGGAATACGAAAATGTATCAAGATCTGAAACAAAATTTCTGGTGGCCAGGAATGAAGAAGGAGATCGCTGATTTTGTGTCTAAGTGTCTCCATTGTCAACAGGTCAAAGCTGAACATCAACGACCTGCCGGATTACTGCAACCCTTACCCATACCAGAGTGGAAATGGGAGCATATCACGATGGATTTTATCGTCGGATTACCGCGCTCCAGGAAAGGTATGGACTCTATTTGGGTTATTGTTGATAGATTGACTAAGTCTGCACACTTCCTACCTGTCAAGACAATTTATAATGCAGACAAATTGGCTGTTATTTATATTGATGAAATTGTTAGACTGCACGGAGTACCTGTGTCTATTGTTTCCGACAGGGATTCGAAGTTTACATCGAGGTTCTGGCAGAGCCTACAGACTGCATTGGGTACTGAATTGAGGCTGAGTAGTGCCTATCATCCTCAGACAGATGGACAGTCAGAAAGGACCATTCAGACTCTAGAGGATTTACTGAGAATGTGTGTACTGGACTTTCAGGGGAATTGGGAAAGTCATTTGCCGTTGGCCGAATTCGCCTACAACAACAGCTACCATTCGAGTATCGGTATGGCGCCTTTCGAGGCATTGTATGGCAGGAAGTGTAGATCTCCAATCTGCTGGGCAGAAGTTGGAGATGGGCCGTTGCTTGGGCCCGAGATTGTATATGAGACAACTGAAAAGATAAAACTGATACAGCAGAGATTGAAAACTGCACAGAGTAGACAGAAGAGTTATGCAGATGTCAGAAGACGGGATAGAGAGTATGAAGTGGGTGATCACGTGTTTGTGAAAGTGACACCAATGAAGGGCCAGACTCGTTTTGGAGTCAAAGGCAAGTTAGCGCCGAGGTATGTCGGACCATATCAGATTATTGAGAAAATCAATCCGGTGGCGTATCAAGTTGCGCTTCCTCCTGAAATGGAGCATATGCATAACGTCTTCCACATTTCGATGTTGAGAGACTATCTTCGTGATCCGTTTCATGTGATTGAGCCTACTCGCATTGTGTTGAGTGATGACTACACTTACGAGGAACGGCCTATACAGATTGTAAACCGACGGATCAAGAAACTGAGAAACAAAGAGATTCCGCTAGTAAAAGTTGACTGGCAGAACCACGGTGGTGTGTATGCCACTTGGGAAAGGGAAGATGACATGGCTAGGCGATATCCGGATTTGTTCCCGCTGAATCCTGTTTTCTTCCAGACTGAAGGTAACTCGAGTTTAGAGGACTAAACTCCTTATAAGGAGGGGAGACTGTAACAACCCTCGTACTGATTACCGTTGAACCACTGAATTATGTACTGATTACCCTTAAACGGAACCGCTAATGACTGATAAGTGAACTGGATGAACTACTGAACAAACTGAATGAAACTGAAATCGAAACTGAATAAGGTTGTCTATTGTATTGTATTCCTATCTGTTTAAATTGAGTGATTATCTGTTTGCATTTATATGTTTAAACTGCTAATTGAAGGCCTTATCGGCGGCCGATTTAGAAACCGCTTGATGTTTTAGAATCAGTAGAATATTTCTGATTTAATGGTATATTTATCTGAAAATTGTTTAGGAATGATTAAATTAGATTTAAATGAGTTAATTAAAGAGTTGGACTTAATTACATGTTTGCCATGGTTAGTGGACCTTTTGTTTATTATTATATTTGAGCCTATGTACTTAATCAAAACATTTCCTCTGCCTATTTTCGTTGTCTAGCCGACCAAGAAGAGAGGAGAGGGAGAGAGAGTTGATTTTCATCCTTTACTTGTTTTGCTTGGAAATTATGAGGAATTGAAGATTGATGTCAAATTGTGCTCCTATTTTTGAATACAAGACTTAGGTAAGGAATTAGAGCCTCTCAATGTTGAATTTATGTTGCTCTTGCATCATTCTTGGCAAATTATAGAGTTAAGACATAGATTGTTTCCATGGTGTTGAATTAGAACTCATTTCATGCATGCATGGCTATTTTGGGGCATTTTGAGTTGATTTCATGGTTAATGGTCACATGCATGCCCATATTGATGTAAGAGACCATGTTTTCATTGTGTTCTCCAACTTTTGAGCTCACAAGAGCAAGATTTAAAGCTGAAAATTGGTTTGAACTCATGCATTGCATGTTTTAAAGTGTTCTTGGATTGTTCTTGGAAAATGGTTTGAATTGACTCACCTTTGGGCCTTGAATTCATAAATTGGCTTTTGAAACTTGTTATATATTGAGTTTAAAGTGTTTTCCCAGATTTTGGAGCCAAGAGGTTGAGTTTTGGATGATTGAATACTTGGTTCGAACTTGGGAGACAAATCTGGAAATTTCAGATTTTGCTTCCTCGCTCGAGCGAAGGATTCCTCGCTCGAGCGAGCCCTTTGGTTTTGCAATCTCGCTCGAGCGAGCATCGAGCGTGGTATCGCGCGTAAAAATCGAGCATCCAGTATTTTCACTGTTCATCAGCTCGCTCGAGCGAAGGGAGGCTCGCTCGAGCGAAGAGCCTATTTTCAGCAACTTTTGGAAAATGCCTTCCGACTGTATTTTTGCATCCTCATCGCATCCTAGGCATTCTTAGGCCTAGTTTAAGACATCTTAATGAGGATTTAGACATAGAACCACACCGAGGAAATTTAGGGATTTAATTATCACCCTTCCGACTGTGAACTTAGTGTGTGTTCTATTTGTTAACTGTTTAGGGTTGGCTCTCGGGGACGTGCTCTAGCTGCTATTAGCCCAATCTCTGTGAGTAACAGTTGTATAAAGATATGTTCAAAAATGGTTATCTGATTATCAACCGAACTGTTTACTGAAATGTAATTATTTACTGAACGAATGTATGTCCTTTATTTCTGAACTGTACTGTGGCATCCTTAGCACCTACTGTTACTGATTGTACTGTTACAGAGATCTCTGTCGGTTCCTTCGTGGAACCAAACTGTTTACTGAATGACTGGCCATCATTACTGTTCGGTCTTTATGACCTACTGTTACTGCTATGCTAATGGATGTACCACATATCACTGAATAACTGTTCTGACTGAAAGACTGAAATACTGTTTAAATGAACTGTTTTCGTTACTGTAAGGACATTTCATTCTTGACCTCTTTATGCTTTATGTTATTCACTGGGCTTTAGCTCACTGCTCATATATATATGTAGGTTCTCAGCAACCAGACCAGAGCTAGGAGCGTGGGTTGGTCTCCAGTTTTGTCAGCCAGCCTATGTGCCTCACAGTGAGGTTCCGAGCCTGTTATGCTAAGGCTTAGGGGTGTTTTAGTATTTCCCCTTTTTGTACTGTCTCACTGTTTTGTAATGACTGAACGGATTGTATAGACTGACTGTTTATGATTGTATAGATTGTACTGTGTTGAACCGTATGAATGCATAAAAATGTTTTTGGCATACAGATTTCCACAGCTCAATGGACATTAGTTATTTACTGTATTGGCTTCCGCCAGGCCCTGAACTCTGTTTTACTGTATTACTGTTAAGCAGGCCTTCGGTAATCTCTGATTACTGGCCGGTTACGGTACTAAACCCATAGGGCCGGGTTTGGGTCGTGACATCATGCTTCCTTGAGTCCCATACATGATAGGAAGCATTGACCATGCTTACATTTGCTCTAAAATCCATATCATGCACTGTCTGCCTGCTGTTGCTGTCAAACTGTCCTCTGCAGGAATTTTGTGCCGACCGGCAGAATATAGTGCCGACCGGCACTATATGGGTGGCCGGTAACCCCATTGAAAGCCGGTGACTATTTTACACGGCCGGTAGACATTCTGTTCAGCCGATGGTGATCCTCAATGTTCAGGGAGAAGGTTCTGAGACTTTGGCAATTTTTGGAGAGACAGGGCAACAAAAAAAAACAGAGGCAGCAGTGTTATGATACGGGTTTCTGGGCGAGTCGGATTCGAGCATGCATCATTCGCGCATCCCGAGGCAAGGCTGAGGCCCCTCTTCTTTTTATGTTAAATTTAATTTGATAATTAGAAATTTCTGTAATAATTAATTTATTCTGTATTTGGACTGTATTATTTTGGGACTGTATTATTCTTTCGGGTCCCTCTGTGTGAGGGCATATTTGTAATAAGTGTGGGTGAGTGTGTGTATGTCTTCCAACCCCCATTTCTTTCTTCCCTTTTATTTACCTGCTTATGATGGTAGATTAGGGCATATTTAAAATTAGCATACCTTATGCAATGTACGCGTGCATCCATGCATTTGTTGACATGCATCGGGCTCGACACATCATAGAAACTGCATTGTATTTCAATTCCAAGTTGAATACGTGTTATTTGTAGCATCCCACATGCCATGTTTAGGATAGCCGAGCCTGCCTAGATTACACCTTTGCATGTGTTGCATTAGACATTTCAGTATGCTTAGGTCCATGCATGGATTTCTAATGAGCTTCTGTTTTGGCTTGGAGTACTAGGTGAATTTTTATGCTTTAGCATCCTTGCACGTGTGTGAGTGTTGCCATAATAGCATGACTACCATGAGGCTAAGTGCTTATGTGATATAACTGTTTGAATGCTTGTGGATGGAGGTCAAATTACCTAGATTGGAATAATGCATTAAAACTGTGAGTTTTAAGCCCACCAGATAGTGGCAAAATTGTCTTTTCTAAAAGCCCACTTGAGGGTGGCAAAATCTGCATTCTTGGCCTACTTACGAGTAGCAAACCATTTTCAAAACAAACATGCAATATTTTGTTCCAATTTAGGCGATTTGGTCTATACTTGTTTGCTGTGCGCATAACATAGTAATTCTAGGCTAATAACCGGAATAAGAACATGTAATGTTTTCAAAATCGGATATCACGGTTAGTAGAGGCCGGTCTTCGGACCGGGCGAAAGGGGGTGCTCATAGCTGACCTTCCCCGATCGTACCCAAGCTCCCGAGCCAAGACAACTTTGGTGATGATGGACACGTGGCCTTCGGCACCGAGTCAGGGTTTCCTAAATTTCCCGTTTTAAAAAAATATTTAGGTGGCGACTCTGTATCTGACAAAGCAGTCTATGTTTGGCACTTCTTTTCAAAAATCTGTTTCTCAAAACGATTTGCCGGATTTGGACTCTTTGGTTCAGATTAAGAACCGTGACACAAATTGAGTCCGAACTATAGAGTGAGGCCCAAGGGCGCGTCTATAGTTTCTGGCGACTCTGCTGGGGAGTTTAGAGAGCTTGACTCGAACTCGTGATATCCTGTTTTGATTTCATTTATGTGTTTCTTTGCATTGCATGTGCATTGGTGCGCCTAGGAACACAGTGTTTGCCATCTGCCATTCCTGAACGGTTTGCCGGAGGCTTGTCTTGTCAAGGCATGACCATAAGGCTGACCGGTTATGGGCTCTGACAGCATGGGAACACAAACCCCGGTTTTACCGGGGCACCCTTTTCGACCATTCGACCTAGTGCATATTCGGAATCCGTAGTGACCATTCCAAACTAGGACAGGTTGCTCACCCGATATTAGGTTGTTTGAAACCGCTGCGTGCGTAGTGAAACCCTAGCTCCTGACAAAATTGGACAGGGAAACCCTACCCCAACATAGGGGTGTATTGGCTCTCTTTTACATGCTATGTGCTCTTAGAGTGTATCTCTACAGGAATGCGCGTATCAGTTTGCAAGTTTTGGTATCCGGCCTGAGGGCGCCAGTAACAGTATTTTGGGAAATCAGTTATCTGTGGGTACAAGATTCAGACTTGGGGGCAATGATTCAGAAACAGTGATCAGTATTTGAGGAACAGTATATTCAGTTCACCAGCAGTGTGTTACGATATCCGAACCATGTGTTGTGTGTTTATTTTATGCCGTTGTGCTGTTCAATTTTCTGTTATTTATACGCTTTATTTATCTTTTTATTAGGTAGTTGAGCATAATTGCTTCTGACCTGATAGATATCCCCCAAGCACCCTGGATTAGAGGACGTCGACTCCTTCGATCTGAGGATCTGATAGACGGACAACCAGTGTACTACTCACTACCCCCGGTTACTAGACGGAGGTCAGTCAAGCAGAGGACATCAGTACAGCAGTCAGTTCAGAGGGCTTTATCTACCCCACCTGTGTTCAGTAGGGATCAGGATTCTGTGTCACCAACAGAGAGAGAATATATACCAGTAATCCAACCAGAGCAGGATAGCATGGCTAGTTTGGAGGAGATGGTGCGCCATCTTCAAGAAAGCATGAAAGCAATGCAGCAGGATGCTGTCTGTCAGGCAGATTTCGCCAGGCAACAGGCCACAGTTGTGAGGGAACAAGCAGAGACAATTGCCAGGCTAGAGCAGCAAGCCGGGGCATCTGCTTCGCATCAAGCTCCTCCCCCACCAGGAGTTCCAAACCTTGGGGAGACAGCCAATGTTCAGAATGATACAGAACTGCCCACAGGACCATCCCCACCTCCAACCTTACCTCAAATCCAACCTCAGCTATCAAAAACACCCACCAACCTACCGGACTCTCCCTTTGAGTTCGAGACTGATCCCACCGCACTAAAGTTGAGCAAGCTTGAAAAGCTGTTCAAGAGATCCCAAGGGGTCAAGACTATCCCCGATATTGAAGATGGATACACCGATACAGCCGTGACGCTGCCCGATAGGTTCAAAATGCCTCATATTGATCAATTTGACGGGTCCGGGGACCCCATGGTGCATTTAAGACTGTTTTCAGATGTTCTAAGGCCGATGGGCCTCAGTAGGCTTCAGAAGTTGTCTTTGTTTGGCCGGACCCTGTCGGGTGTGGCGGCCATATGGTATGCCAAGCTAGAAGATGATGTCAAGAGGAATTGGGACGAAATGGCTGAGGCCTTCATCGCACAGTATTCGTATAATACACAGATTGAGATTACGACCCGTGATCTCGAGACGACTAGGCAAGAGCCCAAGGAGAGTTTTTCAGAGTTTGTAACCAGATGGAGGGCCAAGGCTTCGATGATGACCTTGAGACCTACGGACAAAGACCAGATTCGGATGATTGTGCGCAATCTTCAGCCGAAGTTGATGCAAAAGATTATTGTACTTCCCTTTCCTACTTTTTCTGACCTGCATGAAATGGGGGTGCAGATTGAGGATGCCTTGAAGCAAGGCTTGATTGATAACGATCGGGAGCAACCCCGACGAACTTTCAATCGCAGTAGCAATGCAGGCCCGAGTGGCGTTACGACTACAAGAGCTCAGGAAGTGAACATGGTCACCACTAACCCCCCTTCAAAAAATACAGCGGCTCCACCATTCTCCGGTGCGTCCGGAAGCAACCCGCAAACAACCAAATACCCACCCAGAAACACTAGAACCTTCGCCCCACTTTATATGCCCCTATCCAAAGCTCTGGGGGTTTTGATCAAAAAAGGGCACTTGAAGCCCCTGGAGCCGCGGCCCCTACCAGAAAAACTTCCCCCTACCCATAACCCAGCCAAGTATTGTGCGTTTCACCAGCAGCACGGTCACGACACCGACCAGTGCTATCGGTTACGCCATGAAATTCAAGATCTCATCGATAACGGGGTGATTTTGCCCCCCGAGAAGCCCAATGTCACTACAAATCCCCTCCCCACACATAACCAAGCTCCACCGCCCAAAAGACTTAATTTCATCCATACCGGGGCCGCATCCTACGACCCTAGTGTCTACATCACACCTACCCACCTGCCTAAACCGGAGGTGTCCCTCCCCTATTGCACCGACTTGTGCATGATGGACATCTCCACGACCCAACCCAAGCCAGTGGTGGTGACCGCCAAGAACAGGAGAGAGGAGACCCCAAAGGAAAAACGGGTTGTTGAACCAGAGTCTGCGGGATCTGGAATTTGTGTTGAGAAAACATATAGTCCGAGTGACTACATTTTATCGATAGGCCAAGATGGGCCCGGAGTAGAATTGCCAACAGGAGGAGAGTCGTGTGTGATCCAAGAGGATAGTCTGGGACAGGGAACAGATGATGTAACAGCTGTATGGGAGGACCTGGCCGATCTCCAATTTTACAGTGACCAATACCCAGAGGACGCGGCAGTTGCGTGGTTCGATTATGAGGATTCAACTGAAGTTACCAGGTGGTTGGATGATCAGCCCGATGTGGTAGGAGAATTTCAAGCGGAGCAGAGTTCAGCAGGAACAAGAATACCAGTAACGGCCGGGAGGGTCGAAGAACAGAGTACATCGCCGGAGAGCGCCGGTGTTAAGAATTTCGCTCGAGATTGGAGTATTTTTGAGTACAGGGATTCTTGAACAGTCAGTTATGTCGGAACAAGTAAGTTTTGAAGATTCCGAGAGAATCAGGAAGGCAAAGGCCCATGTGGGAGTTGAAACTGCTGTGTGCACAAGAACCGAGAATACTGCAAGTATGTGGATGGAAGGTACTGCGAACGCGAGGACAGTCATACCAGAGCCGGACAGGTGTCTGTCGGTTGCTGATGGAATGTGGTGGGAGGATGAAGATTTATGCCTCGCCCATACAGACGAAGATTGGGGGAACAACCAACCTGATGACACCTGGTACCTTGGAGAGGTAGATCACATGACACGGAGTGGACGGTATTTCAAACCTCCACACTTAGATCAGCCAGAGGCCTCTGGGAAGGATAGAGAGGCTGAAAAGCAAAAAGAAAAGCAACTTGAAGAGGAGGCTGTGCTCAAACAGCTCAAAAGGATACAAGCAGACATCTCTATATGGGGACTGCTCATGGCATCACGAGTGCATAGAGAGGCTGTCTTATCAGCCATGGACAAAGCAAAGCTTTCAATAGAAACCACACCAGAGTAGCTGGTGGGATTGGTCTTCCCGGGGGGAGCTACCCCGATGCTGACCTTTTCCGACAAGGAATTGCCACCCGAGGGGGCAGGCCATAACAAGCCGCTATACATCTCCGTGGAATGTAGGGATAAATGGATACCGGTGGTTCTTGTTGATACCGGGTCCGCCATCAACGTCTGCCCGGCAAGAACGGCATACGCAATTGGTTTGAAAACCGCAGATTTTGTACCAACAGCCCAGGTTATCCGGGCATATGACAACACAAGTCGAGAAGTGATGGGAACGGTTAAGATCCAGACGAAAGTTGGGCCAGGGCAACATGAGATAGATTTTCATGTCTTAGAGGTGCCTGCGATTTTCAACTTGCTTTTGGGGCGGCCGTGGCTGCATCAGGTGAAGGCAGTGTCATCTACTCTGCATCAAATGGTGAAATACCCCTATGGGAAGGGAGTAGCCATTGTCTTTGGGAATTCATCAATTCATCCACCACCGGAGGTGTCCACGCCTGTTCTAGAAATCGAGCATGGCATGGAAGATGTGTTCATATCAGGGTTTACCCTAGCTGAGGCTCAGGTAGTACAGAACATCATGGCTGCTAACGAAGGGGTGTACGTCAGTGCCCAAGCAGTGTATCTTATGAACAAGCTCCAGCACATCCCCGGGATGGGATTAGGGAAGAGCGGCCGTAAGGGCGTCGCAACATTGGCCGAAGCACCGCACAACCCCCACACCTTCGGTTTGGGTTATCTGCCCACCAAGGAAGATTG
Source organism: Camellia japonica (assembly GCA_030407325.1). NCBI lineage: Eukaryota > Viridiplantae > Streptophyta > Magnoliopsida > Ericales > Theaceae > Camellia > Camellia japonica. The sequence goes on along the minus strand of JAPPVO010000031.1, from coordinate 49,706,384 downwards.
GGTGAGAAAAGGAAAAGAGATGGCTGGGAGAGCCAAGGCAAAACAGATGGGAAAACCTTTTGAGTTGATACATCGGCCCATCCAGGGTACCCTAAACGGACGCTTCGTCCGGGAGGGGGAGGATTTTTCGTTCTGCGGTTTTCCGGAGCCGTGGTTGAACGCAGAAAAGAAGCGCATGCCGGGGTTCGAGATTTTCTTCGACTTACAGATATCGGGGGATGATGTTGCTAAAGAGCAGACAGACCCAACAGTTAAGGCTGAGCATGGTAAAGAAGCGGAGTCTGCGGGCACAGAGTTTGAAATGGGGGTAGCACTGGCGTGTCTACTTTCAGATCCTTCGATCGACCAGTTGTGCTTGGGGGGTGACTCCTCGGTGTCCATGATCGAAGATGAAACGGCTGCGGGCCTACCAGCAACTATTTTGGATGCATCCATCGCACCCTCCCTCACCTGGCAGTACCAGGAAGGATTTTTGAGCAGCACCGGGTCAGGTAGTGAGCCAGAATCTGATTCCACCGAGTCTTGTGAGTCGGAATCAGGTTCCAGCTCAACTGAGTCTGAGTCCGGTATTCCTGGGAGTGATAACCCGGATGCCACAGTCCTGTCTAGGTCGTCTTTTTCTTTCTCTTTCGAGTTTGTTGTAACAGAAGAACTGGACGGTTTGGAAGCACTTAATGAGAATGAGGTGAATGTGGTTTCTGAGTATTTTTCTGTGCCTTTGATTTATTGCTTAAATCAAGACTTTCAAAATTTTGATGAAAACGACGAAGACGAAATTCCTCCGGTTTTGCAACGATTAATTGAACAAGAGCAAGAGAGGTTTGTTAAACCCTTAATTGATGAAATCACTACCGTGAACATTGGTACTGAGAAGGACCCGCGGCTGGTCCAGATCGGGTCCACGTTGTCTTCGGAGGAACGCGAGCGCTTAGTCGCTTTATTAAAAGATTTCAAAGATGTTTTTGCGTGGTCCTACGAAGACATGCCTGGAATCGATCCTGAGATTGTACAGCATCGATCCCTCTTGACCCCGAGGCCCGACCCATCAAACAGAAACTGAGGAGGATTCGCCCTGATTGGGCCATTAAGATCAAGGAAGAGGTCACCAAGCAGATTAATGCAGGCTTCCTGCTGGTATCCGAATACCCGACTTGGTTGGCCAACATTGTTCCGGTGCCGAAGAAAGATGGCAGAATCCGGGTATGTGTGGACTTCAGGGATCTGAACAGAGCTAGTCCGAAGGACGACTTTCCTTTGCCACACATTGATGAGCTGGTAGATTTCACAGCAGGGCACGCATTGCTCTCATTCATGGATGGCTTCTCAGGATACAATCAGATGGTAATGGCACCCGAAGACCGGGAGAAGACTGCTTTTACCACCCCGTGGGGTACATATTGCTACAGAGTGATGCCATTTGGGTTGAAAAACGCTGGGGCTACATATCAATGGGCGGCAACCACAATATTACATGACATGATCCATAAAGAGGTCGAGGTGTATGTGGACGACATGATTGTCAAGTCCAAAGAAAGAGAGGGCCACTACACCGCCTTGCAAAAGTTTTTCCAAAGGATCAGGGAATTTTGGCTGCGGTTGAATCCTCAGAAGTGTACATTTGGTGTTACAGCGGGGAAAATGTTGGGATTTCTGATTACACAAAGGGGCATCGAAGTCGACCCTTCCAAGATCAAGGCCATCTTAGAAATGCCACCACCAATGACTGAAAAGGAGGTGCGAGGCTTTCTGGGTAAAGTGCAATTCATAAGGCGGTTTATCTCAAAACTAACCTTGACTTGTGAACCACTTTTTGGTCTTCTAAAGAAAGGAAAGAAGTTCCAATGGGACGGCTGATGCCAAGCGGCATTTGAACAGATTAAAGACTATCTACAGAATCCGCCCGTGTTGTCACCACCAAAGCCGGGAAAACCATTGATACTGTACCTGTCAGTGACCGAAACTACAATGGGCTGCATGCTCGCACAAGAGTCAGAAGATAAAGTGGAAAGGGCCATCTACTATCTGAGCAAGAAGATGCTAGATTACGAGACCCGCTACACTCCGCTGGAGAAGGCTTGTTTGGCCTTGGTATGGGCTACCAGGAAGTTGCGGCACTACCTGTTAGCTCACTCTGTAATGTTGGTTTCACGACTTGATCCCATCAAATATCTTTTCGAGAAACCAGCGCTTACGGGTAGGCTAGCTCGTTGGTTGCTATTGCTCTCCGAATTTGATCTCAAGTATGTGACGCGCAAGTCAGTAAAAGGGAGAGCGGTAGCAGAGTTCCTTGCCGACCACCCGGTTGAAGGGGATGAAGCGGTTGAGTACCTATTCCCAGATGAAGCCATTCTGCACATCGAAGATGAAACTTGGACGATGTACTTTGACGGAGCGTCAAATCAATACGGGTATGGGATAGGGGTGTTGCTGATAGCGCCTGACGGTTCCCGCATCCCTTTAGCATTCAAGCTTCGGTTCAAAGTCTCGAACAATGAGGCAGAGTATGAGGCATGTATTGCCGGTCTAGAAGCTGCCCTAGAACTAGGGGCAAGACGATTGGACGTCATTGGGGATTCGAACCTAGTTGTGTCTCAAGCTAAAGGAGACTGGAAAGTCAAGGAGGAAAAGATGATAATTTACCACCAGACCCTAGATTTGTTAATTCCTTGGTTTGAGAAGCTAAATTTCACTCACCTAGTAAGAGAGAACAACAGGTTTGCAGATTCGCTCGCAACTCTATCTTCCATGATAGACATCCCATCTGGGGTCCGGATGCGTCCAGTCATTATTGACTAGAAATTTGTACCTGCCTACGAGTCAATCTCTGCCATAGATGAAGTGCAAGATAACAACCCTTGGTATTACGACATATGGAACTTCTTGGAGAAGGAGGTATATCCACCAGGGGCAAATGCCAAGGATAAAAGAGCAATCAGAAGAATGGCTGTTCAGTTTATCATCTGCGGGGGTAAGTTATACAAAAGAGGTCATCTGGGAATGCACAAGCTGTGTATGGAAGCAGAAGAGTCGAAGCGCCTAATGGAAGCCATCCATGGAGGAGAATGTGGGGCACATATGAATGGAGTAATGCTGGCACGGAAGATCCTCAGACAGGGCTACTACTGGTCTACCATGGAGGAAGATTGTATCGGCTTTGTTCGGCGATGCCACAAATGCCAGATCCATGCGAACCGTATGAACATCCCGCCATCAAAGCTGTACAACATGACGTCGCCATGGCCGTTTTCAGTATGGGGAATTGATGTGACTGGGGCTGTTACTCCGAAGGGGTCGAATGGGCATGAGTTTATCTTGGTAGCAATCGATTACTTTACGAAGTGGGTTGAGGCCCAATCTTATGCCGTGTTGAAGGCTTCGCATGTAGCAAAGTTCATCAGAAACAACATAATCTGCCGATATGGGGTCCCGAACGAGATCATTTCAGACAATGGTTCCCACTTCAAGAAAGAGGTGATCGGTCTGTTGGAGAAATACAATGTGGCTTTCCATAAGTCGTCCACATATCGGCCGCAGACCAACGGAGCAGTTGAGGCCGCCAACAAGAACATCAAACATATACTACGAAAGATGGTGGAAACATACCGGGACTGGCCAGATAAGCTGCCATTTGCTTTGTGGGGCTACCGGACTTCAATCAGAACTTCTACTGGGGCGACTCCGTACTCACTGGTTTATGGGATGGAGGCCGTTCTACCTATAGAGATTGAGGTTCCGTCTTTACAAGTACTGGCTGAGTGTCAGATAGCTGAGGCAGATTGGCAGCAGAGCAGATTCGAGGAACTAATGCTCTTCGATGAAAGGAGATTAAAAGCACTGTACCATGTCCAAGGATATCAACGCAGAATCGCCCGGGCTTTTAACAAGAAAGTTAAGTCTAGGAATTTGAAGGAAGGAGATTTGGTGCTCAAAGACAACCGAGCTCCCATCCATGACCCAAGAGGCAAGTTTAGACCCAATTGGACTGGTCCCTATATCATCAAGTCTATCTGGTCAGGTGGAGCTGTGGTTCTGATGGACCTAGATGGCCTAGAGTTCTCCCAGCCGATCAACATGGACAAATTGAAGAATATTATCCTTGAGAGGCTCGCTAGGCCGAAAACCCGAAAGGGCGACCTAGACAAAACTCAGAGCACAAAAAATTAGAAAATATAAAAACTGAGCTCGCAAGGTTGAAAACCCGCAAAGGGCGGCCTTGGCAAAAGTTAGAGCGCAAAAGGAGAGTGAAAATACTCGAGCGAACCCAAGCCTGAACTACGTAAGGCTTGATTCCCATCTTTGGGATACGTAGGCAGCTTCATCCCGAAGTTCAGCCATAAACTTTTCCCCGATCAACTTTGTCCATTTGATCATCTCGGTCATCTTTGTCCATCAGCATTTATCGCAATCTCCGGTACAGTGCTATTCAAACTAGGGGCAACTTTCCGTTGCCGTACAGTGCCACGGTACCGTTCAAACAAGGGGCAACTTTCCAGTTGCTAGGATTCGGGGTTGTGCATCTCAGTGACAAATTTCAGGCATGTCCAGTTCTGATCCATATCGAAAATAGTTTTGAAAAGTTTTAATGAAGTTGACTTTGCTCAAATTAATCTTTTCACAACTAAGACCATTTCTGGACCAAAACGGAAAATTTTCAGTACCACAACCTTCAATTTCATTGATTTCAAACAGAGTTCTCTTGCTCGTGCATACAATTGAAATTGCTTTACACTCATAAAGAAAACTTGAAAGTACTAATAAAGCAATAAATCCAGGGCATAGTCGAGTCAGGTGTCCCTGCGCCCTCTCCCAGAGCTAGCCGAAGCCTCTGACGCCAAGTTGGGCCCAATCTGTGCCTCCTCGTTAAGCCAATCCCAGCACTCATCAGACAAAGCGCAACTGAAGGTGGGCGCATGGGCCAGGAGCTCTCTCGTCCTCCACGCCGCGGCCTGCCGAACAAGGTGTGTGCCTCGGGCCAGGAATGTAGCCGGATACTCTATCTCCTCCGGTGGACAGGTCTGATCATGGCCAAACTAGCGCTGGAACCGGAATGGGAAATAGAATACACAGTGAGTCAAGCCAATCAGTCGAATCCCGGTCTGCCGAGACATACTGTAGCTCATTGCTGGGAGATTGAGCCAGGGGCATCGCCAAGCAATGCGGTCTGCGGACAAGCAGCACATCCAGTCAAACCACCAACCCTCATCAAGGGCGTCAACTAGGCGTTGCCTGAAGAAGTAACCACGAGCCGAGTAAATTGGGCAAGAGTCCACAACCTGCAGTTTATCCATCAACCATACCTGGGGAGGGATTGGAAGATGAGAGAATAAAGAATAGAGAGATGTACGATGAGAGAAAAGTGAATAAAAGGGGTTTTGTGAGAAAAACCGAGCTTGAAAGCCGAGTGATGTGAGCAAGTATATACGTGAGATTGGGTGGGAAACGTTACCTGCAGTAGTAATGGACTCCCCGCAAATCTGGTGGTCTCACGGCGATAAAAGGCGTCTAAACCCAGCAACGTCTCAGCCAGGATCATGGCAATGCAACTCTTGCCCTCCTTCAAGCCTTGAGCAACCTCAATCAATCGGACGCTAGAACCTCCTGAGCCTGAGGCAAACATATAATGGGATAACATGCACAAGCAGAGGGCATACCGTAGAAAGCCCTGCCAATGATGGTCGTGTCGGTCGCCGGCACCCGAAAACTGATAGACCAAGCTCGGAATATCTAGCATTCCATCGCAAATCAGAGACCGAGCGTCGTACATAGTAAGCCCACACATCCGCCCCAAGGCTTGGGCATGGCCAAAATTGAGTTGAGGTAAGATTTCCTCGTCACGTCCGGACTCCATTAAGACTTGGAAATCTTCAAAAGTGGGGCACACCTCCTGCCCGCTAAAGCTAAAAACATGTGTTACCGGGTTCCAAAACCTTGCCGCGGCATGGAGGAAAGGAAAATGTAGCGGGGTATGGCGCAAAGTGAATAGTGCGTTTATGCCAAAAGCCCGGAAATTCAGCTTTTCCGAGCCATCCAAGTTGTTAATCCAAGTTGCGAGATTTTGGGCAAGGAATTCTTCCATTGGGAGCAAATCAGTGTGGAAATGAGGGAAACCACGAAGCTGAGACCCTTTTGAAGAAGATAAGGTTGAGTGAAGGACAGATGTCAGCATTCTACTGGTGCTGACAACTTAGTGCCGACCGGCCAAGTACAGTGCCGACCGGCCATAATTTTTGGTCGGTGGATCAATTTCTCGGCCGATGGCCATTACCCATGGCCGATGGCATTCCTATGGGGCCGGTGGTTCTCCCCCTTGTCCCTTAAGCTGTATACGCTAAGAAGTTGGGGAACCCCACCATTTCCAATACCTTCCAGTGATCAATTCTTACGAGGGCGCGCCCATTTGCTTATCGAGTTGTTGTATATTTGCTTATCGAGTTGTATTTCACCCTCCTTAAGTCTTTGTGTTGATTATTGAGTTGTACTCGCACCAGCTTGGTCATAAAGAGTCCCTTTGTTTTGCTTATCGAGTTGTAATTGGTTCACTACCTGACTATTACGATGCGATGCTTCGTTTTCAAAACACAGTGTTCATTTCAGTCACATTGATTGTGTGATGCCTTGCGATGCGATGCATAGAATGTAAAATTGAAACACCTTTCGAACGAATAGCTGTTTCATTTCCGTCATGAATTTCTAAAAAAGAAGAAAAATATGTGATTTCACAAAATAGAACCTGCTTGAGGCAGTGCAATGTGCTTAAACTCCTAATTGAAAAGGAAAGTAAAGCAGGAAAATAACGGGGTAACAGGGTACCAGAATGGATACCAACGACCTCCCCTCTCGGTCATTGTACCTTCCGCGCCCTTATTCGGGTCAATTGTGTGGTTCGGCATCTTCATTACTCAAGGCAGTGCAAGAAACTGCACTTTCAGAATGCAAGCGGACCTGCGAGTTGACCTCAGGCCATGACTTTTGTGAGCGATGCTCGGTACATGTGAAGGACGTTCCTTCCCATATCCTTTTATATCTTGTGAATTCCATGAATCATTTCAAACATACTGTGTTGCAGTACGTCGCATTTCAGCATCATGTTCTACCATGTTCAAATTCAACTACCTTCTATACACATTGCGTTGCATGCGTGCTCTGCTTTACTTACATGTGTTCAAATACCCTTCTATACACATTACTTGCATGCGTGCATTGCTTTACTTACATGTGTTCAATTACCCTTCTATACACATTGCTTGCATGCGTGCATTGCTTTACTTACATGTGTTCAATTACCTTTTTATACACATTGCTTGCATGCGTGCATTGCTTTACTTACATGTGTTCAATTCCCTTTTATACACATTGCGTTGCACGCGCGCTCTGCTTTACTTACATGTGTTCAAATTCCCTTTTATACACATTGCATTGTATGCGTGCTTTGCTTTACTGATATGTGTTCAAATTCCCTTTTATACACATTGCATTGTATGCGTGCTTTGCTTTACTGATATGTGTTCAAGTTCCTTTTTATACACATTGCGTGCACGTGTGCATTGCTTTACTGATATGTGTTCAAGTTCCTTTTTATACACATTGCGTGCACGTGTGCATTGCTTTACTTACATGTGTTCAAGTTTCTTTTATATACACATTGCGTGCATGCGTGCATTGCTTTACTCTCATGTGTTCAATCCCACCATGTTGCTAATAATATTGTACCTGTTAAGTTTGCTTTCTTTGCAGGCACAATATTGTATGTACGGTTCATTTGAGGCCGGTGAAACCGGACGAGCCGCACAGGTATTGTATCCTCCGAGTGAGACGTATTGAGAATTGCATAATTCTCTTACATCCTTTCTGCATTGTAGTGTGGTCTGGTGTATGCTAGCTTGTAACTGTTGCATGCGGGCTTCGTTACAGTTTCCTTTGCATGATTATAAGTTATGTTTCACTTCTTGCATGTTCAGTTGCGTTTTTCCCCTGCCTTCGGGCGCATACCTTGTTTGTCTTGCATGTTTGTCTAGGTCTTCGGCCTTGTCAAAAATGGGTCGCCTCTGGGCTTTGACATTCACTCCCATCATTGTTATGACTTTCGAGTTCTGTCAAAGAGGGGCAACTGTAGACACCCCATTTTTGACCATCCTCAAAACTTGTACGTCACCGTTTGAACACTCGGTGATTATCCATGCTTGTGTTCGTCGGGAGTTCCCGGAGGCCTTGGCAGTGCGCCTCGCCTCAGGACCTCCTAACTCGACTGTTTCGTGTTCGATTTTGGCACCAAACACTTGTGTTTTTGCCTTCAAGGGCGGGGAATGCCTTGTTGGCCATCCCCACACCCCACCGGCCCTCCACTGTAATCACCGACTGCATGTTTGTACCACTGGCATTGTTTTGTTAAAACCTACGGCCGGTCGGCATTATATTTGGCCGACCGGCACTTTTTTGTGCCGGTGACATTTTTGGCTGGCCGGTGACCCTTCTGAACCCTCTGAAGCATGGTGCATGCCAGCTGTGCCAGCTGGATTACACCATCACTCCTTCCCGTGCACAGGATTGGCCCATGTGCACCCTTGACCCCCCTAAGCTTCTAGAAGCTTGACCCTTTGGCCAAAGCTTCTTGGAGAAGCTTGGCCAGCTGTCTTGGCTTCTCCAAGAAGCCTTGCACCCCCTTGCCCCTTTGACCCTTTTTCTTTTTGCTTAGCCACTAAGTTAAGAGCTTTCCTTGGCCTATATAAGCTCCCTCCCCCCCCCCCCCTTGAGCTAGGTTAGAACTTTTGAGAGCAAAAACCAGAGATACATCTCTATACCTATGATATATATCCATATATATCTATATCTTCCTCTCTCTCATCCTTGTGTGTGTGTTTTAGGCCTAAATATGTGTTTTGCCTTACTTTTGCACCATTACACACACTATTACACCTAGCTCCGAGATTGAGAGACTTGGAGGGTTGTTTGTTGAGCTTTTGGACTGATTTTGATCACTAGAAGAGGCTGCACCATCTGTTCTTCAAAGGATCTTCAAGGGTGAGCACTTCACTTTAGATTCCCCATTCTTGCACTAGCTTTCTACCCATCTTGCTTTGTGTTTTTGGTTTTGTGTTTAACATAAAAAAGGTTTGTTTTTCCTTGCTTAAGAACATTCATCAAGATTGTTTTGTGGTTTGGGTAGAGTCTCACCCTCTTAGGCCTTGTTTTGGCCATTTTGGTGCTTTTTCTTGAAGCTTTACTTACTTGGTGTATTTGGTCTTCTCACCACTGAAAACCCACTGGTTTTCAGTAGTGAGGGAGGTATTTTGGAGTCGTATAAAGGGGAGGGACACCCCCCTCCCCCTTGTCCCTCTTTGGTCTTTACTTTGGCTCACATAGTAGCATGCATTTTTGGCCTTATGTGCCTTCATTTCAGAGCTTATTTGGGTGTTTTAGACCATATATCATCTCTGTTTTTGGTTGGTTTTGTGGTCCTTAGCATGCTTCTTATACTTGCTTTGTAATGCTCTAGTTTGCCTAGAAATGAGCCATGAGTTTAGGCCATGTTTCTTGCATATATGAGCCTCAATATATGATGGTATTAGCATCATTTTGCCATGTTTAGAGGCTGTGGACCACTGATTTCGTCACCTTTGGCATGCTTGACATGTTTGTTTTGCATGATGGCTTGTTAGTCTTGAGCATTTGATCCATGAACATGCATTGGTTAGGCTATTTAAGTGATTTGGAGTCCTTTTATATGCTATTTCAGTCCCTATATCATGCCTATATGTTTCCATTTACCATCTTATTCATGCTTTGAAATGTTGCAATTTTATGCCTTGAAATAGGCCTTTTGCATGCTTCCATGTTTAATGCATTTTAGGGCTGCCATATCGAGGTTTTGGGGTGTATTTTTGCATGCTAATATCTGTTTTTGGTTGTCCAATATATGCCATGAGTGGCCATTTTAATGGTGGCAAGGAGTGCTCCCTTTGTGCCTTAACCTTAGGCCCTTTGGCTTGCATATTAGCATGTATTTTGGTCACCATTTTGGGCATGTTTTGCCACTGTTTTGGGTTGGCTTGAGGGCTGCCCCATTGTGGTCTAGTCCACCATCACATGCATGCCTCATGTCCATTGCTTAATTGATTCATTAAGTGTTGTAGTATGTTGGTCTCATTGCTTGATTGGTCCATGTTTGTATGACATTAGCACCTTGCATACTCTAGTGTTTTGCATGCTTAACATGATAGTTGCATTGCATTTGGCATGCCTTGTACCTTAGCATCACATTGCATTGTTGAGCTATGTTGCATACATGCATTTCATGGCTTGGTTTGGGGTTGTCAAACCAAGCATGGGGATTGAGAGGAGTTCACACTTTAAGTGGTGCAACTTGACTTAACCCTCACGTCACCAAGGCCTTTGATCCATGCATGATAAGGTTTTGGTCTCATTTGTGTGTCGCATGCATTTTCACATTGAAATGCAATCTTGGTTCCTTAGGCCATCATGCTCCGAGATGCATAATTGATGGCCCAAGAACCAAGGGTCATGCTTCCTTGAGTCCCATACATGATAGGAAGCATTGACCATGCTTACATTTGCTCTAAAATCCATATCATGCACTGTCTGCCTGTTGTTGCTGTCAAACTGTCCTCTGCAGGAATTTTGTGCCGACCGGCAGAATATAGTGCCGACCGGCACTATATGGGTGGCCGATAACCCCATTGAAAGACGGTGACTATTTTACACGGCCGGTAGACATTCTGGTCAGCCGATGGTGATCCTAAATGTTCAGGGAGAAGGTTCTGAGACTTTGGCAATTTTTGAGAGACAGGGCAACAAAAAAAACAGAGGCAGCAGTGTTATGATACGGGTTTCTGGGCGAGTCGGATTTGAGCATGCATCATTCGCGCATCCCGAGGCAGGGCTGAGGCCCCTCTTCTTTTTATGTTAAATTTAATTTGATAATTAGAAATTTCTGTAATAATTAATTATTCTGTATTTGGACTGTATTATTTTGGGACTGTATTATTCTTTCGGGTCCCTCTGTGTGAGGGCATATTTGTAATAAGTGTGGGTGAGTGTGTGTATGTCTTCCAACCCCCATTTCTTTCTTCCCTTTTATTTACCTGCTTATGATGGTAGATTAGGGCATATTTAAAATTAGCATACCTTATGCAATGTACGCGTGCATCCATGCATTTGTTGACATGCATCGGGCTCGGCACATCATACAAACTGCATTGTATTTCAATTCCAAATTGAATACGTGTTATTTGTAGCATCCCACATGCCATGTTTAGGATAGCCGAGCCTGCCTAGATTACACCTTTGCATGTGTTGCATTAGACATTTCAGTATGCTTAGGTCCATGCATGGATTTCTAATGAGCTTCTGTTTTGGCTTGGAGTACTAGGTGAATTTTTATGCTTTAGCATCCTTGCACGTGTGTGAGTGTTGCCATAATAGCATGACTACCATGAGGCTAAGTGCTTATGTGATATAACTGTTTGAATGCCTGTGGATGGAGGTCAAATTACCTAGATTGGAATAATGCATTAAAACTGTGAGTTTTAAGCCCACCAGATAGTGGCAAAACTGTCTTTTCTAAAAGCCCACTTGAGGGTGGTAAAATCTGCATTCTTAGCCTACTTACGAGTAGCAAACCATTTTCAAAACAAACATGCAATATTTTGTTCCAATTTAGGCGATTTGGTCTATACTTGTTTGCTGTGCGCATAACATAGTAATTCTAGGCTAATAACCGGAATAAGAACATGTAATGTTTTCAAAATCGGATATCATGGTTAGTAGAGGCCGGTCTTCGGACCGGGCGAAAGGGGGTGCTCATAGCTGACCTTTCCCGATCGTACCCAAGCTCCCGAGCCAAGACAACTTTGGTATGACGAACACGTGGCCTTCGGCACCGAGTCAGGGTTTCCTAAATTTCCCGTTTTAAAAAAATATTTAGGTGGCGACTCTGTATCTGACAAAGCAGTCTATGTTTGGCACTTCTTTTCAAAAATCTGTTTCTCAAAACGATTTGCCGGATTTGGACTCTTTGGTTCAGATTAAGAACCGTGACACAAATTGAGTCCAAACTGTAGAGTGAGGCCCAAGGGCGCGTCTACAGTCCCTATATTATTAAGTCCATCTGGTCAGGTGGAGCTGTGGTTCTGATGGACCTAGATGGCCTAGAGTTCTCCCAACCGATCAACATGGACAAATTGAAGAAATATTACCCTTGAGAGGCACGCTAGACCGAAAACCCGAAAGGGCAACCTAGGCAAAAGTTAGAGCACAAAAAATTTTGAAATGATAAAAATTGAGCTCGCAAGGTTGAAAACCCACAAAGGGCGGCCTTGGCAAAAGTTAAAGCGTAAAAGGAGAGTGAAAATACTCGGGTGAACCCGAGCCTGAACTACGTAAGGCTTGATTCCCATCTTTGGGATATGTAGGCAACTTCATCCTAAAGTTCAGCCATAAACTTTTCCCCGATCAACTTTGTCCATTTGATTATCTCGGCCATCTTTGTCTATTCAGCATTCAAGAGTTCGGTTATGATCTCCGGTGCAGTGCTTTTTAGACTAGGGGCAACTTTCCGATTGTTGGGATCCGGGGTTGTGCATCTCAGTGACACATTTCAGGCGTGTCCAGTTCTGATCCATATCGAAAATGGTTTTGAAAAGTTTTAATAAAAGTTGACTTTGTTCAAAATTAATTTTTTTACAACTTAGACCATTTTTGGACCAAAGCGGAAAATTTTCAGTACCCACAACCTTCAATTTCACTGATTTCAATACAGAGTTCTCCTGCTCTTGCATACAAATTTAAGTTGCTTTTGGTTACATTCATAAAGAAAATTTGAAAGTACTAATAAAGCAATAAATCTGGGGCATAGATAAGTCAGGTGTTCCTGCGCCCCCTCCCAGAGCTGGTCGAAGCCTCTGATGCCAAAGTGGGCCCATCCTGTGCCTCTTTATTGAGCCAATTCAAGCACTCATCAGACAAAGTGCAACTGAAAGTGGGAGCGGGGGCCAGGAGCTCTCTAGTCCTCCATGTTGTGGCATACCGGGCAAGCTGTACGCCTCGGGTTGGGAATGCAGCAGGGTACTCTATCCCCTCTAGCAGGCAAGTCTGATCATATCCGAACTGGCGCCGGAACCGGAACGGAAAATAGAAGACACAGTGTGTCATGCCAATCAATTGAATCCCAAGTTGACGAGTCATGTTGTAACTCATTGCTGGCAGATTGAGCCAAGGGTAGCGCCAAGCGATGCGGTTTGCAAATAAACTGCACATCTAGTTGTACCACCACCCCTCATCCAGGGCATCAACCAGGCGTTGTCGAAAAAAGTAGCCGCGAGCTGAGTATGCTAGGCAAGACTCAACAATCTGTAACTTGTCCATCAACCACACCTGGGGAGGGATGAAAAATGAGAGAATAGAGAGATGTACGATGAGAGAAAAGTAAGAAAAGGATTTTGTGAGAAAAACCGAGTCTAAGGGCCGAGTGATGTGAGCAATACATATGTAAGATTGGGTGGGAGACATTACCTGCAATAGTAGTGGGCTCCCCGCAAGCCTAGCCGTCTCCCGGCGATGAAAAGCGTCTAAACCCATCAATGTCTTAGCCAATGTCATGGCAATGCAGCTCTTGCCCTTCTTCAAACCTTGAGCAACCTCGATCAACCGGACACTGAATCCATCGGAGCCCGAGGCAAGCAAGAAATGAGATAGCAAGCATAGGCAAAGCGCATGTCGCCGATAGCCCTGCCAATGATGGTCGCCGCGGTCACCAGCATCAGAAAACCGGCAAACTAAGCTTGGGATGTCCATCTCCCCATCATGAATCAATGATCGAGCGTCATGCAAAGTGAGGCCGCACATTTGTCCTAAGGCTTGGACGTGGCCAAATCGGAGTTGAAGCAAGATTTCCTCGTTGCGCTCGGACTCCATCAAAGCTTGGAAATCCTCGAAAGTAGGACACATCTCTTACCCGCTAAAGCTAAAGACGTGTGTTACCGGATTCCAAAACCTTGATGCGGCATAGAGGAAAGGAAGATGCAACGGAGTACGACCCAGTGTGAATAGTGCATTCAAGCCGAAGCCCCGGAAGTTCAACCTTTCCTAGCCATCAAGAGAAGCAATCCAAGCTGTGAGATTTTGGACGAGGAACGCCTCCATTTTGATGCAAAACTGAGATGAAATGAATGAACCACGAGGCTGAAACTTTTAAAGAGGATAAGGAACTATTCGGGGGACAGGTGTCGAAAAACTGGTGGTTGCCAAACCAGGTGGTCGGCCGACCACCTTTTCTGGTAGGCCGACCACCCTTCTGGTCTCCAATGGAAAAAGATGGTCGGCCAGCTTCCTTAGATGGTCGGCCATGGAGAGAAACAGGGCTTTGGTCTTGTCCTAGCTTCTAGAAGAAAGTTCCTAGCATTTCCATGCATTGGGAGTGTTGAAGGTGCGAGTTTTCCTCTGTTTCGGATGCGTTCCGTCACTCCGATCATCCGAGATACGTCTGTTTATCGAGTTGTTGTTTATTAAGTTGTTGTTGAGTTTTGATTATCGAGTTGTTGTTGAGTTTCGCTTATCAAGTCGAGTTGTTAAGTTTTATTGAGTTGTCGAGTTTTGTCCATTGAAATTGTTGTTCTTTGTTTATCAACATTTCCGGGATTTGCTTATCAAGTTGTAAGCTTGCTAAGGCCTCGTTGTTTCTTAGTAAGATAAGTTGTTTTGTTTGTTGTGTCGCTTCACTACCTGACTTGGCAAATTTTCGATGCTCAATTTTCATTCAATCTCATTTTTGTGCAAAATGATGCGATGCGATGCTTTAAACATAAAATACGACACTTTTTGAACAAAAGCTGTTTCATTCCATTATGCTTCCTTTGTTACAACATTTTACAACAAGGGTACATGTTTTACAGAAAATAAAACTGCTTAATAATGTACAATGTGCTACAACTACTAGTAAAAAAAGGCAAATAAAGCAGGAACATCTGCATCAGTGCTCTCAAGTGCAAGAATAAGAGGCCCTCTTCGTCCTCTTCGGCTGAGAAGTCCCTGCACCATCTCCACCAGCACCACCATCTGAATCGGAGCTGCTGTCCTCGGAACCCTCCTCGGCATCACCTCCACCCTCAGAACCGGACTCAGAGTCCTCCTCTCTGCCTGCAGATGTCTCTAACTGAGGATGCGCAGACTCCTCCTCCTCGCTAGACTCCTTTATGACAGGTGCTCTGCGCCTGAGTCATCTGCGAGACAAGTCCCCTCTCCCAACTCCCCGAGAAGGCCTAGATGGCCCAGCCTGTGGCCCAGTATGTAGCGGAGGCATCTGAAAAGAAAGAGCGCAATTTGAATACATCAGCCAAAGTATGTATATCAGATGCAGATGCAAGAAAACTACATAGAGTGGGTGTATGCAGATATAGTACATGAATGTGGTGTGTGTCAAATGTGCTCTACACATACAATCAATCAATGCAGTGAAATGCTCAAGATTAGCATGTCTTCAGAAGTATGATAAATGCAAGAAAACTAAAGAGTACCGAGACACCGACGATGGACAACTGTGTCTCTCTCCGCAGGACCATGCCCTTGAGTGAGGCCACCAACCCGAGCAACCCCTCAGTATACTCCGTGGTAGGCTGCAGATGCAAGTACAAGTCATCAATAAATGAATGAATGTCCAAGTATCTGAGTGATAAATCAAAGCTGTAAAGCATACTGGTGGCGAGTCAAGGTCTCTGACGTATGGGTGACCAGGCATAGGAGGCTCTATCGGAATCGGGTAGGAAGTCTCGTACCGCCATCTTGTCAACTCAGTCAGAATATCTGGCCATCCGGCGTGATGATAAGTCGAGGGAATCGGGGGGACCAGTCCAGCCCCACCTCTCGATGTGTCGGCCCTGCTAGTCGAAAGAACACCTGCAGCTCGAACTCGACTCGATGATGGCATGCCAGCAGACCTCCTCGTGGGAGTACAGACACCTGTCAATGGAGGCATCAAGTATGTATGACGGTGAGTCGCGTACTCCCCCTCCTCCAAATGTAGAAATACGTCGGTACCCAACATGGCGCTGTCGACATCCTGGAGAGTGAGCCCCTCAGTGAATCGCATATCGTCCGGAGGTGCTACGGGGACACTCTACTCGGGGAAGCCCATAGTCTGGCGCATGAAGCGGTGTCCCAGAAACCAGGCCCTACCAGTTGGCCCCTCAAACAGGATCCTATACTGAGAAGCGGCCCATCCTCCAGCAAACAGAAATCGGGTATCCCTACCCAAGGGCGCCCAGGGCTGCCATGTGATCTGCGGATAACCAATGCATAAGCCGATTAGAAATCGCAAATATGCAAGATGAATCAAAGATGAAAGCATGAAGAACTGAGAGTTCTGAATTACCTCGGTCGGCCGCACTGTATCAAAAAACTGCCACAGGTAGGGCAGAGTCTCTCGAGCTCTCGGCCGGTACTGGCCCTCAAAAACGAGCGAGTAAGGAATCATGAGAGGCACCTCCACCTCAAGCTCCGGGGCTAGCGTCGGAAAGTACGCGAAAACTCATAGTTGTGGAAGATAGGGCAAAAGCCATCAGAATACAGAATGTTGAGTACAGAATGTGAATACAGAATGTACAGAGAATGCAGAATGCTGAGAGCGGAATGCAAAGTACAGAATGTAAAGTGTGCCGTGTGTGCAAGTACAGATAATGAAAAGCAGAAATGTAAACCAAGAGGGCAAAGAGTACCTCCCAGGTTCTCCAATAGCCGCCAACTATGTTTCCCCGTCCGCGGGAGGTGGCACTCATGTAGCAGTAGAGGGTAGCCAAGCCGGCGCCACCCCAGTCATACTGGCTAACCTGTGATAGGTCTATTAAAGCACTCAATAGATAAAGTCCAACGGTGTTCCCCCTATCGGAGAACAGAGTGGTCCCGAGGAGGAACATCAAAAACCCTCGAGTGTACTGCTATCTCCTCGGGAGTCTCGGGCACCCTCTCTCTGAAATGTGAGGAAAACCAAGTGTACCGGACTCTGCCCGAAGATCTGTCAACTGGTGGGCGAGCTCCCAACAGATAAATCCAAGCAGCCTCCCACTCACCCATGTCCTCGTCGTAGGGGATCGGCCAGCCTCCCATGTCAAGGCCTGTCAGCACGGCAAAATCGAACGGGGTCATAGTCATGTCCCCTGTAGCTGAGAAATGGAAGGAGTTGGTGGTGTCCCACCATCTCTCTACAAGGGCGCCCATCAGGGTCCTGCTCGCTGGATAACATGATATCCCCATGTAGAAGAGTCCGAACCCTGCCTGGTCAACCAGGTTACGAACAGCCTCTGAGAGCTGCGCGTACCACTCCCTGGTGATGATCGATCCGTATCCTCGTGTAATATGGGAAGATACCTGCATTCAGAATGAACACATGTATTCAATTTCAAAATAAAGTATATGAGCTGTGTGCAAATTAAATCAGATACAATGCTGTGAGCTGCGTGTTCAACATAAAGTAAATGGGCTGTGTGTCCATCTTGAAGTTTGAGTTGCGTGTTCAACATCAAAATTTGGGCTGCGTATTCAGAAATACAACAGTTTGGGCTGCGTGTTCAACTCTCAACCACTGTGTGCTGTGTGTTCACTTCAAAATTCGGGCTGCGTGTTTAGACTTCAAAGACAGTGAGCTGCGTGTTCAACTCTCAACCAGTGTGTGTGTGTGTTCACCTCAAAATTTGGCCTGCGTGTTCAGAAAGTCAAGTGTTTGAACTGTGTGTTCAGGCTTCAAAAGTTTGGGCTATGTGTTCATCATCAAAGTGTGAGCTGTGTGTTCAATATCAAAGTTTGGGCTGCGTGTTCGTAATCAACAAGTTTGGGCTGTGTGTTCAGATTTCAGAAAATAGTAGACTATGTGTTCGCCGTTAAATAGTGGGCTGTGTGTTCATCTCAAAGTTTGAACTGTGTGTTCAACATCAAGTGTTTGAGCTGTGTGTTCAGACTTCAAAAACAGCGGGTTGCGTGTTCATAATTAACAAGTTTGGGCAGTGTGTTCAGATTTCAGAAAATAGTGGACTGTGTGTTCGCCGTCAATAGTGGGATGTGTGTCCATCATCAAAGTGTGAGCTGTGTGTTCTGAAATTCGAGTGCTTGGGCTACATGTCAACTTAACAAAATACTGTGCTGTGAGCTGTGTGCTAGAGTAAGTAGAAGTATGGTGTGTGAACACATTCAGAACAAGCAGATAAAAAATACACAACAAAAGCGTGAAATACAGGGAAAATGCAGAATACATTGCAGAAAATGTAAAAGTGAAGTACATACCTCTTGTGCCTGAGAAGAGAGGTGGGACTCTGGCTCCCGCAGTAATAGATCTACAGGTGCTCCCTCGTCAAAGTCGGTGAAATGGTAGAAAACGGCCCGAGGAAGGATTTGCGCCGGAGGGTCATACCTCTCGGGAATAAATGGCTGAATCCTCGGAGGTAAAGACATAATGTCTGGCTCACCTCCAGCACCTGGAGGACCTCTGCCCTGAGGAAAATGACCTGCCATTTCGAGAAATCTACAAAAAGGAGCAAAAATGAGCGAAATGAGCCAAAATTGGAAAAAGTCAACAAAAGTCAACTCTCGGGAAATGAAAAAGTCAACAAAAGTCAATTCCCGAGAAAATGTTCCAAATGTTGAGACAAACTTACCTCAAGTGGCGAAAATAGAGAAAGAAGCTCTGAAATCAAATTTTAATCGGTCCAAAGTGAGGAAAACTGAAAGATTTCGCGAAACAAGTTTGCGTGGGGCGTTGGAAAACACGTATAGAGCGCAGATCTGAGAGGGAAAATGGTCTAGGAAGGAGGAGGAGCTAATTTTGGACCTGAAGTTGTGAGGAAAAGTGTTTTGGCCAAGTGCATTTAAAGATCCGAATGTAAATGTACCAAACTGCCCCTGTTTTTGGCTAGGTGGTCGGCCGACCACCTTTTCTGGTAGGCCGACCACCCCCCTTCACCAAACCTGGTTAGTGGCCTCCTTACCTAGTTGGTGGCCCTCCTAGGTGGTCTCCAATGCCTCTTTGAGCTCCCTGCAAATTTTGGTGGTGATCAGAATCCCCGACACTCGAGAAAGTACAAGGAAAGTGCACTTTTCGGCACGAAATCCCTCCGCGGGAACTTTAACTCCAACTTTCGATGTGTGTTTCATCGTTACTCGCCAAGAGCGAGGTGTATCCTTTTTGAATGCGTTATGACCCTTCCGGCAGGTAAACCGGAGGTCGCGATTGAGTTGTTTTTGTCGACGCTTGCATTTCTTTGCTCAATGTTTTGTTTTAAACATGCTCGTAAAGTCGCACTTATCCAGCATTGTTATGCATGCCACTCGCACTGTTATGAACATCGCTTATATTGTGGTGCACGTTTCACCGGTATTGTCATACCTCCATGCTTAACTTGCGTTGTCACGTGCGCTTCTCTCGCATTGCGATGCAATTTCTCATCGGCACCATGTTTGTCTGCATTCGATGTAGTGTTGAACATGTGTTGATAACTATGTTGTGCTTGTTAAGTTTCTCTCTTTTGCAGGCACGATATTGTATGTACGGTTCATTTGAAGCTGGTGCGACCAGACGAATCGCGCAGGTACCGTATCTTCTCCGTGTGAGACATGATGAGAATTGAATAATTCTCCGCATTCTTACTGCATGAAATGTAGTTGTTGCTTTGCATTCTTGCTTAAAACTGTTGCATCTATTGTGAATACTTGCTTCATTACAGCTTGCTGCTTTGCATGATCATGAGTCACGTTCGACTTAGTGCATATCGTTTTGCATTTTGCCCCCGCCTGCGGGCATGCCTGCGGGCACATTTCCTTGTTTATCTTGCCTGTTTGTCTAAGTCTTCGGCCTTGTCAAAAATGGGTCGTCTCTGGGCTTTGACATTCACTCCCGTCAATTACGACTTCCGAGTTCTGTCAAAGAGAGGCAACTGTAGACATCCCATTTTTGACCGACCTTAAGACTCAGACGTCACCGATTGAGCGCTCAGTGATGATGCATATTGTGCTCGTTCTGAGGTTGCGGAGTCTTGGCTGAGAGCCTTGCCTCCGGACTTCGGAACTCTTTTGTGCTTTGCCTCGATTTGCGAACTAGATCCTGTTTTCTCTGTTTTCTCTTCCTGAAGGGAGGGAGAGGTCTCGAAGACCATCTCTCAGTGGCCGTAGGCTACGTTTCGTGGTTGTAGGCCACTATTCCCGTTTGGAGGCCAGTTTTCGGTTTTTGGAGCCGTCTGCCGTGCGCCTCGATTCGGGACCACTTAACTACCTCCGTTTGCTTTGGTTTTTGGCACACACCTTGTTTCCTCTCCTTAGAGGGACACTGTGGCCCAGGAGACCACCTTCGTGGTCGTACGGTATCTTCGATGCCTAATAGTCAGTTTTCAGGGCCCCCGGCTGCGCGTTTTGGCCCCAGAACCCTCGTTTTGCATCGGTGTGGGTTCATTTTTGACGTGGACCCTAGTTTCATTGTTAAGAAGGTGGTAATAGGGTGGGAGACCACCTTTTCTTCTTGGAGACCACCTTTCCTCGGTAGGCCAGTTTTTCTTGGCAGGTAGGTGGTCTCCCTCACTTTTGAGCCACAATTTCGGGTCCCCCATACCACCATTGTGTTGCATTCATCTGGGAGGCCACCAATCTGGTATGGCCGACCACCTTTTCAACCTGACCTTTTTGACCCCTTGGTCTCCCTCACTTTTGAGCCACAATTTCAGGTCTCCCATACCACACTGAGCTGCATTCACCTAGGAGACCACCAATCTGGGATGGCCGACCACCTTTTGTGCTTGAACCTTTTGACCCCTGGTCAGCCGACCAGGGGAAGTGGTCAACCTACCACCTTAACCTGGTCAGCTAGTTTCTTGCTTTTTATCTCATTGAGTGTAAGCCAGCTGTGCCAACTGGAAGCCTCAGAATGCATCCTCCATTTAAGCTGGTTTTAAGCTTCTTTGAGAAGCTTTGGCCTCTCTTCTCTATAAAGGGAGGCCTACTCTTCCATTGCTAGGGTTGAGAACTTTGGTGAAGGCATACACTTTATATCTCTCTATATCCATACACTTTTAGCCTTAAAAGTGAGTGGTTCTTGACCCTTTTGCATATAACTCCATAGCCTAACCCCTCCATCATTGGTCTAAGCTTCTTGGAGGCCATTTTCAGAGGTTAAAAGGTGTGTTTTTGGTCCAGAGGTTTGTTGTCTTCTTGAGCTTCAAAGGTAACACCCTATTCCTTCTTTTGGTCCTTATTTTGCTTCATATTTTAGCCTTACTTGCAAGCATTTTCGAGCTTTGTCATAAACTAAAAAAAAGTTTTATTTTGAGCTCCTCTTCAAGTTTGATTAAGACCATTTTTCTGTTGGGGGTCATCTACCCCCTTGCATGCTTCATTTCCTCATGTTTTGAGCTATGCATTAGAGCATTTGTGTTGGCCTTGGTTTGGCCTTTTAGCCACTGAAATCCAGCATATTTTCAGTGGCTAACATGTGTGTTTGAGCCTCAAAATCAGAGAGGGGTGACCCTTTCACCCCTTGTTCTCTTTACTAGCTTTGTTGGCCTTACAAAGGAGCCCCTATTTGCATGCTTTGAAGCCATGTTTCAGGCCATTATTTGTGAGTTTTATGACCTGCATAAGCTCTATCCAGAGCCCTTTTGGCCATTTTGAATGTCTATTATGCATGTGTAGAGCAATCCTATTCATGGCCTTTCAAAGGGGCTTTTACTTGCATGCTTCCTAGCTTCATTTCAGGCCATTTTTGATGAGTTTTAGGGCCCTCATAATCTCTGTCTAGAGGTGGTTTTTCCATTTTGCATGTTTATCTTGCATGTGTAGAACAACCCTCTTATTGGCCTCTCAAAGGAGCACCTCATTCTAACATGTGTTGACTGAGTTTCCATGGGTTTTTGGGATATTTTGGCATGGCATACTTCTATTTTTGGCTGGTTTGGTGAGCTCTCATATGCTTCATATAGTTGTAGTACAACTTATGGTTCACTAGCTTTCTTTGCATGCTTTGTTGACCCTTGATTCTAGCACATTTTGACTATGCCTTAAATTGATTTTGTGCATATTTTGGACTGCCCTAGCTCTGTTTTTGGGTCTCATGGTCAAATGATGCTTGTTTTGCATGCTTGTAGTTCAATACACTTGCCTAGCTTTGAGATTTGAGGTCTATTGCATGCATATACTGAGGTGTTTTCATGCTTTGGGGTCATTTTGCATCATATTTCAGAGCTTATGTGAATGCCATATTCCCATGTTTTCTCCTCTTTAAGTGTGCTTGAGAGTTGTGCATGAATGCCTTGTTTATCGACCATTAAACGAGCTCCATTTCTTTGCATTCCGAGCCATCATTTTAGGCCATTTTCCCACTATTTCAGACCTGCCTAGGGTCTGTTTAGGGTTGGTTTTGCCATTCGTGCATTGCTTTGTGTACCTCTAGTGTAACTCTAACATGCAACCTAAGCATAATGCCACTAAATGATGCAAACATGCAAATAATGATATGCAAACATGCTACTAGCATACATAATGCTATGAAATAATCAAAGGCATACTCGATGCGCATGAAAACTATATGGCATACGCAATGCACACATGGAGACTAAGAATGAAATGATCAAGGCATACTGTAGACACCCCATTTTTGACCGTTCTCAAGACTTGGACGTCACCGCTCGAACACTCGGTGATTACCCACGTTCGTGTTTTATTTTGAGTTCCCGGAGGTCTCGGCTATGAGCCTTGCCTCAGGATCTCTCAACTCGACTGTTCTGTGTTTGGTTTTGCACCAAACACTTGTGTTTTTGCTTCTGAGGGTAGAGAGTAGCTTGTTAGCTACCTCTGACACCCACCGGCCTTGGTTTGAGGCCACCGGCCATGTTTCGAGGCTACCGGCCATTGGTGAATTATACCATTGGCCGGTTGGCACTTAGTATGGCTGGCCGGCCATCTATTTGGCCGATGACCTCTTTTTCTGGCCCGCAGCACCTTTTTACCTTTTTCAGGCATGGTGCATGCCAGCTGTGCCAGCTGGAATGCACCAAACCTGCCCCGGGCACACATGTGGCTGTTTTGCCCTTTTTGCACCCTTTTGGTCAAAGTTTCTTGAGGAAGCTTGACCCTTTGTCAAAGCTTCCTCAAGAAGCTTCCCAGCTGTCCTAGCTTCCTCAGGAAGCCTTGCCCCCTTTGACCCTTTTTTGTTTAGCTTCTTTGAGAAGCTTCAAACCTTTGTTTTGTCTATATATAGAGCCCCCCTCCTCCATTGTTGGGGGTTGAACGAAAAAAACCAGAGCTTATACATATATTCTGATATACATCATGCTCTCTCTCTCTATATTTCTCTCTCTCTCCTCTTTTGTGTGTGTTTTGTGGCCTAAAAGTGTGTTTTGACCTTAGTTTTGCACTAAGACACACACCATCACACCTTGCTTCGACCTTGAGAGGCTTGGAGGGTTTGTTTTTGAGTTTTTGGACTGGTTTTGACCAAAGGAAGGAGGCTGCACCTGCTGTTCATCAAGGGTTCTTCAAGGGTAACCTTTCTACTTTAGATTCCCCAATCTTGCACTAGACTTTTGCCTATCTTGCTTATTGTTTTAGACTTTGTGTATAACTAAAAAAAGTCTTATTTTTGCATGTTTAAGATGTTTCATTAAGGTCATTTTGGTGTTGGGGGTCGACCTCCCCCTCTTAGGGCTTGTTTGGTCCTTTTAGTGCTCTCTTTGCTAAGCTTTGATTACTCTTATGTATTGGCTTTCTCACCACTGAAATCCAGTGGATTTTCAGTGGTGAAGAAGAGGTTTTGAGGTTTTGCTTAGGGGAGGGACACCCCTCTCCCTTGGTCTCTCATTTGTGCATGTTTTTGGCTCCTAATGGTAACATGCATGAGTAGTTGTCTTTGGCTCCATTTCAGAGTTTTTTAGGTGTTATTTGGTCATAATATACCTCTGTTTTTTGTCTGATTTGTGGCCCCTTGCATGCATATTGCACTTGCTTTGTATTCCTCCATTTTGCCTAGAAATAGGCCATGCATTTAGGCCAGGATTCTTGTATGATCTAGCTTAACTTCATGAAGGTTCTAGCATCATTTTGTCATACTCCAGGACTGTTAAGTGCTAGCTTGATCATATTTGCCATGTTTAGGGTAGCCTCTTTGCATTTTGGCTTGTAAGCTTTAAGGGTGTGAGTCATGAGCATGCTTGAATTGGGATGTTTCAGTGATTTGGAGTCATTTTTCATGCTATTTCAGTCCATAAATCATGCTTGTATGATCGCATTTATCACCCCTTTCATGCCTTGAAGAGTCGCTTTGTTGTGCCTTGAAATGAGCATTGTGGATGCCTAAGTGTTTAAGCCTTCGGGGCTGCCATATCAGAGGGTTTTAGGACTTATTTCAGTACACCCAAACTCTGTTTTTGGTTGTATAGCTCATGCCATGTTTGCTTGGGGTAGTGGTAGTAGAATACCCCTTGGTTATGTCTTAATCTTGGGCCTATTGGTGGGTATGCTTACATGAGTATTTGTTCATCATTTTAGGCATCTTTTGTCGCTGTTTTGGGGTGGGCTGAGGTTTGCCCCTTTGCATTGCATGATAATGTTGCATTGCTTTGAATTCATGATTGCCTAGTAACATAATTGCATGCTTGCATATTGTTAGCTAGTTGCATTTCATGTCATAGTTTGCATGATGAGTTACATAGCATTATATCTTGTATGTTTGGCACATTACATTATTCATGTTGCATCTTTGAGCCAAATTTGTATACATGCATTGCATTGTTTGGTTTGGGGTGTCAAGCCAAACTTGAGGGCTAAGGAGTGTTTGTACTTCAAGTGACAAAACACGTCTTAACCCTCGGTCGCCAAGCCCCTTGACCCCAACATGATAGGGTGTTGGCATTCATCTCTTTTTGTTGCATGCATTTTTACATTAAGTTGCAAACTTGGCTTATTAGGCCATCATGCATAATTGATGGCCCGAGAGTCGAGGGTCATGCTCCCTTGAGTCTATGGCATGATAGGGAGTGTGACCATGCTTACATTTGCTTGAAATTCCATGCCATACACTGCTTGCCCTCTGTTGCTGTCAAAATTGATTTCTGCAGGAAGGTTTGGCCGGCCGGCCATCTCTAGTGCCGACCGGCCATCAATGAATGGCCGATAGCTTCATCAGTGGCCGGTGGTCATTTCCCATGGCCGATGGCCATTCCTCCCAGCCGGTGGTGTTCCAAAGTGTGCATAGAATCTGTCCTGAGACTTGTGTAGTTTTCAAAAGAGCCAGGCAGTGAAAACAGAGGCAGCAATGCTATGGCAACGAGCTTCCGGGCAATACGAGTCAAGCATGCATCATCCAAACATTTTGAGGCGAGGGCTGTGGCCACGTTAATTCTGCATTTAATTTGTTAATTAAATAGGAGTTCTGTAATATTTAACTAAGTAGTTAATTATTTATTTGGTTGTGTAATATTTATTTGGACCTTCTGAGCGAGGGCAATTATGTAATAAGTGTGGGTGAGTGTGTGCATGTCTTCCAATCACACGTCTTTCTTCCCTTTTATTTACCTGCTTATAATGGTTAGACTAGGACATATTTAAATTAGCATACCTTATGCTATGCATGCGTGCATCATTCATCTGTATTGCATGCACCGGGCTCAGCGCATCACGCTAACTGCATTGTATTTCAATTCCAAATTGAATACGTGTTATCTGCAGCATTTCACATGCCATCTTTAGTCTAGCCGAGCCTGTTCTAGTTACATCCTGCATGTGTTGCATTAGTCATCTTAACATGAACTAGGGTCATGCATATGATTACTAACTAGTTTCTGTTTTGGCTTGGAGTACTAGGTAAGCTTTTATGCTTTAGCATGCCGCATGCGTGTGAGTGTTGCCATAATAGCATGATTACCATGAGGCTAACTGCTTATGTGATATAACTGCTTGAATGCCTGTGGGTGGAGGTCAAATTACCTGAATTGGAGTAATGCATTAAAACTGTGAGTTTTAAGCCCACTAGATAGTGGCAAAACCATTTTTTCTAAAGCCCACTCGAGGGTGGCAAAACCTACATTTTAGCCTACTTACGAGTAGCAAATCATTTTCAAAACAAACATGAAATGTTTTGTTCCAATTTAGGCGATTTGGTCTATACTTGTTTGCTGTGCGCATCACATAGTAATTCTAGGCTAATAACTGGGACAAGAACATATAACGTTTTCAAAATAGGATATCATGGTTAGTAGAGGCCGATCTTCGGATCGGGCGAGAGGGGGTGCTCATAGCTGACCTTCCCCAATTGTACCCAAGTTCCCAAACCGAGGCAACTTTGGTGATGATGGACACGTGGCCTTTGGCACCGAGTCAGGGTTTCCTAAATTTCCCCATAAAAAATATTTAGGTGGCGACTCTGTATCTGGCAAAGCAGTTCCTGTTTGGCACTTCTTTTCAAAAAATCTGTTTTCTCAAAACGATTTGCCAGATTTGGACTTTTTGGTTCAGATTAAGAACCGTGACAAAACGAGTCCGAACTGTGGCAGCATAACTCCCTCGGGGCGCGTCCACAGTTTCTGGCGACTCCGCTAGGGACTTAGAGAGCTTGACTCGAACTCATGATATCTTGTTTTGACTACACTTATGTGTTTCTTTGCATTGCATGTGCATTGGTGCGCCTAGGACACCGTGTTGGCCATCTGCTATTCCTGAGCGGTTTGCCGGAGGCTTGACTTTGTCAAAGCATGCCATAAGGCTGACCGGTTGCGGGCTCTGCCAGTATGGGAACACAAACCCCGGTTTTACCGGGGCACCCTTTTTGATCATTCGACCTAGCGCATATTCGGAATCCATAGTAACCATTCCAAACTAGGACAGGTTGCTTACCCGATCATAGGTTGTTTGAAACCGCTGTGTGCGTAGTAAAACCCTAGCTCCTAACAAAATAGGACAGGGAAACCTTACCCCAACATAGGGGTGTTTTGGCTCTCATTTACTTGCTATGTGCTTTTAGAGTGTATCTCTGCAGGGATACACATATCAGTTTGCAAGTTTAAGAATCAGGCCTACGGGTAGCAGTATTTTTGGGAATCAGTTATCTGCGGGTATCAGATTCAGACTTGGGGGCAATGATTTGGAAATAGTGATCAGTGATTAAGGAACAGTATATTCAGCTTATTGGCCGGATGTTGTGATACCCAACTGTGTGCTGCGTAGTTATTTTACGCCGTTACGCTGTCCATTTGTCTGTTTATTTATTTCCTTATACGCTTTATTTATCTTCTTGCTAGGTAGTTGAGCACGATTGCTTCTAACCCAGTAGATATTCCCCAAGCACTCTGGACTAGAGGTCGTCGACTCCATCGATCTGAGGATCTGATAGACGGACAACCAGTGTACTACTCTCTACCCCCGGTGACTAGACGGAGGGCAGTGAGGCAGAGGGCATCAGTTCAGCAGTCAGTTCAGAGGGCCTTATCTACCCCACCTAAGTACAGTAGGGATCAGGGTTCCGTTTCACCTACAGAGAGGGAATATATACCGGTAATTCAATCCGAACAGAACAGTATGGCCAGTTTAGAGGAGATGGTGCGCTAACTCCAAGAGAGTATGAAAATGATGCAGCAAGATGCTGTCCGACAGGCAGAGTTCGCCAAGTAGCAGGCCACGGTTATGAATGAACAAGCAGAGTTAATTGTGAGGTTACAACAGCAAACCAGAGCATCTGCTTCACAACAAGCTCCTCTCCCGCCAGGAGTTCCAACCCCCGGGGAGACAGCTAATGTTCAGAATGATACAGACATTCCCACAAGACTGCCTCCACCCCCGATCCTAGCTCTAATCCCACCCCAATTATCCAAAACACCCACCAACCTACCGGACTCTCCTTTTGAGTTCGAGACAGATCCCAAAACACTGAAATTGAGCAAGCTTGAAAAGCTGTTCAAAAGATCCCAGGGAGTCAAGACCATCCCTGACATTGAAGATGGCTATACCGACGCAGCTGTGACGCTGTCTGACAGATTGAAAATGTCTCATATCGACCGATTTGATGGGTCTGGCGACCCCATGGTGCACCTGAGATTGTTTTCAGATATTTTAAGGCCAATGGGCCTCACCAGACTGCAGAAGCTGTCTCTATTCGGCCATATGGTATGCCAAATTAGAAAATGACGTCAAGAGAAATTGGGACGAGATGGCTGAGGCCTTCATTACGCAATACTCATACAATACACAAATCGAGATTACGACCCATGATCTCGAGACAACAAGGCAAGAGACTAAAGAGAGCTTCTCAGAATTCGTGACTAGATGGAGGGCTAAGGCTTCGATGATGACCTTAAGGCCCACAGACAAGGATCAGATTCGGATGATTGTGCGCAATCTTCAACCGAAGTTGATGCAAAAGATGATTGTACTCCCCTTCCCTACCTTTTCTGATCTATATGAAATGGGGGTACAGATTGAGGACGCCTTGAAGCAAGGCTTAATTGATAATGACCGGGAGCAACCCCGAAGAACCTTCAATCGTAACAGCAATGCGGGCTCGAGTGGCGCTACGACTACAAGAGCCTCCGAGGTGAGCATGGTCACCACCAACCCCCCTCCAAGAACCATAGCAGCTACGCCATTCTCCGGCGCGTCCGGAAGCCATACCCAAACAGCCAAATATCCACCCAAAAACACAAGAACCTTCGCTCCACTGTATATGCCCCTATCCAAAGCTCTGGGGATTTTAATCAGAAAAGGGCACTTGAAGCCCCTAGAGCCGCGGCCATTACCGGAAAAACTCCCCCTACCCACAATCCAGCCAAATATTGTGCATTTCACCAACAGCACGGTCATGACACCGATCTGTGCTACCGATTACGTCATGAGATTCAAGATCTCATCGATAACGGGGTGATTCTACCTCCCGAGAAACCCAATGTTACAACAAACCCACTCCCCACACATAATCGAGCTCCACCTCCTAAAAGAATCAACTTCATCCAAATTGGGGTCGTGTCTTATGATCCTAGTATCTATATCACTCCTTCTCACTTACCTAAGCCGGAGGTACTCCTTCCTGATTGCACCAACTTGTGCATGATGGATATCTCTATAACCCAACCTAAGCCAGTGGTGGTGACAGTCAAGGACAGAAGGGAGGAGATTTCAGAGGAAAAGAGGGTTGTTGAGCCAGAATTTGAGAAGTCTGGGAGTTCTATTGAGAAAGTAGATAGTCCGAGCGACTACGTTTCGTCAATAGGCCAGAATGGGCTAGGTGTGGAATTGCCGACAGAGGCAGAGCTGTGTGTGATCCAAGGGGATAGTTTGGAACAGAGGATGGATGATTTGACGGCCGTGGAAGAGGACCTTACCAATCTCCAGTTTTACAGTGACCAAGATCCAGCGGACGCAGCAGTCAACTGGTTTGATTATGAGGAATCGGCAGAGGCTGCTGGGTGGTTGGATGATCAACCGGATGTGGTGGAAGAGTTCCAACCAGAATAGGGCCCGGCGAGGGCAGAAATGTCAGTAACGGCTGGAAGGGTCGGAGAACAGAATATATCGCCAGAGAGCGCCGGTGTCAAGAGTTTCGCCCAGGATTGGGGCATTTCGAATACAGGAATTATTGAGCAGCCAGCTGTCATGATACAATCGGAACAGGAAAGATTTGAAGATTCCGAGAGAATCAAGAAGGCAAAGGCCCATGTGGGGGCTGAAACTACTATAAGCACAGAAACAGAGAATGCTGTGAGCATAGGGATGAGAGGTACCGCGAATATAAGGACAGTCATGCCAGAGCCGGACAGGTGTCTGTCGATTGCTGATGGAATGTGGTTGGAGGATGAGGATTTATGTCTTGCCCATACGGACGAAGATTGGGGGAACAACCAACCCGATGACACCTGGTACCTTGGAGAAGTTGACCATATGACACGGAGCGGGCGGTACTTCAAACCCCCGCACCTAGATCAACCAGAGGCTTCTGAAAAAAATAGGGAGGCTGAGAAACAAAAGGAGAAGCAACTTGAAGAGGAGGCTGTGCTCAAATAGTTAAAAAAGATACAAGCAGACATCTCCATCTGGGGACTGCTTATGGCATCACGAGTGCACAGATAGGTTGTCCTATCAGCCATGCACAAGGCCAAGCTTTCGATAGAAACCACGCCAGAACAGCTGGTGGGATTAGTCTTTCCGGGAGGGGCTACCCCGACGCTGACTTTTTCTGACAAGGAACTGCCACCTGAGGGGGCAAACCATAACAAACCACTCTACATCTCTGTGGAGTGTAGGAATAAATGGATACCGGTGGTTCTTGTTGATACCGGATCCACCATCAACGTCTGCCCGGCGAGGACAGCGTATGCGATCGGTTTGAAAACCACGGACTTTTTACCAACAGCCCAGGTAATTCGGGCATACGACAACACAAGTAGAGAGGTCATGGGGATGGTGAAAATTTAGACTAAAGTTGGGCCAGGACAGCATGAGATAGATTTCCATGTCTTAGAAGTTCCAGCAACTTTTAACCTTTCTTTTGGGGCGACCATGGCTGCATCAGGTAAAGGCGTTGTCGTCCACTTTACATCAAATAGTGAAATACCCCCACGGGAAGGGAGTAGCCATTGTCTTTGGAAATTCATCGATTCATCCACCACCGGAAGTATCTACGCCTGTTCTAGAAATTGAGCATGGTATGGAGGACGTGTTCATATCAGGTTTTACCCTGGCTGAGGCTCGGGTTGTACAGAACATCATGGCTGCTAACGAAGGGGTATATGTCAGTGCTCAAGCAGTATACCTCATAAACAAGCTCCAACACATCCCCGGGATGGGATTAGGAAGGAGCGGCCAGAAGGGCGTTGCAACATTGGCCGAAATGCCACACAACCCCCACACCTTTGGCTTGGGTTATCTACCCACCAAGGAGGATTGGGTAAGAAAGCGAAAGGAAATGGCTGGAAGAGCCAGAGCGAAACAAATAAGGAAACCTTTTGAGTTGATGCACCGGCCCATCCGGGGTACCCTAAATGGACGCTTCGTCCGGGAGGGGGAGGATTTTCCATTCTGTGGCTTTCTGGAGCCGTGGCTGAATGCGGAGAGGAAGCGCGTACCGGGGTTCGAGATCTTCTTTGACCTACAGTTATCTGGGCATGATGTTGCCAAAGAGCAGACAGACCCGATAGTTGAGGCTGAGCATAGCAGAGAAATGGAGTCTGAGGACACCGAACTTGAAATGGGGGTAGCACTGGCATGTCTACTTTCAGATCCTTCGATCGAACAGAAGTGCTTAGGGGATAACTTCTCGGTGTCCATGATCGAGAATGAAATGGCTGCGGGCCTACCATCAACTATTTTGGATGCATCCATCACACCCTCCCTCGTTTGGTAGTACGATGAGGGATTTTTGTCGAGCAGTACCGGGTCAGGTAGTGAGTCAGAATCTGATTCCACCGAGTCTTGTGAGTCGGAATCAGGTTCCAGCTCAACTGAGTCTGAGTCCGGTATTCCTGGGGGTGATAACCCGGATGCCATAGTCCTGTCCAGGTCGTCTTTTTCTTTCTCTTTTGAGTCTGTTGTAACAGAAGAATCAGACGGTTTGGAAGTACATAATGAGAATGATATGGATGTGGTTTCTGAGTACTTTTCTGTGCCTTTGATTAATTGCTTGAATCAGGACTTTCAAAATTTTGACAAAAACGACGAGGAAAAAATTCCTTCAGTTTTGCAACGATTAATTGATCAAGAGCAGGAAAGATTTGTTAAATCTTTAGTTGATGAAATCACTACTGTGAATATTGGTACTGAGAAGGACCCGCGGCTGGTCCAGATCGGGTCCACGTTGTCTTTGGAGGAACGCGAGTGCTTAGTCGCTTTATTAAAAGATTTCAAAGATGTTTTCGCGTGGTCCTACGAAGACATACCTGGAATCGATCCTGAGATTGTACAGCACCGGATCCCTCTTGACCCTGAGGCCCGACCTGTTAAACAGAAACTCAGAAGGATCCGCCCTGACTGGGCCATCAAGATTAAGGAAGAGGTCACCAAGCAAATCGATGCAGGCTTCCTACTAGTATCCGAATACCTGACTTGGTTGGCCAACATTGTTCCAGTGCCGAAGAAAGATGGCAGAATCCGAGTATGCGTGGATTTCAGGGATTTAAACAGAGCTAGTCCAAAGGACGACTTTCCCTTGCCACATATTGATGAGTTGGTGGATTTCACAGCAGGGCATGCTTTGCTTTCGTTTATGGATGGTTTCTCAGGCTACAATCAGATAGTGATGGCACCCGAAGACTGGGAAAAGACCGCCTTCACCACCCCGTGGGGAACCTATTACTATAGAGTAATGCCATTTGGATTGAAGAACGCTGGAGCTACATATCAACGGGCTGCGACCACGATATTACATGACATGATCCACAAAGAGGTTGAGGTGTACGTGAACGACATGATTGTCAAGTCCAAAGAAAGAGAGGGCCACTACACCGCCTTGCAAAAGTTTTTCCAAAGGATCAGAGAATTCTGATTGCGGCTGAATCCGCAGAAATGTACGTTCGGTGTTACAGCGGGAAAAATGCTGGGGTTTCTAATTACACAAAGGGGATCGAAGTCGACCCTTCCAAAATCAAGGCCATCTTAGAAATGCCACCACCAATGACTGAAAAGGAGGTGCGAGGCTTTCTGGGTAAAGTGCAATTCATAAGACGGTTTATCTCAAAATTAACCTTGACTTGTGAACCACTTTTTGGTCTCCTGAAGAAAGGGAAGAAATTCCAATGGGACGGCCGATGTCAAGCTGCTTTTGAACAGATCAAGAAATACTTACAGAACCCACCCGTGTTGTCACCGCCAGAACCGGGGAGACCGTTGATATTGTACCTTTCAGTGATCGAAACTACAATGGGCTGTATGCTCGCACAAGAATCAGAGGATAAGGTGGAGAGGGCCATCTACTAGCTGAGCAAGAAGATGCTAGAGTATGAGACTCGCTACACACCGTTGGAAGGCTTGCTTAGCCTTAGTATGGGCTACCAGGAAGCTACGGCACTACCTGTTAGCTCACTCCGTAATGTTGGTTTCACGACTGGATCCCATCAAATATCTTTTCGAGAAACCGACACTTACGGGTAGGCTAGCTCGTTGGTTGCTGTTGCTTTCCGAATTCGATCTGAAATATGTGACACGCAAGTCAGTCAAGGGAAGAGCAGTAGCAGAATTCTTAGCCGATCATCCAGTGGAAGGGGGTGAAGTAGTTGAGTACTTATTCCCAGATGAGGCCATTTTGCACCTTGAAAATGAAACTTGGACGATGTACTTTGACGGAGCGTCAAACCAGTACGAGTATGGGATAGGAGTGTTGTTGATAGCACCCGACAACTCCCGTATTCCTCTAGCATTCAAACTCCGGTTCAAAGTCTCGAACAACGAAGCAGAATATGAGGCATGCATTGCCGGTCTAGAAGCAGCCTTGGAACTAGGGGCAAAACGGTTGGACGTCATTGGGGACTCGAACCTTATTGTGTCTCAAGCAAAAGGAGATTGGAAAGTCAAAGAAGAAAAGATGATAATGTAGCACCAGACCTTGGATTTGTTAATTCCTCGGTTTGAAAAGCTAAACTTTGCTCATCTAGCAAGAGAGAACAACAGGTTCGCAGACTCACTAGCAACTCTATCTTCCATGATAGACATCCCGTTTGGAGTCCGGATGCATCCAGTCATCATTGACCAGAAGTTCGTGCCGGCGTATGAATCAATTGCTGTCATAGGAGAGGTTCAGGACAACAATCCCTGGTATTACGACATTTGGAACTTCTTGGAGAAAGAGACGTATCCACCAGGGGCAAATGCCAAAGATAAAAGGGTAATCAGAAGAATGGCTGTTCAGTTCATCATCTGTGGGGGTAAGCTGTATAATAGAGGTCATCTGGGGATGCATAAGCTGTGTGTAGAGGCTGAAGAGTCGAAGCGCCTGATGGAGGCCATCCATAGAGGAGAATGCGGTGCACATATGAATGGGGTAATGTTGGCTCAGAAGATCCTCAGACAAGGTTACTACTGGTCTACCATGGAGGAGGATTGTGTCGACTTTGTTCGGCGATGCCACAAATGTCAAATTCATGCAAACGCATGAACATCCCGCCGTCGAAGCTGTACAACATGACTTCGCCATGGCCATTTTCAGTTTGGAGAATTGATGTGATCGGGGCTGTTACTCTAAAGGGGTCGAATGGGTATGAGTTCATCCTGGTTGCGATAGATTACTTTACAAAGTGGGTTGAGGCCCAATCCTATGCGGTGTTGAAGGCTTCACATGTCACGAAGTTTATCAGAAACAACATCATCTGTCGCTACGGAGTCCCAAACGAGATTATTTCAGACAATGGTTCCCACTTCAAGAAGGATGTGATTGATTTGTTGAAGAAATACAATGTGGCTTTTCATAAGTCATCCACATACCGACCGCAAACCAATGGAGCGGTCGAGGCCGCCAACAAGAATATCAAGCACATACTGCAGAAGATGGTGGAAACCTATCGGGATTGGCCAGATAAGCTGCCGTTTGCTCTGTGGGGCAATCGGACTTCGATTAGAACTTCTACTGGGGCGACTCCGTATTCATTAGTCTATGGGATGGAGGCCGTTCTACCTATCAAGATTGAGGTTCCGTCATTGCGAGTATTGGCTGAGTGTCAAATAGCCGAAGCAGATTGGCAGCAGAGTAGGTTTGAGGAACTCATGCTCTTTGATAAGAGAAAACTGAAAGCACTGTACCATGTTCAAGGTTATCAGCGCAGAATTGCCCGGGCTTTCAACAAGAAGGTTAAGTCCAGGAATTTAAAGGAAGGAGATTTGGTACTTAAGGACAACCGAGCTCCCATCCACGACCCAAGGGGCAAGTTCAGACCCAATTAGACCGGCCCCTACATCATCAAGTCTATTTGGTCGGGTGGAGCTGTCGTTCTGATGGACCTAGATGGCCTAGAGTTCTCACAACTGATCAACATGAACAAGTTGAAGAAATATTACCCCTGAGAGGCTCGCTAGGTTGAAAACCCGAAAGGGCGACCTAGGCAAAAGTTAGAGCACGAAAAATTTGAAATTATAAAAACTGAGCTCGCAAGGTTGAAAACCCGCAAAGGGCGGCCTTGGCAAAAGTTAGAGCGCAAAAGGAGAGTGAAAATACTCGAGTGAACCCAAGCTTGAACTACGTAAGGCTTGATTCCCATCTTTGGGATACGTAGGCAACTTCATCCCGAAGTTTAGCCATAAACTTTTCCCCGATCAACTTCGTCCATTTGATCAGCTCGGTCATCTTGGCCTGTTCAGTATTCAAAAGCCTTGATTGTAATCTCTGGTGCAGTGCTATTCAAACTAGGGGCAACTTTCCGTTGCTGTGCAGTGTCGCGGTACTATTCAGACTAGGGGCAGCTTTCCAGTTGCTGGGATCCGGGATTGTGCATCTCAGTGACAAATCTTAGGCGTGTCCAGTTCTGATCCATACCAAAAATAGTTTTGAAAAGTTTTAATAAAAGTTGACTTTGTTCAAATTAATCTTTTTACAACTAAGACCATTTCTGGACCAAAACGGGAAATTTTCAGTACCACAACCTTCAATTTCATTGATTTCAATACAGAGTTCTCCTGCTCTTGCATACAAATTGAAGTTGCTTTTTATTACATTCATAAGGAAAACTTGAAAGTACTAATAAAGCAATAAATCCGAGGCATAGATAAGTCAGGTGTTCCTGCGCCCCCTCCCAGTGCTGGTCGAAGCCTCCGATGCCAAGCTAGGCCCGACCTGTGCCTCTTCATTAAGCCAATCCAAGCACTCATCAGACAAAGTGCAACTGAAAGTGGCAGCTGGGGCCAAGAGCTCCCTAGTCCTCCATGTTGTTGTATACCGGACAAGTTGTGCGCCTCGGATCGGGAACGCAGCTGGATATTCTATCCCCTCTAGTGGACAAGTCTGATCATGACCAAACTGGTGCTGGAACTGGAATGGGAAGTAGAACACACAGCGAGTCAAGCCAATCAACTAAATCCCAGGTTGGCGGGCCATGCTATAGCCCATTGCCGGTAGATTGAGCCAGGGATATCGCCAAGCAATGCGATCCGCGGACAAGCTACACATCCAGTCAAACCACCAACCCTCATCAAGGGCGTCGACTAGGCGTTGTCTAAAGAAGTAACCTCGAGCTGAGTATGTTGGGCAAGAGTCCACAACCTGCAACTTGTCCATCAACTACACCTGGGAAGGGATGAAAAATGAGAGAATAAAGAATAGAGAGATGTACGATGAGAGAAAAAGTGAGAAAAGGGTTTTGTGAGAAAACCGAACTTGAGGGTCGAGTGATGTGAGCAACACATATGAGAGATTGGGTGGGAAACTTTACCTGCAGTAGCAGTGGACTCCCCACAAATTTGGTCGTTTCGCGACGAAAGAAAGCATCCAAGCCCATCAGCGTCTCAGCCAGAGTCATGGCGATGCAACTCTTACCCTCCTTCAAGCCTTGGGCAACCTCGATCAACCGGACGCTAGATCCTCCAGAGCCTGAGGCAAGTAAGAAATGAGATAGCATGCACAAACAAAGTGCGTGTTACCGAAAACCTTGCCAATGACGGTCGCCGCGGTCACCAGCATCAGAAAAACGGCAAATCAAACTTGGAATATCCAGCATTCCGGCGCAAATCAAAGATCGAGCGTCGGGTATTGAGAGACCACACATTTGTCATAAGGCTTGGGCATGGCCAAAACGAAGTTGCGGCAAGATCTCTTCGTTGCGCTCGGACTCCATTAAAGCTTGGAAATCTTCAAAGGTAGGACATACCTCTTGCCCGCCGAAACTAAAAACATGTGTCACCGGATTCCAAAACCTTGTCGCGGCATGGAGAAATGAGAGGTGCAGCGGGGAACGACCCAGAGTGAATAGTGCGTTTATGCCAAAGCCCTGAAAATTCAACTTTTCCAAACCATCCAAGTTGTTAATCCAAGTTGTGAGATTTTGGGCAAGAAGTGCTTCCATTTGGGGCAAATCAATGTTGAATTGAGAAGAACTACGAAGCTGAGGCCTTTTTGTAGAAGATAAGGTTGAGTGGAGAACAGGTGTTAGCATTCTGCTGGTTCTGACAATTCATGGCCGGCCGGCCAAATGTAGTGCCAATCGACCACCACTTTTGGCCGATTGATCAAAGGTGCTGGCCGATGGCCATTTCTCATGGCCGATGGCCTTTACCCCTAGCTGGTGGTCTTCCTCCTTTTTCTCTGAGCTGTTTATGCTGAGGATTGGGGAATGCCATCACTTCCTATGCCCTCCGGTGATCGATTCTTGCGGAGTCACGCCTATTTGCTTATCAAGTTGTTGTACATTTGCTTATCGAGTTGTATTGCACTCTCTTTGAGTCTTTCGATTTGCTTATCGAGTTGTACTCGCACTTGGTTGGTTATATCGAGTCTCTCTGTTTTGCTTATCGAGTTGTACTTTGGTTCACTACCTGATTATTACGATGCGAACGCTCTATTTTCAAACGAATTTCATTCACATTGTTATGTGGTGCCATGCGATGCAATGCATAGAACGTACAAATGCAACACATTTTGAACAAAATAGCAGTTTCATTTCCATCATGTGTTTTGCAAAATACGCAGTTTTAAAATAATAAATAAAACCTGCCTGAAGCAGTGCAATGTGCTTAAACTACCAGTAAAAGGAAAGTAAAGTGAAGAGAGAGAGTAGGGCAGTAGAGAATCAAGATTGGTACTAGCAATCCCTCCCTTGTGGTCAATACATCTCTCGCATCCTTGTTTGGATCAATTGTATGGTTCGGCACCTTCATTTCTCGAGGCAATGCAAGGAAGTACACCTTCGAAACATTCATAGGCCTCCGAGTTGACCTCAAGTTGTGTTGTCTATGAACGATGCTCCGTACATACGAGAAACATCCCTTC
This sequence comes from Camellia japonica, assembly GCA_030407325.1. Taxonomy (NCBI): domain Eukaryota; kingdom Viridiplantae; phylum Streptophyta; class Magnoliopsida; order Ericales; family Theaceae; genus Camellia; species Camellia japonica. The sequence goes on along the minus strand of JAPPVO010000031.1, from coordinate 49,668,466 downwards.
CCATATCCTTTATGTATCTTGTGAACTTCACGAATCCTTTCAATCATACTGTGTTGCAGTACTTTGCATTTCAGCATCATGAATAGCTCGTCTTTGTTCAATTTCAAGTTTCCATACACATTGCGTGCATGTGTGCATTGCTTTACTTACATGTGTTCAATTTCAATTTCCTTTTATACACATTGCGTGCATACGTGATTTGCTTTACTTACATGTGTTCAATTTCAAGTTTCCTTACATATTGCATGCATACGTGCATTGCTTTACTTACATGTGTTCAATTTCCTTTTATACACATTGCATGCATACGTGCATTGCTTTACTTACATGTGTTCAATTTCAAGTTTCCATACACATTGCGTGCATACGTGCATTGCTTTACTTACATGTGTTCAATTTCCTTTTATACACATTGCGTGCATACGTACATTGCTTTACTTACATGTGTTCAATTTCAAGTTTCCATACACATTGCGTGCATACGTGCATTGATTTACTTACATGTGTTCAATTTCAATTTCCTTTTATACACATTGCGTGCATACGTGCATTGCTTTACTTACATGTGTTCAATTTCCTTTTATACACATTGCGTGCATACGTGCATTACTTTACTTACATGTGTTCAATTTCAATTTCCTTTTATACACATTGCGTGCATACATGCATTGCTTTACTTACATGTGTTCAATTTCAATTTCCTTTTATACATATTGCGTGCATTGCTTTACTTACATGTGTTCAATTTCTTTTATACACATTGCATGCGTTGTCGCGTTATGCTTTACTTACATGTGTTCAATGTCCTTTTATACACATTGTACACGTTGTTGCATATACTTTACTTACATGTGTCTACATCCTCACACATTGCGCACGTTGTCCCATGTTCTTTACTCACATGTGTTTGCGCTCTCATAACATTGTTATGCGTCTCGCTTGTTTTGCGTTGTCACGCACTTTCAATTGCATAGATGTACATGTTGCTAACAATATTGTACCTGTTAAGTTACTTTCTTTGGCAGGCACGATATTGTATGTACGGTTCATTTGAGGCTGGTGCAACCAGACGAACCAGACAGGTATTGTATTCTCCGAGTAAGACGTATTGAGAATTGCATAATTCTCTTACATCCTTTCTGCATTGTAGTGTAGTTTGGTGTATGCTAGCTTAAAACTGTTGCATTGTATGTGCTTCGTTACAGCTTTCTTTGCATGATCATAAGTTATGTTCGGCTTTGTGCATTGTCTTGCATCTTGCCCCTGCCTTCGGGCGCATACCTTGTTTGTCTTGCATGCTTTGTCTAAGTCTTCGGCCTTGTCAAAAATGGGTCGTCTCTGGGCTTTGACAATCACTCTCGTCATTATTATGACTTTCAGGTTCTGTCAAAGAGGGGCAACTGTAGACACCCCATTTTTGACCGTCCTCAAGACTTGGACGTCACCGCTCGAACACTCGGTGATTACCCACGTTCGTGTTTTGTTTTGAGTTCCCGGAGGTCTCGGCTACGCGCCTAGCCTCAGGATCTCACAACTCGACTGTTCTGTGTTTGGTTTTGCACCAAACACTTGTGTTTTTGCTTCTGAGGGTAGAAAGTAGCTTGTTAGCTACCTCTGACACCCATCGGCCTTGGTTTGAGGCCACCGGCCATGTTTCGAGGCTACCGGCCATTGGTGAATTATACCATTGGCCGGTCGGCACTTAGTATGGCCAGCCGGCCATCTATTTGGCCGGTGACCTCCTTTTCTGGCTCGCAGCACCATTTTACCTTTTTCAGGCATGGTGCATGCCAGCTGTGCCAGCTGGAATGCACCAAACCTGCCCCGGGGCACACATATGGCTGTTTTGCCCTTTTTGCACCCTTTTGGTCAAAGTTTCTTAAGGAAGCTTGACCCTTTGTCAAAGCTTCCTCAAGAAGCTTCCCAGCTGTCCTAGTTTCCTTAGGAAGCCTTGCCCCTTTTGCCCCCTTTGACCCTTTTTTGTTTAGCTTCTTTGAGAAGCTTCAAACCTTTGCTTTGTCTATATATAGAGCCCCCCTCCTCCATTGTTGGGGGTTGAACGAAAAAAACCAGAGCTTATACATATATTCTGATATACATCACTCTCTCTCTATATTTCCCTCTCTCTCCTCTTTTGTGTGTGTTTTGTGGCCTAAAAGTGTGTTTTGACCTTAGTTTTGCACTAAGATACACACCATCACACCTTGCTTCAACCTTGAGGCTTGGAGGGTTTGTTTTTGAGTTTTTGGACTGGTTTTAACCAAAGGAAGGAGGCTGCACCTGCTGTTCATCAAGGGTTCTTCAAGGGTAACCTTTCTACTTTAGATTCCCCAATCATGCACTAGACTTTTGCCTATCTTACTTATTGTTTTAGACTTTGTGTATAACTGAAAAAAGTCTTATTTTTGCATGTTTAAGATGTTTCATTAAGGTCATTTTGGTGTTGGGGGTCGACCTCCCCCTCTTAGGCCCTGTTTGGCCCTTTTAGTGCTCTCTTTGCTAAGCTTTGATTACTCTTATGTATTGGCTTTCTCACCACTGAAATCCAGTAGATTTTCAGTGGTGAATAAGAGGTTTTGAGGTTTTTCTTAGGGGAGGGACACCCCTCTCCCTTGGTCTCTCATTTGTGCATGTTTTTGGCTCCTAATGGTAACATGCATGAGTAGTTGTCTTTGGCTCCATTTCAGAGTTTTTTAGGTGTTGTTTGGTCATAATATACCTCTATTTTTGGTCAGATTTGTGGCCCCTTGCATGCATATTGCACTTGCTTTGTATTCCTCCATTTTGCCTAGAAATAGGCCATGCATTTAGGCCATGATTCTTGTATGATCTAGCTTAACTTCATGAAGGTTCTAGCATCATTTTGTCATACTCCAGGACTGTTAAGTGCTAGCTTGATCATATTTGCCATGTTTAGGGTAGCCTCTTTGCATTTTGGCTTGTAAGCCTTAAGGGTGTGAGTCATGAGCATGCTTGAATTGGGATGTTTCAGTGATTTGGAGTCATTTTCCATGCTATTTCAGTCCATAAATCATGCTTGTATGATCGCATTTATCACCCCTTTCATGCCTTGAAGAGTCGCTTTGTTGTGCCTTGAAATGAGCATTGTGCATGCCTAAGTGTTTAAGCCTTCGGGGCTGCCATATCAGAGGGTTTTAGGACTTATTTCAGTACATCCAAACTCTGTTTTTGGTTGTATAGCTCATGCCATGTTTGCTTGGGGTAGTGGTAGTAGAATACCCCTTGGTTATGTCTTAATCTTGGGCCTATTGGTGGGTATGCTTACATGAGTATTTGTTCATCATTTTAGGCATCTTTTGTCGCTGTTTTGGGGTGGGCTGAGGTTTGCCCCTTTGCATTGCATGATCATGTTGCATTGCTTTGAATTCATGATTGCCTAGTAACATAATTGCATGCCTGCATATTGTTAGCTAGTTGCATTTCATGTCATAGTTTGCATGATGAGTTACATAGCATTACATCTTGTATGTTTGGCACATTACATTATTCATGTTGCATCTTTGAGCCAAATTTGTATACATGCATTGCATTGTTTGGTTTGGGGTGTCAAGCCAAACTCGAGGGCTAAGGAGTGTTTGTACTTCAAGTGACAAAACACGTCTCAACCCTTGGTCGCCAAGCCCCTTGACCCCAACATGATAGGGTGTTGGCATTCATCTCTTTTTGTTGCATGCATTTTTACATTAAGTTGCAAACTTGGCTTATTAGGCCATCATGCATAATTGATGGCCCGAGAGTTGAGGGTCATGCTCCCTTGAGTCTATGGCATGATAGGGAGTGTAACCATGCTTACATTTGCTTGAAATTCCATGCCATACACTGCTTGCCCTCTGTTGCTGTCAAAACTGATTTCTGTAGGAAGTTTTGGCCGGCCGGCCATCTCTAGTGCCGACCGGCCATCAATGAATGGCCGATAGCTTCATCAGTGGCCGGTGGTCATTTCCCATGGCCGATGGCCATTCCTCCCAGCCGGTGGTGTTCCACAATGTGCATAGAATCTGTCCTGAGACTTGTGTAGTTTTCAAAAGAGCCAGGCAGTGAAAACAGAGGCAGCAATGCTATGGCAGCGAGCTTCCGGGCAATACAAGTCAAGCATGCATCATCCAAACATTTTGAGGCGAGGGCTGTGGCCACGTTAATTCTGCATTTAATTTGTTAATTAAATAGGAGTTCTGTAATATTTAACTAAGTAGTTAATTATTTATTCGGTTGTGTAATATTTATTCGGACCCTCCGAGCGAGGGCAATTGTGTAATAAGTGTGGGTGAGTGTGTGCATGTCTTCCAATCCCACGTCTTTCTTCCCTTTTATTTACCCGCTTATGATGGTTAGACTAGGACATATTTAAATTAGCATACCTTATGCTATGCATGTGTGCATCATTCATCTGTATTGCATGCACCGGGCTCGGCGCATCACGCTAACTGCATTGTATTTCAATTCCAAATTGAATACGTGTTATCTGCAGCATTTCACATGCCATCTTTAGTCTAGCCGAGCCTGTTCTAGCTACATCCTGCATGTGTTGCATTAGTCATCTTAACATGAACTAGGGTCATGCATATGATTACTAACTAGTTTCTGTTTTGGCTTGGAGTACTAGGTAAGCTTTTATGCTTTAGCATGCCGCATGCGTGTGAGTGTTGCCATAATAGCATGATTACCATGAAGTCAAACCGAAAATGATTTAGCCTAATTAGCTAAGTCAAAAGACCAACCAATTTACAACAACATTAATTAATTAAAACTTTTAAATTTTATTTTAAAATTTAAACCATCTTGAACTAAAACATGCACAATATACTATAATATTAAATAAGAGTATAAGATTCATTTTATATAAGTAAAACAACTCACTTTTTATTTCTTTTCTCAATGTAGGATTGTAATTATTTTAAAGTTAAATATTATAAGAGTTTCAAAATTTCATACAAAATTACTTTTAAAATCAAAACGTCTATATGAGACTATAAAATAAAAGTTAAATGGAAATTAATCAATGGAGATTTTCTTAATTGTTTAAAATTAAGAAAATAAAAAAAAAATTGGTATTGATTATAAAGCTTCTCACTAAATTTTTTTTTTACTTATATAAATGAGAGCATAATATTCACTTTATGTAAGTAAAACAATTCACTTTTTCCGTCTTTTCCCGATGTAAGATTGTAAAATAAAAGTTAAATGGAAGTTAACCAATGAGAATTTTCTTAATTGTTTAAAATTAAGAAATTTCAATAATTTATATAAATTGAAACATAAGATTCACTTTATATAAATGAAACAATTTACTTTTTTCTCTTTTTTTTCCCCCCGATTTGGGATTGTAAAATAAAAGATAAATGGAAGCTACTCAATGGTAATTTTCTTACTTGTTTAAAATTAAAAAAATTCAATAATTTTGGAATGAGAGTTTGGTGTTTCTATAAGGCTTCTCCCTTAAAACTCCCTCCCTTTATAAGATTCATTTTATATAAGTGAAACAACTCACTTTTTCTTTCTTTTCTTGATGTGGTATTGTAATTATTTTAAAGTTAAATATTATGAGAGTTTCAAAATCTCATACAAAATTATTTTTAAGATCAAAACTCTGTGGGATTGTAAAATAAAAGTTAAATGGAAGCTAACCAATGGGGATTTTTTTCATTGTTTTAAAATAAAAAAATCAAAAAAATGAATATGAGATATTGATTATAGGGCTTCTCATTAAAAATCTCATTTTACTTATATAAATTGGAGCATAAGATTCACTTTATGTAAGTAAAACAATTCATTTTTTCTTTCTTTTTCCGATGTGGGATTGTAAAATAAAAAATAAATAGAAGCTAGCCAACGGAAATTTTCTTAATTGTTTAAAATTAAGAAAATTTAATAATTTTAGAATAAGAGTTTGGAGCTCCTAAAAGACTTCTACTTAAAAACCTCATTTTCCTTATATAATACACAAATAGATAGTGAAACAAATTTTGATTCAAATAAATTTAATCAATATATCAAATCAATCTATCAAATCAGTTTTTCAATCTATCGAATCAATCTTTAATTTATTTCGATTCAAATAAATTTAATCAATACATTTTGATAAAACTACTAAAATAGTGGTTAAACCAACAAATCAATCAAATCAAGGATTATTTAGCCTAATCGGCTAGGTCATAATTAATTAATTAAAACTTTTAAAATTTAAACTATATTGAATTGAAACATAAACAACACTACAATATTAAATGAGATGTGAGTATAAGATTCACTTTATATGAATAAAATAACTTATTTTTTTCTTTCTTTTCCCGATGTGGGATTATCAAATAAAAGGTAGCCAATGAAATTTTTTTTAATTATTTAAAATTAAGAAAATCAAAAAAATTAGTATGAGATATTGAAATCCTCACAAGACTGCTCACTAAAAACATTCTTTTCCTTATATAATATACTAGTGTTTCACCCGTGCTATGCACGGGTTGTGTTTACAATTATTTGTATATATGTGAATTGCAATTTTTATGTCTTTTTTTTTTCACACGAAAAAAGGAATATGACAAATGCTGCATATATCCAATCAATTATTTTATGTTTGCTTTTATTCAAAATTTAAAATAATGTATCGACAAAATTTATAACTAAATTAAGGAAAAATTTATTCCTAACGACATTTTTTAAATCTATATAAATACTTAAAAAAATAAATTTGAAAAAGGTAGCCAATATAATATTTTACATTAAGTAAAAAAAATGTGATTAGCAATTATGCTTACATAAAATTACTATAGTTTTAATTTCAAATTTAAAAAAATAATAATAAAAAAAAACTATTTTGAAAGTATTTTATTTAGCTAGTACCAAATAGAATTTTCTTAGCAAAAAGAAAAGTTATAAAATTTTGTTACAAATTTTCAAATGTCTATTGTTAAATATTCTATTCTACTTATTTGTTTGTTTGCTTATTTGTTTTTGGAGTTTTGATCTTTGATCTTTGTTGCACATTCATTGTATTATTTTTATTTATTTTTCTTCTTGTTGCTTGATTTTCGTATGATACTTCTTTTATAGTGCATTTCTGAGTGTATTAGTGAAAATATCATACATTTAAAATGTACAAAATTACAATATATAGAAAAAGATAAAGTAATTGTCCAAAACTAAAACTACTTTAAGAAAAAATAAAAAATAAAAACAAAAATGAAATTGTTTGAAATAGAAAATAATTTACTTATTTATTTATTAATTTTTAAAAATAAACTTTTAAAGAAAATAAAGAAAACTATATAAAAAAAATTTTAAAAAAAAGTATAGAAACCAAACATAAAGTACAATACAAAAAATAAATGAATTATAGGATTTTCAAGAAGTGAGACTTACAAATAAATTTTGTAAAATCTTATCTATTCATATACTTTTTATGTATGTTTTTTGTACTTCTAATCACGAGAATGACATTAAAATAGTCTACACTTCTTGCATTTGGTCCATCTAATAGTTTTAGTAAACACAGATGTAATAAATTTCATAACACAAAATACAAACAATTGTGAGACAAAGTATTTAAAAAAAACAAAACCACCGTTCAATAATGATGTAGAAGCACACCTAATGTTTTAATTAGAGGTATAATCAGATAAATCGCCATAAAATGGAAAGGCAACCTCATTTTTTATCACAACAATTACATAACTCAATATATAATTTTAAGGGTAAATTATGCAAATGGTCCCTATAGTTTACACAATGTGTCAATTTGGTTCCTGTTGTTTCAATTTGCTTGATTTTGCTCCTTAATTTAACAAATTGTGTCATTTTAGTCCAATAAATAACGGTTGTTAAGTTTGGTGGATGGAAAGTCTACATAATGTGTCAATTTGGTCTTTATAGTTTACACAATGTGCCAATTTGGTCATTGTAGTTTACACAATGTGTTAATTTTGTCCCTATTATTTTAATTTGTTCAATTTTGATGGGGATCAAATTGGCATATTGTGTAAATTACAATGACTAAATTGACACATAATTTGACTTTCCATCCACCAAATTTAACAACCGCTATTATTAGACTAAAATGACACAATCCCTTAAATTAAGGAACAAAATCGAGCAAATTGAAACAATAAGAACCAAATTGACACATCGTATAAATTATAGGGACTATTTGTATAATTTACCCTAATTTTAATGTCTCTCACTCTTTCACACATCCAATTCTCTATTAATATTAAAATGAATGCATGAACCAAAAAATGAAAACATTTAAGAAGATAAAGAGATGTGGTTTGAGACATTTTAATTAGTGAATTCTATTAATTAATAGTTATTAGGCTTTAATGGTCAGGTTTCTAATATTTGTTAAACATTAAAACTGATTTGATTTCATTTATATTTATTTGATAATTTGAGAGATGACACGTGTCAAGCCTTTACACAAACACTTGGCACATTTTTTGAGCACTATTAATGAAATGCACAATGTAATTTTTTTTTCCTCTTTTTTACAATCTGTTATTTTTTTTAATATACAAATTGTTTTTTTATAAAAATAATTTAACAATCTTATCACTAACTATAGTGTATGTAAGAAATTGAAAAGGGTGCGGCAATAGGTATGGAAGAAGTCAAAAAGACTTGAAAAATTTAGCGAAAACCTCTCAATTGAACCCTTGTTTGGTGAAAAGGACAGTCTAATTTATTTTGCTTTATAAACTCTCTAAGGAGAAAACACATAATTAAGTAAAGACAAAGTAAAATATCTTTTTTTTTTTCTTGGACAATATTACTGGAGTAGCATGTTACTGTGAACTAGAGTAACATATTACAATCAGATAAAGTAACATATTATCGTGAGACAGAATAACATATTACTGTCAAATAGAGTAACATACTGTTACTCTTTACATCAATTTCAATTGTAATAAATTTTTATTTTTATTTTTTTAAGAATTTCATAATCAATATGAATCTTATTTGATAGATCTTGATGAGAGAATTATAAAAGACTAATTTTATTAAAAACTAGCATCTATATCAAAAGTTATATTATTTTAAAATTTAATATCTTAATAATAATAATAAGTGTCAGACTTTTCAAGAAAATTTTTTTATGTTTGTCTTTAATGTATTAAAGTTTTATTATGAGGGAGTTTTGACCAAATCTCCCAAAAGACTTGTGGGTTGGGAGAAATTAATAAATGTTGAGGTGTTTCTTTTTTTTTTTAATCAAAAAATCAAAAAATTAGTATTGGAATATTAGAGTTCCCACAAAACTTCTCTGCTAGAAACCCCATTTTCCTTATATAATATATAGATAGATAGATAGACAAATAGAGTGTGTAAATATATATATATATATATATATATATATAAAGAGAATATTATTAGATGCCCCACTTTTGGTCATATATTGTTGGATAGATTAACATGTTACACTTGGTCATATTAAATTCTTAATTTGTAATAAATTTGTAATAACATGAACTTTTCATTGAAAATTCGTTATATAAATGAATGGAAATTGACATGTATTTTGCAAATGACATCAAATATTGTAAAATGTTTGAAAATATGCTATTATTTTCTTTCCCGTCTTTTCAATTTCCCTTTTCCTCATTTCTGCAACCCACGTCAGCAGTTATGGTTGCTTATTCTATGATTGCAGCAGTAGTTGTCGTGGATAAAAGAAAGTAATATCAATTTAAGAATTCAACAAGATTTAAGATGTTATGTACAACTCATATATCAAATTTTTTTCCTTTTCTTTTTTCTTTTTTACGTAACAATTTTTTAGCAAAATGTTTTTACAAATTAATAATTTAAAGTGACAAAGTATAGCATTTTTTAAGAAAACAAAATAATACTCAGTGATAATTCTAAAAGGTAAAATGTAATTTGTCCTATATCATTTGGCAAAAGAATCAAAAATTGGGATAATGTAGAAAATTACAAAAGGAAGTAATGTGAGGCACCGAAAATTTAGAAAAATGCTATACAAACAAAAAAAAATTATAAGTTTTTCTTACAAACTGATGTGGTATGAAGTAATACAATTTTGAAATGTGAAATGAGGCTCAATTTACTAATGATGGTGCTATATGCACCAATTAGTATACTAACTAGTGTACCAATACTAGTCATAACATTCTTATTGACTTCACCCATTAATCACATTACAAATTTCAAAAATCTCTTAAATTATGTTACATCATCAATTAGTACACTAATTAATATACTAATGGATGCATATAGCATTATTCATTTACTAATATTCTTATTTAGAAAATTTGTTTACATAACACTACTTAAAAATTTAAGATTTTGTTCACAAACTTCTTCTTCTTCTTTTATTTTTTATTTTTAATGTGTGTATAATAACACTTTTTAATTGATGAAAAATGGAGGCGTCTATACACTTTTAGGTGGGTCAATATACCTTTTTAAATGGAGTGCTTAGACACTCAAAAAAAAAAAAATAAAAGATAAATTATAAATACATTCTTTAAGATTTGTTTAAAATATAGATAATTTTTTATAATTTGAAAAATTACAAATACTCTTTTATTAGAATTTTTTATTTAACAGAATTAACTAAAAAAATGAAATTCATAATTTCTCTCTTATACAATAATAAAATTACCTAAATTATTAATTAAAATATATTTCTAATATCATTAAAAACTGTTAATTGACTCGATGATTTATTAATAAAAGGAAAAATTTGTTATGAAATTAGAAACCTCAGGGGGTTAAATGTAATTTTCAAAACCACAAGGGATGATTCATATTTTAATCAAATTTTAGGATATGTATTTGTAATTTATCCAAAAATAAAAAAAATAGAGTGCTTAGATCAGAGGTTCATTTCTCGCCCAAGCTCAAGATTTTTGCTAAAGCTTCCGTTTAGAATATGAGTTGACTTTTTAGTTTTTTTTTACTTTCTAATTATTTTAGCTTGGAACTAAAAAGGGGTCTTTTGGAAAGTTAAAAAAATATATATATATCAATTTTTGACTTTTTACTCATTTTGGGTCACACCACCTCTCACATTTTTTACGCACTAAAAGACAAAATAGGCTAAAAAAAGTAAAAAGTCAGCTTTTTTATCAACTTCCCAAAACACCATAAAGTCTTGTTTGGGTAGGTTTTTTTTAGCTTTTTTGGCTTTTGTAAGAGAAAAAATGAAATGATTATGATTTGAATGTGACATTTTGTCATTGAATTTTTAGCTTATTTTGTCTTTTTGTAGTTATTTTAGCTCAAAACCAACATGCCAAACATAGCCAAAGGTTATTTGACTAAAATAGTTAATAAAGACAAAATAATCTAAAATAATTAATATGACAAAATGTTGCATCTAACTCATAATTATTTTATTTTTTCTCTCATAACAATCAAATCAACTAAAAAAATAAAATAAAAAATCAACTATTATCTCAAGCATAATTTTTTAGCCAAACTAAAATAACTAAAAAGCCAACTAAAATAATATATTTTCAAACGGAGCTTAAATCCTTTTTTAGCCAAAATGATATTATTTGTCCAAAAAGACACTTATGTGCCTATCTGTTGAAATGTCACCTATCTGTATACGTGTCATTTATCAGCTTAACTATATGCTCAAATGTCACCTATTTGTACCCGTGTTAGATATCTATTCAATATAATCTATTTATCCACCTCACTGCCACTAGCTGCCGCCGTTGCCCACTACTGATCACCGGTAACTTTTAGTCTTCGTTTGGTACTGACTTTTTTAGCTGATTTTTTTTGTGTTAGGACTTTATTAGCCTCGTTTGGCTGGACTTTTTTTAGCTTTTTTTACTTTCGTAAAAGAAAAAGGATAATAATTATGATTTGGATGTGATATTTTATCTTATTAATTTATGTAACTAATTTTATCTTTTTGTACTTTTTTAACCAAAAATCTAAAACGAAACGAAACTTTAGCAACTCTTTTAGCATTGGCGACTTTTCTAATGACTCTTCAACATGCGTCCTTTCCACCAAAAAAGACAAATAAACCTTGGACTAAATATCATGGTCCCATAGAAATAAACTTTTCATCAATTAACACTTTTACATTTGGGACCGACTATTTTAAATCAATAAAAAATTTTGTACTGTTCATACACTCAAGTGTGTGAATAAATTCATGTTCAATATTTACATAATGAAAGAAATGTCACCCTGTGACGCCCTCAAAAAAATAACATTAAACCCATCAATATAGACATGCGTTGATATATAACAGTTCCACATTCTTCTATTCATCAGAGTTTCATTACAAAAAGTATTACATGTTAACAACAAAAGCAAATGCCCTAAGGGCTTACAGCTTTCCAAGTTAACACTTGGTTACAAAAAGGAGAGCACTAGCCCAATTACACCTTAAGCCCTTGGCTTGAATTTACATGTAATACATCAAAAGAAAATAGACAACAAAATCCGTCAGCCTCAAGCCTCCAAAGCTATGTCCTTGGAGGTGGCATGCTACCTGTACCTGAAAATGATGTTCCCATATAGGGTGAGCCACAGCGCAGTAGAAATACACTAAACCAAATATAAACAATGACTAAAAGATTAGCAATTGATAGATGGCCAACACTGATACTTCCACTTACGACCCTTTACAGTTTCATTTTCCATTTCCTTTAAATTCTCAATTTATAACCATGGCTGAGAACCTGGCCAAACAACTTATATGAGACGGTAACTCATATCAAACTTTTTCCCATTTCATATTAGACAAGCATACTAGCTATATCAACACATCAACAGATATGCATAAGAGCCCTATCACACTTCCAAAGACAAGCATATGAGCTGTGTCAACACATCACTAGATAAGCATATGAGCTCTATCTATGGAGTCCATCCCCTATCTCCTCCCAAGCAACATCCGGTTTAGAGGTCCATCCCCTATCATCCCCTAAACCGCGGAGTACATCCCCCATCTCCTCCAACACAACACAATGCATATAAACAATCATTATACACATCATCAATCAATACATAAAGTTAATGTATTCTTTTAACCGTCATTCTCAATGACACATTTCAGTGATTAGTTTTAATTTGCCTAACCATCATGCATTGTCTACAACAATCAAGACTATCCTCCACCGATAGCCTAAAGCAGTTATTTCTAAACGGAAAATAAATGCACAAATGGATATTAAATCAACATTTCAATTCGGTGAGTGATAAGTAATTCAACTACACCCTTTTTAATCCCATACACTCCTAATCTCAACATTTCCAATTTAATTTCTCATTTCTCACAATTGATTATACAAATTAATTCACCAATGTAATTTGGACATTTTCCACAATTAACATTACAACCCTTAGGTTCCATTCTCCTCAATGTCTCAACATTTATTCCATTTCTCTATGCCAAACATGCATCTAGGTTTATTATAATTGAAGCCCCCACTTTTCTAAAAGTTACACAAAGGCCCAAAGTTTTTCCAAAATTACACAACAACTCCCAATATATCAAAATGCTAAAATTTAAAGACAAAGCTCATAAAAAGGAGTAGGGTATCCCTACCTCGAAGTTTGAGCCCAAACGGAGATGAAGACCCAAAGACCCACGTGCTCCAAATCCAAAGATTTTCAGATTAAAACGAAACCCAAGTCACCCTCTATCTTTTTAACAAAGGCCCTAGGGTAGATTCACACTCTAGGGAGATGATTTCATAGAGAGAAGGCAAGTCTAGAGAGAGAAGATCTCGGATCTAGGGTTTGAAGATGAAAAAGTTTTGAAAAAGTGATGTTTAACTTGGCTGCTGCTAATTGATATAAACAGGCTCGCTCGAGCGAAGACTTGGTCGCTCGAGCGACAAGACACAGAAAAACCTCGCTCGAGCCAATAAAGTCTCGCTCGAGCCAAAAACTAAAAGCACGCTCGAGCGACAGAATGCTCGCTCGTGCGAAAGACAACCAGACCGCTCGAGCGAAGGAAAGCTCGCTCGAGCCAAAAACTACAACTCTCAGGTCCAACTGAGACGCAGACGCACGCTCGAGCGAAGAAGACCTGGCTCGAGCCACCAGACACAAAACTCAACTCTCGCTCGAGCGACAAAACCCTGGATCGAGCGAAGGACCAAAGACAGAAGCTCGCTCGAGCGAAGACCCAAAATTCTGGGCAGCAACACTTGGTTTCCAAACACAACCAACCTGTAACAAACCTGCCCAACACATTCTATAACTCAACTACAAGGTAGGAAAGGATGTAAACAAGATAATAATCAACTACTAACATCCACGGATACACGTCCGGATCACTGTACAACAAGGGGTAAACCCGGGATCGCTATACACCCAAACAAGGCCGCCGAGATTAGTGTCCATTTTCGAGCTAAAAAATGTCTAGCATAACATAATGATTATTTAGATTAATAATTGCTTTTTGAGAAAATTTTCATAAAAATAATAATTTCGATGACAATGCAGGCCCTCTTTGCTTCCTGTTCCCTTTTGATCTTTATGAAACTTTTAAAAAGTATTTGGAATGATATAAATAAATATATTTTTTATTTTTTATAAAAAAATAAAAAGATTATGTAATTCAAAAAAAAAAAAAAACTAAAATAAGAGATGTCAAATAATGTCTTAATAAAAATGTACAACAGTAACTCCAAATCTTGACATCCACCGCAAAATCAAAAAGGATGGGGTGAGGATTCATACAACTTCTTCTTATCGTGAAAAATGGGTAAGAAAAAAAGAGCAATGGGCCATGACATTGTACCAAACCAATAATCTTGAGTAGGTCTGGCTCAATGTTTTTGTTCACAACGACCGTATACGTTTGATAAGTTCGTGAACGCGGTTCTTTTATTTTTAAAGATAAATTACACTTTATTCTTTTTATATTTAATCATTTTTATTTTTTGACCTTTAACTTCTTTTTTTTCACTTTAGTTTTTGTTTTTTTAAACTTATTTCAAAAGTTAATTTATATCCAAAATTATACAGAAATTGGCACATTAATAACCACATGATATAAAAATATTTTATTATATATAACTTAGATCTTTGACACAAATCAAATTATAATATAATAATATACTTTTTATGTCATATGAAAGTTAACGTGATTTTTTTCTCTAATTTTAAATATAAATTTACTTTAGGAGTAAATTAAGAAAAACTTGAAAAAAAAAAAAAAAAAAGACCAAAGTAAAAAAAATGACTAAACATAAAAAAGGACAAAATGTAAATTACTCTTTTATTTATTTATTTAGGGTTTATTACACTTTATACTCTTAAACTATTACTAAATTATCTACTTCATTTGGAAACATGCTATTTTAATAATTATTTAACTTTTTACGAAAAGATATGCAAAAAAATAGAGAAAGTGATGTGATAACTTATATTTTTTGATTTTTTTTAGCTAAAACTGAGAGTTATCAAACGATATGATCCTGAACTATCAATTGAGTATACAAGGCCCCTAAAGTACATAAACAAAAGCCTATTTAGTTCATAAATTATCAATTGAATCTATTAAGTTTTTGAAATATTTAATTCAAACCTATTTAGTCACTGATTACAAAAATAAAATATAAATCTATAAATATTATAAATTAGTAAAAAAAACTCTATGTCGTTAAAATTTTATTTCAAAAAAATCTTAAATTTTTATTCTGTCTTTAAAAAGTTGTTGTATAGTGAATTTTCTTTATAAGGGTAAGGGTAATTATTTGTAGTATTTTCTTACTTATCTTGTACAATACCTACGTGTTTATCTTTATCTAATATTATATACCAGATTTTATTTATAATTTATAATTGATTATTTTTAAATTTTACACTAAGTTCTTTTTAAAACTTAATTAATGTATTATTTTGTTCTATTATTAATTGTAGCGAAGTGTTATTATCTAAATGGGAGATGCTTCTCTACGGTCAAAATTGGACTGGAGAGAGCTTTTGGGCCTTTGTGGGCTTACCACGGGGCCCACATTGATGATCCAAACTGTTCAATATGTAGAGCTTGTCGAGTAGTTCATCTCTGCAAAAAATCAGTTTGATTGTTGATACAAATATAATCTGATTAAGTGACTATTGATATTCGATCAACGTGTTTTTTTGCAAGAATGAAGTGCTTGATGAACTCTACACATTAAACAGTTCGGATCATCAATCGGACCCATGTAACAGCACCCTTCAGTTGGTAAACCTAACTGGAGAGAACCCAAGCCCTATTTAAATTATCTAATTCTACTTCTTCAGTATATCTAATAGACTAATACTCATATAATTTAATTGGCAAGACTAAGAAATCAGATTCTCATACAAATTTAAACTCATAATGAAATAAAACACTTTCAAAAAATAAAATAAAATTTTAATAAGATTTTTATGTAATAAAATCTTAATTAAGGTCATTTACTAATTCATAATACTATATATTTTATTTTTGTAATCTTTTCAAGTAGTAAATATATTTGAATTAAATATTTTAGGAACTTAATAGATTCAATCAATAGATTAGAAACTAAATAGATTTTGATTTATATATTTTAGGGACTAAGTAGATTTAATAGATAATTTAAAAATTAAGTATATAATTTAGGATTGTTTTGAGAAGTTGGTTAAAAGCTAATTTTTAAGTTTTTTTTTTTTTTTTTGAAAAAATGTGTAAAAAAAAAAAATAATATGACTCAAAAATAAGTTAAAAGTCCAAATTTAACTTTTAGTCATATTCTCAAAACGCCCTTAATGGTAAATTAGGAATAAAAACTGTAATAAAACCATTTATTTATTATTTTCCCATGTGCTACTGTACTGTACATGATATGTGACAAAAACAATTTAATATATTAAAAATTAATTATTACAAAATTGTCTAATGTAAAGAGTGTGCATAAACTGACTAGTGTTGATTTTTGAAAGAAACATGACAATATATGATTTGATAGCATTTTATTTTTATCTGTCTTTTAAAAATAGACATATATTTTACGTAATTTTAGATTAAAATATAACTATTAATACCGTTAATTATAGATGTGAAATAACTACAATACCTTCAAACTCTATATTTTTTGTTATTTCTCTTTTATCTCTCATATACATAATTTATAATATCTAGTATTAATTCAATTATTTATAAATTCTTAATTATTTATTGTAATTCTTAAATTTTTATTCTAATTTAAATTTAGAGAAAATTGGTATAAATTCAATATAAGGAGTGTAAGGCATTAGATCTAGTCAATGTGTTTTTGTTAGTGAGAAGTCCACGTTTTGTGAAATAGTTTGGTGAGAAATCCTAAAACATATTTTGTTTTCAATTTTACCCCTTGACCTTTTTTTATCTGTTTGACTTTTTATTAACTATTTGTTCAAATTTTTTGTCTATTCGTTCAAAATTTTTGACTATCTATTCAATTTTTTCCCTATCTATTCAATTTTCTCCTAAATTTTATTTATCTGTTCAATTTTTTCCCTTAATTCTATTTATCTGTTCAATTTTATATCTATCTGTTCAATTTTTTCTCCTAAATTCTATTTATCTGTTCAAATTTTTTAACTACCTTCAATTTTTCCTCTAATTTCTATCTATCTATACAATTTTTTCCCTAAATTTTATCTATTTATTCAATTTTTTTCTATATGTTGAAAACCTGTGTCAACTTTTTTGTTTATTTGTTGTAATCATTATCATCATCATCAACGTCAATTTTTTTTCCAAATCTGTCTCATACATACGCATACTCACAGATATATATATACACACTCATATATATATATACACTCAATATATATACATATATACATACACACACTCATAGACATACAAATAAAATTCAAATTCAAAAACAACAACAAACAACAAGAACTACAAAATATAATAATAATATAATAATAATAATAATAATAATAATAATATAATAATAATTTGAATAGTTTTAGATCTGAAAAATCTATTCAACAACTTAACCTATCTGTTACAACAAGAACTACAAAAATAAATAAATAATTCTCAGATCTAGATCTGAGAAATCTATTCAAGTTTCCATTTTTCTTTCTTTAAATCTATTTCCCTTTGTCTTGTTACTATCGTTGTCTTGTTACCTTCACATATTGTTAGAATAGAGAGTAATGAAACGAAGATTTGTTGGAGAAGTATGTTCTCATGCTTGATTAGCTCAGTAATTTTTCTAATGAATGTGGTTGAAGATGATAGGGTTCGAGAAGTTGAATCGGAAGTTGAGAGTGAATAGATTGCTCATAAAACGTGCTCTAATGTTTCTGAACTTATTGATTCGTGAAGCAATTGAAGGAGTATCTGTGAGGGTAATAAAATAGAAGAGGTTGGGCCGAGCTTGATCCATCTACCTTAACTTTGGGCCGAGCTACGGGCCGGGTGAGAGCTTTAGATAGCTTGGTCCCAGGTCATCTAGGGACCAAGATGGGCAGAGACGTAATCAGGGGTCTGACTTGGCTATCTAAAGCTAGGCTTGGAAAGCTGGTCGAGGTGTTAGCAATGAGACATGCCGAGCTAAGTATAGGTTAGCAGAACACCATCTATCTCATTATTGAATTAAGAGCACGGCAGAGACAAGCTAGCTCGGTTGACCGTGTCAACTGAACCGAGGTAAAAACCATCTCACTAGGTCAGTAATGAGCAGGGTGTTACAAGGATAGGCATTATACTGGGAGTGTAATTTCTAGGAGGACTTTGCTAAGGATAGTTGGAGTCCTACTAGGATTGTGTCAGGCAGAATCTATAAAAGCTCATCAATGGACCTATGTACAGGTAACGCAATTTTTACTCTAAAATACACAGAGCTTTTGTGTCTTTTGTCTATTTGTTGACTTAGGCATCGGAGAGTGTTTCGGCGCACACTTGCCAGCTAGTTCACGTTTGTGTTTTCCGGTAGTAAAGCGACGATGTTTGGAGCAGTGCAAACTTGATCAACAGGATTATACGAGAAGATTATTTTGTGCTTGTACAATTGGCGCTGTTTGTGGGAATACACGGAAAGAACAAACCTTTTGATTGGGTTTCCTCTTTAGTTGAAATCTATGGCACATGATGAAGACTTGCTACATTCAGCCATTGATGGGCAAACCCCGGAGGGTGGCGGGAGGCGCGAAGGTTTACCTTTTATCCCGCCCATGGTAGAGTTAGATCCCTAGCGACAGAACCTACAGAGTGACACACGAGAAAGACGAGGCTCCAGTCCTCGTTGCTCCCAAAGCCGTGAAAGGCAGAGGTAGATGGTTGTAGACACCCCATTTTTGACCGCCCTCGAGACTTGGGCGTTACTGATGGTTTGCTCGGTGATGAAAGGTGTGCAGGGGAAAGGTTCAATTTCTTCAGCAAGAAGGGAGAGAAATCTCAACTTCACACCCCGTTTTGGACCAAAATTATTTTGGATGGTTTTTAGACCTTAAAACCCTCTCTTTCAAAACATTTTTGAAATTAAATTCCCATGATGTTCCGACGCTCGCATTTCGGTAAATGTTGCGCTTTTCGGTAAACCGAGCAAGGACAAAGTAGAGATGAATGAAAGAGAGATGAAATCTTTGAAAAATCTTTCAAAACACCTTGCTTAGGAGTTTGAAGTTGAAGAAAAAAAAAGGAGAAGAGGGGAGAAAACAAGTTGGAGAAGAGGTTCGGCATGAATCCGGGTAGAAGAGAGTTGAGCAGTCCCCGCTAAATCAAACTCATCTATCTATACACTTGGAATTAAGCTATGAGGCCATAACCATTGGAAAGAAGACTTCGGGGCTTCATTTTGCACTCAAGAATCTCTCAAAGCCAAGTCCGGGTGGGGGAGGTATGATTGGTTGAAGTTGAGCATCATCCGGTTGGATCGAGTCTGCGCGGCTTCACCAAAAAGGGCATAACTTTTTGCACAGGAGGAATTTTAATGCAAGGTTTGCGCCATTGGAAAGCTAACTTCCAGGGCTTCAATCTGGACATCCACCGGCACTTTTTGACCTCATTAGCCACCCATCGGCACTCTATTTAGCCGACCGGCCAGTACAAATTGCAGGTCGGCAATTTATTGTGCCGACCGGCAATTTTTTTGGCCGATGACCCTTTTTCTTGGCTGATTTGACCCTTTTGACTCTTGCAGGCATGGTGCATGCCAGCTGTGCCAGCTGGGATGCACAGACCCGATCCTCCATTTGGAGCCTTTGATCCCATTTTTGCACCCTTTGCTCAAGGCTTCTTGAGGAAGCCTTGACCCCTTGTCTTGGCTTCCTCAAGAAGCCTACCAGCTGTCCAAGCTTCTCCAATAAGCCTTGACCTCCCCTTAGACCCCTTTGACCCTTTGAAGCTTGTCTTAGAAGCTTAGCATTGCCTATATAAGAGAGGTCCCTTCTCCTTTGTTTGGGTTGGATTTTTTGGAGCAAAAAACCAGATATAGACATACATATCTGATATATACACCTATATCCCTCCATCTCTCACTATATCTCTTCCATTCAACCATCAAACACCCTTGTTCTTGGGCCTTTTCTTCATCAACCCATAGCACAATACCTCCAACACCCATTCCAGCAGCTTGAGGCTGTTCTTCAGAGCTTAGGAGCACCTAAACTTGGTCCAAGAGGTGCTGGTTTGCTGGTCTTCAAGGGTGAGTCATCCTCTTCCCTTTTCTAGTCTTTTCTTGCTTCATATCTAAGCCATAGTTGCTGGCACTTTTGGGCTCCGACCCAAACTGTAAATCATCATATTTTGAGGTCCTCTTCATGTTTGATTAGGACCTCTTGCTTTTTGAGGACAGCAGCTAGCACTTCCTTCATTAGCCCTCTTATGCCATTTTTCTTGCATAGCATTTTGGCCATACTTGTATCTATTTTTGGGGCTTGTCATAAACTGTGAAATATCATATTTTTGGCCCCTCTTCAACATTGTAGAAGGGGCCACCTGTGTTTGAGATCAGCAGCTGTGACTTGCCTCATTACCCCTCTTGTGGAGCCATTTTTGCATGCTAATTTTACCCTATCTATGCTCACTGTTTGGTCATGATTTAAACTGTAAACATGCTTGTTTTGGGGCTGCCTAGCTTCTGTCTTCATGCTTCATGTTCAAATTATGCATGTTTGATATAGCAACAAGTCATTTCATGTGCTTAATATCGCATTTTAGGACCATTTCCTTGCATCGAGTGTCATGTTTGCGTATTTCGGGGCTGTTTTGCATCACTTTTAGCTACTGAAATTTGCATTGTTTGCATACCATGATCCATGCTTTGCCATGCCTTGTTAGGGTGGCATTCGTGCCTTAGGTTTGGTCCTCGGTTTGCTGCACGCGTGCACGCATTTCGAGTATCTCATTTTCATTTAATGGCCGCTGATTCTGGCATGCTTGCGAGCTATGTTAGTTTAAGTCCATCGTTGCATGTTGTTGCATGCCATGTTTGTTTACATGTTTAGGTTGCGCGCCTAGCATACATTGCTCATTTGCATGTGCATGTTGCATACTTAGCCGCCATGCCTAGGTTGCATTCCATTGAGCATGCATCCCTCGCCTCTTGACCAATCATGATAGGGGTTGGGGCCCTTTGATTTGTTTTGTGCTTGCATTTCATTTGATATCAAAGTTGCTAACTTGGCTTTCGGGCCATCATGCATTGAAATGCGTGATTGATGGCCGGGGGTCGAGGGCCATGCTCCCTTGAGTCTAACACATGATAGGAGTGTGTCCATGCACACATTTGCTTGAAATTTCATGCCATGCACTGTCTGTCCCCTGTTGCTGTCAAAACTGTCTTCTGCAGGAAGTTTCTGCCGACCGGCAACATTTAGTGCCGACCGGCCATTTATTTAGTGCCGATAGCATTATCTCCAACTGATGGATATTTTACACGGCCGGTGGATATTCTATTCAGCCGATGGTGTTCTAAAGCGTGCAGGAAACCAGTTCCAGAACTTTGGCATTTTTAAGAGAAGCAGGGAAGTAAAAATAGAGGCAACAGTGACATGGTGCGGGTTTCCGGGCAAGGCGGGCTCAAGCATGCATCATTCGCGCATCCCGAGGCGGGCGACTGTGGCCACCTTTCCTTTTTGCATTTATTTGTTAAATAATTAAAAATTTTGTAATAATTAATTAATTTATTATTCGGACTGTAATATTTATTCGGTCCCTCCGAGCGAGGGTGCAATTGTAATAAGTGTGCGTGAGTGGGTGTATGTCTTCCAACCCCACGTCTTTCTTCCTTTTTATTTACCTGCTTATGATGGTAGATTAGGGCACATTTAAATTAGCATAATAGTATGATAGCATGTTTGCATTCATTCATCTGTTTTGCATGCGCCGGGCTCGGCACATCATACAAACTGCATTGTATTTCAATTCCAAATTGAATACGTGTTATTTGTAGCATTCTACATGCCATGCTTAGGATAGCCGAGCCTGTCTAGATTACACCCTTGCTTGCGTTGCATTAGCCATTTTTAACATGAACTAGGATCATGCATGATTACTAACTAGTTTCTGTTTTGGCTTGGAGTACTAGGTGAGCATTTATGCTTTAGCATCCTTGCATGTGTGTGAGTGTTGCCATGACAGCATGATTACCACGAGGCTAGTTGCTTATGTGATATAACTGCTTGAATGCCTGTGGATGGATGTCGAATTACCTGAATTGGGATAATACATTAAAACTGTGAGTTTTAAGCCCACTAGATAGTGGCAAAACCATGTTTTCTAAGCCCACCCGAGGGTGGCAAAATCTGCATTTTAAGCCTACTTGCGAGTAGCACCAACAAACCATTTTAAAAAACAAACATGAAATGTTTTGTTCCAATTTAGGCGATTTGGTCTATACTTGTTTGCTGTGCGCATAACATAGTAATTCTAGGCTAATAACCGGAATAAGAACGCATAACGTTTTCAAAAATGGATATCATGGTTAGTAGAGGCCGATCTTCGAACCGGGCGAAAGGGGGTGCTCATAGCTGACCTTCCCCGATCGTACCCAAGCTCCCGAGCCAAGACAACTGTAACAGCGCTCGCGTGGGACTTCGCTACAGTTCGGATTCCTATTTTTGTTTGTTGCGGTTCTAAATCTGAACCAAAGAGTCCAACTCTGGCAAATCGTTTTGAAGAAAAACAGATTTTGAAAAATTAGTGCCAAACATGGACTGCTTTGCCAGATTACAGAGTCGCCACCTAAATATTTTAAAATGGGGAAATTTAGGAAACCCTGACTCGGTGCCGAAGGCCACGTGTCCGTCATCACCAAAGTGATCTTGGCTCGGGAGCTTGGGTACGATCGGGGAAGGTCAGCTATGAGCACCCCCTCTCGCCCGGTCCGAAGACCGGCCTCTACTAACCGTGATATTCGATTTTGAAAACATTACATGCTCTTATTCCAATTATTAGCCTAGAATTACTATGTTATGCGCACAGCAAACAAGTATAGACTAGATTGCCTAATTTGGAAATAAACATTGCATATCCGTTCGTTTTGAAAATGCTTCGGAATTTACTACTCGCAAGTAGGCTAAACACGGATTTCAATGAGTTTTCCAACTCAAGCAACCCAACTCCACCCACAGGCACTCAAACAGTTTATCTCACATAAGCACTTAGCCGCATGGTAAGCATACTGCCATGGCAACATTCACACGCATGTGGTATGCTAAAGCGTAAATACTTACATCGTACTCCATGCCAAAACAAGAAACTAGTTAGTAGACATGCATGTCCTAGTCATTGTCAAGTGGTAAATGCAACACAGGCAAGAATGCAATTTAAAGTAGGCTCGGCTAACCCTAAAGATGGCATGTGAAATGCACTTTATTCGATGCACGTATTCAATTTGGAATTGAAAATACAATGCAGTTTGTATGAATATACCAAGCTCGATGCATGTCAAAATGCATGGATGCACGCATGCATAGCATAAGGTATGCTAAATAAACGTGCCCTTATCTACCATCAAAGCAGGAAAAAAAAGGGAGAAAAAGTGGGGTTGGAAGACATACATGCACTTCACCCACACTTATTACAGATTCGCCTTCGCTCGGAGGGACCAAAAGATAATACAGTCCAAAATAAATGAATAAATTACAAAATTCTAATGATCAAAATTAATCCAAATATAACAAGGAAAAGGGGCCTCAGCCCTGCCTCGGGATGCGCGAATGATGCATGCTCGATCCGACTTGCCCAGAAAACCCGTGTCATGACACTGTTGCTTCTGTTTCTACTGCCCTGCCTCTCCAAAAATTCCCAAAGTCCCAGAATACCTTCTACATGAACTGTAGTATCCCACCGGCTAGAGGAAGTGACCACCGGCTGCTTAAATTGGCCACCGGCTTCTTGTAGAGTTTATCGGCACATTATTCTGCCGGTCGGCAGAAAGTTCCTGCAGAGGACAGTTTGACAGCAGCAGCAAACCAGCAGTGCATGGCATGGATTTTGAGCATATGTAAGGCATGTCAATGCCTCCTATCATGCTTGGGGACTCAAGGAGGCATGACTCTTGGTTCTTGGGCCATCATCTATGGCATCTTGATGCATTGGCCTAAGGAACCAAGGTCGCATTTTAATGGTAATGCATGCAAACACAAATGAAATCCAAGGCCTTATCATGAATTAGTCAAAGGTCTTGGTGACCAAGAATTGAGACGAGTTGCACCACTTGAAGTGTGAACTCATCTCAACCCTTACACTTGGTTTGACACCCCCAAACCAAGTAATGCAATGCATGTTATGCAAATATGACTCCATGATGCAACCTAATACTAAAATGCCAACATGCCAAATGTAATGCAACATGCAAGGTGCAAATGCAATGCACATGGGCAATTTCATATAATGAACGTACAGTGGTGGATTTAACTACAATGGTGCAGCCCTCAAACCAACCCAAAACAGTGGCGAACAAGCCCTAAATGATGATCAAAATGCTATACAACATGCAAGTTCATGGGCCTAAACTAAGGCACCAAAAAGAGCATCTTACTATCACTTACACAAACTCATGGCATGAATCTAACAACCAAAAAAGATTTTTAGTATGCAAAATGACACCCAAATCCCTCACATGGCACCCCCAAAATGCATTAATCATGGAAGCATACACAAGGTCTATTCTTAGGCTAAAAGGACACACTTTAAAGCATGAAAGAGATGACAAGTACAAACATATGAGCATGGATTAGGGTCTGAAATAGCATGTCAAATAATCCCAAATCATCTAAATAGACTATCCAATGCATGTACATGGATCACCTACCTAAGGCTTACAAGCCATCATGCAAAACAACCATGTCAAGCATGCTAAATATGACAAAAACAGTGGCCCACAGCCCTTATACATGGCAAAATGATGTTAGTATCTCCATGAAACTAAGCTAAAACATGCGAGAAAACATGGCCTCAAAGCATGGCATACTTCTAGGCATAAGGGCATTTCAAAGCAAACATAAGAGGCATGTTAAGGACCATAAAACAACCTAAACAGAGGCATAACATGTCATATTAACCACAAATATGCTCTGAAATGAAGCTAAAACCAACCATGTACACATGCTATTCTTTAGGCCAAAAACAAAGACACAAGGGACAAAGGGGAGAGGGGTGTCCCTCCCCTATATGGGACTTCAAGACACCTTCCTTACCACTGAAAATCCACTGGTTTTCAGTGGTGAGAAGACCAAAAACACCAAGTAAACAAAGCCTCAAGAAAAGGGGGCTAAAATGGCCAAAGCAAAGCCTAAGAGGGTGAGTCTTTACTCAAACCACAAAATGGCCTCAATGAAGGTTCAAGAGCAAGTAAAAACAAGATTTTTTTTCAGTTAGGAACAAAGCTCAAAACACAAAGCAAGAGGGGTAGAAACTAATTGCAAGAATGGGGAAACTAAAGTAAAGAGTTTACCCTTGAAGATCCTTTGAAGAACAGGTGGTCCAGCCACTCTCTAGTGATCAAAGTCAGTCCAAAACCACAACAATCAACCCCCCAAGTCTCTCAATCTCGAGCTAAGGTGTAATAGTGTGTGT
Organism: Camellia japonica; assembly: GCA_030407325.1. NCBI lineage: Eukaryota > Viridiplantae > Streptophyta > Magnoliopsida > Ericales > Theaceae > Camellia > Camellia japonica. Next base: position 49,642,476 of record JAPPVO010000031.1, on the reverse strand, counting down.
AATGGTGCAAAAATGAGGTAAAACTACACTTTTAGGCCCAAAAACACACACACAAGAGGAGAGAGAGGGAAAATATAGAGAGAGAGAGTGTATCACACAGATATATAGATATAAGCTCTGGTTTTTGACCTAAAATGGCTAACCTCTAACTCAAGGGGAAGAGATGAGCTTATATAGGCAAAATAAAGCTCTTAACTTAATGGCTAAGCAAAGAGAGGGGGGGTCAAGGGGTGCAAGAGGGTCTTGGCTTCCAAGGGAAGCTAAGACAGCTGGCCAAGTTTCTCCAAGAAGCTTGGCCAAGGGTTCAACCTTCTAGAAGGTTTATGGGGTTCAAGGGTGCAAAGGGTGCAAACCCGGGCATGGGGAGTGGTGATGGTGCACTCCAGCTGTCACAGCTGGCATGCACCATCCCTGGGGGTGCAAAGGGGTCACACCGACCAGCCAAAACAGTCACCGGCACAAAATAGTGCCGGTCGGCAGAATACAGTGCCGACCGGCCAAGGGTTTTGAGAAATAAGTGCCGGTGGCCACTAGTGGGTGCCGGTGGAGGTGTGGGGCAGCCGGTGGGTTTCAGGGATGGCTAGCAAGCCTTCCCCTACCCTCAGATGCAAAAACACACAAGTCTTGGTACAAAACCAAGCACAGAACAAATCGGTTGAGAGGTCCTGAGGCACGGCGCGCAGCCGGGACCTCCGGGAACTCAAAACAAACACCAACATGGATAATCACCGAGTGTTCAAGCGGTGACGTCCAAGTCTTGAGGGCGGTCAAAAATGGGGTGTCTACAGTTGCCCCTCTTTGACAGAACTCGAAAGTCATAACAATGACGAGAGTGAATGTCAAAGCCCAGAGACGACCCATTTTTGACAAGGCCGAAGACTTGGACAAGCATGCAAGACAAACGAGGTATGTGCTCGATGACAGAGGCAAAATGCAAGACAATGCAAGAAGCCGAGCATAACTTATGATCATGCAAAGAAAGCTGTAATGAAGCACGCGTGCGACAGTTATAAGCTAGCATACATCAGACTACACTACAATGCAGAAAGGATGTAAGAGAATTACGCAATTCTCTATACGTCTCACGCGGAGGATACAATACTTGTGCGGCTCGTCCGGTTGCACCGGCCTCAAATGAGCCGTATATATAATATCGTGCTTGAAAAGAAAACAAACTTAATAGGTACAATGTTGTTAACAACATGCATAACAAGGCAGTCGAAAGTGCGTGACAATGCATGCAATGCGTATAGTAAGATGGTAGTAATGAACACATGTGAGTAAAGCAAGGCACGCGTGCACGCAATGTGTATATAAAACACATGTAAGTAAAGCAAAGCACACGTGCAATGCAATGTGTATAGAGAGGAACTTGAACACATATCAGTAAAGCAAAGCACACGTGCAATGCAATGTGTATGAAAAGGAACTTGAACACATATCGGTAAAGCAAAGCACACGTGCAATGCAATGTGTATAAAAAGGAAATTGAACACATATCAGTAAAGCAAAGCACGCATACAATGCAATGTGTATAAAAGGAACTTGAACACATATCAGTAAAGCAAAGCACGCATACAATGCAATGTGTATAAAAGGAACTTGAACACATATCAGTAAAGCAAAGCACGCATACAATGCAATGTGTATAAAAGGAACTTGAACACATATCAGTAAAGCAAAGCACATACAATGCAATGTGTATAAAAGGAACTTGAACACATATCAGTAAGCAAAGCACGCATACAATGCAATGTGTATAAAAGGAACTTGAACACATATCAGTAAAGCAGCAACATACAATGCAATGTGTATAAAAGGAACTTGAAATTGATCATGGTAAACATGATGCTGGAATGCAACGTACTGCAACACAGTATGATTGAAATGATTTAGAGAATTCACAAGATATAAAAGGATACGGGAAGGGACGTCCTTCGCATGTCCCGAGCATTGCTCACAAAAATTGTGGTACGAGGTCAACTCGAAGCTCCACTTATGTTCTGAAGGTGTAGTTTCTTGGATTGCCTTAAGTGATGAAGGTGCCAAATCACACGATTGACCCGAACAAGGGCGCAAAAAGGTACGATGATCGAAGGAGGGAGGTTACCGGTGTCAAACCCAGCACTCTGTTACCCTGCTATTCTTTTGCTTTACTTTCCTTTTTACTAGGAGTTTAAGCACATTGCACTGCCTCAGGCAGGTTTTATTTCTCAAAAGCGTGTGTTTTTTGCAAAACATATGATGGAAATGAAACAGCTGTTTGTTCAAAAGGTGTTATTTGCATGTTCTATGCATCGCATCGCAAGGCATCACACAACAATGTGACTGAAATTGAAACTGCGTTTTGAAAACAAAGCATCGCATCGTAATAATCAGGTAGTAAACCAATTACAACTCGATAAGCAAAACAGGGGACTCAGCAAACTAGCCAAATGCGAGTACACCTTGATAAACATTACAAAGACTTAAAGAGAGTGAAATACAACTCGATAAGCAAATATGCAACAACTCGATAAGCAAATGGGCGCGCCCTCATAAGAATTGATCACTGGAGGGTATTGGAAGTGGTGGGATTTCCAAATTCCTAGCATAAACAGCTCAGAGGACAAGGGAGAGCCACCGGCCAGCAGAAAGGCTACCGGCCTGAGGAATGGCCATCGGCCGAAAGGGTGATCCATCGGCCAAAACAGATGGCCGGTCGGCACTATAATTGGCCGGTCGGCACTAAACTGTCAGCACCAGCAGAATGTTGACATCTGTCCTTCACTCAACCTTATCTTCTTCAAAAGGGTCTCAACTTCGTGGTTCTCTTCATTTCCACACTGATTTGCTCCAAATGGAAGAATTTCTTGCCCAAAATCTCGCAACTTGGATTAACAACTTGGATGGCTCGGAAAAGCTGAATTTCCGGGCTTTCGGCATAAACGCACTATTCACTTTGCGCCGTACCCCGCTGCATTTTCCATTCCTCCATGCCGCGGCAAGGTTTTGGAACCCGGTAACACATGTCTTTAGCTTTAGCGGGCAAGAGGTGTGTCCCACTTTTGAAGATTTCCAAGCTCTAATGGAATCTGAGCGCATGAGGAGATCCTGCCCCAACTTCGTTTTGGCCATGCTCAAGCCTTAGGACAAATGTGTGGGCTCTCAATGCCCGATGCTCGTTCTCTGATTTGTGACGGGACATTAGATGTTCCGAGCTTGGTTTGTCGTTTTTCTGAGACTGTGATCGCGGCGACCATCACTGGCAAGGCTTTCGGCGACACGCCCTCTGTCTTGCATGCTATCTCATTTTCTGTTTGTCTCCGGTTCCGGAGGGCCTAGTGTCCGGTTGATTGAGGTTGCCCAAGGCTTGAAGGAGGGCAAAAGCTGCATCGCCATGATCCTGGCTGAGACATTGCTGGGCTTAGACGCCTTTTATCGTCGAGAGACGATCAGATTAGCAGGGAGTCCACTATTACTGCAGGTAATGTTTCCCACCCAATCTCACATTTATGTTTGCTCACATCACTCGGCCCTCAGGCTCGGTTTTTCTCACAAAAACCCTTTTCTCACTTTTTCTCTCATCGTACATCTCTCTATTCTTTATTCTCTCATTTTTCATCCCTCCCCAGGTGTGGTTGATGGATAAACTGAAGGTTGTGGACTCTTGCCCAGCATATTCAGCTCGCGGCTACTTCTTCAGGCAACGCCTAGTTGACGCCCTTGATGAGGGTTGGTGGTTTGAATGGATGTGCAGTTTGTCCGCAGACCGCATTGCTTGGCGGTGCCCTTGGCTCAATCTCCCAATGATGAGTTACAGCATGACCCGTCAACCCGGGATCCAATTGATTGGCTTGACTCACTGTGTCTTCTACTTCCCATTCCGTATCCTGCGCCAGTTTGGTCATAATCAGACTTGTCCGCCGGAAGGGATAGAGTACCCGGTTACATTCCCGATTCGAGGCGCACAGCTGGCCCGGTATGCCACAGCATGGAGGACGAGAGAACTCCTGGCCCCCGCTCCTTTCAGTTGCACTTTGTCTGATGAGTGCTTGGATTGGCTTAATGAAGAGGCACAGGAGGGCCCACTTTGGCATCAGAGGCTTCGACCAGCTCTGGGAGGGGGCGCAGGGACATTTGACTTGACCATGCCCCGGATTTATTGCTTTATTAGTACTTTCAAGTTTTCTTTATGAATGTAATAAAAAGCAACTTCAATTGTATGCAAGAGCAAGAGAACTCTATTTGAAATCAGTGAAATTGAAGGTTGTGGTACTGAAAATTTTCCGTTTTTGGTCCAGGAATGGTCTTAGTTGTAAAAAGATTTATTTGAACAAAGTCATCTTCATTAAAACTTTTCAAAACTATTTTCGATATGGATCAGAACTTGACACGCCTGGGATTTGTCACTGAGATGCACAACCCGGATCCTAGCAACTGGAAAGTTGCCCCTTGTTTGAACGGTACCGCGGCACTGCACGGCAACGGAAAGTTGCCCCTTGTCTAAAAAGCACTGTACCGGAGATTGCGATAAATGCTGGTGGACAAAGATGACCAAGATGATCAAATGGACAAAGTTGATCGGGGAAGAGTTTATGGCTGAACTTCAGGACGAAGCTGCCTACGTATCCCAAAGATGGGAATCAAGCCTTACGTAGTTCAGGCTTGGGTTCGCTCGAGTATTTTCACTCTCCTTTTGCGCTCTAACTTTTGCCAAGGCCGCCCTTTGCGGGTTTTCAACCTTGCGAGCTCAGTTTTTATATTTTCTAATTTTTGTGCTCTGGATTTTGCCTAGCGAGCCTCTCAGGGGTAGTATTTCTTCAACTTGTCCATGTTGATCGGTTGGGAAAACTCTAAGCCATCTAGATCCATCAGAACCACGGCTCCACCTGACCAGATAGACTTGATGATGTAGGGACCCGTCCAATTAGGTCTGAACTTGCCCCTTGGGTCGTGGATGGGAGCTCGGTTGTCTTTGAGCACCAGATCTCCTTCTTTCAAATTCCTGGACTTAACCTTCTTGTTAAAAGCCCGAGCGATTCTGCGTTGATAACCTTGGATGTGGTACAGTGCTTTCAGCCTTCTTTCATCGAAGAGCATGAGTTTTTCGAATCTGCTCTGCTGCCAATCTGCCTCAGCTATCTGACACTCAGCCAGTACTCGTAAAGACGGAACCTCAATCTCTATAGGTAGAACGGCCTCCATCCCATATACCAAAGAATACGGGGTCGCCCCAGTAGAAGTTCTAATTGAAGTTCGGTAGCCCCACAGAGCAAACGGCAGCTTATCTGGCCAGTCCCGGTATGTTTCCACCATCTTTTGTAGTATATGTTTGATGTTCTTGTTGGCGGCCTCAACCGCTCCGTTGGTCTGCGGCCGATACGTGGATGACTTATGAAAAGCCACATTATACTTCTCCAACAGATCAATCACCTCCCTCTTGAAGTGAGAACCATTGTCCGAAACGATCTCATTCGGGACTCCATAACGGCAGATAATGTTGTTTCTGATAAACTTTGCAACATGCGAAGCTTTCAACACGGCATAAGATTGGGCCTCGACCCACTTCGTAAAGTAATCTATTGCTACCAAGATATACTCATGCCCATTCGACCCCTTCGGGGTAACAGCCCCAATCACATCGATTCCCCAAACTGAGAACGGCCATGGCGACGTCATGTTGTACAGCTTTGACGGCGGGATGTTCATACGGTTTGCATGGATCTGGCATTTGTGGCATCGCCGAACAAAGCCGATACAATCTTCTTCCATGGTAGACCAGTAGTAGCCCTGTCTGAGGATCTTCCGTGCCAGCATTACCCCATTCATATGTGCCCCACATTCTCCTCCATGGATGGCCTCCATCAGGCGCTTCGACTCTTCAGTTTCTACACACAACTTGTGCATTCCCAGGTGACCTCTTTTGTACAATTTACCCCCGCAGATGATAAACTGAACAGCCATTCTTCTAATTGCTCTTTTGTCCTTGGCATTTGCCCCTGGTGGGTACACCTCCTTTTCCAAGAAGTTCCATATGTCATAATACCAGGGGTTGTTATCCTGCACTTCATCTATGGCAGAGATTGACTCGTAAGCGGGTGCAAATTTCTGGTCGATAATGACTGGACGCATCCGGACTCCAGATGGGATGTCTATCATGGAAGATAGAGTTGCTAACGAATCCGCGAACCTGTTGTTCTCTCTTACTAGGTGAGTGAAATTTAACTTCTCAAACCGAGGAATTAACAAATCCAAGGTCTGGTGGTAAATTATCATCTTTTCCTCTTTTACTTTCCAATCTCCTTTAGCTTGAGACACAACTAGGTTCGAATCCCCAATGACGTCCAATCGCCTTGCCCCTAATTCTAGGGCAGCTTCTAGTCCGGCAATACATGCCTCATACTCTGCCTCATTGTTCGAGACTTTGAATCGAAGCTTGAATGCTAAAGGGATACGGGAATCGTCAGGCGCTATCAGCAACACCCCTATCCCATACCCATATTGATTTGACGCTCCGTCAAAGTACATCGTCCAAGTTTCATCTTCGATGTACAGAATGGCTTCATCTGGGAACAGGTACTCAACCGCTTCATCTCCTTCAATCGGGTGGTCGGCAAGGAACTCTGCTACCGCTCTTCCTTTTACTGACTTGCGTGTCACATACTTGAGATCAAATTCGGAGAGCAACAGCAACCAACGAGCTAGCCTACCTGTAAGTGCTGGTTTCTCGAAAAGATATTTGATGGGATCAAGTCGTGAAACCAACGTTACAGAGTGAGCTAACAAGTAGTGCCGCAACTTCCTGGTAGCCCAGACCAAGGCCAAACAAGCCTTCTCCAGCGGAGTGTAGCGGGTCTCGTAATCTAGCATCTTCTTGCTCAGATAGTAGATGGCCCGTTCCACTTTATCTTCTGACTCTTGTGCGAGCATGCAGCCCATTGTAGTCTCAGTAACTGACAGATACAATATCAACGGTTTCCCCGGCTTTGGTGGTGACAACACGGGCGGATTCTGTAGATACTCTTTAATCTGTTCAAATGCAGCTTGGCATCAGCCGTCCCATTGGAACTTCTTTCCTTTCTTCAGAAGGCCAAAAAGTGGTTCACAAGTTAAGGTTAGTTTTGAGATAAACCTCCTTATGAATTGCACTTTACCCAGAAAGCCTCGCACCTCTTTTTCAGTCATTGGCGGTGGCATTTCTAAGATGGCCTTGATTTTAGAAGGGTCGACTTCGATGCCCCTTTGTGTAATCAGAAATCCCAGCATTTTTCCCGCTGTAACACCAAATGTACACTTCTGAGGATTCAACCGCAGCCGAAATTCTCTGATCCTTTGAAAAAACTTTTGTAAGGCGGTGTAGTGGCCCTCTCTTTCTTTGGACTTGACAATCATGTCGTCCACATACACCTCGACCTCTTTATGGATCATGTCATGTAATATTGTGGTTGCAGCCCGTTGATATGTAGCCCCAGCGTTCTTCAACCCAAATGGCATCACTCTGTAGCAATATGTACCCCACGGGGTGGTAAAAGCAGTCTTTTCCCGGTCTTCGGGTGCCATTACTATCTGATTATAGCCTGAAAAGCCATCCATGAATGAGAGCAAAGCATGCCCCGCTGTGAAATCTACCAACTCGTCGATATGCGGCAAGGGAAAGTCATCCTTCGGACTGGCTCTGTTCAAATCCCTGAAATCCACACATACCCGGATTCGGCCATCCTTCTTCGGCACTGGAACAATGTTGGCTAACCAAGTTGGGTATTCGGATACCAGCAGGAAGCCTGCGTCAATCTGCTTGGTGACCTCTTCCTTGATCTTAATGGCCCAATCAGGGCGGATCCTTCTAAGCTTCTGTTTGACAGGTCGGGCCTCGGGGTCAAGAGGGATCCGGTGCTGTACAATCTCAGGATCGATTCCAGGCATGTCTTCGTAGGACCACACGAAAACATCTTTGAAATCTTTTAATAAAGCGACTAAGCGCTCGCGTTCCTCCGAAGACAACGTGGACCCGATCTGGACCAGCTGCGGGTCCTTCTCAGTACCAATGTTCACGGTAGTGATTTCATCCATTAAGGGTTTAACAAACCTCTCTTGCTCTTGTTCAATTAATCGTTGCAAAACTGGAGGAATTTCGTCCTCGTCGTTTTCATCAAAATTTTGAAAGTCCTGATTTAAGCAATAAACCAAAGGCACAGAAAAGTATTCGGAAACCACAGTCACCTCCTTCTCATTAGATACTTCCAACCCGTCCAATTCTTCTGTTACAACAAACTCAAAAGAGAAAGAAAAAGACGACTTGGACAGGACGGTGGCATCCGGGTTATCACCTCCAGGAATACCGGACTCAGACTCAGACGAGCTGGAACCTGATTCCGACTCACAAGACTCGGTGGAATCAGATTCCGGCTCACTACCTGACCCGGTGCTGCTTGACAAAAATCCCTCCTCGTACTGCCAGGTGAGGGAGGGTGCGATGGATGCATCCAAAATAGCTGACGGTAGGCCCGCGGCCGTTTCATCTCCGATCATAGACACCGAGGAGTTATCCCCCAAGCACACCTGGTCGATCGAAGGATCTGAGAGTAGACATGCCAGTGCTACCCCCATTTCGAACTCTGCGTCCGCAGACTCTGATTCTTTGCTATGCTCATCCTCAACTGTTGGGTCTGTCTGCTTTTCAACAACATCATCCCCAGATAACTGTAGGTCAAAGAAAATTTCGAACCCCGGCATGCGCTTCTTTTCTTCATTCAGCCATGGCTCAGGAAAACCACAGAATGGAAAGTCTTCCCCCTCCCGGACGAAGCGTCCGTTCAGGGTACCTCGGATGGGCCGATGCATCAATTCAAAAGGTTTCCCCATCTGTTTTGCTTTGGCTCTTCTAGCCATCTCTTTTCCTCTTCTTACCCAATCTTCCTTGGTGGGCAGATAACCCAAACCAAAGGTATGGGGGTTGTGCGGTACTTCAGCCAACGCGGCAATGCCCTTACGGCCGCTCTTTCCTAATCCCATCCCGGGGATGTATTGGAGCTTGTTCATGAGATACACTGCTTGGGCGCTGACATATATCCCTTTATTAGCGGCCATGACATTCTGTACGACCTGAGCCTCAGCCAAGGTAAAACCTGATATGAACACGTCCTCCATGCCATGCTCGATTTCTAGAACAGGCGTGGATACATCCGGCGGTGGGTGGATTGATGAATTCCCAAAGACAATGGCTACTCCCTTCCCGTAGGGGTATTTCACCATTTGATGCAGAGTAGATGACACTGCCTTCACCTGATGCAACCACGGCCGCCCCAAGAGTAAGTTGAAAGTCACAGGCACCTCTAGGACGTGAAAATCTATCTCGTGTTGCCCTGGCCCAACTTTCGTCTGAATCTTAACTGTTCCCATCACTTCTCGACTTGTGTTGTCATACGCCCGGATAACTTGGGCTGTTGGTACAAAATCTGCGGGTTTCAAACCAATTGCGTATGCCGTTCTTGCCGGGCAGACGTTGATGGCGGACCCGGTATCAACAAGGACCACCGGTATCCATTTATCCCTACATTCCACGGAGATGTATAGCGGCTTGTTATGGCCTGCCCCCTCGGGTGGTAACTCCTTGTCGGAAAAGGTCAACATCGGGGTAGCTCCCCCCGGGAAGACCAATCCCACCAGTTGCTCTGGCGTGGTTTCTATTGAAAGCTTTGCTTTGTCCATGGCTGATAAGACAGCCTCTCTATGCACCCGTGATGCCATGAGCAGTCCCCATATAGAGATGTCTGCTTGTATCCTTTTGAGCTGCTTGAGCACAGCCTCCTCTTCAAGTTGCTTTTCTTTTTGCTTTTCAGCCTCTCTATCCTTTCCAGAGGCCTCCGGCTGATCTAAGTGTGGAGGTTTGAAATACCGTCCACTCCGTGTCATGTGATCTACCTCTCCAAGGTACCAGGTGTCATCAGGTTGGTTGTTCCCCCAATCTTCGTCTGTATGGGCGAGGCATAAATCTTCATCCTCCCACCACATACCATCAGCAGCTGGCAAGTATCTGTCCGGCTCTGCATGACTGTGCTCGCGTTCGCAGCGTCTTCCATCCACATACCTGCAGTATTCTCGGTTCTTGTGCACACAGCAATTTCAACTCCCACATGGGCCTTTGCCTTCCTGATTCTCTCGGAATCTTCAAAACTTACTTGTTCCGACATGACTGACTGTTCAAGAATCCCGGTACTCAAAATACTCCAATCTCGAGCGAAATTCTTAACACCGGCGCTCTCCGGCGATGTACTCTGTTCTTCGACCCTCCCGGCCGTTACTGGTATTCTCAACCCCGCTGAATCCTGCTCTGCCTGAAATTCTCCTACCACATTGGGCTGATCGTCCAACCACCCGGTAACTTCCGCTGAATCCTCATAATCGAACCACGCAACTGCCGCATCCTCTGGGTATTGGTCACTGTAAAATTGAAGATCGGCTAGGTCTTCCCTTACAGCTGTTACATCATCTGTTCCCTGTCCCAGGCTATCTCCTTGGATCATACACAACTCTCCCCCTGTTGGCAATTCTATTCTGGGCCCATCTTGGCCTTTTGATGAAATGTAGTCGTTCGGACTATGTATCTTCCCAACGTAACTCCTAGACTCCGCAGGCTCTGACTCAACAACCTGTTTTTCTTTTGGGGTCTCCTCTCTCCTTTTCTTGGCGGTCACCACCACTGGCTTGGGTTGGGTCACGGAGATGTCCATCATGCACAAATTGGTGCAATCGGGAAGAAACACCTCCGGTTGAGGCAAGTGGGTAGGTGTGATATAAATACTAGGGTCGTAGGACACGGCCCCAGTATGGATGAAATTGAGTCTTTTGGGTGGTGGAGCTTGGTTATGTGTGGGGAGAGGGTTTGTGGTAACATTGGGTTTCTCAGGAGGGAGAATTACCCCGTTATCAATGAGGTCTTGAATTTCATGGCGTAACCGATAGCACTGGTCAGTGTCGTGACCGTGCTGCTGGTGAAATGCACAGTACTTGGCTGGGTTGTGGGTAGGAGGGAGTTTTTCTGGTAGGGGCCGCGGCTCCAGGGGCTTCAGATGCCCTTTTTTGATCAAAACCCCCAGAGCTTTGGATAGGGGCATATAAAGTGGGGCGAAGGTTCTGGTGTTTCTGGGTGGGTATTTGGTTGTTTGCGGGTTGCTTCCGGACGCACCGGAGAATGGTGAGGCTGCTGTATTTCTTGGAGGGGGGGTTAGTGGTGACCATGCTCACTTCCTGAGCTCTTGCAGTCGTACCACCACTCGGGCCTACATTGCTACTGCCATTGAAAGTTCGTCGGGGTTGCTCCCGATCGTTATCGATCAAGCCTTGCTTCAAGGCATCCTCAATCTGCACCCCCATTTCATGCAGGTTAGAAAAAGTAGGAAAGGGAAGTACAATCATCTTTTGCATCAACTTCGGCTGAAGATTGCGTACAATCATCCGAATTTGGTCCTTGTCCGTGGGCCTCAAGGTCATCATCGAAGCCTTGGCCCTCCATCTGGTTACAAACTCTGAGAAACTTTCCTTAGGCTCTTGTCTGGTCGTCTCGAGATCCCGAGTCGTAATCTCAATCTGTGTATTGTACGAGTACTGTGTGATGAAGGCCTCAGCCATTTCGTCCCAATTCCTTTTGACGTCATCTTCCAACTTGGCATACCATATGGCCGCCACACCCGACAGGGTCCGGCCAAACAAGGACAACTTCTGAAGCCTACTGAGGCCCATTGGCCTTAGAACATCTGAGAACAATCTTAAATGTACCATGGGGTCCCCGGACCCGTCAAATCGATCAATGTGAGGCATTTTGAATCTGTCGGGCAGCGTCACAGCTGCATCAGTGTAACCATCTTCAATATCGGGGATAGTCTTGGCCCCTTGGGATCTCTTGAACAGCTTTTCAAGCTTGCTCAGCTTCAGTGCGGTAGAATCAGTCTCGAACTCGAAGGGAGAGTCCGGTAGGTTGGTGGGTGTTTTTGATAGCTGAGGTTGGATTGGAGGTAGGGTTAGAGGTGGGGGCGGTCCCGTGGGCAGTTCTGTATCGTTCTGAACATTGGCTGTCTCCCCAAGGTTCGGAATTCCTGGTGGGGGAGGAGTTGGATGCGAAGCAGATGCTCCGGTTTACTGCTCTAGCCTGGCAATTGTCTCTGCCTGTTCTTTCACCAGTGTGGCCTGTTGCCTGGCGAAATCTGCCTGACGGACAGCATCCTGCTGCATTGTTTTCATGCTCTCTTGAAGGTGGCGCACCATCTCCTCCAAACTAGCCATACTATCCTGCTCTGGTTGAATTACCGGTATATATTCTCTCTCTGTTGGTGACACGGAACCCTGATCCCTACTAAACACAGGTGAGGTAGATGAGGCCCTTTGAACTAACTGCTGTACTGATGTCCTCTGCCTGACTGACCTCCGTCTAGTAACCGGGGGTAGTGAGTAGTACACTGGTTGTCCGTCTACCAGATCCTCAGATCGATGGAGTCGACGACCTCTAGTCCAGAATGCTTGGGGAGTATCTACTGGGTCAGAAGCAATAGTGCTCAACTACCTAGTAAAAAGATAAATAAAGCGTATAAATAAACAGGCAATTTGGACAGCACAATGGCATAAAATAAACATACAACACACGGTTTGGTTAACATGCTGAACTCGATACACTGTTCCTCAAATACTGATCACTGTTTCTGAGTCATTGCCCCTAAGTCTGAATCTTGTACCCACAGATAACTAATTCCCCAAAATACTGTTACTGGTGCCCTCAGGCCGGATACCCAACCTTGCAAACTGACATGTGTGTTCCTGTAGAGATACACTCTAAAAGCACATAGCAGATAAATGGGAGCCAATACACCCCTATGTTGGGGTAGGGTTTCCCTGTCCTATTTTGTCAGGAGCTAGGGTTTCACTACCCACACAACGGTTTCAAACAACCTAACATCGGGTAAGCAACCTGTCCTAGTTTGGGATGGTCACTACGGATTCCGAATATGCACTAGGTCGAATGGTCAAAAAGGGTGCCCTGATAAAATCGGGGTTTGTGTTCCCATACTGGCAGAGCCTGCAACCGGTCAGCCTTATGGTCATGCCTTGACAAGACAAGCCTCCAGCAAACCGCTCAGGAATAGCAGATGGCCAACACGGTGTCTTAGGCGCACCAATGCACATGCAATGCAAAGAAACACATAAGTGTAGTCAAAACAGGATATCACGAGTTCGAGTCAAGCTCTCTAAAATCCCCAGCAGAGTCGCCAGAAACTGTAACAGCGCCCGCGTGGGACCTCGCTACAGTTCGGACTCCCCTTTTTGTTTGTTGCGGTTCTAAATCTGAACCAAAGAGTCCAACTCTGGCAAATCGTTTTGAAGAAAAATAGATTTTGAAAAAGTAGTGCCAAACATGGACTGCTTTGCCAGATTACAGAGTCGCCACCTAAATATTTTAAAATGGGGAAATTTAGGAAACCCTGACTCGGTGCCGAAGGCCACGTGTCCGTCATCACCAAAGTGATCTTGGCTCGGGAGCTTGGGTACGATCGGGGAAGGTCAGCTATGAGCACCCCCTCTCGCCCGGTCCGAAGACCGGCCTCTACTAACCGTGATATCCGATTTTGAAAACATTACATGCTCTTATTCCAATTATTAGCCTAGAATTACTATGTTATGCGCACAGCAAACAAGTATAGACTAGATTGCCTAATTTGGAAATAAACATTGCATATCCGTTCGTTTTGAAAATGCTTCGGAATTTGCTACTCGCAAGTAGGCTAAAACACGGATTTCAATGAGTTTTCCAACTCAAGCAACCCAACCTCCACCCACAGGCACTCAAACAGTTTATCTCACATAAGCACTTAGCCGCATGGTAAGCATACTGCCATGGCAACATTCACACGCATGTGGTATGCTAAAGCGTAAATACTTACATCGTACTCCATGCCAAAACAAGAAACTAGTTAGTAGACATGCATGTCCCTAGGTCATGTCAAGTGGCTAATGCAACACAGGCAAGAATGCAATTTAAAGTAGGCTCGGCTAACCCTAAAGATGGCATGTGAAATGCACTTTATTCGATGCACGTATTCAATTTGGAATTGAAAATACAATGCAGTTTGTATGATATACCAAGCTCGATGCATGTCAACAAATGCATGGATGCACGCATGCATAGCATAAGGTATGCTAAAATAAACGTGCCCTTAATCTACCATCAAAGCAGGAAAATAAAAGGGAGAAAGAAGTGGGGGTTGGAAGACATACATGCCACTCACCCACACTTATTACAGATTCGCCTTCGCTCGGAGGGACCAAAAGAATAATACAGTCCAAAATAAATGAATAAATTATTACAAAATTCTAATGATCAAATTAATCCAAATATAACAAGGAAAAGGGGCCTCAGCCCTGCCTCGGGATGCGCGAATGATGCATGCTCGATCCGACTTGCCCAGAAAACCCGTGTCATGACACTGTTGCTTCTGTTTCTACTGCCCTGCCTCTCCAAAAATTCCCAAAGTCCCAGAATACCTTCTACATGAACTGTAGTATCCCACCGGCTGGAGGAAGTGACCACCAGCTGCTTAAATTGGCCACCGGCTTCTTGTAGAGTTTATCGGCACAAAAAGTGTGCCGGTCGGCACATTATTCTGCCGGCCGGCAGAAAGTTCCTGCAGAGGACAGTTTGACAGCAGCAGCAAACTAGCAGTGCATGGCATGGATTTTGAGCATATGTAAGCATGGTCAATGCCTCCTATCATGCTTGGGGACTCAAGGAGGCATGACTCTTGGTTCTTGGGCCATCCATTATGCATCTTGATGCATGATGGCCTAAGGAACCAAGGTCGCATTTTAATGGTAATGCATGCAAACAAACAAATGAAATCCAAGGCCTTATCATGAATTAGTCAAAGGTCTTGGTGACCAAGAATTGAGACGAGTTGCACCACTTGAAGTGTGAACTCATCTCAACCCTTACACTTGGTTTGACACCCCAAACCAAGTAATGCAATGCATGTTATGCAAATATGACTCCATGATGCAACCTAATACTAAAATGCCAACATGCCAAATGTAATGCAACATGCAAGGTGCAAATGCAATGCAAACATGGGCAATTTCATATAATGAACGTACAATGGTGGATTTAACTACAATGGTGCAGCCCTCAAACCAACCCAAAACAGTGGCGAAACAAGCCCTAAATGATGACCAAAATGCTATACAAACATGCAAGTTCATGGGCCTAAACCTAAGGCACCAAAAAGAGCATCTTACTATCACTTACACAACCACTCATGGCATGAATCTAACAACCAAAAACAGATTTTTAGTATGCAAAATGACACCCAAATCCCCTCACATGGCACCCCCAAAATGCATTAATCATGGAAGCATACACAAGGTCTATTCTTAGGCATAAAAGGACACACCTTTAAAGCATGAAAGAGATGACAAGTACAAACATATGAGCATGGATTAGGGTCTGAAATAGCATGTCAAATAATCCCAAATCATCTAAATAGACTATCCAATGCATGTACATGGATCACCTACCTAAGGCTTACAAGCCATCATGCAAAACAACCATGTCAAGCATGCTAAATATGACAAAAACAGTGGCCCACAGCCCTTATACATGGCAAAATGATGTTAGTATCTCCATGAAACTAAGCTAAAACATGCGAGAAAACATGGCCTCAAAGCATGGCATACTTCTAGGCATAAGGGAGCATTTCAAAGCAAACATAAGAGGCATGTTAAGGACCATAAAACCAACCTAAAACAGAGGCATAACATGTCATATTAACCACAAATATGCTCTGAAATGAAGCTAAAACCAACCATGTACACATGCTATTCTTTAGGCCAAAAACAAAGGCAAACAAGGGACAAAGGGGAGAGGGGTGTCCCTCCCCTATATGGGACTTCAAGACACCTTCCTTACCACTGAAAATCCACTGGTTTTCAGTGGTGAGAAGACCAAAAACACCAAGTAAACAAAGCCTCAAGAAAAGGGGGCTAAAATGGCCAAAGCAAAGCCTAAGAGGGTGAGTCTTTACTCAAACCACAAAATGGCCTCAATGAAGGTTCAAGAGCAAGTAAAAACAAGATTTGTTTCAGTTAGGAACAAAGCTCAAAACACAAAGCAAGAGGGGTAGAAACTAATTGCAAGAATGGGGAAACTAAAGTAAAGAGTTTACCCTTGAAGATCCTTTGAAGAACAGGTGGTCCAGCCACTCTCTAGTGATCAAAGTCAGTCCAAAACCACAACAATCAACCCCCTAAGTCTCTCAATCTCGAGCTAAGGTGTAATAGTGTGTGTAATGGTGCAAAAATGAGGTAAAACTACACTTTTAAGGCCCAAAAACACACACACAAGAGGAGAGAGAGGGAAAATATATAGAGAGAGAGTGTATCACACAGATATATAGATATAAGCTCTGGTTTTTGACCTAAAATGGCTAACCTCTAACTCAAGGGGAAGAGATGAGCTTATATAGGCAAAATAAAGCTCTTAACTTAATGGCTAAGCAAAGAGAGGGGGGTGTAGACACCCCATTTTTGACCGCCTCAAAACTTGGGCATTACTGATGGTTTGCTCGGTGTTGAGAGATGTGCAGGCCAAAGATTCAATTCCTTCGGCAAGGAGAGAGAGGCAAACCCTTCAAAACACTTCGTTTAGGGGTTTGGAGTTGAAGAAAAGAGGAGAGGAGGGGAGAAAATAGGTTGGAGAAGATGTTCGCCATGAATCCGGGTAGAAGAAAGTCGAGCGGCCCTCGCTGAATCGGGCTTATTCAATTGCATACTTGGAGTTAAGCTATGAGGCCACCATATTTAAAAAGAAGACTTCCGGGGCTTCATTTTTCATTCAAGAATCTCCTAGAGCCAAGTCAGGGTGGAGGAGATATGTTGGGTTGAAGCAGGGGATCATCCCGGTTGGATCGAGTCTGCGCGACTTCACGGAAAAGGGCATAACTTTTTGCACAGGAGGAATTTTGATGCAAGGTTTGCGCCATTGGAAAGATAACTTCCGGGGCTTCGATTTGCATACCCACCGGCCATTTTTTGACCAAGGAATCATCCATCGGCACTCTATTTAGCCGACCGGCAGAAAAGAGTGCCGACCGGCACTTTATTTTGGACAATGATCGAATCTTCTGGCCGGTTTGAACCCTTTGCACCCCCCAAGCTTGGTGCATGCCAGCTGTGCCAGCTGGGATGCACAGAACTCGACCCACGTGCGTACATGTGCCTATTTTGCACCCTTGACCACTTTTTGGCCCTCTTTTGTGCACCCTTTCTCATGGCTTCTTGAGGAAGCCTTGACCCCTTGTCTTGGCTTCCTCAAGAAGCCTACCAGCTGTCTTGGCTTCTTGGATAAGCCCCTTGCTTTAGCTTCTCTTGTAAGCCATTTGCTTGCTCTATATAAGAGCTCTTCCTCTCCTTTGATTAGGGTTGGAGATTTCTAAGCAAAAACCAGAGAATAGATATATATATATATAATATATATATATCTATACCATATATCTCTCCCATCCAACCTCCAAAGTCCATGGTTCTTGAGCCATTCCTTCACCACCACCTAGCACCACCACCACCACTCCATTTCCAACGACTTGGGGGACATTTGCAGAGCTTAGGAGCACCTAAACTTGGATCAAAACCTGCTGGTTCATTGGTCTACAAGGGTAAGTGTCTATTTCCCCCAAACTAGCATTTTCTTGCATCATTTCTTAGCTCTAGTTGCTTGCACATTTGGGCTCCGACCCAAACTTCAAATAGTCTTATTTTGGGGTCCTCTTCATGTTTGATTGAGGACCCCTTGCTGTTTGGTGATTGCATCTAGCACCTATCTCTTTACCCCCTTGTATGCCACTATTATATTTGGCTGATGTGTGATCTGATTCAGAGCATGATGTAAGCTAAGAATAGGCTTATTTTGAGCCCTTATTCAACATTGTTGAAGGGCTAAACATTGTTTGGATAATCCTTATGCTACTTGCTTTGAAATCCATGTTTTAGCCTCATTTTTGCATGGTTTGTTAGCCTTGTATGCTTACTGATTTTGGGGCTGTCATATACTACAAATATGATTATTTTGGGACTGTCTAGCTGCTGTCTTCATGCTCCATGTTCATATTTTGCATGCTTTGTATAGTCATAGGCCATTCCATGTGCTTAATGTTGCATCTCGGGAGTGATTCCATGCATCGGGTGTCATTTCGCCTTATTTCGGGGCTGTTTTGCCCCTCTTTTAGCTACTGAAATTTGCATGTTTTGTATGCCATGTTCCATGTTATGCCATGTCATTTCATGCTTTATGCCATTGCCTCGGTTTGCGTGCCCGTGTGCACGCATTTCGAGGCACTTCATTTTTCATTGGCCTCTTATGCGAGTGTGGCCGAGGTCCACTTGTGTTAGTGTAAGCCCATATTGCATTGTGTATGCCATTTCCTCGGTTTGCGTGCAAGTATGCACGCATTTCGAGACGTCTCATTTTCATCTAATGGCAACTGTTTTAGGCCTATTTAGGGCTGCCTAATCCATGTGTAAGTCCATCCTTCATTTGGTTTGCATGCTTGACTTGCATGCTTACTTGTATGTTTTACATAAGTGTGTTACATTGCTCATTTTGCATCCTTAGCTTGCATGCCTAGGATTGCATTGCATTAGCATGCATGCTCTACCTCTTGACCAAGTCATGATGGAGGTAGAAGCCCCTTGATTTGATTGTATGCATTGCATTTCATCCCATTGAAAGTGCACAATTTGGCTCTTGGGCCATCACGCATCGAAATGCGCGATTGGTGGTCCGAGAACCAAAGGCTATACTCCTTTGAGTCACAAATATGATAAGGAGTATGGTTGGTGCAAACATTTGTCCCAAGATTCCATATCATGCACTGCTGCTGTCTGCTGCTGTCAAAACTGTCTCCTGCAGGAATTTAGTGCCGACCGGCACTCTTTAGTGCCGACCGGCACATTTTTTGTGCCGATAACTTCCATTTCAGCCGGTGGTCACCACAAGCAGCCGGTGGGAATGTCTTCCAGCCGGCGTCACTCAGCAGCACACAAGAAAGGTTTCCTGGGGACTTTGGTAATTTTTTGGAGAAGCAGGGCAGTAAAAACAGAAGCAGCAGTGGCATGGTGCGGGTTCCCGGGCAAGGCGGACATCGAGCATGCATCATTCGCGCATCCCGAGGCGAGGGGCTGTGGCCCCATTTTATTTCACATTTATTTATTCAGTAATTAGAATTTGTAACATTTATTCATTCATTTTTGGACTGTATTATTATTTTGGTCCCTCCGTGTGAGGGCATAATTGTAATAAGTGTGGGTGTGTGGGTATGTATGTCTTCCAACCCCCACTTCTTTCTCCCTTTTATTTACCTGCTTATGATGGTAGATTAGGGCATATTTAATTAGCATACCTTATGCAACGCATGTGTGCATCCACGCATTTGTTGACATGCATCGGGCTCGGTACATCATACAAACTGCATTGTATTTCAATTCCAAATTGAATACGTGTTATTTGTAGCATTCCATATGCCATGTTTAGGGTTAGCCGAGCCTACTCTAGATTGCATCCTTGCCTGTGCTACATTAGCCACTCTAACATGAACTAGGTCATACATGTTTGCTAACTAGTTTCTTGTTTTGGCACGGAGTACGATGTAAGTATTTTACGCTTTAGCATACCACATGCGTGTGAATGTTGCCATGACAGTATGCTTACCATGCGGCTAAGTGCTTATGTGAGATAACTGCTTGAATGCCTGTGGGTGGAGGTTGGATTGCTTGAGTTGGGAAAACTCATTGAAATCCGTGTTTTAGCCTACTTGCGAGTAGCAAATTCCAAAGCATTTTCAAAACGAACGGATATGCAATGTTTATTTCCAAATTAGGCATAACATAGTAATTCTAGGCTAATAATTGGAATAAGAGCATGTAATGTTTTCAAAAACGGATATCATGGTTAGTAGAGGCCGGTCTTCGGACTGGGCGAAAGGGGGTGCTCATAGCTGACCTTCCCCGATCGTACCCAAGCTCCCGAGCCAAGACCACTTTGGTGATGACGGACACGTGGCCTTTGGCACCGAGTCAGGGTTTCCTAAATTCCCCAAAAATAAATATTTAGGTGGCGACTCTGTAATCTGGCAAAGCAGTCCATGTTTGGCACTACTTTTCAAAAATCTGTTTTCTCAAAACGATTTGCCGGATTCGGACTCTTTGGTTCAGATTTAGAACCGCAACACACAAAAAGGGAGTCCGAACTGTAGAGCATAAAGCCCCACGGACGCGTCTACAGTTTCTGGCGACTCTGCTGGGGATTTTTAGAGAGCTTGACTCGAACTCGTGATATCCTGTTTTGACTACACTTATGTGTTTATTTGCACTGCATGTGCATTGGTGCGCCTAGGACACCGTGTTGGCCATCTGCTATTCCTGAGCGGTTTGCTGGAGGCTTGTCTTGTCAAGGCACGTCCATAAGGCTGACCGGTTGCGGGCTCTGCCAGTATGGGAACACAAACCCAAATTTTACCGGGGCACCTTTTTTGACCATTCGACCTAGTGCATATTCGGAATCCATAGTGACCATTCCAAATTAGGACAGGTTGCTTACCCGATTTTAGGTTGTTTGAAACCGCTACGTGCATAGTGAAACCCTAGCTCCTGACAAAATAGGACAGGGAAACCCTACCCCAACATAGGGGTGTTTTGGCTCTCTTTACTTGCTATGTGCTTTTAGAGTGTATCTCTACAGGGAATGCATATACCAGTTTGCAAGTCTGGGTATCCGGCCTGCAGGCACCAGTATTAGTATTTTGAGAATCAGTCATATCTGCGGGTATCAGATTCAGATTTGGGGCAGTGATTTCGGGGAACAGTGATCAGTAATAGAATACAGTCGTTCAGCTCCACTCGTATCTGTTTTGGTGAAGTTGAGCTGAGATGCTGTCTGTTTTCCCTTTTGCTAGGTAGTCTTGGAACCATAGCTTCAGAAGGCTCCACTATCTCCCGGGTACATTGGATTTGTACTGATAGACTTTGTCAGGTCAGAGATTCAGCTCAAGGGCAATCAGTTTTCCTTTGCTAGAGGCGGAGTAAAAAGGGCCAATCAGGCACGGATCACCGGTTCAGCAATTACCAGATCAGTGGTCCTTATCCCCCCCACCAGTGAATTGTCAGGCCGAGGTCTCAGTTTACACCACAGGGATAGATATACCAGACAGTCAGATGGATCAACAGAATACGTCAGGGGTGGAGGCAATGATGCGTCAGATGCAGGAAACTATGAAACTCATGCAGCAAGACGCTGTCCGCCAAGCGGAATTCTCCAAGCAGCAGGCTGTAATCATGGCTCAGCAGGCTGAACTCATCACCAGGCTGCAACAGCAAAGCGGCGCGTCTGCTTCACAACAAGTTCCTCCTCCAACAGGAGCCCCAACACCTGGGGAGACGCCAAATGTCCAAAATGTCCAAGAGGATACAGACCTTCCAACGGGGCCAGCTCCGCCCCCAATTCCACCGCAACTATCCAAGGCGCCCACGCCTATCAATGTACCGGACTCTCCCTTTGAGTTCGAAGCGGACCCCACAGCGCTGAAGCTGAGTAAGCTGGAAAAGATGTTTAAGAAATCTCAAGGAGTCAAGTCCATTCCCGACATTGAGGATGGATACACGGACGCAGCTGTGACGTTGCCAGATCGGTTCAAGATGCCTCAAATTGACCGATTTGATGGGTCCGGGGACCCCATGGTCCACCTGAGTTTGTTTTCAGATGTTCTGCGCCCAATGGGCTTGACAAGATTACAGAAGCTCTCCCTCTTTAGCCGGACCCTGTCGGGTATCGCGGCCATCTGGTACGCCAAATTAGAGGACTCAGTGAAACGAAGCTGCTGGGAGGAGATGTCCGAGGCCTTCGTCGCACAATATTCATATAATACCCAAATCGAGATCACACGTGATCTTGAGACGACCAGCAAGAGCCGAAAGAGGGCTTCTCTGACTTTGTAACCCGTTGGAGGCCAAAGCTTCTTCGATGACCACTAGGCCGGTCGACAAGGACCAGATACGGATGATTGTGCGCAATCTCCAACCAGGCTGATGCAGAAGATGATTGTCCTCCCCCTACCCACCTTGCAGACCTCCATGAGATTGGGGTACAATCGAGGACGCTATAAAGCAGGGCCTCATTGACCAGGAAAAGGAGCAGCCCAGGAGGCGTTTACCCGCAGTTCGAATGCGACCACCAGTGGTGATGCAGCTGCAAGATCTTCTGAAGTGGGCATGGTCCCAACACCACATCACAAAAAGCTACCCCGTTCACCGGTGCGTCCGGAAGTAGCTCACAGAAAACCAAATATCCACCTCGAGTCAAGAGGGTTTTCACCCCACTTCATATGCCTTTGTCAAAGGCTCTAGAGGTCTTAATCCGGAAAGGGCATCTGAAACCATTGGAACAACGGCCTTTACCTGATCCTCTCCCTCCAAAGCATGACCGGACTAAGTACTGTGCGTACCATCAACAAACCGGTCATGAGACCGATAGCTGCTTTCGTCTGCGCCATGATGTACAAGATTTGTTTACAACAACATCATCACCGCACCAGCTCATAAAGTCTATCGTCACTGGATCAGCAAACTTTGGGATAGTACAGTATGTGATCGGGGACAAACCACCTGCGGGCAGTGCTCAGTTTACTTCAGATGTGGCGTATGGCACGCACTGTTTGAGAATTTGCGAATGCTGGTTTTTGTATGCTCTGGCTTGGGTACTGAGTCAGTTCTGTCGTTTTTGGTTTGAGCCTGTCTCTTTGTTTTAAGTCAGTCTTTTTGATTAAGGTCTGTCTTGTTGTATCGAGTCAGTCCTGTTATATAGGAGTCGGGTGATTCCGGGGATATTACCTCGGATCTCACTATTTTGTTTTGTGTTTGTCTTTTCACTTCCTTTTGAGTCTGTTTCTGCCGAGGAGTCAATTGTGCCAACAGATTTGAATGGAACAGCAGTGATTTTCACACTCTTGTGTTTGCTTCTGCCGTTGCCAGTTGTGCCAGAAATTCTAATGAGATGGCAGTATTTGACTAAGAACTCTGTCTTTTGTGCCTTGAAATTATTGAATTGACCTAAGTTTTTCAAAACCTTTTTGAACACTGCGGTGAAACAAAGAGGGAGGAATTCCTCGGATTTGCAAAACTTTGATCAAATTGAGAGAAAGAAAGGCGTGCTAAGCCTTAATGAATGAAATCATGCTTGTTAGTGTGAGTACTGAGAAGGACCCTAGCTGTGATCCAGATTGGTCCTACACTGTCTTCAGCGTGAGCGATTGTCGCTTTCTTAAAAACTTCAAAAATGTTTTGCGCGGTCCTGCGAAGACATGTGTGGAATCGCTCTTGAGATTGTGTAGCCTAGGATCGCTCTCAGCCTCGAGACTCGACCCCTCATTTTCGAACCTTGGACTCAAACTCAGAATGTTCAACGGTCGACCACAATGTAAGGCCTGTGTGGCCAGATTTGAAGCAACCCTCGAAGAAGAGGCACCAAAGTCAGATCAAGAAGATCAGATCTCATCAGAAGAAGCTTGCAAAGCTAGATCAGAAGCACCCCTCGAACTAGGGGCAAAAAATATCCGATGTGCTCGAAGAGCCAAAGGTGGATTTTTCTGCAAATCAATGTGACACCCATTCTCCTGGATTCAGATGACTTCAGGATCTCAAAACCATTTGGCATGGACAAAGCTACACTTTTACCCTTTGAGAGGCTCGCTGGGCCGAAAACCCAAAAGGGCGACCCAGGCAAAAGTTAGAGCAAAGAAAAGAATGAAAAAAGAAAAAAGAAAAAATTCGAAGATACAAAAATGCAAAAAAGAAAAGAAAAGAAAGAAAAAAGAAAGAAAAGAATAGAAAAAAGAAAAGAAAGAAGAACAAAGCTCGCAAGGTCGAAAACCTGCAATAGGCGCCTTGGCAAAAGTTAGAGCATAAAAAAGAGAGGTTAAATACTGTAGACGTCCCCGAACGCCCCGGGAGGGTTAAGTCCCGTTCTGTTCATATTGGGGTCACTACAGTTCAAGGACTCAAATGTCACGGTTCTTAATCTTGAACCAAAAGTCCAAATCCGGCAAATCGTTTTTGAGAAAAACAGATTTTTAGAAAAGAAGTGCCAAACATGGACTGCTTCGCCAGATAACAGAGTCGCCACCTAAATATTTTTAAAATGGGAAATTTAGGAAACCCTGACTCGGTGCCAAAGGCCACGTGTCCGTCATCACCAAAGTTGCCTCGGCTCGGAACTTGGGTACGATTGGGGAAGGTCACATCGTGAGCACCCCCGCTCGCCCGGTCAAAGACCGCCTCTACTAACCATGATATCTGTTTTTGAAAACCTTGTGAGTTCTTATTCCGATTATTAGCCTAGGTTACTATGTGATGCTCGCAGCAAACAAGTATAGACTGGGCTGCTGAATTGGAACACAACATTTCATGTTTGTTTGTTTGAAAATGGTTTGATGGTGCTACCCGCAGGTAGGCTAAGACGCGGATTTGCCACCCTCGGGTGGGCTTAGTAAAACATGATTTTGCCACTATCTAGTGGGCTTAAAACAAACATTTGATGAATTGCTCCAATCCAAGTAACCAACCTCCACCCACAGGCATTCAAGGCATTTACATCACATAAGTACATAGCCTCATGGTAAGCATGCTATCATGGCAACACTCACACGCATGCAAGGATGCTAAAGCATAAAAATTACCGAGTACTCCAAGCCAAAAACGGAAAACCGATTAGAAATCATGCATGATCCTAATTATACAGAATTGCCTAATGCAACACATGCAAAGATGCAATTATAGCAGGCTCGGCTATTCTAAACATGGTATATGAAATGCTACAACTAACATGTATTCAATTTGGAATTGAAATACAAATGCAGTTTGTATGATGCGCCGAGCCCGGTGCGTGCAAAACAAATGAATGATGCAAATATGCTGTCATACTGTATGCTAATTGAAATATGCCCTATATCTAACCAACATAAGCGGGTAAATAAAAGGGAGAAAGACGTGGGGTTGGAAGACATACATCACACTCACCCACACTTATTACAACATTGCCCTCGCGCAGAGGGTCCGAATAAATATACAGTCCGAAATGAAAGAATAGTACAGTCCGAATATAATATACAAATTTCTAATTAATTAACAAATTAAACTAGGAAAGCATTAAAACTAGCATGCAAGCTAGGGACTGCCTCGCTTCTGATGAATGATGCATGTTGGGCTGCCTTCGCGCAGAAATCCACTGGGATGCCCAATTTAGCCTCTGTTTGCAATGTTTCTCGAAATGCGCGCCAAGTTCCGAAAAGTTGCTGATTCCTTATTTTGCTGCAACAGAGAGCAGGAAAAGGGCACAGCAATGTATTTCACAAATATATGCATGCCTCGATTCTCGTGCCACCAATCACGCATACCGATGCATGATGGCCGAGGAATCGGATTTGCACAACTCAATATAGGGATGAATGCAGATGAATGCTAAAACAACACTTAACTCCATCATGGATAATCCGGAGTGTCGGTGACTTGGGAATTGAGACCCGTTCCGTTACTCGGAGTACGAAACGTGCCTCGTTTCCCGTGCAATATGCATGATATGCACGAAATGCAACTAACATACAACCTAGCATGCACGATGTTATGAGAATGAGATGCCTCGAAATGCGTGCCCACTGGCACGCGAACCGAGGTGATGACATAAAGGCACGAAATGCAATGATGGGCTTACACCAACATGAGAAGGCCTCAGCCACACTCATACGGGATGCCGGAATGATAAAAATGAGGTGCCTCGAAGTGCGTGCTCACGGGCACGCAAACTGAGACGATGATGAAATGCAAATCGGATAAAATAGAGGGCCTCGAAATACGTGCCCACGGGCACGCAAACCGAGGCAGAGGCATACGCAATGCCAAGCGGATAAAATAGAGTGCCTCGAAATGCGTGCACACGGGCACGCAAACCGAGGCGGAGGCATACGCAATGCCAATTGGATAAAACAGAGTGCCTCGAAATGCGTGCACACGGGCACGCAAACCGAGGCGGAGATGTGAAGAATGAAAATCGGATAAAACCGAAGTGCCTCGAAACGCGTGCCCACAGGCGCGCAAATCGAGGCGATGATGAAAGAATGAAAATCGGATAAAATCGAAGTGCCTCGAAACGCGTGCCCACAGGCGCGCAAATCGAGGCGATGATGAAATGCAATGAAATGACACACGGAAAATGCCGATGGACTTACACCAACATGGGAGAGCCTCAGCTCACTCACATAGGAGGCCGTCGGATAAAACGAAGGTGCCTCGAAGTGCGTACCCCTAGGCACGCAAACCGAGGCAATGCATTAAGGCATGAAATGACATGGGAAATGATATGCAAGCATGGCAAAGGAATTTCAGCACTCACAAATGATGTAAAACAGCCCCGAAATGATACGAAATGACAACCGAAGCATGCAATCATCCCGAAATGAGAATTAAGCCCCGAGATGGCCTATAGCCATGCTATACATGCAAAATATGATCATGGCAGCAATAACAGTAGCAAGCAGTCCCAAATATGGCATTTTTTCAGTAATAAACAAGGTCAAAATGCAAGCATAGATATGGCAACAATAGCTCGCAAGAATACGGTAAAAGAGAGGATTTTCAAAGCAAGTAGTATATAGAAAATTCAAATAGAAAAAATTTATTCTACAACACTGAAGAGGGCCCACAAATAAGCATATGTTCAGTTTATGGCAACCCCAAAATCAGAATAAAATCATGCTAACAATTCCATGCAAAATGGAGCTCAAAAAAAAGGCTATAACAAGAGACATGCAAAGCACACACCAAATGACAAAACTTTCTTAATGAGACATGTAAAGGGGGTCAAAATAAGACCAAAGTCAGTAGGGGTCGAAGTCCCAAAAATAAATAGAAATAGGTCAAAAATTGCATACAAAATGTGGCACATTTGATGAAATTTGAAGGAGGTGGTATATACAATGGCCAAATGGGGTTGAGCCCTTCTACAATGTTGTAGAGGGGCCCAAAATGAGCACAAAACCAGTAGGGGTCGGACCCCTAAAAACAAACACAAATAGGTCAATTTTAGCATGCAAAATGTGACAAATTTGATGAATATTGAAGGAACTAGTATATAAGCACCAAATGAAGTTGAGCCCTTCTACAATGTTGTAGAGGGGCTCAAAATTAGCACAAAATCAGTAGGGTCGGAGCCCCAATTCTCAACCAATTAGAGTATAAAAAAAGATCAAGAAAAAAGCCCTAAAAGTTGGTTTTGAATACTTACCCTTGAAGACTTGTCTTTCTTTGCTTCTTGGCTTTGATTTGTAGCTTCTCAACCTCTGAAATTCACTTCCTAGCTGCTGGAATGGTAGTGTTGATGGTGGAGCTAAGGGTTGATGAAGAAATCAAGCAAGACTTGAAGCTTTTTTGAAGGTTTTGGCTATGGAGATTAGGGTTTTTGCTTAAGTGTTCTTGAAGACAATTGTTGTAACCTAGGCAAAGGAGCCCTTGGTTCCTTTAAATAAGGGAGAAAAGGTGTAAAAGGGGAGGGAGAAGCATCCAAGCTTTCCCTCCCAAAATATCCCCCGGATGGGGGAGATATTTGGCAAAAATATCCGGACAGCTGTAACAGGCTGGAAAGCAAGAATCTGGCCGGCCAGGTAGATTTCTGGGAGGTGGCCGGCCGGCCACCCCACCTGGTCGGCCAGCCACTCACCATGGCCGGTCGGCCACCCCCAAAAAGTGAACTCAAAATTGCTGGCCGACCACCATGCAGTGGTGTCCTCCCATGTGTGTAGATCAAGGCCCCAAGGTCGGAATTTTGCAACTCTGAAGCAGGAGCCACAACATAGAGCTTGAAGGAGAGCCTCAAAAATGAAATGCACAATTTCTGGCCGACCATATACCCTTGGTGTCCTCCCAGATGTGTGGAACAAGGTCCAAGGTTGAATTTGGCAACACTGAAGCAGGAGCCACAACATAGAGCTTGAAGGAGAGGCCCAAAAATGAACTTCCAATTTTCTGGCCGACCATGCTTGTTTAGGTCCTCCCATGTCCCCTGATCACAGATATGTAGCTTTGGTTGGAAGAAAATACCCTCAGGGTGTTCAACATTGGCCCGGAAGTGAGCAAAACGGGCTCCGGAGGAGCGAAACTGGTTATCTGGGATAATTGCTGACCTCCCACCCCCAGTGATCTTCCTGGTATTGAAACAGATACCTGCCAAATTTGAACAAAAACTAATGAGAAATAAACGTCGGGGCCAAAACTGAGCAATTCGGGGTCCCGAAAATGGGCTGCGGGTGCCGGAAGTGGTGTTCGGCAACGAAGTAGGCATCTGCGACCCCAGTGCCCCTTGGAATGACAAAACAGAGGTTCCTGCCAAAAATCAGAGAAAACTGATGCAAAATGAATGCTCGGGACCAAAACCGCGCGATTCAGGGTCCCAAAAACCGGCTGTAGGCACCGAAAGTGGCATACGGCCACGAAGTGGGCATCGGGGGCCCCAGTGTGCTCTGTTATGATAAAACAGAGGTACCTGCCAAGAACCGGAGAAATCGGAGATGGTTGGGCGGTCCCGAGCCGAGGCACACGGCCTGGCGGCCCCGAAAACCGGAACCGGGCTCCGAAATGGGCAAAATGACCTACGGCCACGAAATGTAGCTCACGGCCACCGGGAGATAGTCTACAGGACTACTCCCTTCCCTCAGGAAAGAAAACAGAGAAAACCGAGTCTGGTTCGCAAACCGAGACAAGGCACAGAAGAGAATTCGGAAGTCCGGAGGCAGGGCACACGGCCGCGACTCTGAGACTTCTGAACGAGCACAGTATGCAACATCACCGAGCGCTCAACCGGTGACGTCTAAGTCTTAAGGTCGGTCAAAAATGGGGTGTCTACAAATACCGAGTGTACCTTAACCCCGAACTACGTAAGGCTTGATTCCCATGTTTGGGATACGTAGGCAACTTCATTCTGAAGTCCAGCCATAAAACAATTCAAATTCGATTGTGTCCATGCGATGGTTCTGGCCATCTTTGTCTTCTCTGTATCTGAGAGTCTGGTTGTGTTCATCGCTCCGAGGACTGACTACAATGTGCTGCGGCATCATCCAAACAAGGGGCAACTTTCCGTTGCCATTCAAAACGCCGCAATGTCATTTCAAACAAGGGGCAACTTTCCGTTGCCACGCAGTGTCCTTCAGACAAGGGGCAATTTTCCATTGCTATGGATCTGAGGTTGTGCATCTCAAGAGTAGGTTCCGTGCTTGTTGAGCAGTGACCGTTTGCAAAAACAGTTTTTGGGAATTTTTACTGAGGTTGACTAATTCTCTCGAAAATTATTCCATCTTTTCCAAAAACTGGACCATTTTCTTGGACCCAAAAAGGAAAATTTCAGTGCTCATAGCCTGACCTGCATGATTTCAAATCAAAAATCGAATAAGCGTGTTAATCTAACTTTCTGTTGGTCAAAATTGTTTTAAAAACAAAAGGTCGAAATGATGAACTAGGGGCACAGTTGAGTCAGGCTTCCTGTCTTTCCCCCATTTTCAACATATTTGCCAAGAAAGGCACTCTACCTGCCAGAAGAGGGCACAATTGAAGTTAGCAAAAATGGCTGAAAGCTCTCCCGTTCTCCAAGCAGCGAGGTATCAAGCCATGTGCGAAGCATAAATTGGAATGGGGAGAGATGTTCCACTTCCTCATCTGGACAGATCTAACCATGTCCAAACTCCCCAGCAGGGCATCATCACCGATGTTAGCTGCAGATTTGCTACAACACCAGTTGTGGCACAACCTCTCTGTGGGAAAGTTCACTGCTGTGTGCGGAAGAAAAAGAATCTAGCAGAATGCTAGGCAAGAGCCCGCAACTTCATGTCTATCCACCAACCACTCTGGGAGGGATGAAAAATGAGAGATTAAAGAATAGAGAGATGTGCGTTGAGAGAAAAAGTGAGAAAAGGGCTTTTTCAAAAAAACAGAGCTTGAGGGCCAAGTGATGTGAGAATCACAAATGAGAAAGGGTGGGAAATAATACCCGGTGAAACAGGCTCCCTGTGCACATTCGAGTCTTGTGCTTTGTTTTGTCTGTTTCGATTCTTGTTTTGAGTCGTTTCGAGTGTCAATAGATGTGTTTAGGTTGTTTACCTTTGTTTTTGTTTGTTGAGTCTTTTTCGCTGTGTTCAGTCGTAGGCTCAATACCCGGTTAAGAACTCATTTCTTAATCCCAAAAAAGAATTCAAATCATCTGGTGCTTAGAGTGCCGTGCCATTCTCCGCGTTTGTGCAAAACAGTTTCGTTCTTTCAATAAAACCGCAGGGTTTAACCCAGGTCATGTGAGAACAATAAAACCAGGACCTATCTGAAGCTATGTGGTTCCGGACTGCAAAATAAAAGCAAAAGAGGAAAACGTCGGGTATCTGAGTTTGTTTCAACTTCAGTAAGTTCCGAGACTACATCCCGTGTGTACCTCTTCAGGCCTTGCCAGTGCTCCGAAGTATGAGTGTACCTCTACCTCAAGCTCAAGATCAAGTCCGCTTCAAGCCAGAATAGTGTATCAATCACACCTCATTCCTATAGTGTACCAATCACACTTCATTCACTTAGTGTATCAATCACACTTCATTCATTCAGTGTATCTAGCACACTTTATTTGCTTTAGTGTATCAATCACACTCCATTCACTTCATGTATCTATCACACATAGTCATTTGCTCCACTTAGTGTATCTAACACACTCCATTTGCCTTGGTGTATCTATCGCATACATTCCCATTTTGTGTATCTACCACACACATTCTCATTTTGTGTATCTACTACACACATTTTCATTTTGTGTATCTATCACGCACATACCCACTTTGTGTATCTATCACACCATTCTTCTCTTCATATCACATGTTTGCTTTGTGTATCAATCACACTCTGTTTACCTCATGTATCTGTCACATGATTACTTTAGTGTATCCATCACACCTCATTTACTTCCGTTTGCTTCATGTATCTCTTACATGTTTATTTAGTGTATCAATCACACTCTCATCACACTTCGCTCATTTTGTGTATCTATCACACACATACTCATTTAGTGTATCAATCACATTTCATTCTCATTTTGTGTATCTATCACACACATACTCATTTAGTGTATCAATCACATTTCATTGCATTCAGTGTATCAATCACACACTTCATTGCATTCAGTGTATCAATCACACACTTCATTTCCTTCAGTGTATCAATCACACATTTCATTGCATTCAGTGTATCAATCACACACTTCATTTCATTCAGTGTATCAATCACACACTTCATTGCATTCAGTGTATCAATCACACACTTCATTCACATTCAGTATATCAATCATACTCCTGTTCACTAAGTGCATCTATCACACTTTGTGTTCATTTTTAGTATATCAATCATACTTGTTCACTAAGTGCATCTATCACACTTCGTGTTCACATTTAGTATATCCATCATACTTGTTCACTAAGTGCATCTATCACACTTCGTGTTCACCCTTAGTATATCAATCATACTCCTGTTCACTAAGTGCATCTATCACACTTTGTGTTCGCCTTTAGTATATCAATCATACTCCTGTTCACTAAGTGCATCTATCACACTTTGTGTTCACCTTTAGTATATCAATCATACTCCTGTTCACTAAGTGCATCTATCACACTTCGTGTTCACATTTAGTATATCAATCATACCTTGTTCACTAAGTGCATCTATCACACTTCGTGTTCACATTTAGTATATCCATCATACTTGTTCACTAAGTGCATCGATCACACTTCGTGTTCACCTATTGTGTATCCATCACACTTGTTCACTTAGTGCATCTATCACACTTTGTGTTTGCATTTTGTGTATCCATCACGCTTTGCTCACTTCATTCATCTTGTGTATCCATCACACTTTGCTTCATACAGTGTATCCATCACACTTTTACTTTGTGTATCAATCACACACCTTCGCTTTGTGTATCAATCACACGCTCGCTTTGTGTATCAATCACACACTTTCTCTTTATGCGTCTATCACACTATGCTCATCTTGTGTATCCATCACACTTTGCTTCATACAGTGTATCCATCACACTGCACTCACCTTGTGTATCAATCACACTTTATTCATATAGTGTATCCATCACACTCTCTTCATTTTTGGTGTATCCATCACACATGTTTGTCCACTTAGTGTATCCATCACACTTTGTTCATTTTTGTGTATCTAACGCACATGTTCATGAGAATTGAATAATTCTCTTACATCCTTTCTGCATGAGATGTAGTTTGGTTCACGTTTACTTGCTTGCATAGCATTCGCTTAAAATGTTGCATTTATTTTGCATAATTGCTTCATTACGGCATCCTTTGCATGATCATAAGTTATGCACTTGCATTGTGCATCACTTTGCATCCTGCCCCTGAACTACGCTGGTTTGATTCCTTGCAAAGGGATACGTAGGCAGCCTGCGGGCACAACCATTTATCTATTTATATTTTGTTTGTCTGTCCAAGTCTTCGGCCTTGTCAAAAATGGGTCGTCTCTGGGCTTTGACACTCACTCTCGTCATTGTTATGACTTTCGAGTTCTGTCAAAGAGGGGCAACTGTAGACACCCCATTTTTGACCGCCCTCAAGACTTGGGCATTACTGATGGTTTGCTCGGTGTTGAGAGATGTGCAGGCCAAAGATTCAATTCCTTCGGCAAGGAGAGAGAGGCAAACCCTTCAAAACACTTCGTTTAGGGGTTTGGAGTTGAAGAAAAGAGGAGAGGAGGGGAGAAAATAGGTTGGAGAAGAAGTTCGCCATGAATCCGGGTAGAAGAAAGTCGAGCGGCCCTCGCTGAATCCGGCTTATTCAATTGCATACTTGGAGTTAAGCTATGAGGCCACCATATTTGAAAAGAAGACTTCCGGGGCTTCATTTTTCATTCAAGAATCTCCTAGAGCCAAGTCAGGGTGGAGGAGATATGTTGGGTTGAAGCAGGGGATCATCCCAGTTGGATCGAGTCTGCGCGACTTCACGGAAAAGGGAATAACTTTTTTCACAGGAGGAATTTTGATGCAAGGTTTGCGCCATTGGAAAGCTAACTTCCGGGGCTTCGATTTGCATACCCACCGGCCGTTTTTTGACCAAGGAATCATCCATCGGCACTCTATTTAGCCGACCGGCAGAAAAGAGTGCCGACCGGCACTTTATTTTGGACAATGATCGAATCTTCTGGCCGGTTTGAACCCTTTGCACCCCCCAAGCTTGGTGCATGCCAGCTGTGCCAGCTGGGATGCACAGAACTCGACCCACGTGCGTACATGTGCCTATTTTGCACCCTTGACCACTTTTTGGCCCTCTTTTGTGCACCCTTTGCTCATGGCTTCTTGAGGAAGCCTTGACCCCTTGTCTTGGCTTCCTCAAGAAGCCTACCAGCTGTCTTGGCTTCTTGGATAAGCCCCTTGCTTTAGCTTCTCTTGTAAGCCATTTGCTTGCTCTATATAAGAGCTCTTCCTCTCCTTTGATTAGGGTTGGAGATTTCTAAGCAAAAACCAGAGAATAGATATATATATATATCTAACATATATATCTATAACCATATATCTCTCCCATCCAACCTCCAAAGTCCATGGTTCTTGAGCCATTCCTTCACCACCACCTAGCACCACCACCACCACTCCATTTCCAACGACTTGGGGGACATTTGCAGAGCTTAGGAGCACCTAAACTTGGATCAAAACCTGCTGGTTCATTGGTCTACAAGGGTAAGTGTCTATTTCCCCCAAACTAGCATTTTCTTGCATCATTTCTTAGCTCTAGTTCTTGCACATTTGGACTCCGACCCAAACTTCAAATAGTCTTATTTTGGGGTCCTCTTCATGTTTGATTGAGGACCCCTTGCTGTTTGGTGATTGCATCTAGCACCTATCTCTTTACCCCCTTGTATGCCACTATTCTTGCATAGTATATTTGGCTGATGTGTGATCTGATTCAGAGCATGATGTAAGCTAAGAATAGGCTTATTTTGAGCCCTTCTTCAACATTGTTGAAGGGCTCAACATTGTTTGGATAATCCTTATGCTACTTGCTTTGAAATCCATGTTTTAGCCTCATTTTTGCATGGTTTGTTAGCCTTGTATGCTTACTGATTTTGGGGCTGTCATATACTACAAATATGATTATTTTGGGACTGTCTAGCTGCTGTCTTCATGCTCCATGTTCATATTTTGCATGCTTTGTATAGCCATAGGCCATTCCATGTGCTCAATGTTGCATTTCGGGAGTGATTCCATGCATCGGGTGTCATTTCGCCTTATTTCGGGGCTGTTTTGCCCCTCTTTTAGCTACTAAAATTTGCATGTTTTGTATGCCATGTTCCATGTTATGCCATGTCTCATCAGTATGCCGTTTCATGCCTTTATGTCATTGCCTCGGTTTGTGTGCCCGTGTGCACGCATTTCGAGGCACTTCATTTTCATCCATTGGCCTCTTATGCGAGTGTGGCCGAGGTCCACTTGTGTTAGTGTAAGCCCATATTGCATTGTGTATGCCATTTCCTCGGTTTGCGTGCAAGTATGCACGCATTTCGAGACGTCTCATTTTCATCTAATGGCCACTGTTTTAGGCCTATTTAGGGCTGCCTAATCCATGTGTAAGTCCATCCTTCATTTGGTTTGCATGCTTGACTTGCATGCTTACTTGTATGTTTTACATAAGTGTGTTACATTGCTCATTTTGCATCCTTAGCTTGCATGCCTAGGATTGCATTGCATTAGCATGCATGCTCTACCTCTTGACCAAGTCATGATGGAGGTAGAAGCCCTTGATTTGATTGTATGCATTGCATTTCATCCCATTGAAAGTGCACAATTTGGCTCTTGGGCCATCACGCATCGAAATGCGCGATTGGTGGTCCGAGAACCAAAGGCTATACTCCTTTGAGTCACAAATATGATAAGGAGTATGGTTGGTGCAAACATTGTCCCAAGATTCCATATCATGCACTGCTGCTGTCTGCTGCTGTCAAACTGTCTCCTGCAGGAATTTAGTGCCGACCGGCACTCTTTAGTGCCGACCGGCACATTTTTTGTGCCGATAACTTCCATTTCAGCCGGTGGTCACCACAAGCAGCCGGTGGGAATGTCTTCCAGCCGGCGTCACTCAGCAGCACACAAGAAAGGTTTCCTGGGGACTTTGGTAATTTTTTTGGAGAAGCAGGGCAGTAAAAACAGAAGCCAGTGGCATGGTGCGGGTTCCCGGGCAAGGCGGACATCGAGCATGCATCATTCGCGCATTTTATTTCACATTTATTTATTCAGTAATTAGAATTTGTAACATTTATTCATTCATTTTTGGACTGTATTATTATTTTGGTCCCTCCGTGTGAGGGCATAATTGTAATAAGTGTGGGTGTGTGGGTATGTATGTCTTCCAACCCCCACTTCTTTCTCCCTTTTATTTACCTGCTTATGATGGTAGATTAGGGCATATTTAATTAGCATACCTTATGCAACGCATGTGTGCATCCACGCATTTGTTGACATGCATCGGGCTCGGTACATCATACAAACTGCATTGTATTTCAATTCCAAATTGAATACGTGTTATTCGTAGCATTCCATATGCCATGTTTAGGGTTAGCCGAGCCTACTCTAGATTGCATCCTTGCCTGTGCTACATTAGCCACTCTAACATGAACTAGGTCATGCATGTTTGCTAACTAGTTTCTTGTTTTGGCACGGAGTACGATGTAAGTATTTTATGCTTTAGCATACCACATGCGTGTGAATGTTGTCATGACAGTATGCTTACCATGCGGCTAAGTGCTTATGTGAGATAAACTGTTTGAATGCCTGTGGGTGGAGGTTGGGTTGCTTGAGTTGGGAAAACTCATTGAAATCCGTGTTTTAGCCTACTTGCGAGTAGCAAATTCCAAAGCATTTTCAAAACGAACGGATATGCAATGTTTATTTCCAAATTAGGCGATCTAGTCTATACTTGTTTGCTGTGCGCATAACATAGTAATTCTAGACTAATAATTGGAATAAGAGCATGTAATGTTTTCAAAAACGGATATCACGGTCAGTAGAGGCCGGTCTTCGGACCGGGCGAAAGGGGGTGCTCATAGCTGACCTTCCCCGATCGTACCCAAGCTCCCGAGCCAAGACCACTTTGGTGATGACGGACACGTGGCCTTTGGCACCGAGTCAGGGTTTCCTAAATTCCCCAAAAATAAATATTTAAGTGTCGGTGGCCACTAGTGGGTACCGGTGGAGGTGTGGGGCAGCCGGTGGGTTTCAGCGATGGCTAGCAAGCCTTCCCCTACCCTCAGATGCAAAAACACACAAGTCTTGGTACAAAACCAAGCCCAGAACAAATCGGTTGAGAGGTCCTGAGGCACGGCGCGCAGCCCGGACCTCCGGGAACTCAAAACAAACACCAACATGGATAATCACCGAGTGTTCAAGCGGTGACGTCCAAGTCTTGAGGGCGGTCAAAAATGGGGTGTCTACAACAACTTTGGTGATGACGGGCATGTGGCCTTCGGCACCGAGTCAGGGTTTCCTAAATTTACCATTTAAAAAAATATTTAGGTGGCGACTCTGTATCTGGCAAAGCAGTCCATGTTTGGCACTTCTTTTCAAAAATCTGTTTCTCAAAACGATTTGCCGGATTTGGACTCTTTGGTTCAGATTAAGAACCGTGACACAAATTGAGTCCGAACTGTAGACCGAGGCCTAAAGGCGCGTCTATAGTTTCTGGCGACTTTGCTGGGGAGTTTAGAGAGCTTGACTCGAACTCGTGATATCCTGTTTTGACTACACTTATGTGTTTCTTTGCATTGCATGTGCATTGGTGCGCCTAGGACACCGTGTTGGCCATCTGCTATTCCTGCGCAGTTTGCCGGAGGCTTGTCTTGTCAAGGCATGACCACAAGGCTGACCGGTTGCGGGCTCTGCCAGTATGGGAACACAAATCCCAGTTTTACCGGGGCACCCTTTTTGACCATTCGACCTAGTGCATATCGAAATCCATAGTGACCATTCCAAACTAGGACAGGTTGCTTACCCGATATAGGTTGTTTGAAACCGCTGCGTGCGTAGTGAAACCCTAGCTCCTGACAAAAATAGGACAGGGAAACCCTACCCCAACATAGGGGTGTATTGGCTCTCATTTACTTGCAATGTGCTTTTAGAGTGTATCTCTACAGGGAATGCATATACCAGTTTGCGAGTCCGGGTATTCGGCCTGTGGGCACCAGTATCAGTAGTTTGAGAATCAGTTATATCTGCGAGTATCAGATTCAGATTTGGGGCAGTGATTTCGGGGGAACAGTGATCAGTAATAGAATACAATCGTTCAGCTCTGCTCGTATCTGTTTTGATGAAGTTGAGCTGAGATGCTGTCTGTTTCCTCTTTTGCTAGGTAGTCCTGGAATCATAGCTTCAGAAGGCTTCAATATCCCCCCGGTTCATCGGGCTCGTGTTGATAGACTTTGTCAGGTCAGAGACTCAGTTCAAGGGTAATTAGGGCCAGAGAAGGCTAGTCAAGCACAGATCACCAGTACAATAGCTACCGGATCAGTGATCTTTGAGCGGTCGGGTTGAGATTTCCGAGCCTACTACAGACACAGATATACCGGTTGCTTAGTTGGATCAGGACAATATGTCGAGTCTGGAAGAGATGGTGCGCCAACTCCAGGATAATATGAAAGCCATGCAGCAAGACGCTGTCTGTCAAGCAAAATTCGCCAAGCAACAGGCTGTGGTCATAGCCCAACAGGCAGAGACAATTGCCAGGTTAGAGCAGCAAACTGGAGTATTTACTTCACACCAAGCTCCTCCCCCACCAAGAGTCCCAATACCCGGGGAGACGGCGAATGTTCAGAATGTCCAGGAGGATACAGACATCCCAACGGGGCCGGCTCCGCCCCCGATTCTACCTCAACTATCCAAGGCACCCACTCCTATCAATCAACCGAATTCCCCTTTTGCGCTCGAGGTGGACCCCACAGCACTAAAGGTGAGTAAATTGGAAAAACTATTCAAGAAGTCTCAAGGAGCTCAATCCATTCCGGACATTGAGGACGGGTACACCGACGCAGCTGTGACACTGCCGGACAGATTTAAGATGCCGCACGTCGACCGCTTTGATGGATCTGGGGATCCCATGGTGCATTTGCGGCTGTTTTCGGACATACTAAAGCCAATGGGCCTCACCAGATTACAGAAGCTATCATTGTTTGGCCGGACCCTGTCGAGTATAGCGGCTATCAGGTACGCAAAATTGGAGGATTCCGTCAAAAGGAACTGGGAGGAGATGGCAGAGGCCTTCGTTGCTCAATACTCCTATAATACTCAGATCGAGGTCACGACCCGTGATCTCGAGACGACCAGGCAAGAGCCGAAAGAGGGCTTCTCTGACTTTGTAACCCGTTGGAGGGCCAAAGCCTCTTCGATGACCACCAGGCCGGTCGACAAGGACCAGATACGGATGATTGTGCGTAATCTCCAACCTAGGCTGATGCAGAAGATGATCGTCCTCCCCCTACCCACCTTTGCAGACCTCCATGAGATTGGGGTACAAATCGAGGACGCTATAAAGCAAGGCCTTATTGACCAGGAGAAGGAGCAGCCTAGGCGGGCGTTTTCCCGCAGTTCAAATGTGACCACCAGCGGTGATGCAGCCACAAGATCTTCTGAAGTAGGCATGGTTACCACCACCACATCAAAAAAGGCTACCCCATTCACCGGTGCATCCGGAAGTAGCTCACAGAAAACCAAATATCCACCCCGAGTTAAGAGGGTTTTCACCCCACTTTACATGCCTTTGTCAAAGGCTCTAGAGGTCTTAATCCGGAAGGGACATCTGAAACCATTGGAACAACGGCTTTTACCTGATCCTCTCCCTCCAAAGCATGACCAGACTAAGTACTGTGCGTACCATCAACAAACCGGTCATGAGACCGATAGCTGCTTTCGTCTGTGCCATGATGTACAGGATTTGTTTGACAACAAGGTCATTGCCGCACCATCTCAGCAGAGTCTATCACCACTGGATCAGTGAACTTGGGGAATAGTACGAATATGTGATCAGGGGATGAACCACCTGTGGGCGACATTCAATTTACTCCAGATATGGCGTTTGGCACGCACTGTTTTGAGCATTTGCGAATGCTAATTTTGTAGTTTCTGACTTAGGTGTTGAGTCAATTCTGTAGTTTTGTTTTGAGTCTGTCTCTTGGTCTTGAGTCAGTCTTTTTGATTAAGGGTCTGTCTTGTTGTATCGAGTCAATCCTGTTGTACAAAGGTCAGGTGATTTCGGGGGTGTTACCTCGGGCATCACCATTTTGTTTTATATTTGTCTTTTTGCTTTCTTTTGAGTCTGTTTCTGCCAGGGAGCCAGTTGTGCCAACAGATTTGAATGAAACAGCAGTGATTTTCACACTCTCGCGTTTGCTTCTGCCTTGTGCCAGTTATGCCGGAAGTTCTGAATGAAATGATAGTATTTGACTAAGAACTCTGTCTTTTCTGTGCCTTGAAGTCATTGTAATGACCTGAGTTTTTCAAAACTTTTTGAACACTGCGGTGAAAACAAAGAGGGAGAAATTCCTCAGGATTTGCAAAACTTTGATCAAACTGAGAGAAAGATAGGCGTGCTAAGCCCTTAATGAGTGAAATCATGCTTGTTAGTGTGAGTACTGAGAAGGACCCTAGCTTTGATCCAGATTGGTTCCACACCATCTTTAGCGCGAGCGATTCATCGCCTTCTTAAAAACTTTCAAAAATTCAAAAAATGTTTTGCGCAGTCCTGCGAAGACTTGTGTGGAATCGCTCTTGAGATTGTGCAGCTTAGGATCGCTCTCAGCCTCAAGATTCAATCCCTTTGCTCTCGAAAAACTTTGACCTTGGGTTCAGAGTATTCAACGATCAACTATCAAGAGAGGCCTGTGTGGCCAGATTTTGAAGCAACCCTCGAACAAGAGGCACCAAAGTTAGATCAAGAAGATCAGACCTCATCAGAAGAAGTTTGCGAAGCTAAATCAAAAGCACCCCTGGAACTAGGGGCAAAGAATTTCAAATGTGCTCGAAGAGCCGAAGATGGATCATTCCACAAATCAAAGAAAGTCGGCAAGAATGCCGAATCCCAGAGGGAGGAAAGAAGACAGTTTCTGCTGAAGAACGACTGAGTTCCGATCCACAACACTAGGGGCAAACTCAGCCCCCCATTGGATGGACTCCTGCATTGGTAGCGAACAGCAGCCATTCTCCTGGATTCAGATGACTTCGGGATATCAAAACCATTTGACATGGACAAAGCTACACTTTTACCCTTGAGAGGCTCGCTGGGCCGAAAACCCGGAAGGGCGACCCAGGCAAAAGTTAGAGCAAGAGAAAAATACAAAAAAGAAGAAAGACAAAAAAATACAAGGAAAAGAAAAGAAAAGAAAAATACAAAAATGCAGAAGAAATGAAAAAAGAAAAAAAATGAAAAAATTGAAAAGATAAAAAAAGAAGAACAAAGCTCGCAAGGTCGAAAACCCGCGACGGGCGCCTTGGCAAAAGTTAGAGCCTAAAAAGGAGAGGTTAAATACCCAAGTGTACCTTAACTCCGAACTACGTAAGGCTTGATTCCCATGTTTGGGATACGTAGGCAACTTCACTCTGAAGTCCAGCTGTAAAACAATTCAAATTCGACTATGTCCATGTGATGGTTTTGATCATCTTTGCCTTCTCCGTATCCGAGTCTGGTCGTGTTCGTCGCTCAGAGGACTGACTACAATGTGCTGCGACATCATCCAAACAAGGGGCAACTTTCCGTTGCCATGCAGCTCCCCTCAAGCAAGGGGCAATTTTCCTTCGAATCTGAGGTTGCGCATCTCGAGAGTGGGTTCTACGCTCGTTGAGCAGTGACCGTTTGCAAAAACAGTTTTTGGGAATTTTTACTGAGGTTGACTGATTTTCTCTAGAAAATTATTCCATTTTTTTCAAAACTGGACCGTTTTCTTGGACCCAAAAAAGGAAAATTTTTAGTGCTCATAGCCTGACTTGCATGATTTTAAATCAGAAAATCGAACAAGCATGTTAATCTAACTCTCATGTTGGTCAAAATTGTTTTAGTAGAAAGCAAAATAAAAAAAATGGTCAAAATGATAAACTAGGGGCACAGTTGAGTCAGGCTTCCTGTCTTTTCCCCATCGCCAGCATACTTGCCAAAAAGGGCACAACTGAAGTCAACAACAAAATGCAGAAAGCTCTCTCATCCTCCGAGCAACGAGGTATCAAGCCAGGTACGAAGCACGAACTGGAATGGATCAAGATGTTCCACTTCCTCATCTGGATAGATCTAACCACGTCCAAACTCCCTAGCAGAGCATCGTCAACCAATGTCAACTACAGATTTGCTACACACCCAGTTGTGGCGCAACCCCTCTGTGGGAAAGTTCACTGCTGTGTGCAGAAGAAAAAGAATCTAGCAGAATGCTAGGGGCAAGAGCCCGCAACTTCTTGTCTATCCACCAACCCTGGGGAGGGATGAAAAATGAGAGATTGAAGAATAGAGAGATGTGCGCTGAGAGAAAAAGTGAGGAAAAGGGCTTTTTCAGAAAAACAGAGCTTGAGGGCCGAGTGATGTGAGAATCACAAATGAGAAAGGGTGGGAAATAATACTCGGTGAAACAGGCTCCCTGTGCACATTTGAGTCTTGTGTTTTGTTTTGTCTGTCTTGATTCTTGTTTTGAGTTGTTTTGAGTGTCAATAGACGTGTTTAGGTTGTTTACCTTTTTGTTTTCCGTTGTTGAGTCGTTGTGTGCTGTGTTCAGTCGTAGGCTCAATACCCAGTCGAGAACTTATTCTCACCGTCAATTTCAAAAAAATCATCTTGTGCTCAGAGTGTTGTGCCATTCTCCACATTTGTGCAAAACAATATTTGTTCTTTCATAAAACTGCAGGGTTCAACCCAGGTCATGTGAGAACAGTAGAACGGGACCTATCTGAAGCTATAATGGTTCCGGACTGCAAAGCAAAAGCAAAAGAGGAAAACGTCGGGTATCTGAGTTCGTTTCAACTTCAGTAAGTTCCGAGACTACATCCCGTGTGTACCTCTTCAGGCCTTGCCAATGCTCCGAAGTATGAGTGTACCTCTACCTCAAGCTCAAGATCAAGTCTGCTTCAAGCCAGAATAGTGTATCAATCACACCTCATTCCCTTAGTGTATCAATCACACTTCATTCACTCAGTGTATCTAACACACCTTATTTGCCTTAGTGTATCAATCACACTTCATTCACTCAGTGTATCTGACACACTTTATTTGCCTTAGTGTATCAATCACACTTCATTCACTTTATGTATCTATCACACCATTCTTCTCTTCATATCACATGTTTACTTTAGTGTATCCATCACACCTCATTCACTCTGTTTGCCTCATGTATCTATCACATGTTTATTTAGTGTATCAATCACACTCTCTTCACTTAGTGTATCTACCACCCACATTTTCATTTTGTGTATCTATCATGCACATATTCACTTTTGTGTACCTATTACACTCTCACTCAGTGTATCAATCACACTTCACTCATTTTGTGCATCTATCACACACATTCTCGTTTTCTGTATCACACTTCATTGATTTAGTATATCCATCTTACTTTGCTCACTAAGTGCATCTATCACACTTCGTGTTCACATTTTGTATATCCATCATACTCCTGTTCACTAAGTGCATCTATCACACTTTGTGTTCACCTTTAGTATATCAATCATACTTGTTCACTAAGTGCATCTATCACACTTTGTGTTCACCTTTAGTATATCAATCATACTTGTTCACTAAGTGCATCTATCACACTTTGTGTTCACCTTTAGTATATCAATCATACTTGTTCACTAAGTGCATCTATCACACTTCGTGTTCACATTTAGTATACCAATCATACTTGTTCACTAAGTGCATCTATCACACTTCGTGTTCACCTTTAGTATATCCATCATACTTG
Organism: Camellia japonica; assembly: GCA_030407325.1. NCBI lineage: Eukaryota > Viridiplantae > Streptophyta > Magnoliopsida > Ericales > Theaceae > Camellia > Camellia japonica. Next base: position 49,599,414 of record JAPPVO010000031.1, on the reverse strand, counting down.
TTCACTAAGTGCATCTATCACACTTCGTGTTCACATTTAGTATATCAATCATACTTTGTTCACTAAGTGCATCGATCACACTTCGTGTTCACCTATTGTGTATCCATCACACTTGTTCACTTAGTGCATCTATCACACTTTGTGTTTGCCCTTTGTGTATCCATCACGCTTTGCTCACTTCATTCATCTTGTGTATCCATCACACTTTGCTTCATACAGTGTATCCATCACACACTTTTACTTTGTGTATCAATCACACACTTTCGCTTTGTGTATCAATCACGCGCTCGCTTTGTGTATCAATCACACACTTTCTTTTTGTGCATCTATCACACTATGCTCATCTTGTGTATCCATCACACTGCGCTCACCTCGTGTATCCATCACACTCGCTTCACTTTGTGTATCTACCACACACGTTCACTTTTTGTATCTATCACATGCCCCCTTTGTGTATCCACCACACACATTTGCTTAGTATATCTATCACATATTTGCTTAGTGTATCTATCACACTTTGTTCGCTTTTGTGTATCTAACGCACATGTTCATGAGAATTGCATAATTCTCTTACATCCTTTCTGCATGAGATGTAGCTTGGTTCATGTTTACTTGCTTGCATAGTATTCGCTTAAAATGTTACATTTATTTTGCATAATTGCTTCATCACAACTCTCTTTGCATAATCATAAGTTATGCACTTGCATTGTGCATCACTTTGCATCCTGCCCCTGAACTACGCTGGTTTGATTCCTTGCAAAGGGATACATAGGCAACCTGCGGGTACAACCATTTATTTATCTATATTTTGTTTATTTGTCCAAGTCTTCGGCCTCATCAAAAATGGGTCGTCTCTAGACTTTGACACTCACTCCCGTCATTGTTATGACTTTCGAGTTCTGTCAAATAGGGGCAACTGTAGACACCCCATTTTTGACCGCCCTCGAGACTTGGGCATTACTGATGGTTTGCTCGGTGATGAAAGGTGTGCAGGGGAAATGTTCAATTTCTTCAGCAAGGAGGGAGAGAAATCTCAACTTCACACCCCATTTTGGACCAAAATTATTTTGGATGGTTTTTAGACCTTAAAACCCTCTCTTTCAAAACATTTTTGAAATTAAATTCCCACGATGTTTCGACGCTCGCATTTTGGTAAATGTTGCGCTTTTCGGTAAACCGAGCAAGGACAAAGTGGAGATGAATGAAAGAGAGATGAAATCTTTGAAAAATCTTTCAAAACACCTTTCTTAGGCGTTTGAAGTTGAAGAGAAAAAAAGGAGAAGAGGGGAGAAAACAAGTTGGAAAAGAGGTTCGGCATGAATCCGGGTAGAAGAGAGTTGAGCAGTCCCCGCTAAATCAAGCTCATCTATCTATACACTTGGAATTAAGCTATGAGGCCATAACCATTGGAAAGAAGACTTCTGGGGCTTCATTTTGCACTCAAGAATCTCTCAAAGCCAAGTCCGGGTGGGGGAGGTATGATTGGTTGAAGTTGAGCATCATCCCGGTTGGATCGAGTCTGCGCGGCTTCACCAAAAAGGGCATAACTTTTTGCACAGGAGGAATTTTAATGCAAGGTTTGCGCCATTGGAAAGCTAACTTCCGGGGCTTCAATCTGGACATCTAACGGTGCTTTTTGACCTCATTAGCCACCCATCGGCACTGTATTTAGCCGACCGGCCAGTACAAATTGCAAGTCGGCAATTTATTGTGCCGACCAGCAATTTTTTTGGCCGATGACCCTTTTTCTTGGCCGATTTGACCCTTTTGACTCTTGCAGGCATGGTGCATGCCAACTGTGCCAGCTGGGATGCACAGACCCGACCCCCCATACATATATGTGCCTATTTGGAGCCTTTGATCCCATTTTTGCACCCTTTGCTCAAGGCTTCTTGAGGAAGCCTTAACCCCTTGTCTTGGCTTCCTCAAGAAGCCTACCAGCTGTCCAAGCTTCTCCAATAAGCCTTGACCTCCCCTTAGACCCCTTTGACCCTTTGAAGCTTGTCTTAGAAACTTAGCATTGCCTATATAAGAGAGGTCCCTTCTCCTTTGTTTGGGTTGGATTTTTTGGAGCAAAAAACCAGATATAGACATACATATCTGATATATACACCTATATCCCTCCATCTCTCACTATATCTCTTCCATTCAACCATCAAACACCCTTGTTCTTGGGCCTTTTCTTCATCAACCCATAGCACAATACCTCCAACATCCATTCCAGCAGCTTGAGGCTGTTCTTCAGAGCTTAGGAGCACCTAAACTTGATCCAAGAGGTGCTGGTTTGCTGGTCTTCAAGGGTGAGTCCTCCTCTTCCCTTTTCTAGTCTTTTCTTGCTTCATATCTAAGCCATAGTTGCTGGCACTTTTGGGCTCCGACCCAAACTGTAAATCATCATATTTTGAGGTCCTCTTCATGTTTGATTGAGGACCTCTTGCTTTTTGAGGACAGCAGCTAGCACTTCCTTCATTAGCCCTCTTATGCCATTTTTCTTGCGTAGCATTTTGGCCATACTTGTATCTGTTTTTGGGGCTTGTCATAAACTGTGAAATATCATATTTTTGGCCCCTATTCAACATTGTAGAAGGGGCCACCTGTGTTTGAGATCAGCAGCTGTGACTTGCCTCATTACCCCTCTTGTGGAGCCATTTTTGCATGCTAATTTTACCCTATCTATGCTCACTGTTTGGTCATGATTTAAACTGTAAACATGCTTGTTTTGGGGATTCCTAGCTTCTGTCTTCATGCTTCATGTTCAAATTATGCAAGTTTCATATAGCCACAAGTCATTTCATGTGCTTAATATCGCATTTCAAGACCATTTCCTTGCATCGGGTGTCATGTTTGCGTATTTCGGGGCTGTTTTGCATCACTTTTAGCTACTGAAATTTGCATTGTTTGCATAACATGATCCATGCTTTGCCATGCCTTGTTAGGGTGGCATTCGTGCCTTAGGTTTGGTCCTCGGTTTGCGTGCACGCATTTCGAGTGTCTCATTTTCATTTATTGGCCGCTGATTCTGGCATACTTGCGAGCTATGTTAGTTTAAGTCCATCATTGCATGTTGTTGCATGCCATGTTTGTTTACATGTTTAGGTTGCGCGCCTAGCATACATTGCTCATTTGCATGTTCATGTTGCATACTTAGCCGCCATGCCTAGGTTGCATTCCATTGAGCATGCATCCCTCGCCTCTTGACCAATCATGATAGGGGTTGGGGCCCTTTGATTTGTTTTGTGCTTGCATTTCATTTGATATCAAAGTTGCTAACTTGGCTTTCGGGCCATCATGTATTGAAATGCGTGATTGATGGCCCGGGGGTCGAGGGCCATGCTCCCTTGAGTCTAACACATGATAGGGAGTGTGTCCATGCACACATTTGCTTGAAATTTCATGCCATGCACTGTCTGTCCCCTGTTGCTGTCAAAACTGTCTTCTGCAGGAAGTTTCTGCCGACCGGCAACATTTAGTGCCAACCGGCCATTTATTTAGTGCCGATAGCATTATCTCCAGCCGATGGATATTTTACACGGCCGGTGGATATTCTATTCAGCCGATGGTGTTCTAAAGCGTGCAGGGAACCAGTTCCAGAACTTTGGCATTTTTAAGAGAAGCAGGGAAGTAAAAATAGAGGCAACAGTGACATGGTGCGGGTTTCCGGGCAAGGCGGGCTCAAGCATGCATCATTCGCGCATCCCGAGGCGGGCGGCTGTGGCCACCTTTCCTTTTTGTATTTATTTGTTAAATAATTAGAAATTTTGTAATAATTAATTTATTTATTATTCGGACTGTAATATTTATTCGGTCCTTCCGAGCGAGGGTGCAATTGTAATAAGTGTGCGTGAGTGGGTGTATGTCTTCCAACCCCACGTCTTTCTTCCCTTTTATTTACCTGCTTGTGATGGTAGATTAGGGCACATTTAAATTAGCATAATAGTATGATAGCATGTTTGCATTCATTCATCTGTTTTGCATGCGCCGGGCTCGGCACATCATACAAACTGCATTGTATTTCAATTCCAAATTGAATACGTGTTATTTGTAGCATTCTACATGCCATGCTTAGGATAGCCGAGCCTGTCTAGATTACACCCTTGCTTGCGTTGCATTAGCCATTTTTAACATGAACTAGGATCATGCATGATTACTAACTAGTTTCTGTTTTGGCTTGGAGTACTAGGTGAGCTTTTATGCTTTAGCATCCTTGCATGTGTGTGAGTGTTGCCATGACAGCATGATTACCACGAGGCTAGTTGCTTATGTGATATAACTGCTTGAATGCCTGTGGATGGAGGTCGAATTACCTGAATTGGGATAATACATTAAAACCGTGAGTTTTAAGCCCACTAGATAGTGGCAAAACCATGTTTTCTAAGCCCACCCGAGGGTGGCAAAATCTGCATTTTAAGCCTACTTGCGAGTAGCACCAACAAACCATTTTCAAAAGCAAACATGAAATGTTTTGTTCCAATTTAGGCGATTTGGTCTATACTTGTTTGTGTGCGCATAACATAGTAATTCTAGGCTAATAACCGGAATAAGAACGCATAACGTTTTCAAAAATGGATATCATGGTTAGTAGAGGCCGGTCTTCGGACCGGGCGAAAGGGGGTGCTCATAGCTGACCTTCCCCGATCGTACCCAAGCTCCCGAGCCAAGACAACTTTGGTGATGACGGGCATGTGGCCTTCGGCACCAAGTCAGGGTTTCCTAAATTTCCCATTTTAAAAAATATTTAGGTGGCGAGTCTGTATCTGGCAAAGCAGTCCATGTTTGGCACTTCTTTTCAAAAATCTGTTTCTCAAAACGATTTGTCGGATTTGGACTCTTTGGTTCAGATTAAGAACCGTGACACAAATTGAGTCCGAACTGTAGAGCGAGGCCCAAAGGCGCGTCTACAATGGTGAATCCTCAGGTTCTGGAAGATCGTGTAAGGGAGCAAGAAGAATTGATATGGAGCATGGTGGCAAACATGGAAACCATGAAGCGCCAGATAAAGGGCAAAGAGGTGGCAGAAGTAAAGGCGAGCAAAAACAGAGCGCACTCTCGCCACTTAGAAGATTGTGACAGGCAAGTCACACACTCTCAAATGGAAAACAGAAGCCTCAAGACAAGCGACATGCGGTCAAGAACCTCTAGGACTCGTTACTCCAGGTCTGAGAGAACGAGGATTAAAAGGTCGTATACGGAGGGAAGCAGTTATCGGCCCTCGTATTCGCACTAAACAACATCTAGGCCCATGAAGTTGCCTAGGTCGGCAGACCTGCGTACAGTGCTAGAGAAAAGGGCTTGAAAGAGAGAAGACAATCAGGCTCGCGACCCCCGTAAAGTCTCTACGCTACAACGGTTGGCTCCTAAAACACATGGGAGTGTCAAGGTTGGAATGCCAGAACCACGACTTGTCTACGAACCAGCAAACAAAGCGTTTGCTAGGTTGCAGAGCTCGCCATTCGTTTCGGCGATAGAGAACACACCATTACCCTCAGGCTTCCACCAGCCCAAATTCACTACTTATGAAGGGAAGTCAGACCCCTACATACACTTTCGCCACTTTCGCCAGGTTATGGCTATGTATCGGCGAAACGAGGCTCTAATGTGTATCCTATTTCCTTCCAGCCTTGGTGACCTAGGTTTAACATGGTTTGAAAGGTTGCTAGAAGGTAACATAGCTTCATGGGCGCAACTAACGGAGGCATTTGTGACCAGATTCAAAACGAACACCAAGACGCCAGTGGAGATTGACCAACTTCTCTCCATAGACATGGGTAAGAAGGAAACATTTAGGTCTTACAATAACCGGTATTGGAAGACTTTTAATCAGATTGGAGATTGCCCCACAAACCTAGCTATCGCACCGTACAAACGAGGTTTGCCAGCTGGCAATAAATTGAGGGATTCAATGACGATGCCGCCACCCTTCACAATGGAGGCCCTAATGGAAAGAGTACATCAGCACATTCGGGTAGAAAAAGATGTCGCTCGCACTAAAGCAAAAGCTGGCACAACAACGATGTCAGACAAAAACCTACGGCAAAAGTTAACATGGTCAAGCGAAAAGAATAATTGAGCAAAAATGGGCAAGGCGGGCGAGCCAATAGAGAGGACCCCCAAGCAAGGAAATTGAGAGTCCACACTGCCATCACCACAGTATTCAATAAACCTATCTACCGGATTCTTAGTGAGATACGCGATAAACCCTTCGTTCGGCAGCCAGCCAAGTTGGGAGAAGCGCAGAGGGCTATGATAATAGGTACCGTTGCACCTTCCATGATGAAAAGGGGCACCAAACTGAAAACTATATGCCATTAAGGCAACATCTGGAGCAGTTAGTGGCCGCAGGCCACTTGGACCAATATATTGAAGGGGGAACACAACTAGCCCCTTAGGACCGCAACAGGCCGGATGAGATGCTGGTCGACGGTCCGCCCCAAGGCATAATCAATGTAATACATGGGATCATCGAACCGGAACAAGTATGTGAACTCAAAGGGATGATCAAAAAGGCTGAGCACATGAGAGAAGTACTAAGTGCACAATCTATCGCGAAAAAAGGAAAAACGGAGGCAACGAACGTCGTCCCTTTTTCTAACAAAGACTTAGCAAGGTTATAAAATCCTTATAACAACGCACTAGTGGTTACTCTGCGTGTCAAGAATTTCGACATCAAGTGAATCCTAATTGACCAAGCGAACTCATGTGAGATAATGTACTACAAGACCTTCAAGCAACTAAAATTGAAGGACAAAGACTTAGCACCAGCAACAGCTCCCCTTGTCGGCTTCAACTCAATGCCAGAATGGCCGATTGGCAAGATAATTCCGCCAGTCAAAGCAGGAACGATGACAAAGCAGGTGAAATTTTGGGTATTGAAAGTCTCTTCCATTTACAACATAATCTTAGGAAGAGCATGGTTACACGCCATGCGAGCGGTGGCATCAACCTACCACCAGGTGTTACGGTTCCCTAACGAAATCGGAATGATTTAAAAAGTCTTAGAAGACTAAATCATGTCCAAACAGTGCTTCGTTACAGTAAATGGCAGCCGTGCTGCAAAAGGGTTTGTACAAATGGTAGAAGAGCCAGAAAGCAATGAGTTGTTTGCAAACGTCGGCAAAGCAGTCGAACAGAAGGTAGTGGAAGACTTGGTAGAGGTAAAGATAGATGAGAAAAACCCAGAGAGGTTTTTTTTGCTCAGCTCGTCTCTGTCCAACACCGAGAGAATAAAGATCATGGAATTTTTAACCTCTAACATCGAAGTGTTTGCCTGGATGCCATATGACATGCCTGACATTGACCCCAATTTCATCTGCCATCAACTCAATGTCCATCCAACTGCCAGACCAATTATACAGCGAACTCGCCGATCGGCACTCCACCACGCAAAGATAGTGGCAGAAGAAGTAGGAAACCTGCTAGAAGCAGGGGCAATTAGAGAAGTACATTATCCCAAGTGGATTTCCAACACGGTAGTGGTACCAAAAGAGAACAAGAACGGCAAATGGCGTGTTTGCGTGGACTACAAGACAGTCAACAAAGTATGCCTGAAAGACAGCTTTCCCCTACCACGAATAGACCAACTGGTGGACCTAATTGCAAGTCATAACCGACTTAGCTTTCTTGATGCATATTGCGGCTACCATCAAATCGCTATGTATGAAACGGATCAGGAGGTCACGTCGTTTACAACACCCAGGAGATTATATTGCTACAAGGTCATGTCCTTTGGCCTAAAAAATGCGGGGGTAACATTCCAATGGATGATCACCAAAATGTTTGAGCCATTGTTAGACAGAACAATGGAAGCTTACATAGATGATATGGTGGTCAAAAGTAAGGATGATGGGAACCATCTTAATGACCTAGATAAGATGTTTCAAATTTTGAAGTCCCATAAGCTGCGATTGAATGCATCCAAGTGCATTTTTGGCGTGGGGTTAGGAAAATTCTTGGGCTTTCTAGTGACCAACGGGGGTATAGAAGCTGATCCATCTCAAATCAAAGCCATCCAAGATCTTGAGAGGCCCAACATAGTCAAGGATGTACAATATCTCACTGGCCTAGCAGTCGTGCTAAACCGATTCATAAGTCGGTTGTCAAATAGGTGCCGACCGTTCTTCCAGGCACTGAAGGCCAAGTTTGAGTGAGATGATGAGTGCGACTGCGCTCTGGATAGCTTAAAGGACTATATGACCTCTCCTCTGTTGTTAGTAACCCTGGTACCAAGAGAGGAACTCTTTTTATACTTAGCAGTTTCCCAGTATGCAATTAGCGCAGTGTTAGTATGCGTGGAGGGAATACAACACCTGTCTATCTTCTATGTTAGCAAAATATTGCTGGATTCCGAAACAAGGTACCTGCCGTTGGAAAAGTTGGCCTTAGCTTTGATGATGGCTTCAAAAAAATTGTCACACTACTTCCATGCCCACACCATGATTGTCTTAACGGCCTTCCCCTTAAAAGCATTGTTTGAAAGACCGGACGTTTCTGGGCGAATTTTGAAGTGGGTCGTAGAGTTAGGATAGTTTGACATTAAGTCTCAACCAAGAACTGCAATAAAGGCCCAAGCTTTGGCAGACTTCGTGGCTGAGTTTGCACCAGGTAGTCATCATGTTTGCCCGATTAACTTGACCGAGGCAATCGAAAGAAGGGGGGAAAGTGTCGTAGGAATAGTGCAGGCCCCGAAGCAGGACGCTCAACTACATAGCGAACCATACAGTCCTACAGAAATGGAAGAAGGAACACACCGCAGTACCACCAACAAGGACTCACCTAAAAGGAAAGTCCTAAGACAGTCAGACGGTGAGGATCAAATCTCAACGACGGACAAAGAAAGCATGATCAACGCCCTTGACCCCAAGACATCATCAGATCCCTCCACTTGCTGGAAACTGTTCATAGGAGAGATGTGGAAACTCTTCGTGGATAGAGCATCCAACAGGCATAGTGCAGGACTTGGCATAGTCCTCATCTCGCTAGATGGCCTAACGATTGAACATGCAATCAACCTTGGCTTTCCAGCATCCAACAACGAGACGGAATATGAAGCATTATTAGCAAGTTTGAAGTCAGCATTTCGCATGAAGGCCACCGAGCTGATGGTATACAGTGACTCCCAGCTGGTAGTCAACCAGATTTCGGGCAACTATGAAGCAAAGGATGATAGAATGGCCAAGTACCAAGAGTTGGTCAGAAATGAGATCATGAAATCTGAAGTGGTTCAGGTAGAGCAAATCGGTCGAGAGGAAAATAGTAAAACAGATGAGTTGGTCGGTTTCACGTTAATGACAAATGCGTCTATCCCACACCCATTGTTAATTGACTTCCTACCCAGACCAAGTATTGAAGAGCTGGAAGCAGCCGAAGCATGTTGCGCCGATCTAGGCCCTTCTTGGATGGATCCCATCATAGTGTTTTTACAAGATGGCATCTTACATAAGGAAAAGAAAGAAGCCAACAAAATTAGAGCAAAGTTATAGCAATTTTGGCTCTCCCCATCACTAGCGTTGTACAAAAAATCCTTCAGTGGACTTTACTTGAAGTGTGTCCATCCCAGCAAGGTCGAGGCATTTTTGTTCGAAATTCACGAAGGCGTTTGCAAAAGCCACAAAGGAGGAAGATCACTAGCCTACGAGGCAATTTCACAAGGGTATTGGTGGCCGTACATGCAAGCAGACGTAGAGAAATATGTCAAGAAGTATGAGAAACATCAGAAGTTTACATATCAAACACATCAACCGGCCAAAGAGCTCCTACCTTTAACTAGCCCGTGGCGGCAATGTGGGGCCTAGATATAGTGGGACCACTCCTAACCGCGCCAGGCAACAAAGAGTTCTTTCTCGCAGCAACGGACTACCTCACAAAATGGGTAAAAGCAGAAGCACTTGCATCGATAAAAGAAACGGATGCCAAGAAGTTTGTTTGACAAAACATTATAACCCGGTTTGGAATACCCAAGGCTCTAATATCTGACAACGGCACTCAATTTGATGGAAAAATCTTCAGGGATTTTTGCTAAGAATACAAGATAGAATTCTACAACTCTACGCCGGCATACCCCCAAGCCAATGGCCAAGCCGAAGCTTCCAACAAAGTAGTCTTAGATGGCCTGAAAAAGAGGTTGGAAAAGGCAAAAGGTAAGTGGGCTGAGGAACTTCCCCATGTCTTATGGGCTTACCGAACTACACATCGGCGATCGACTAGCGAAATACCTTTTTCCTTGGCTTATGGCATGAAGGCAGTAATCTCTCTGAAAATTGGCCTCCCCACCATCAGAAACGAAACTTTTGATCCAAACTTGAATGGCGAGGCCATATCCCTAGAACTCAACCTTGCAGAAGAAAGAAGAGAGAGAGCATTGGTGCATATTGCCTTGTATCAACAAGAATTGTCCAGGAAATACAATAAAGCGGTGCACCCCAGACAATTCAAGATTGGAGATTGGCTACTGCACAAAGTTATGGGAAACACTTTGATACCTGGAGATGGAAAATTAAGACCTAATTGGGAAGGACCATGCAGAGTGATTGGTTTGGCTGGAAAATGGGCATATCACTTAGAAGATGTGGACGATAGAGCTATTGTACGGCTATGGAACATGGCCAATCTCAGAGTATTTTATTTTTAGTTTTTTCTTAAACACTTGTAATTTTTTTTTCAATAAAACAAGTAGACATTTTTTTTGTAAAAATTCCTTCCTCTGTTTGTAAAAGTTATTCACCTGACTGGGGGCAATGAAGAAAGTTGGCAGGTTTGACTAACATTTAGTTCATTCTTCAGCCAAGATAAGGATCTAGGCTCAAGAAGGTTGGCAGGTTTGACCAACACTATTTTCTTTCTCAAGCCGAGATAAGGATCTAGGCTCATGAAGGTTAGCAGGTTTGATCAACACCTAGTTCGTTCTTCAGTCGAGATAAGGATCTAGGCTTAAGAAGGTTGGCAAGTTTGACCAACACATTTTTCTTCCTCAAGCCGAGATAAGGATCTAAGCTCAGGAAGGTTGGCAGGTTTGACCAACACTTAATTCGTTCTTCAGCCAAGATAAGGATCTAGGCTCAAGAAGGTTGACAGGTTTGACCAACACTTTTTTCTTCCTCAGGCTAAGATAAGAATCTAGGCTCAAGAAGGCTGGCAGGTTTGACCAACACTTTTTTCTCAAGTCAAGATAAGGATCTGGGCTCAGGAAGGTTGGCAAGTTTGACTAACATTTTTTCCTCAAACCAAGACAAGGATCTAGGCTCAATAAGGTTGGTAGGTTTGACCTACACTTTTTCTTTCCTTTAGCCGAGATACGAATCGAGGCAAAAATCTCGGCTACAAAGGTTTTGCAGTTTCCCAAGTTATTCTTCAGCTGAGATAAGTATCTCGGCTGAAAATGATGGGAACGATAAGGAAAGACCGAGCTAACTAGGCCAGCTAGGCTTACAGTAAAGATGATATACTATAAAGTGAAAAAGTGCTGTAATCGAACAAGAAGATGTAAAAAAAGAAAAGTTTCTTTCATTCATTGGAAATTAAGTACAAGAGGTGAGGCTTATAGCCCGGTTACATTTTTGCAGAACAAAAACTGAAAATGAGAAAACTAAGCGAAATGAGCCTTTCCGGTCAGGCAAAAAGGTCATCAAGGTCAGCATCCAGGTCGCCATAGACTTCGCCTATAGGCAGGCCGGCTCCGGCATCAGCCTCTTGGGTTAGCTCAGTCACGAGCACTTTGTCAACCGTATTGGGCAAGGTTTGGCTCAACAGGTCCACCGGAGTACGAACTGAAGACTGGTGACCGAGAGTAGTGTTGGCAGGAGAAGTGTTAAGTGGATCAGGGACCTCATCCTCCTCCCCCTTCCCCTCCTGAAGGAACTTCTATTGGACTGCATTTGCATAATCCGTCATATAGCTCGGTATGAAGTGGAGAGGAGGGTTCAGAAAGATCTGGGAGTCATGTCGTTGACCGAGCTGTTTAGTAGCAGCTTTCCAACCGTATTTAAAGAATACGTCTTTGGTTGCTTCATATTGCTGGACATAGGTTTCGTCTCCTTCCTTAAAACCTCGGTCCTCAGCGTCCTCTATCTTCTTTCTCAGCTCTTGAAGTTCAGCATTCTTTTTCTTCTCCAACTTAGCCAACTCTCACAGATAGTGATCTTTTTTCTCGGCTAATGCTTTTTGCTTGTCAGCTTTTACCATGTTGACTAGTTCGGCCAGCCTTGCATTCTCAGATTCCAGCTCGATCAACTTGGCTTTGGCCTTCTTCAGTTCGACTGCCTTGACATTTGCATCAGCCACGGTCGACCGCACTATTTTTCACAGTTCTAGCACACGTTTGCAGGCCACGTGGATTTTTTGCAGAGCCTGCGAATGGAGAAAGAGTGGTCAGGATGAACCAAGCAATCAAATAGATAGTGTGGATATGAATAAATAGGTGGACTATTTACAAGCACCATTGCCTTAGTCGCTGAGCGAATGGCTTTGAGCTTGGTTAGGTGATCATGATGTTCTATGTCTGTTGGCAGACACACACTCTTGGAAAGGTTGAAATCCAACATGTGGTCCTTTTCAGCAACCACTGAGTCTTTGGAAGACACAACGCAGTTTTTATAAGAAATGGATAGTGCCCATACAGGCGAAGAAGAAGGACCTGCTCGGCCAAATTGAATTGGCTCTAGGTTCAACAACTCGGTCTCAGGGAGCACAGTCTCTTCCTCATCCACCAAATGTGGTTGTTCGATCGACGAGGTGCGTGCACGCTTGTGCTGCTGAGACATAGTTGCCCTAGTGGTTGGAAGGGCGACCACTGTCTCGCGCAGTTGACCGGCGAGCGCTAGTTCGGTTTGAACTTTGTCGGAGGTCTGCTCGGTAATAAGAGCTCGCACGGCCCTCATTTTTTCCATTTCTTGTTCTTCAGTGAAGGAAATTAGATTAATGTGGAGAAGAGTGGAGTCCGGCTCGGGTGAAGACTCTAGAAGAAAATCAGTTACTCTGGTCTTCCTCTTTCCACTATAGCGGTAGGACGGTTTCATGTTGAGCAGTTCGGTCCAATCTCGATGCCGGTAGCATAGCGCAGCTCGGAGTGCACCTTGATTTGCGTATGCGTAGGTTGATTTTAGGTGGTTCAAATCTGCATAAGAGATGAAGAACACAAGGGTTAGCATGGTAGTTGTTTTGATGACAAAGAAAATAAAATCAAGCTGTCCTTGCCAGCCGTTCCCTTGTTCCAGTTGATGTTATAGCCCAGTATCTGGGCTTTGTGGTCTTCAAAATTTCCAGTCACCCAGAGAAAATCATCATCGTTCAGGTCTTTATCAGGTGTACTCTTGACGATTTTCTCTTGAACTTTTCTTATTCTAAGGTAATATACCCAACTGTCATCATTCTCACCGAATGAATATTGGTGGAATAGCTCGGCCAGTCCAAGGTTGAGGCCAAGGTAGCGATTTAGTTCGGCTATGCCGTTTATTATTCTGTACGTGTTGGTGGATAATTGTGTGGGGCATAGTCTGGTTTGCCTAAAGAATTCACAAATTAGGGGTTAGACTAGGAACCTGAGTCCACCCTCTACAATGGACAGCAGTGTGAATGGAACAAAGCCCGATCTACCCCAGGGTATAGTGTCCGGCTTGGCTAGTTCAAATTGAACGTCTTCAAGGATATGGTAATCCCTTCAGAATTCGGCTATAGTACCGGGTGAACTCACAAGGAACCAGTATTTGCCCATTTTGGGTAGCTTTTGTTTACAAGTATCTGCTCAGCACCTTAGCCCGGCTTTGTAGTGAATGGTGTGCCTGAGTAAACCTAGTCAAGAGTCTGTACAGTGAAGAACATAGAATGTGTTATGGTCAGTTAGTGACCGGGCTAAGGCATCAGTATAAATTATTTTGCTCGGTCTTGAGAAGAAGTAATGGTGTATAGCTCGGCTAAAAACTGAGTCAAAGTTTTTACCTGGTCTTGGGGGAGGGCAAGATTTTTATCTCGGTCCATGAAGTGAGCTAGGCTATAGCTCGGTCATGATTAGGCAACGTTTCCTTAGTTCGGGGAGGCACGTCTAAGTGAGCTCAAACTTGTTATAGCTCGGTTTCATTGTGAATTTTGGATTCAAAGTTTATATGATTCTAGTTACAGATAAGCTGGAGTTCTTCCTAAGGTGTGGGGTTTCTGGGAAGCTAATTCTAAACTCATTTTTAGCACATAAACAAAAAACTATGCATACTCTTGCAAAAACAATATAATGGGTTTATAAAGCTAAGAGAATCAAGCACCTGAAAAAAGTCATATAGAGTGTTTAGAAGGAACGTGAAACTTACTAGTTTTTGGATGTAAACATTGAGTAGCGAAACGACATTCCTACAGCAGTAGTGAAAGTACCAAAGCTTGAATAGGGACAGAGGTAGAATTGGAGTTTTTGCTTTCAGAAAGCTGTTTTGGTTTTTGGGTTAGAAGATGAACAGTAATGATGGACGTTTAAAGACTAAGGGGATAAATGTGAAATGGAGGTAAAACGGCTTGACTATTCAAATTTTAGAGTTATGGTTAATGGCTGTCACAGCGATAGAGGCAATTGTAAGGTGCCACGTTTTCCAGTTAGGACGTGGTGTCAGCAACATGGGAGAGTGGGCTGTACTACGTCAAAGACTAGGAAAACTGAGTGAGTTTTTTAGCTCAGCTAGCCAAAGTATTTCACTTCGGGTAATATTTTAGCACAACTTGAAGATAATAATCCCAATCATGCTTTGCAGATGGAATTAAGAGGAAATTGAGAGGGTAATAAAATAGAAGAGGTTGGACCGAGCTTGATCCATCTACCTTAACTTTGGGTTAAGCTACGGACCGGGGTAAGAGCTTTAGGCCCCGTTTGTTTTCAGAGGTAAAATGGAGGGGATTCATAGTGAGGGGATTAATAGTGAGGGGATTGTTAGTGAGGGGATTGATAGTGAGGAGATTAAGTAAAATTGTGTTTGTTTTGATGATAGTTGTTAGCGTAGGAATTGTTAAATTATTTTTATATAAAATAATAAAACAAATAAAAAAATATAAAAAATTAAACATTAATATTTTTTAAAAAATTCCCAATATATAAAAAATAAAAAAATTTCTAATCCCCTCACTATTTTTCTAGTACTATCTCTACCTCCTCCTTCTCAATCTTCCTTCTAAGGCCTTTACTAATACCAAGGGATTAGGAGTCTCCTCCCCATCTCTCAAAACAAACACCCCATATAGTAGTCCCACCTCACTATCAATCCCAATCCCCTCCCTATAACCCCAAACAAACGGGGCCTTAGATAGCTCGATCCTAGGTCATCTAGGGACCAAGATGGGCAGAGACGTAGTCAGGGGTCTGACTTGGCTATCTAAAGCTAGGCCTGGAAAACTGGCTGAGGTGTTAGCAAGGAGACAGGCCAAGCTAAGTATAGGTTGGTAGACCACCATCTACCTCATTATTGCAGTAAGAGCACGGTAGAGACAAGCTAGCTTAATTAACTGCATCAACCGAACCGAGGTAAAAACCATCTCACTAGGTCACCAGTGAGTAGGGTGTTACGAAGATAGGCATTATCCTGGGAGTGTAATTCCTAGGAGGACTCTGCTAAGGATAGTTGGAGTCCTACTAGGATTGTACCAGGCGGAATCTATAAAAGCTCATCAATGGACCTATGTACAGGTAACGCAATTTTTACTCTAAAATACACAGAGCTTTTGTGTCTTTTGTCTATTTGCTGACTTAGGCATCGGAGAGGGTTCTAGCGCACACCCGCCGGCTAGCTGACGAGCCAGACTCCACTCTTGTGTTTTCAGGTAGTAAAGCGACGACGTTTAGAGGAGTGCAAACTTGATCAACAGGATTATACAAGGAAATCGGTTACTCTAGTCTTCCTCTTTCCACTATAACGGTAGGATAGTTGCACATCGAGTAGTTCGGTCCAATCTCGATGCCGGTAACGTAGCGCGGCTCGGAGTGCAGCTTGATTTGCGTATGCGTAGGTTGATTTTAGGTGCTTCAAATCTGCATAAGGGATAAAGAACACAAGGGTTAACACAGTAGTTATTTTGATGACAAAGAAGATAAAACCGAGCTATCCTTACCAGTCATTCCCTTGTTCCAGTTGATGTTATAGCCTGGTATCTGGGCTTCGCAGTCTTCAAAATTTCTAGACACCCAGAGAAAATCATCGTCGTTCAGGTCTTTATCAGGTGTATTCTTGACGATTTTCTCTCGACCCTTTCTTATTCTAAGGTAATATACCCAACCGTCATCATTCTGACCGAGCGAATATTGGTAGAATAGCTCGACCAATCCGAGGTTGAGGCCAAGGAGGCAATTTAGTTCGGCTATGCCGTTTATGATTCTGTACGTGTTGGTGGATAATTGTGTGGGGGATAGTCTGGTTTGCCTAAGGAATTCACAAATTAGGGGTTGGACTGGGAACCTAAGTCCACCCTCTACAATGGACAACAGTGTGAACGGAACAAAGTCCGATCTACCCCAAGGTGTGGTGTCCGGCTCGGCTTGTTCAAATTGAACGTCTTTAAGGATGTGGTAATCCCTTCGTAATTCAGCTATAGCGCCGGGCGAACTCACAAGGAACCGGTATTTGCCAATTTTGGGTAGCTTTTGTTTACAAGTATCTGCTCGACACCTTAGCCGGGTGAACTCAACCTATCTGTTACAACAAGAACTACAAAAATAAATAAATAATTCTCAGATCTAGATTTGAGAAATCTATTCAAGTTTCCTCTTTTCTTTCTTCAAATCTATTTCCCTTTGTCTTGTTACTATCGCTCTCTTGTTACCTTCGCATATTGTTAGAATAGAGACTAATGAAACGGAGATTTGTTGGAGAAGTATGTTCCCATGCTTGATTAGCTCGACAATTTTTCTAATGAATGTGGTTGAAGATGATAGGGTTCGAGAAGTTAAATTGGTAGTTGAGAGTGAATAGATTGTTCGTAAAATGTGCTCTAATGTTTCTGAACTTGTTGATTCGTGAAGTAATTGAAGGAGTCTCTATAACCTTCTTTCTTGTATTATTAGAGCTCAGAAAAATTCGTCAGAGGAAGCGAATATTGTGATGCAATTCGCCATTTTTTCTTGCGCTACGGTGGTGCCGGAAACAGTAACTGGACTAGAATAGCTATAGCCCCTTCTTCGCCCAATGAAACCCTAATGTCTTCTACGGCAGTGACATTCTTCAAAGCTCCCACTACATATCCCTATGTTGTTAACGATCCTGATTGACAAGCTTCGATTAGCACCGATATGTCGTTGTAGGATGAAATTGCCCAAGCATTATCGACATCAGCGGTGATTGCTTTAACTGCCATCGGCAGCTGTGCAGGAAGGTCGATGAATCGATGGTGAACAGATGAGGTGGATATGAGAGAGAGAGAGAGAGAGAGAGAGAGAGAGAGAGCGAGAGAGAAGAGAGAGAAATTGAGTGACTTGTTTAGGTTTTTGACCGTATGTTTATATATATATATATATATAATGAAGGGTATTTTGGTCATTTTGTTTTAGCTTGTTTTTATGGACAAACTATTTCAGTGCTTAGCATCTTCAACCCATTAGGCCTATAATGTTTGTTAGTCAAAATGTCTACCATGACTCACTTTTTTCAACTCCAATGCACTAGGTATATGATTAAGCATTTTAGCTCAACTCGCATTCACTAGCTACATGTAGTTAGCCTTCAAGGCTAGGCAAAACGTATTTAATCATTAGGTTCATTTCCCTTCATCTTTGTTGTTGATGTGACATTTTATAGAGTTAATAGTATTTGGATAAATAGCTAAAATAAAGAGCATTGTTGGAGTAGAAACATAAAATACTTGATAGATAAAATAAAATGTATACTTTATCGTAATGTTTAGATAGGTAAAATGCCTATTACCGTTGGAGATGCTCGACCTTTGGCTAAAAAATAATTTAATCTTGGAATTTTGGCCCAAACGCCCTTAAATTTAATCATATTTTTTTATCACAATTGATCCTAAATATTTAACTATTTATTGTAATTACTAACTTTTTAATTTAATTATGTTTTATATCACAATTAACCCTAAATTCTTAATTATTTATTATAATGTCTAATATGTTAATCTAATTACAGTTTAGATCTATTCTTAATTGTTGTTTGTTTTATATTTTATGTATTTATATTTTAAATCAATTCTTGATTATCTTTTAGATCAATTCTTAATTATATTTTATTTTAATTAACATATTAATCTAATTTTAGGTTTGATGAAAATGGGAGTAAGATTATCTTTTTGTTGTATTAATTTCATACTAATTTTTTCAAAAAATAAAATCTACTTTAAAAAATAGTGTATGTAATACACCTTAAGTTAATTTAGATGAAAAAACTAACAGTAACACTTTAATCGAAAATCACATGAGAGCTTTTTGGCTATATTTGAATGATAAGGAGTAAAATGCCCTAGCTCCAAACTACAAGGGGTAAAATAAATTTAACCCATAAAAAAATCATCAATTCATATTGATGTTTGGAACATATCCCTTATAATTGTACTCATTGAATTTCTTTTAGAGTGCTGCTATTAGCACTTACCTCTTTACTTTAGATCACCCAATTCTTTGAACTCCCACCTAACAAAATGGGTCCCCGCCATTTTCTCTTTGAACCCCACCTTAATACCAATTATATCCTTATCCTCAAATCCAAACCTAAACCCTAACCCCATTCCCAACCACCACATTCGATACCACTACCTTATCTCCAGCAGCCCACATTCTTCTTCTTCTTCTTTCTGTTCTTTACTTTACCATTTATCTCCACAACTCAAATCAAAGCCCTAAAATCTAACCCCTCTCAAGCTCCCCCACTGTTCTTCCAAGATTCCCTTTCTAATGGCCTCTCACTACCACCACCCATCACTAGTTGCCGCCACCTGTTGTTACTGCCACTATTCTATCTGTTGTACGCCTCATCCACCACCATCACCCTCCTCTGCAGTCCCAATTCCACTCTCCCTATCTCCACCCTCCTCATGAAACCTTCCTCACCTTCCTCCGCCAACCACTACCGCCGACACACCAACGCAAATACCAAGAAGAGTTTCAACTCCACCAGCAGACCCAGACGGAAACCTAACCCATTGTGTCTTCTCTTCTTCGCTGCCTCGCCACCCTTGAATCCTCTCTTCGCCACTAATACTCTGCTAATTTTGCTTCTAATTTTCTCCGCGATGTTGTTGCCTCTACCATCCAAACCCACTTCAGAGCTTTCCTGGTTTGCAGATCACGAACACTCCGTCAGCTCAAAGACCTCGCCAAAGATAGAAGGAGAGGTCACTGGCTGCAATGGCAGTGGTGGCCGCTGGTGGAGATGGTGGTTAAAAGGTTGGTGAGTTAGGGTTTGAGAAATTAGGTTAGGGTTAGGGTTTGGGAAATAAGGGTTAGAATGTTAGGGACGAAGGTAAAAATGTAACTTTATATTTGGACAAAATTGGAATTAAAAAAAATAAAAGAAATGGGGGGTCCAAAGAAGAAAGGTAGGTGCTAATAGTAGCACTCTTTCTTTTAGGGTAAATTACACTTCGCCTCCTTTATGTTTGACTACTTTCTCACTTTTGTCCTTCAAGTTTATTTTTTTCTACTTTGACCCTTCATGTTTCAAGTTTTTCTCACTTTACTTCTAAAACTAATTTTTGTTAAAAATTAGACAGAAAAATGACATATTATCAGTTACCTGACATAGAAATATTTTATTATATATGACTCACACCTCTAACATAAACTCAAATTCTAGTATAATAATATATTTTTCATATTATGTGATAGTTATTGTGACATTTTTTGTCTAATTTTGAACAAAAGTTATCTTTAAATGTAAAGTGGAAAAAACTTGAAACATGAAGGGTTAAAGTGAGAAAATATAAACTTGAAGGGCCAAAGTAGAAGAGTGCTAAACATCAAGGGGCAAAGTGTAATTTAGCCTTTTTTATTTTTTATTTTTTTAATCCATTCTTATATCCTTAAAGTATGTATTATTCCTATAAATATAATAATGTTTAAAGAATCTAAATTTGGAGAGGGTTGAAAATTACAATAGGAAGCAATTGCGAGGACCAAAATTTGCAAGTCCGATTTTGTTCATATTTATTTTTTCGGTGTGAATAACACATATTTTTTAATTGGTGAAAAATAGAGAAATTTATATTTTTAAGTGAGTCAATATACTTTTTAAATATAAAATTAATAATTTTAGATGAATCATAATTTATGTATTGTTTACACAGTCCAAAAGTGTGTGAATAATTCACTTTCAATAGGCGGCCGAAATTAGTGGCCATTTTCTAGCTTAAAAGGGACATGGGGTCGCTACTATGCCTAGCATTTTGTTGTGAGTCTTGTGTTTTTGGGGCCAAAAGTGTGTGAATAAATTCACTTTCAATAGGTGGCCGAAATTAGTGGCCATTTTCTAGCTAAAAAGGGACATGGGATTGCTACTATGCCTAGCATTTTTTTTTTTGGGGGGGGGGGGTTTGCTAATAAGGGACATGGGGTCGCTACTATGCCTAGCATTTTGTTGTGAGTCTTGTGTTTTTGGGGCCAAAAGTGTGTGAATAAATTCACTTTCAATAGGCGGCCGAATTTAGTGGCCATTTTCTAGCTAAAAAGGGACATGGGGTTGCTACTATGCCCAGCATTTTGTTGTGAGTCTTGTGTTTTTTTTTTTTTTTTATTTTTTTTTTGGGGGGGAGTGTTCGAACGGTTCATATTACAAGATTTGTTGAGTAAATTATTTATAATAAAAAAAAAACCAAATTAATCAAACATTTATAGCCTATCAAAAGACATATTGTTTTTTTTTAAAATAAATGATTAACCTTATTTAAAAATAATTAGGAGATGAACTAAAATTACAAATGTTCGATTAACTTTATTTGTTTATTTTATATATAATATGTTTAACAAATCTTACAATATAATTGATTTAAATTATTCAAATATACCCAGAAGAAACTCCCACAGAGCCTCACAACAGGTTGCTGTGACTTATGGGCACAGTAGCAACTTTTATTTTATTTATTTATTTTTAAACTATAATAAAAGGATGCACTTTAGCAGCATCATTACAACTCCAAAGCTTCTATTGTATAGGTCAGATTTATCTTAACTCAAAAAGAAAAGATCTACCATTGAAATAAATGAAAAATACAATGGATTTATTTGGTTTGTTTTTTAGAGAGTAATTTTAATTTTTTTTTAAAAAAAATTTGTTTGGTTTGTAGTTTTTCTCAAAAAAATTTCAAAATTACTTTCTCTCTTTTGCACATCAATCAATCACTTTTTCTCTCTCTCCTCTCTCCTATTCAATCACTTTTTTCTCTCACACACATCTACTCAACTACAACAAAGACACTGTTTGGTGTAGCTGTTAAAACAGATTATAGATTATACCTTAACAGATTATAGATTATGACTTTAATCAGAAGCTGTTAATCTATTTGGTGTAACTGTTGGATTATAGATTTAAGTTGCTGAGTAGTGCTTGTTAAATAAACTGTGAAGTAGCTTTTTTAATTAATTTTTATTTTTTTGTTATTCACTAATTGTCTAAATTTCTCATAAAAAATAATAATAATAATCTATAGTCCATTTGAATCTTTTTCTATTTTAAAAAAAAAATAAAAAAAATAAAAAAATCTAAGAGTATAACTGTAAATTAACATGTCCACAGCAGAAAGTGATAATCAGAAGTAAGGGGCGAGCAGCTTCTCAGAATCAGCTTCTCAAAATTAACTTTTTTAACTTAAAATAAGTTGTTAGAATCAGAAGCTGTTTGAAATAAGTTTAATCAAATAATCCAAAATAACTTTTCAAAAGCCAAAAGCCATAAGTTGGCTCAAAAAAGCCCAAACAAACACTCCTAAAATATCAAATCATCTAAAACTTTCAAACTCCAAAACTATTTCCAAAATATATAACCAAACAAACTAAAAAAAAATTCTAAACTCTCTCTCTAATTTTTTTTTTTTAAAAAAATTATCTCTTAAAATCAAACCAAATACACCCAATGACTCCCAACACAAGAAGTAAAGTCACAAAAACCATAAATTATAAAAAATAAAAAGTCTCTAATCATACTCAAAAAAATAAAGAATAATGCTATATGTATCAATTAATGTACATATTAGTATACTAACAGATGATGTGACATCATTGTATAGTTTTACGTATTTGTAACTTGTATAATAAATGTGATTAATAATAATATCATAATACTAGTTAATATACTAATGTGTATACTAAGAGCTGGTTTGGCAACCTTAGAAAAAGTCAAAAAGTTACAAAAAAAAAAAGTTAAAAAGTTATTACTATTCACTAAAAAAAAATATTAAAAAATTAATATACTAATATTAATATAAATTAACTTTTTTGCCCTAAGATTAGTACTGACGTGATGAACTAGTCAGTGACAGAGAAGAAAAAAAAATTACATGGATCTATTCACTAAATTGGATGGTAAAGTTGGGCCCGTGGGGGCCACCGTGGGTCCCGTTTTGATAATCTAAACCATTGAATATGTATAACTCGTCTAGTACTATATGGCTGTAAAAATCACGTCTATCGAATATCACTAACTACATGATCAAATCAGTTTTGTATAAAAATGATGGTGTTATAGTTAACAGTTAACAAAAAAAATAATAATACGATCATATAGCTATCGATATCAATCAACGTGATTTTTTACAAGCATATAGTACTCGACGAGTTCTACACATTAAGCGGTACGATTAGAAAAACGGGACACGTGGTGGGCCCCATGGGCCAAACAATACCATCTAATCAAAACCTGAGAAGGAGACAATATTTTCTCATCTACTCACCCAACCGACTCCACTGCCAATCCACTGTTAGTCCGTACGGCCTCTTACTCTATCTTCTCCTACACACTTATTTATATAATTTTTTAATATATATTTTTTTTATAAAAAGTCAAATAGTTAACCAGAACATTCATATTTTTTTCTTAATTTTTTAATTTAAAAAGACAAAAAATATACTTATTAAAGACACTCTAAACAATCCCTAATTAATACATATAGAACCACCGAAAAAAAAAAACGTTACTCACCATCACCGCCGGTACAATAGCAACTCCTGATCCGCTAAAAAAGGTGACTAGTATAAATGCTTCTCTCGGTTAATAAATGATTAGTAGAGGCGTGGTGGAACTATTGGGGGATGGGCGATGCCATCCCCTAACTTTTTGAAAATTACACTAATATCTCTATATTGTATGATATTTATAAAATGTATATTAAGATTACTTTTTAATTTTTTGAAAATTATTTTATTAACTATTTATTTCATTAATTTTTCACAATGTTTAATAATGTAATTTTCAACTATTTCTCACGCTATTTAATAGTATCAATATAATTTAGTCATTTTTATTTATAGAAGAGGTGTATACCACCAATTTTTTGGTTTTTGTTTTAAAAAATTAAAGAAACATGCAATACTTTTTATTTACTAAATATTGTCAAGCAATAAAATAGTTTTATTAATAATTCAAAATTTTAGAAAAGAATTTAGAAAGAAAAGAAAATTCATTTGATTTATTTTTGTCGTAATAAATTATTATTTTTTCACAACTCTTTGGTGAGAAATTATCTTGTATTAGTAATGTATCAAAATTAAATATTTTTTTTATACATACACCTTGGCCCCTCCTTGGCATAAATCCTGATTCAGCCCCCGATTTAGATTAATAAATGCTTTTTGTGAAAATTTCTATGACAATAATAATTTTCTATGACAATGTAGGCCCTTTTTGTGTGGTGGGTGGTAGGGATGAATGCTGTGCATTTTGGATGATTTGAGAGTAAGCCTCGGAACAGGTTATTTTAGTAATTTTTTAGTTTTTTATGAAAAGATGTGCAGAAAAGTAGAGAGGTGATGTGACTAGTTTTAGTTGACTTTTTGGCTAAAATAGTCACTTCCCAAACGAGGCCAAATTATAAATTGAATCTATATTATATATTAAGTAAAAAGGATTTTTAATTCCCAAGGCCTGTGGGAGTTCAATATCCAATCTGAATTTTTTTAATTTTTTATTTAAAAAAAAAACTCAACATTTATTGATTTGGTCAAATTTCTCTGATCAATATTTATTAATTTTTTTTCAATCCACATGTCTTTCCATATTCCTGCATTTATTGATTTGGTCAAAATCTCCTGATCAGCATTTAAAATCTCTCATATAAATAATTATAGATACAATCCGTATATAGCTACTGCAGTACCCTTTTTAACTTTTCTCATACATTATAGTTAGTGATAAGATTGTTAAATTATTTTTATAAAAAATCTTAAAAAATATAATTTATATATTAAAAAAATCTAAAAAAAATATAAATACCTATAATTATCTCGTACATAGCATAAATGATAAGCTAGTAAAAGATTGACGAATGACCGATTGAAAAATCGTCATTTATAAATCGGTGTAATCATAATAGATTGGACGCTATTTTTACACCACAACTTTTATGTAAATTTTATAAATACTTTTAAGTTACTTTTTTATGAATTTATTTTATACAAGATTGACTAATAATCAATATTGAAATACAATCTGGATAAGTTATTGTTAAATAAAATTGACAATACCAAATGAAGTGGACAGAACAAAATACTTGGCTACAAACGAGCCACCATAACACACAAACAGTGGGCTATTGTACTCCTTATTGTCTCACTCTCCATCTATTTTGATAATTTAAATTATTTATATTTTAAAAAATATTAACTATATGATAGTCTCTTCACCCAATTATATTTGTATATAAAAAAATAAAATAAATAATCAGTATAATTTTAAGTATAAAATTAAATTACGTACAAATGACAAATTATTAGTCATTTATTTTGGACTGTGGGTGGGGCAGCCACGTGAACTTCACGTGAAACGACTGTTATATTCGCACTTCTTGATTTTACAGGACACTGATTGGTTTGAGAGGGGTCTATTTTAGTTAATTTTTTAATTTTTTATAAAAAATTATGTAAAAGAATTGAGTAAAGAATTAAATTTTTTTTGTAGTAATTTTTGTTTTTTATTTTTTTTTACTATTTCAATAGGTTGCCAAATTAAGCTGATATAAATCTATGTGCTGGGCGAGACACATGATAATGAAAAGCCTGTAAAAATATACTCCCTCCGTCCCAAAATATTAGTCCCTTATTCCATTTTTCATTGTCTCAAAATATTAATCCCTCTTCAAAAATCAAGTACAAAAATAATATAAATTTTCTATTTTGCCCTTCTTTTAAATTAATAAACAATATAAAAAGTACAATTATGACATTGATATTCCCAAAAAATATACTATCAAAAGGATAATTTTGGAAAATTAACTTTTTTCAAATACAATAATTGTACTACTAAAAAAAGTTAGATTCCCCAAAAGGGACCATTATTTTGGGACGGAGGGAGTATTAAAATTTTTATTATTCGGATTAAATTTTGATGGACATTCTGGGGTGTTTTAGGAAGTTGGTAAAAAGTTGGCTTTTGACTTTTTATCAAACTTTTTGATTTTTTTGAAAGTGATTTGAGAAGTTGGTAAAAAGCTGACTTTTTTAATTTTTGATTTAATATTTTTTAAAAGTATCACATCACTCCAAAATGACCAAAATATCCCTACTCAACATTTATTTTTCACTTTTTCCCTTTTAAAGTCATAGGCCCAAATTGTAATTTCAATGCTGCGTTTTGGAAAGTTGCCAAATGCACTTTTTGGCGTTTTGGGGCAGGGGCCTTTTTTTATTTTGGATGCAAAACGTGGCGTTTTGCCGTGCTTCCCAAAACGGCACTCTATATGATAAAATTAGTGATTTTTTTTAATTTTACAACTAATAATACAGTATATATACTTGAGATTATATATTTTCATATCTATTGAAAACAAACATGTGCAAAAGAAAATTATTTATCACATTAATTCGTCGAATTACTAACACTAATTTCATGTATTATTCAGCTCATTACTATTTATTATGCAAATCAAATAGGGCCATAGTGTTCCAAAAAAAAGTGTGCAAAGTTGTAATGAAACATGTGGATATATTTATTTTAAATTTACAGGGAATTTTTTATTTTTTTGGCAATTTTTGAGGGTTTTTTTTTATTATTTTTTATATATATTTGGGATTCTCAAACTTTTTGCAATGAAAGCTCACCTTTATGAACTTTTTCATAGAATTTGCTTAATTCGGGGGTGTTTGGGAAAAGATTTTTTTGACATTTTGGATTAAAATAGCATTGGCCCTATTTGGCAAGAGGTTTTTTGGCCTCTTTTTTTAAAAAAAAAAATTTACAAAAAGATAAATAGGTTAAAATAGTTAATCTGATAAAATGTCACATCAAACCTATAGTTATGTCATTTTTTCTCTCACAAACATTACATCTAACTAGAGATGTATAAAAAAATAAAAAAAACCGACTAAACCGATTGAATCAAATTTAAGAACGACTCTTTTTTAAAGAACTTAAACCGATTAATTCATAGTGAACTGAACCATTTAAATAGGGTGCGGTTTGATAAAAAATTTAGTCTGTACCAGCTTTCAATATAATAAAATTGACATTATCGGTTCGGTCCAAAATTTCTCCTAAATACCGATTGTCCCAAACCGATTATATCTCTACATCTAATTACAAAAAAATCTAACCATCTTTCCAATCATAAAAATTTTAGCTTACTAAAATAGTTAAAAATTAAAATAGCCTACTAAAATAGTCAACTTCCCACACGAGGCCAAAATATGTCAAAATTGCCAATAAGACAAAATCACATCAAATCCATAATCATTTTACTTCTTTTTTTCTTCACAAATATCACATTCAACTATAAAAAAAATCCAATCATTTTTTCAAATACAATTATTTTGATCAGATTAAAATAGTCAATTATTAAAATAACTTATTAAATAGTCAACTTCCCAAACGGAAGTTAGAATGGTAAAAATATTTACCCCTGTGAAGAATTTGTTGTTGCGTGTTCTAATTGTTTTCTCTGTGTTCACGTTGTCAAGCCGTCTCTATTTTTCTAATTAACAATGCAACAAATTCGAAATTTTATTTAGAAAAAAAAAAAAAATCAGCAATTTATAAGGTAAATTACAAATACACCTTTAAAATTTAATTAAAATACGAATCGCCTTCTGTAGTTCTGGAAATTACATTTCACTCATGAGGTTTCTAATTTCATAGCAAATCGCCATTTTTATTAATAAATCATCAAGTCAATTAACAGTTTTTAATGATGTTAGAAATATATTTCAATTAATAATTTAGATAATTTTATTATTGTATAGGACAATAATTATGAATTTTAGTTTTTTTAGTTAATTCTGTTAAATAAAAAATTCTAATAAGGGACTATTTGTAATTTTCCAATCCATAAGGGGCAATCTGTACTTTAAGTAAACTTCAAAGGTGTAATTGTAATTTACCCTAATTATTATAGATATAGCTCACATTTGAATGACTTTAAATTTACACTAAACATTCATTTTCGAGGGATACATTTTCATATACATAGCATTTTTGTTTTAGTTATTAGGTGAAAATTGAACGATTATTTTCCTACATTTTTATGTTGTAATTTTTTTTTTATTGAAAAATAATTTTTTCCCCTTGCTGAGATAAAAAATTACTAATTTGTTTCTCTATTAAAATTTTTAAACACATCATTTTCAAATGATATTATGCTTAATTCTTTTAGTCAATCTTAAGTAGAATTTTATTTATTATAATTTTAGAAAATTACTTTTTGATGACACTATGAACAACCAATGTATTTAGGGAATAATACAGACTTGTATATAACTTAATAAATACATCAATTGAATTTTTTTTTTTTAACAAATTGATAATTATACTCATTAAGCCAACTAATAATTATATACAAAAACATACCAAGCACTCACAACAATATAATAATTGTTCATCCAATGTATGTATATGAGTCATTACAATGTGGATTCTCTCTCGATGCAAGACTAGTGCTGCAGGTTCATCTAATGGTTAAGTCGCTACTACATATTATTTTGTAATTTATTTAAGTTCGGTATATATAATTTGAAAGTCTCTCTCACAGGAACGGAATCAAGATTTTATTATCGGAGGGACTAAAAAAATAATTTTTTTTCACTATATACACAAACACGTGTATATGTACAATATGATACATAAATTATATACAGAAAAAAAAATTAAAACCATAGATGCAATCTCTAATAGGATGAAAAAGTTTTTTAGGTGCAAAATATAAAGAAAATGCAAGATGAGAGAAGAATAAGAATAAGATATGCATTTTTTATCTTCTGAGGCCATTATATATATAAAATACTATATATATTTTTAAAGTGTTATAACAAACAATATTTTTCACAAAAATAGAAGGATCATGGCCTCTCATAATTTTCTTTTAATTCCGTCCATAGTCTCTCTACTCTTTTCTGATTGATTTTGAGTTGGGTGTCTCCAATATATTTAACATTTCCTATACATTTTCCTACAAGGAAGATGATATGTATACATAAACCATCTTAAAAAAAACCATCTTAAAAAAAAAGAAAAAGAAAAAGAAAATCAAGAATTGACATATGTTATATATATATATATATATATTTTGTGTGTACATTTTTTCTACTTCTATATCAATACTTTTCACATGTTATTTGGTGGCCTTATGACTCGTTTGAGAATAAATTATTTTAATAATTTTTTGACTTTTTACAAAAAGACATACAAAAAAATAAAGAGAAATATGACAACTTATAATAATTTTTTAATTTTTTAACTAACATATATAATTGCCAAACGAGACCTTACTCTCCCGTACCATTCATCTTGTGACAAATATCTCATTATCTAGCAAAACATAGTACAAAATTGATGAATCCCACTATTATTTTATTTATTTATTTATTTATTTTATCAACAATAAGTCTCATTATTGAAACCAATAAATATCAAATTGGGATACATGTAATTATGCTAGATCCACTAAATCATTTTCAGGTAAATTATATTTAGCAATTATATACTTTCACTAAATTCTCACTTTGATATTTTCACTTTCAATCGTAACAGTAAATTCCATACATTTTAAATCTAATTATAATTTCACCCATCCATCTATCTAACATTAACAAGGCTAACAAAACTTTAAAATTGAAGGACAAAAGTGAGATATTAGTAAAAATGAAAGGACTAAAATGATATTATAGTAAAAGTATAAGGGTGATGAAGTGATGAAAAAATGTCACATGTTTAAGATGATAACTTCTGTCAACCTTATTAATGGCAGATAGACGGAGGAAACTTTGCAACTTGATTTAAAGTATAAAAGATTAACTGTTACAATTGAAAGTAAATAGATTAAAATGAGATTTTGATAAAAATATATGAGTACTAAGTGTAACGGGCCAAAAAAATATATATATATCCACAAAAGGGCTTCTCCTCTTTTTTTAATCTAAAATCCAAAAAATATAAGGGCCCATAATTCAGACTTTGGATTCTCCACAAATATGTGGAAATATCCTGGATACATTTTATTAATAAAATGTCTATCTTTTGTTGAAAACAAAAAAAAAAAGAAAAAAAAAAGAAAAAAAGAAAAAGAAAAGTGTAATGGGCTCACCATTTTCATTATAAATACAGTGTTTGTTCCCTTCTTCATTCATTCATTCATTCTTTCATTCTCTCTCTCATTTGCTGTTGATAGTTCATACACTAGTATTTTTTTCCATTTTTTTCTGCTCAAATCCCCTAACTTGATACTTCCGTTTTTTTTTTAACTTGTATCAGATCTTCTATTTTCCATGAATGTAGTTATTTATTTATGTGTTCATTTGTCTCCCCCAATAGTTTATATTGCCCACCCAAAGACCAAAAACAAAAAATATTGGTCTCATATGCATGCAGATGCAGTAAGGTTTCGTGGCTGACAACGTCTCCTCATCCTCATCTTGGTGATTTCCCATTAAGACTAAAAAACTTTATTGCAGGTGATTTTAGTGTACCCAAAATCCCCCAATATTTTTTATTTATTATTATTTTTATATTCATCATGATTTCATGCATTATTCATGGTTTTTTTTTTTTTTTTTTTTAATCTTTGTTTGTACCTTGTAGGTATGAATTCAAATTGAAATGGCCAATCACCATTTTTTGTTGATGGCAGTCCAGTTCGGCAAACCCAACCACCTGCACCGCCACAACAACCATCTGTTGACACAAACACAGACCCAAGATATTAATCTTTTCCACAGCATCAAAAAACGAGACGCATGCGTGAAGAAAACATTCATCGCTGTTCTGCTGCTCCGACGCGTGAGCCTTCCGCCAGACTTCACCCACGCCGGACACCTCCGCCGGACTTCACCCACTTCATGGCCGAACACCGAAAGCATAAACAAACCCATGGCCGAAACTTCCCAAACCGAAAACCCACTGGTCGAAACACTCAAACACCCATGGCCGGAACTCCCACGGCGGAGCACCGTTGGTCAAAACTCACACCCATGGCCGAAATACGCCTCCCATGGCCGACCTCCATAAATCTGAATAGAATCCACCTCTCAAACTCCCATTCGCATAGGAGCGCCCGAATGAAGTTCAAAAGCAAATCTGGACCGTCTTCAACACCTAAGGTTCCCCCGAACAAATCGCCGAAAACCCTCCATAGATCTGAACGGGGTTCACCCCTCAACCTCTCACTCGCATAGGAGCGCCCGAATGAATATCCTAACCAAATCTGGATCGTCCTTTATGCCGACCCAACACCTACCTCCTTCTCTGCTTTATCCCCTATTCCGAACACCCCCGTGGATCACAAAACTCCTCTATACGAAAGCTTCCGAGATTGGTAGATCTGATAAGAAAACCCCAAAGAAATCCATCAAATGTGCACCGAAACCAAAAATAAAGGTCCACAGCAACAATACAAAGCACATCTGGGTGGGAAAAACTGTGGGGGATTCAAGTTTGTTAAAAAGAAAACCATACACAAACACAAAGAGGAAGCTGGGCCAGCCGACCGCCATAGCCAATGGCGACGGCCGACCGGCCAAAAGTGAGGCTCGGGGTGAGGCTTTTAGAGACTCAAGCAAACATCGGACGAGATAAGGAAGGAGATCAAGAAATCATAGGAAAAGATCATGCTGTCTAAAGATCTAATTTAAAAAAAAAAAAAAAAAAAAAAAAAAGACACTTTCAAAATACTAAATTAAATGTTCAAATCAAAATATTTCAATCTCTTAGAATTTTTGCTACAAATTATAATAATTAAAATGTGAGAAAAATAAGTTTTGAATATGACCACAAAAAAAAAAAATTAATAATAGATTTTAATATAAAAAAGTATGTAGTATTTAAATTAATATTTAAGAAAGTGAGACATATTTATGATTTATTAATTTTTTTAATTTTTTAAGAAAAGATATACAAAAAAGTACAGAAATAATGTGACTAATACTAGAGTTCTAACATAAGCTCTACTAAGGTATCAAACAAAAAAAAAAAGAAAAGAAAAAAAAAATCAAAATATCACATCATTATCTAAGACCCATCATTAGAGCTCTTAAATTAGAATTTTCAAACATTATTGTGTGACCTAAATAAGAAAAAAGATAGAGAGAGGGGGGAGGGAAGCTCAAAGTCTCTATTAGTGATACTCAATTATAATTGTAAATTGTTTATTACAATTATAATTGACTGCCACAGAAATTTAGTTCATTTTTGGGAAAAATAACAAATCAGTGTTGGGTTGAACCTTTTTTTTTCCTCAGAGTAAAGGTAAATTTATAAATTTTAATTATTAAAGTGATAATTTTTTTTCATGTGTATATATTTATTTTAAAAAAAGTACACCAAATTTGTAAATTCTCCTTCATTTGGGGTGTGAGAAAAGAGAGTGATTTTACAAACTTAGAAAAAGTGAAATAAACTTGGAAACAATGAAATTAGTAGTCAAAAACAGAAAATAAGAGGAGAGAGGAGTTGAAAAATCAAAGGGCAATTTTTGTTGCTTGTCGCTACTCCATAAAAGCGAGCTCTTAATATTCTCCGCCACGATATGGAGTGGTTACAAGGCCGTTAGGTTAGGCTCAAAGCCTCTATTAGTGATTCTCAATTATAATTGTAAATTGTTTATTACAATTATAATTGACTCCAACGGAAATTTAGTTTATTTTTGGGGAAAATAACAAATCAGTGTTGGGCTTTTTTTTTTTTTTTTTTTTTTCCCTCAAAGTAATGGTAAATTTTATAAATTTTAATTAATAAAGTGATATTTTTTTTTTCATGTGTATATAATTATTTTTAAAAAGTACACCTAATTTGTAAATTCTTCTTCATTTGGGGGAAATAACAAATCAGTGTCGCTTCTCAAAAAAATAAAAATAAAATCATTGTATAGTTAGAAATTTTTTTTCTTCAAATTAATGGTAAAATTTATAAATTTTGATTATTAAAGTCATAATTTTTTTTTTGTATATGTAATTATTTTTAAAAGATACCCTTGATTTTTAATTTTCCCTTCATTTGGAGAAATAACAAATCAACATAGAATTGAAAAAAAAAGATTAATAGTAAAATTTATTAATTTTAAGTGTTTTGTTAAAGATGCATTAATTTCTCTAAACTAACTCCGCTGTCATAGAAAATTTGAAAAGATTATAAATGCTATATTATTAGAGACCAAACTACCTTTTTCTTTAATTCTTTCTATTTTAATATTTTAATATATTTTTCATAATGGAATATTTTGTTTAAACATTTTTTTATTATAAAAGTGAATGTCCTTTATTTTAAATGACATTTTGTGATTTTTTTTTTAAATGTTCTTTATTTTTTATATTTGTTATAAGTTTTATATTGATTTTCCTTACACCATATAGTTTAATTATAGTTGAAAATAAAGGGCATTTAAAATTAAAAAAAAAATCCACCAAATATAATTTAAAAAATAAAATTCAACTATATTTTAATTTTAATTAAAAATAAAGGACATTTAAAAATTTTAATGTAATTTTAAAAATAAAATTCCTTCTTTGATTAGTATTATGATTTTTTTAATATATTTTCTAGAAAAAATTATAACAAACATAAAAAATAAACGACATTTAAAAATTAAAAGAGTCATGAAATGTTATTTAAAAATAAAAGATATTTGCTTTTATAATAAAAAAAATATTTTAAAAAATATTCCATTATAAAAAGTATATAAAAATACTAAAATAGAAAAAATGATAAAAATGATAATTTAGTCTTTAATAATATAGTATTTATAATTTTTAAATTTTTTTTATGACAGTATAATTAGTTACGAGGAATTAATTCTTTGTTAACAAAAACTCAAATTTTAATGATTAAAATCATTAAATTTTTTCATGTGACAGTGATGCTTCTTGACTCAGCCACTGACCGACCACTGCACAACCTTGCAAAACCTTTGCCAACTTGTAACCACTGCAAAACCAGGGTAAACCGCATATTGTCACTAGATCCTCCCTTCTTCTCATCTCCATTACTGAAAGCTCATAACAGTTTTTCTAATGCCACAATTCACTAACATGGAAAGTCCTGAGGTTGCCATGGCGTTGATTGGTTTGATCGTGCTCTTTGCGGCGATCTTGTTGAGCCTTGCGTCCCCACGTGTCGCGCCTTATATTGATTATGCTGGTTTACTTTTACTCGCAATTGGGTTCTTGGAGATCATAACTATGTTTCTCCCTGTTAGCTGGATGATCTTTCCTGCTGCTGCTGCTGTTCTCCTTTTGTACGCTTTTGTTCAAGCGATTCTCAAACTCTGGTAATCAACGATTCGCAACAGTCCATTAAGTCTGATTTTTTATTTATCTTCAACTATATTTGTAAAGTAGAACTATCGCGTGTAAATACTATACACATCGGCATCAGATCCTAGATCCTATTCGATATGGACAGATATCTGATCTGCTATCTAAGTATTGGGTGGGTGATATGAATAATATCACATGGGGTTATTTATTTATTTATTTTTATTATTATCCGCAATACTGTCGCTCAAAACCCTAATGGGTTTGCCTGCCCTTTTATAAAAAGTGCTTGGAATATAATAAGTGAATATTTGCTAAGTTCATCGCCGAATTTTACTCCAATAGGCTTCAATTCTGCCTTTATTGTTGCATTATTAAATTCCAAAAGTAGAAGCCCCTTCGTTGCATCATATTTTGTTTATTATATAATTTGTCATAACTGTATTGCTTTAATCATTCCATTATGATCGTTAGAACTTGTATAGAGCACTGCATAACAACTTTAGAACAGCATTTTTAATGTGCCTTTCCGACTCACACAAGCTATTTTTTGAATATTTTTCTTCATCTTCTTCTTAATACTTTGATATATATATATATATATATATATTTTTGAAACTATATAAAAACTTATTTTCAGAATATATTTTATTCAATGTCATTTTTTTTAAAGATTGATTTAGAGTAGTTATTGTTCAATTCTCACAACAGTTTTCATCCTTGAAGACCAGAATTATCGTGCTTTAGTTGAGTTGGTTAAGGTAAGGGTTTGGGTGAAAGCTTTAGGGGACATCAAGGATTACTCAGTGAACTATGTTTGATGCAGTGAAGGAATCAAGATTCAAATTTCCATAAGAGGAAACAGTTAAAGA
Source organism: Camellia japonica (assembly GCA_030407325.1). NCBI lineage: Eukaryota > Viridiplantae > Streptophyta > Magnoliopsida > Ericales > Theaceae > Camellia > Camellia japonica. The sequence goes on along the minus strand of JAPPVO010000031.1, from coordinate 49,564,707 downwards.
TTGGCCTCATTGTTAGCATCTAGTTTTGTTTATTTATTTTTTCAGTATTTTTGCGGAGGTTCTTCTTCGAGTGTCAATATCTCGCCAACACTTTGTAGTTTGGAAAGTCGGAGACTATTTGCTATGTTGCGTTCTCTCCTTTTATTTTATTAAATACAATCCTTTCTTTGCCTATCACCAATAATAATAATAATAATAATAATCAATTAACAACAATTAATAGTCATAAGATTTTACAAATTGTTCATAATAATTGTAACAACAATTTGTATGTGCAGTTAAGATTCTACAATATCATCTAGCATATCCAAACCGAAACCTTTGTCTATCTGCTTTCTTCAAGAAGGAATTTCATATTTTCAGTGTCCTTTTGTATACTACATACAGTAACTTATAAGCTACAAGAGCTTACACAGTATTCACAACAAACCATTGCTAGACATCGAGAGCTTTGATATAGTTAACAGGACCAGTGAAACAAAAACTATTGTAATAGAAATACCCAATTAGTTACAACTGGAGTTGGTTAAGCTAAATAGTTAAGAGTTAGATTAATCCTAGTTAGTGAGTTCTGTACGGGGTTGAAATATCCTTTGCTCTCCGTACGCCTTGAACGTCAAGCTTCCGTCAACGGCGTCTGTCTCTGCAACACAAAAAGGGTGAGCTGCCCGGCGGTGGTGTGCCGGAAAGACCCTCCGACGATCAAGTCAGTTCACTGAGGAAGAAGGCAATGAGAAGAGAGAGGAGAGCTTGTGAGAATGAATTCACATACCTGTAACCTTCGTCCCTCCCTTATTTCTAGGCTGGCCATGCAGCCTCAAGGTCGTGCGCGCACTACCTCTGCTGTCCTTCCCTGGACAGGTGGCAATGCGCGCCTCTTACCACCTTACGCGTGTAAAGGTATTGTCCTTTCACCAACGCACGCTGATCTGCCTAACAGTATTGAGGCGTTCGTGGAGTGTTTGTCCTTCCCTTCACACCATTGGCCCAGGTGGCACCCTTAACCGGGGTACCACGACCGGCCTATAACCTGTGAAAGATTCCCACATGTACATAACCGAGCAACATACCACCGACCTGTCCCTTCGGAACAAATGAAAGAGAGACCACTCCGCCCGAGCTTCCCCAGACCGGCTTATCAGAACCAACCGGTTGCGAGGCATGTCGGCCCCCAACCATCCCATCTGAATCCTCGGTCACACGAGCTATCCATCTCAGCTGGCCGGTCAGAGGCTTACCGGCCTCGCTGCTACCTCGGCCTTGCCCGGGGTCGTCCTGTAGCTCGGCCACCGCCACTATTCCGAACTTTGCCCGAAGCACGGCTTGGCCAGGGCAAACTCGCACTTGCTCGGTCAATGTCATCGACCGTGCAAGTCAGCCGCGTCAACGGGATTAGCTCGGCGCCGTGCCCCTTCGTTAAATCCGACATTGCCTTAGCTCGGCCGTACTGCCATGCAAATCTTCCCTCTCAATTGCCCCTTAAACCCATTCGAGCTATCGTGATTGGGTTTACCAACGTGTCCGAGCTATGATCGAGCTCTACCCTCGCCAGGCCGAGCTAGCGTAGGGCAACTTTTGCCGCTGTGCAATGATTGGATTGGGAACACTTTTGCCGCCGAGCAATCCTAATTGGCCGGCGATGATCACTGCTGTCCCATCAAAGGTCGTACAACCGTACTGACAGCCGCGTTGCCAGTGCCACGTGTCGTCGCCTCATTAGGTCGTGCATCCAGCTGTCCTGCACGCGCAGGATTTCAAACGGCTGCGCCGTTTGGGGTTTCCCCCCATCCATAAACCCTATTCGAAGGGTTTTAACCCTTCACACTTCATCTTCTCTCTCAAACGCCCCCCAAACCCTAGCCTCCATAACCCCTGAGAAGCTGCTGCTGTCCTCGCCCATTGCTGTCACTGCCCTTGCTCGTTCTTGCCATTTCTGGCGCTGTGCTCGAGCTCCCAAGGTTCACGTTAATTTTTGGTAAGTCTCTCCATCCCCTCACTGTGTTTCCAGTTTCTATTTTCGAACTCTTCAAACATGTTCTTATTTTTGCACCATTGTTCTTTGCGTTTGTGCTTTGGGGGTTATTAGGAGTCCCTTCCATTGCTTAGAACCATCACACCCTAGGGCAAACGAAAACTGTGGGAGTGTATGGGGCCTTCGTGCCCTTGTTCCTCCTGGGTCTGAGTGGATTCATCTCAGAAATGGGATGAACAGCTTGAATCTGGGTTGGACCGAACTAAATGCTCGTTTAGATCTGCAATTTGGGTTTCAACCGATCAAAAAATGGTTTGTGACTTCTCGTAGAGGCCGCGACCGGGCTAAATACTCCATTAGATTAGTGAGAAGAGTTGACCGAACTAGAACACTGAAACCAACGACCAACCTTGACCGAGCTGGAGGGTCAACCTGATCCTTCGTTTGGTCTCAACCGAGCTATAACCAAACTAGGAGGCTTAAATCAGCCATGTCGACGAACCGAGATATATAATAGACCGGCCGAGCGTGTAGAGCCCCTTTAGCTAGGATTTCCACAATGGGCCGAGCAATTTATGCCGTGCTAACCTTTGGCCTAATTTTTCAATATGCAGAACATATAGGACCGACCAAGCCCTTCAGAGTCACCACTGGTGGAGCTCAAAGCCCGAGCAACCACACAACATTTTTGACCGAATTACACACCAATAAGACCGAGGTAATGGGGAAGTACCGATTTATGGTCAGTTCGCCCGGCGCGATGGCGGAGTTTCGAAAGGAGTACAAAATTCCTGACGACGTAGTTCTAGAGCTCGCCAAGAAGGGGGACACACCGTGGGGAGACTTAGACCGGTGCCCCTTCACGGTTGTTTCCATAGTCGAGGGCGGCGTCCGCTTCCCGGTGCAACCCTTGCTCTGCGAATTTTTGAGGCAGACAAAGCTTTGCCCGAGCCAAGTTTCCACCAACACATACAAGATAATAAATGGCGTCGCCGAGCTGAACCGAAGGCACGGTCTCAATCTCGGCCTCGCAGAAATTTTTCACCAATACAGCCTTAGTAAAAATAAGGGTGGGTTTTGCTATTACCTCAAAGTCAAGAAGGGCCGAGCAAAACTCATCGAAGGCAACCCGGACAAAGAGGCCAACGATGACGACTTCCTCTGGGTGTCCGGTAACTATGAGGACACAGAGGCGCCCATACCGGGCTGGTATATTAGGAAAGATTTTGGCCACTCTGGTGAGTAGCCCGGACGACCGCACAATCTTCTTTCTGCATTTCAATATGATTTTGTTTAGCCGGACTAACACTTTCTCTTCTTGCAGATAAACACTTGGCAGCGGACTATCACCAAGCCGACCCCGAAGCAATCCGAGCTCTGCTCCGTGTCCCCGAGGAAGATAGAGAAGCCTAAACCCTGCTCGGCTTCGAGCAAACATATCATTATCAGGCACCGCGCAAGAGTCGCGTGACTGATTTTCTGCGCGCTCCATCTCCAGAGCCCGATCCAACTCTTCCATCGATCAGATTGGTTCCCTTGACTGCCGAGCAGGAGATGGCAAAAATCAGAGCCATTAAGTCCATGATCACTGGGGACGAAGGCGAGTCCCCACCCCCAGAAGCAACCGGGGGAACATCCTCCACCCCCACCGGTCAAACAGAGGCTGTTCTTGCCCTTGCCAACGAGCAACAGGCTGGCCGGCCAAAGAGGAGGCAAAGGAAGGAGAAGGCCGGGCAAAGCCTTGTGGATGAGGACTCCACTGAAGTCGCCTCTACCGAGCTCGGCAACCAGACCGAGCAACAACTCGCCCGCAAATCCAAGGGCAAGGGCCCTGCTGCCCCCCCGGTCTGGGCGCCCGAGTTCGTCTACCAGGGCCGAGCAGTCTCCGCCGAGGACTCGGTCTACGAGGACAAGGATTACTCACTTGGTTTCAATTTGACCAAGGGTTTGATCCTGCCCGCGGACATGAAGAGGCATGACGAGCTGGCTGACCTCAAGGTCCTTCGCTCGGTGGCGAAATCGATTGTGCTGGTAAGTTTCCCAATTTTTTTCAAGTTGTTGTTCGGCTTTTTGCTCGGTATTCTCATGCTTGATTTTGCGCTTGTTTTCAAGCCGCGCAAAAGAACTACTTGGCGCACGACCGTATGATTAAGCTGCGTCAGAGCCTCCGAGATGCTATCGCCGAAAATAAGGCACGCGTGGCCGAGATAGCAAAGCTCAAGGCCGCGCAAGAGGAGGTCGCGGCCGAGTGGGATGCGTTGAAGCTGAAGGCAGACCGTGCTGATGCGGACAAGAAAGAGGCCACGAAGAAAGCCAAAGCTCGGTACCTCGCCGAGCTCAGAAAGCTGCGGGACGCCCACAAGGATGCGTTGGACAAGGCGGTGGAAGAAGCGGAGGACCGAGGATACAAGCAGGCGGAGACAACTTACGAGCGGCAGGTCCAAGCGACCAAGGGCATCTTTTTCCAATGCGGCTGGAAAGCCGCCATGGAGAAAGTTGGCCTTGGCCAGGATTCTGAAATGTTTAACAATCCGCCCCCTGCCTATATCCCGGTCTATATGCTAGCTTACTCCAAGGCCGAACAGAACCGTCTGATAGCGGAGGCAAGGGAAGAGGCTGAGGCAAAGGCCGCCGCTGAGAAAGAAGCCGAGCAAACTCCACCTGAAGCATCCCAAAATGCTGAGGATGAAGTGATTGATCGGGAGGTCGTTTCGGTGGAAGGCACTGACAACGAGGCCGGGGAAATCCTGCCCGAGCAAACTGTCCCGAGCGCCGAGTTAACGGTGGAGGAGGCCGACCAAAACCTTGATTTGGACTGAAGATTGCACTTTTCGCTTTTCTTGCTTTTCCTCTCTTTTATATATATATATATATTTTTTGCAATGTAACCGGGCAATGCCCCTACCTTGTACTGAACTTGTTCTATTAATGAAATGTGAACTTTTTGCTCGTTCATCTGCTGTTCTTGTTCGGCTTCTGTATATTTGAATTTCTTGTTTCAAATTTAGTGGCACTGGCAGGTCGGCTAAACCGCGCAAACGATAAGCCTTCAAGTAACCTTGCAATCCCTTGCATTGCCAAGAAGATGACATTTTGTATTTGGCCGAGCTAAATCCGCTCGGCCTTGCTCGGTTGGCAATTATTAGTTTGCCGAGCAAAAACTAGTTCGCCTTTTTGAAGTTTGTTCAATTTGCCAGTATTTCCTTTCGGCCGAGCAAATTCAGCTCGGCCTTACAATTGCTGGACAAGACACCAACATTGCTAATTCCTCCGAGCAAATCAGCTCATTTCCCATATTGGGCAATTCACCAATATGATTGATGGGCCGAGCAAAATCAGCTCGGCTCTACATTGGGCAATTCACCAATGTTTCAGTCGGTTGGTCATGCCGCCAACATTCCCACTGGGCGAGCAAAACCAGCTCGGCCCTAGTGCGGTCTGCCCCATTCCGAGGAAAACAGTCCGGTTCTCTTCAGGTCGGTTTCCTTGCCCCTGGCATCCAGAATTGCCTTGCGACCGTGCAGTGCCATTATACAAAGATGTAATACAAAAAACAACAATGTAATACAGCAACAACAATATAGCTAGCTTTCATTACATAAACATTGTAAAGGCAATGCTATTCTCTTACATGTAGTGCCAGACGGCTAAAGGTCTAAGAAAGCCAAACAAAGCAAATTTCATCTTGAGAGTAAAAGACCTTAAGGTTTGCTGCGTTCCACGGTCTGGGACGGCCTTGCCATCTAAATCTTCCAGATGGTATGCCCCCTTGCTGCAAGACCAACCACCTTGTATGGTCCTTCCCAATTTGCACCGAGTTTGCCTTCGCCAGGGACCACTGTGTTGCCAAGCACCTTCCTTAGGACCCAATCCCCAATCTTGAATAGCCTGGATGCACTGCCTTGTTGTATTTTTTAGAGAGTTCCTGCTGATAGGCCGCTATATGGATCAATGCGCGCTCTCGTCTTTCCTCAGCAAGGTCCAACTCTAGTGCCACGGCTTCATTGTTCAGATCTGGCTGGAAGTTTCTGAGCGGATGGTTGGCATGCCAATCTCTAGTGGGATGATGGCCTCCATACCATAGGCCAAAGCGAACGGTGTTTCCCCGGTCGATCGTCTTGGTGTAGTGCGGTATGCCCATAGCACACTAGGAAGCTCTTCAACCCACTTTCCCTTCGCCTTCTCGAGCCGCTTCTTCAACCCGTCCAGAATGGTCTTGTTTGAGGCCTCTGCTTGGCCATTAGACTGAGGATAGGCCGGCGTTGAATTGTAGAATTCATCTTCAACTCTTCGCAAAATCGCGGAAGAGTTTCCCGTCGAATTGAGTGCCATTATCTGAGATGAGCGCCCTGGGTATACCGAAGCGAGTGATCACATTTTGCCAGACAAATTTCTTAACGTCCTTCTCCTTAATGGTGGCCAGTGGCTCAGCCTCCACCCACTTGGTGAAATAATCGGTGGTGCGATGAAAAACTTGCGATTGCCCGGTGCAACTGGAAGGGGCCCAACAATATCCAATCCCCAGAGTGCGAACGGCCAAGGACTTGTGAGTGAGAGTAACTCCCTTGCTGGCTGGTGAATCTGGTGAGCAAATTTTTGACACTTTTCACATCGGCGAACGTATTTTTGAGCGTCTGCTTGCATGCATGGCCACTAATAACCCTGCGAGATTGCTCGGTAGGCTAGAGATCTACCCCCAGTATGGCTGCCGCAGATGCCTTCATGGATCTCAAAGAGGAAAGCTTCCACCTTAGAGGGGTGGACACACTTCAAATACGGCCCGGTAAAAGATTTTTTGTACAAGGCCCCGGAAGGTGAGAGCCAAAATCGCTCTGACTTTGCCCGGATCTTGTGGGCCGCCTTCTTTTCTTCTGGTAGAGTTCGATCTTTCAAAAAGGCGATGATGGGATCCATCCAGGAAGGTCCCAAGTCGGTGCAAATACCTCGGTTGCTTCTTCCTCAATGCTTGGCCGAGGTAAAAATTCAATCATCAAGGGATTGGGAAAGGTTGTCTGAGTGGAAGCAAGGCCGGCCAATTCATCGGCTGCTATTTCCTCGCGGTTGATCTGTTCAACTCTGATGGCATCGAACTTCTTGACTTCCGCTCGCACTAGCGCCTGATACTTGGCCATTCTTTCATCTTTGGCCTCATACTCCCCTGAGACTTAATTGACCACCAACTTGGAGTCACTGAACACCATAAGGGCTGTCACCTTCATTCTCAGCGCGCTTCTCAGACCAGCTAGGAGGGCCTCATACTCTGCCTCGTTATTGGATGCTGGGAAGCCGAGCGTAATTGCTTGCTCAATAATTAGCCCATCTGGCGAAGTTAACACAATTCCCAGCCCAGCCCCATGCCTATTGGACGCCCCATCGACGAATAATTTCCACATCTCGCCAAGAAACAGCTTCCAGCAATCAGACGGATTCTGGGAGCTTCTCAATTCCAAGTCTCTGGTAGGCTCAATCTGGTCTGCTTGCACTTCTTTGCGGGGTTCTTTCGGTGAGACGTCTGCCTTTGCTATTTCAGGCAAGCTCTGCTCTTCCCCCGCTTGCGAACCATCACATATCTCCGTTGCTAGAACTCTGGGTTGTGCTAAATCCGCATCAACCAAATCAACCGGACAGACAGGATGCGTTCCTGGGGCAAATTCCGCCACAAAATCTGCAAGGGCTTGAGCTTTGATTGCGGTGCGCGGTCGGAACTTAATGTCATACTGGCCTAATTCCACGGCCCATTTCAGAATTCTCCCAGTAAAGTCCGCTTTTTCGAAGAGCACCTTGAGCGGGAACTCGGTTAACACCACTATTGTATGGGCATGAAAGTAGTGTGCCAGCTTTCTTGATGCCATCATGAGAGCCAACGCCAATTTTTCCAAGGGAAGATACCTCGTTTCGGCCGGGAGCAAAGTCTTGCTTACGTAGAAAATGGGCAAATGCTGAACGCCCTCAGCGCGGACCAGAACAGCGCTCACCGCATGTTGAGAGACCGCCAAGTAGAGATATAACTCCTCGCCAGGCTGAGGTGTAACCAGAATAGGTGCTGAAGAGAGATACGCTTTCAAGTCCGCCAGAGCACGGTCGCATTCCTCATCCCAAAAGAACTTGGACTTCAAAGTTTTGAAGAAGGGCCTGCAACGATCCGAAGACCGGCTGATAAATCTGTTCAGCGCGCTGCCATCCCGGCAAGATGTTGCACGTCCTTCGTGGAGTTAGGGCGTTCCAATCTTGTATTGCCTTGATTGCGATGGGTCAGCCTCAATTCCCGGTTTGTGACCAAAAACCTAGGAATTTCCCAGTGCCAACTCCAAAGGCACTTAGAGGCGTTCAGGCGAAGCTTGTGACGCTTGAGTATGGCAAACATTTCTGCTAGGTCGGCGAGGTGCTGGACTTCTCCTTACTCTTCACCACCATATCGTCGATATAGGCTTCCATAGTTCGGCCCAAGAGAGGAGCGAACATCTTTGTCACCATCCGCTGAAAGGTTGCCCCGGCGTTCTTCAGTCCGAACGGCATGACCTTGCAGCAGTATAAGCCTCTGGGGTTGGTGAAGGACGTGATCTCTCTGTCCGGTTCGTACATGGCTATTTGGTGATAACCGCGATATGCGTCCAGGAAGCTAAACCTCTGATGGCCAGCGGTTAAGTCCACCAGCTGGTCAATTCGAGGGAGGGAAAAGATATCCTTTGGGCACGCACGGTTGACAGTCTTGTAATCCACGCAGACTCGCCATTTGCCGTTCTTCTTTGGAACCACCACCGTGTTAGATATCCATCGAGGGTACTGCACCTCTTCTATGGCCCCGGCTTCCAACAGGTTCTTCACTTCTTCTGCCACCACTTCAGCATGGTGCAAGGCCGAGCGGCGTGTCCTTTGTATGACCGGCCGCGCGTTGGGGAAGACATTCAACTGGTGGCAGATAAAACCTGGATCGACACCAAGCATATCGTAAGGCGTCCATGCAAAAGCTTCCAAGTTGTCGACCAAGAAATTGACATAATCCGATCGTTCGGCAGTGGACAAAGACGATCCCAGGAGGAATAACTTAGACGGATCTTTCTCATCGATGCACACTTCCACCAAATCTTCGACTGACTTTTCCTCGGCCTTTCTGCCCACGTCTTCAAGGACTTCCTTTCCCTCGAGCCCCTTGATCATCTGAACAAACCCTTTGGCCGCTCGGCTGCCATTTACCGCAACGAAGCATTGTTTGGCCATTACCTGGTCTCCCCAGACTTCCTCTACTTGCCCATTGGGCGCTGGAAAGCGCATGACTTGATGGAAAGTTGAAGCAACTGCTTGCATAGCATGCAGCCAACCTCTGCCCAGAATCAAATTGTAAGTCGATGGAACTTTGAGCACCCAGAACTCTACCTGCTTCACAACCGACCCCGCCTTGACCGGCAAGATAATTTTTCCAATCGGCCATTCTGGCTACGAGTTGAAGCCGACTAGAGGAGATGTTGCAGGAGCCAAATCCTTGTCCTCCAACTTCATTTGTTTGAACGCGTCATAGTACATTATCTCGACCGAACTCCCCTGGTCGATCAGTATTCTCTTGATATCGAAATCTTTGACGCGAAGGGTCACCACCAAAGCGTCATTGTGCGGCATTTGCACCCATTCCAGGTCTTTGGTAGAGAACGAAAGGACGTCTTTCTCCTCGGTTTTTCCTCTCTTTACTGCGGGCTGGACCGAGAGCACTTCCCTCATGTGCTCGGCCTTCTTGATCATCCCTCTCAGCTCGCAGACCCTTGCTAGTTCAATGATGCCGTGAATGACGTTGATCACGCCCTGTGGGGGCGCCTCTAGGGCGGCCATTCCGTTTGGCTCGGTCTGTCCAGTTGGCGCGGCCTTGACTCCCCCATCAATATATTGGTCAAGATGCCCTGCTGCCACCAACTCCTCCAAATGCTGTTTGAGCGGCAAGCAATCCTCTGTCCGGTGCCCCCGTTCTTCATGAAAGGTGCAGCGATACTTTGGATTGAAGCCCCGCTGCGCGCTTCCCAGCTTGGCCGGCCAACGGACAAAAGGCTCCCCGCGGATCTCGCTCAAAATGCGGTAGATGGGAATTTTGAAGACCGTGATAATCCCCGTCCGCGCCTTCAGTTTTCTCTTGGCATCTTCTGCTGCATCGCGAGGTGCATCAGCCCGGTCATTTCTGCGACCTTTGTTTCTGTCATTTTGGCCGGTTTCTCGACGCTGATCTTTTGGTCGGTCACTGGGGCGGTTTTCCTCCTGCCCGACTGAGTGAACTTTCCCCGCTACCCTTCTGTCCACCGCGACCGGATTATCCTTCTCGGTCGCAGAGGCAGCATCATCTTCCACACGAATGTGTTCGTTGATCCGCTGCATCAAAGATTCCATGGTGGTCGGCTGATGCATCGTGAGTGAGTCTCGCAGCCTATGTCCGACTGGGAGGCCTCTCTTGTATTGAGTGATCGCCAAATTGGTAGGGCAGTCGAGGATTTCATTGTAGGTTTCCCAATACTTCGCATTGTATGCCTTCAGTGAACTCCCAGACTCCATCTTGACGCCCAGAAGATGGTCTACCTCCTTCGGCGTTCGAGTGTTTGTTTTGAATCTGGTGACGAAGGCTTCCGCTAGTTGTTGCCACCCCTCGATACTCCCCTCCGGGAGCCTTTCGAACCACTTCAGGCCCAGCTCTCCCAAGCTTGCTGGGAATATGAGGCACATCAAGGCATCGTTCCGACGGTGGCCAGCCGTTACTTGCCGGTAATGGCTCACATGCATGTACGGATCCGTCTTGCCGTCGTACAAAGTAAATTTTGGCTGGTGGAATCCGGCAGGGAGTGGGGTGCTCTCAATCTCTGGGGACAATGGCGTGGCTGTAAGCCTCGCCAGCTCTTTGTCCACCAATGCTGGGGCTACGTTTCTGGGCGCTGGCATCATCACTTCTTCACTGCAACGAACTGGGGCACTCAGTCTCTGGAGCGCCAGCACCCTCTGAACCTCCCGAAGGCGCGCCCTCTCCTCCAGCACGTCCCTGAGATCCCTGGAACGGGCGAAGGTTGAGTATCGCGATGTTGAAGACGGGCGCGAGGGGCGATAGGTGCTGTCGCGAGTGGTGGATCTGCCCTCTCGCTGGTCTGAGTCTCCAACCCCATAGTTCCTGGTGATGGAGATTGAATGAGTCCTCCTCTGGCAGCGACTACTAGAACGAGGGGAGGGGGTGCGCTCACTGAGGTTGCCCTCTCCAGCAACACCCTTCCCCCTCACTTGGCGCCTCAGAAGCTCCATCTCCACCGCCATCCTACGAATGAGGGTTTCTTGGTCCTTGAGTTTGTGCTCCAGGCGCTCCTCACGGGACTCCCTCCGACGCCGGCGGCCCTCAGGACTCTGTGAACGATCCGAACTCCTTCCACGCTTGTCGCGCGCTCCTCGCGAAGTGGTTTCCAGTCCCGCCATGGTTGGAACATTAGGGGGGCCTTCTCTCCTTCGCACGTACTCTGGAGTGACACCATCGACGACGGACAGCGGAACTTCGTCGTTGTTGGCCATGGAAATGGTCGAAGAAGCTTATAGAACAAGGGTTAAACGTCAAAGATTTCCCACAGACGGCGCCAATTGTGCGGGGCTGAAATATCCTTTGCTCTCCGTACGCCTTGAACGTCAAGCTTCCGTCAACGGCGTCTGTCTCTGCAACACAAAAAGGGTGAGCTGCCCGGCGGTGGTGTGCCGGAAAGACCCTCCGACGATCAAGTCAGTTCACTGAGGAAGAAGGCAATGAGAAGAGAGAGAGAGAGCTTGTGAGAATGAATTCACATACCTGTAACCTTCGTCCCTCCCTTATTTCTAGGCTGGCCATGCAGCCTCAAGGTCGTGCGCGCACTACCTCTGCTGTCCTTCTCTGGACAGGTGGCAATGCGTGCCTCTTACCACCTTACGCGTGTAAAGGTATTGTCCTTTCACCAACGCACGCTGATCTGCCTAACGGTATTGAGGCGTTCGTGGAGTGTTTGTCCTTCCCTTCACACCATTGGCCCAAGCGGCACCCTTAACCGGGGTACCACGACCGGCCTATAACCTGTGAAAGATTCCCACATGTACATAACCGAGCAACATACCACCGACCTGTCCCTTCGGAACAAATGAAAGAGAGACCACTCCGCCCGAGCTTCCCCAGACCGGCTTATCAGAACCAATCGGTTGCGAGGCATGTCGGCCCCCAACCATCCCATCTGAATCCTCGGTCACACGAGCTGTCCATCTCGGCTGGCCGGTCAGAGGCTTACCGGCCTCGCTGCTACCTCAGCCTTGCCCGGGGTCGTCCTGTAGCTCGGCCACCGCCACTATTCCGAACTTTGCCCGGAGCACGGCTTGGCCAGGGCAAACTCGCACTTGCTCGGTCAATGTCATCGACCGTGCAAGTCAGCCGCGTCAACGGGATTAGCTCGGCGCCGTGCCCCTTCGTTAAATCCGACACTGCCTTAGCTTGGCCGTACTGCCATGCAAATCTTCCCTCTCAAGTTCTATAACTAACTTTAGTATCTCTATACAAGATACTCTCATCCCTATAATCTGTATTATTGAATCAATTGAAATGAATCCTTTTTAGAACATTGATTGCAGATGTTTTCTGTAAAAGGTTATAGGTGTTTAGACTCTGCCACTAGCAAGGTTTATATGTCTAAGGGTTGTTTCGGTATGTCTTATAAGCTGATTTTTATGCTTATTATGAAAAAATGCGTAGAAAAATGAAGAGGTGATGTGAGCCAAATAAATTAATAAGCCAATAAACAACTTATTTATGATATTAGCAAGTGAGCCCTAAGCATGTATTTTTTATTTTTTTTATTATTATTTTTTTTTTTATGAATTTCATTTTCCCTTTGCCAGTTCTTGCTCTTGTTTTCCTTTTGTGGAGCAGTTGCAGACCTTTTGGTTTTCCTCTCCCGTGTTCCCCTCTCTACCCTTATCCTCTTCTTATTCTTCCATTTTTTTTTTTTCAACTTTGTATTGCTGAGGCTTCATCTACTCTAGTTTCCAGGTCTAGTTTTCTTCTAGGCATAAGACTAGACTAGCAGCCAAAAGGTATCTTCAAGACGAAGGCAGTAATTATCACGATACCCTTAGTTTTGTTTCTAAGCAACCTACTATACGATTCTTTTTGTTTGGCTCTTCACTTTCAGTGGAAAATTGAGTAATTGAACATCTCCAATAACTCTTCATAGTATTTGGGAAGAGGACGTCTACGTGTCTTAGCCTCAGGGCTTTGTTGATTAAGCCCGTCCTCATCTTATTTACAAGCTAACCAAAGCCATCTATGGACTTAAACAGGCCGTAGAGATTGGTTTTCAATATTTTCTTCTTTCCTTCTTTCCAATGGTTTGAAAAACAACCACCATGATTCTTCTCTTTATTCAAAAGACTTCCACTACAATTACTATCATGCTCATTTACATTGATGATATACTTATCATTGGCAATGATTTAGTCTATATTCCTTCTTTAATTACTCACATGCACTCTTTGTTTCCTATAAAAGAGTTGGAAAATATCAACAACTTCTTGCCAAGACTGGCATGGTTGAGTGCAAGCCTTATTTCTCACTCATATCTATCATGCCCTTTTCTTATATTGGTGCTTCAATGCCATATTCTCAACTATCCTTCATGGAAGGAGAGAGGTTCTAAGGAAATTAATCAGGAAGCTTGTGATGTCCAGAAAATTAGTTGTAGTGTTCTCCCAAAAAATTGATCTGGGAAAAGGTGATTTTTTTTATTTATGGGAATTTAGCAAAAGGTTGATCTCTTTTTGTGATCTACATTCAATTTAGGCTGAAGGTTCTTTTATTCTGCAAAGGAATTTATTTCTTAGAAACTTCATCTTGCACGAAGGTTCCCTTTGTGTTTTGGTGAACTTCGATCGGCCAATTATTGGAACTCAGTGCTTTCAATTGGCCTCAGCTGAGTGCTCTTTATCAAATGTTCTCTACCCCTTGGATCTTGGAAAGGGATTTATTTGAAGTTTTCATAGTTGGCAATAGGAATGGTTGTCTAAGATGTAGTGAAGGCATTATTGGTTTTAAGATAATTCATTGATGAAATGGTCATTTCTGTTCTACCTAAGATTGGAAGAATATTCACAAGCAATATGTGGAGTAATGGAGGAGGCTCCATCGATTCTTATTTTAAATTTCTACCTTGATAGTATTATGCTCATCATTTGGAGCCTTCCTAGATGTCTTTCTTATTTGTGCCCGGTTCTCTTTGTTGATGAATCTGCTGAGAGTGGTTTTGTTTCAATTCGATTTTTATGATGTTGGGATTTTATGAGCAAAGAGGTTTTTTTTTTTTTTATGAGTGTCATGGATTTATTAATCAGAAAGCAATAGAGCTAGGCATGGAAGCTTCAAACTTAAAAGATTATTTTGGAAGGACTTGATCATATTAGAAAACTTTGTTGGACAACTGCTCCGTTGCTATTGTATTTTTTTTTTTTTTTCAGTGGACTACTCCATTGAGGCTTTTTGGTGCTCATCTTGAGTTTAGTATGTTGGTGTTCTATTGCTTTGGTTAGTTGCAGAAGTCTTGAGTTTAGGTGCGTAGCTGTATTTTTTGGTGTATTCATTTTAATGTTCTGGTACTGTTGTCTAGCCAACTTTGTTTAGCTTGGTTTGGGATTTTCACTTGCTTTGCTTGGGGCATATTCTCACTTAGTTGGAATGTGCTTCTTAAGTAATTATATTTTTTCTTTAACTTCTCAATGTAATTTGTTGTACTTCTTGTACTACATAATTATAACAATCCCAACCTGTGCTAAGCCTATCATCCTTAATTAAGAATGCTTAACGAGTAATTAAGAGAAAATTATGAGTTAATTGCATGTGCATTGTATTATTTGTGTTTATATCTGTCCATAGTAGGAATATCTGTTTGACTTTCTGTTTCAATACGTGAATTAAAGGCCTTATCAGCCACCGAACACGAAATTGCTTAGGTTTATGTGTTATTGGGGATTTTTAGAATTTTATGGTAAAGTTCAATTGAAATTCGATTCAGAACCAAATAATTAGAATAAATAATTACAATTTGATTAGGCTAAGCTAGATTAATTAGTGAAGCCTATATAAAGCTAATATTAATCGAGTGACAAAGTTTTCGCACGTGTATTCAAGTGAATCTGTCATGTGTTTGTAGGTCACGTGTTAATACCCGCCTAATCGATCTGTTTTGTTCAAGTGATCTGTTCTATTACTAGAGTTATCTATGAGTAACAACTCTATAAAGTTATATTTGATTATAAGTATTTTCAGAATGATAAGATATGATCTATTTTATTAAATGCTATTTCATGAATTATAAATGATTGTTCAATTTTTCTGAAATATATTCGTGACATCCTTAGCATCAAGTGTTCATGTGATACATGTGACCTGGTACCAGGGTTTCAAGTGGATTCCATTTATGAAACTGGTTATGCATAACCGTCTTTATCAAGTGAAAGTGGGTCATCTAAATGACCATCTCAAGTGAAAGTGGGTCTTTACAACTATCTCAAGTGAAAGTGGGTCTTTATGACAAAGTGGTCCGTAGCTAATGGATGTACCACATATAACTGTTATGAAATCTGTATAACGATGTGAATCTGAATTTGTTTATGATCTAGTTTACTGTATTATTTATGTATGTAGGTGATCAAGCACGGGACCAAGCTTAAGATGCTAGCTTGGAGCTCTATTTGTCAAGCCAAGTATTTCAAAGTTTAAGTCAAGTGAACATGATGCCTGCCTTTATTTTTCTCCTTTTGTTGAACAAGTTTTTGTATACGTTGTATTTTGTATATGTGCTTTTGCTAGCCCTTAATTATTTGATTATTGTTAAGTGGTCTTCGGTAATCTACGAATTACTGACCGATTACGATACTAAAACTATAAGGGCGTATTTGGGTCGTGACAATAATTCATCAACAAATTTTTATTTTGCCGATCCAAAAAAAAGGAAGTTTGCTTAGTGCCTTGTAGTACTTAAAAATTGCAAGGTCAAATTTGGCTTTTGCAGTTAATCATACTTGTCAATTTATGCAGAATCCAACGAATGGACATTTTGCTATTTATACGCTCTCTATTTAGACATGTTATACTTCTTAGATACCTTGGCGGTATTCCCAATGAAGAGATAAAGAAAGATCACCTTTTCGATGGCCAAAAAAAGATGATTTCGTTTGAAGAAGGCTTGAACTCCCTTTCCTTAGAATGATGCTCGTATGCTGAGTTTTGACCAACATGGTGCAAACTAGACTAAGTATGACACATAATGCACTAAGTTCTGTATGCTACACTGAGTTTCGGGCATGTTTCACGACATGGCGTGTCATGCTGTCACGATATGGTGTGCGCCATAATGTGATATGGCATAGGCACCATATCGTGATTGGTGTGTGCCATTTTGAAACTGTACGTGCATGTCCTTGCACATCGGTCCAAGATTTGTCTAGTTGACTTTCCCCACCTTCTCAGACCTTTGACTCTATAAATAGAGGCCTCTTTTTAGCTGAGAGGAGAGAGGGATCATAGAGGAAGCTTTGAGAAACACTAGAGCTAAGAATTGATGAGAGAAGGAGATCTCAATTCTTTTCATCTTGCTAAATTCTTGGGTAAATATCTTCTCAAACCTCTGAAATCACTACCTCCAAGACACAAATCAGTACTATCCATCTCTCAAACATTGAAAATCTTGTTCAAGTCTTCAAATCAAGGGACAAGGCTGGTAGCTTTTATTTCAATCACGCTTCTATAGGTATTACTTACTGTTTTCCTTGTTTTTATTAACTTTGTCATTCATTTCTTTAACCAAATGCATAGATAGTTGCTTGAAATGCATGTTTTGACTCTTAATCATGTAGTGATGGATTTTAATACAAATGTACTGGTTTTTCATGCTTAGCTAGACATAATATAGTCATTGCATAATTATGAATGCTTAGAATAATCATTTCTCATATGTTATTCAACAAAATCACATTTATCGCCTTTTAGGTGTATTATTAGAAGAGTTTTATTTGTGTACGTAAGATTTGTATCTTTGAGGTACAGTACGGATTTTCTATGTTAAAGTTCATTAGATTGTCATAAAAATATGTATTTTGCTTTTCCTTTTAGCATTTCTTTAGTTTGTAAGTAGTTAAGTTTTGAATTGCATGTCACACAACGTTTTCTTTGATTTTTAGCATTGGAATACCTACTGTTTGAGCATGAATAGCTATGGGAAATTACAGTTTCAAACTCCAACTTGTATCATATACCTATGAAACATGCCATGAGTTTCCTCTTTAGATAGGCCCATCCATATTTTCCTTTAATTTGTGTTTTATAGCCATGATTTGCTCACTGTTTTGATCCTTTTGTTGTTATTTTTTATTTAATTTCCAACATATTAGTGTAGTTTGCACACTTAGAAACATGATAGAAGCTTCCTTTAAAATTAAGATTTTATGCTACCTTTATTCTGCATATGTATTGTGTTATTTAGGAAGTTTACTTCAATATCTTTCTTTTTATTTTGAACTAAAAGATATGTCATGATTTTTTTCCCCTCTTCCTTTGATAACAATCAGAAATATTAATAGAATCTCAGAATTAATGGCACCATAGAGAGTTATAGTTCATCCTACAGATTTATAAGACTACATTGCCACAGGAATTTCACAACTTAAATTTAATGTCGAGAATTCACAGAAAAGAAACTTTTCAAAAAGCCGTACAAGATACCTGAGTAGTCTCATAATCTGGATCAAAGGTCAGATAAAGATGATCCCAGTCTCCCCATACTCCAAATCGCTGTAAAAATTGAACATATATGCTTAATATTCGAGAGAGCCAAGTCACCTCAAAGCTGGATCAAGGGTCAGATAAGGATGATCCCAGTCATCCTAAGAGTATTGCATTCATAATTTTAACATGAATAAAGGTTGGGACCCCCTTTCTCTCACCCCCTTTTGACCCTTTTTCTTTTTTGATTGGTTACTTTTTTTTTTCCTTTTTCTTTTTCTTTTTCTTTTTTTTTCTCCTTCTCCAATCACCACCCGCCACGTGTGTGTGGGGGGGGGGGGTGGTGGGGTTTGAAATTTGAGGGGGTCTAAGTCACTACTATTTTAACATCTTCCAAGAGAGCCAAGTCACCTCAAAGATGGATCAACTTTACTAAAATTATGAATCAATAGTAAAAAAGGATATGAATTTATTTAATTCAACTAAGAAAGGTTGAAGGATCGTGTAGACATATAAATGTATTGTATGACCATGTGCCATTAATTTTGAAAGGATGAACATTAAACTGAAAGAAATTGAGAGAAGTTTATGTTGAAAGAAAGGATAAACATTATTATGAGTTTGAGATTGCCTCTAGTTCCTTAATGTTTGAGTACGATTACAAAAATAGGTTGGAAAACCAATTATAAATGAAGAAAATATTGAGGTAACTATGACAAGATATATATCCAAAACATTGTGAACTCACAAAATTCTAATAACCATTTCCTTTTCTTTTTTCTTTTTTTATTTTTTGTAATTTCTATAATTAAAATAATCAAAGTAAGATTGCTACTAGTTTTCTAAATAAAAAAAATTTATTGACATGTTTTTGATTGTTTCCCAATTTCTTTCTCCCCAATTTTTGGATGTCATAGAAGAAAAAGAAGAAAATCCAAAACATCCCCAAAAAATTTCATCTGTTTACAAATTGAAGAGCTTGAAGTTACAGCATGTAGTCATATAATTCACCAAAACTATTCTGGATACAACAAAAAGTACTCTGCAAACACAGTCAAAACTCATATCCCCTGCGCAATGCTCAACTACAAAATAATGTCATAATTACATATAAACAATTAATTTAAGATTGTTAGGGTTTTGGAAATTAAGGAAAACAACAAAATTAGTTTTGAAAATTAAGAAAAACAAAGATAAAAAAAAATAGAGAAATTGAGCGTGTGTGGTGTGTGTATGTGTGTGTGTGTGTGTGTGTGTGTGAGAGAGAGAGAGAGAGAGAGAGAGAGAGAGGACCCACACCTGAAATTGGGTTTTGGGAGATAGGCAAACTGCCAGTGCCAAGAAAATGGTAATGGAGGTCCTGGTAAGTGTGAAAAAGGAGTAATGGAAAACAAATACAAAGATTGAGAAAAAGGAGTAATGAAAAACAAATACAAAGATTGTGTGTGTGTGTGTGTGTGTGTGTGTGTGTGTGAGAGAGAGAGAGAGAGAGAGAGAGAGAGAACTCCATACAAAACAATGGAGGATGATTGAATACTTGAAGCAGAGCTTGCTCAAAGATGTGACATCAACAACGATGCTGAAGGAGGAGAAGACATCGGCGGCGGCGACGCTAAAGGAGGACAAGGGGCGCTGAAGGGAGAGCAGTGAAGGAGAGCTAACATGTGTTTAGAGAGAGAGAGGAGGAGGAAAACTGATAAACACAAAAAAAGGGGGGAAATTTAGTAGCCATTTTTTTTTTCTTTACTCGCTCAATATCTCAAAATTATTCCTTCAAAATTTGTGATAAAATAATTTCCTCAGCAAAAAAGTCTCAAAATATGAAAAATTATTACCTACGAAAATATATTCCTCACCAAATGATCTCAAAATATTTAAAATCATTGGTGACGAAAATATATTTCTCATTAATATTTTTATAGTTGATGACAAATGTTTTCCTCACAAAAAGTCTTAAAAATTTGGCACCACCCAAAAAATTTAGTGGGAATATCTTCGGTGACAAAACTTAATTTTTCCTCACATAAAAAGAAATATTTATTGACAAAAATAAATTTCCTCACCTATTATTTTTATTTTCCAATTATATTTGACAAAATTTATATTTCCTCACAGATTATTCTTATTTAGTGATGAAATTTATTTTCTTCACCAATTTTCGTCACTATAGGTTATTTTTGTTGTAGTGATTGTTTCCTTATTTGTATCGTTTCTTAAATTGTATCATGAATCTATTTTATGTATATGGCCTCTACCTCATTCATGGGTAAGCCAAATAATTATTTTCATCCTTTTAATTATGGTCAAAGAAAACAAAACATTCAAAAAATTTGAATTCTCCTTAAGTTTTTTATTTTTTTTAATGAGATTTTTATTGTGTGATTATAGTAAAAAAAATCTTTTATTCCTTACCTTTTGTTGTATATATTTTTAGATAATATTGATTATATTTTAGATATTAGTTCTATTCAGATTTTAATCATGATTTATATGCTATTATTAATAATTAAATTTTGTATTTTGAGACATTTTTTTATTACATCCACTAATCATGACAAAAAACACATATAACTATGATCTAATCTCATCACTAATCATGGATTATTTAAGTTCAATATCAGATTTTATTGGCTATTAATCACATTTAAAATCCATGATCTAATGCTTATTATCATGATTAAAACATGTAGTGAAATTATCTTTTAATGACAGTTAAAAAGTGTGATAAAAAATAACCTTTAACAATCGCACTTTCAAAAATTACACATAAAATAAAATAAAAATTATAATTAAATAGCATATATGACGGTTAAAATTTGTAATTTACCTATAATTTTATAGTAGTGATGATATTGTCGATAATTTTTTAATAGAATTATTTTTGTAAAAATCAACCTTGTAATTTAAGACCACGTTTGTTTGGCGGATTAGGAAAAAAATCAATCTTGTTCAAGTTATACAAAAATTTAACAGGGGTAATAAAAAAGAGAGAGAGAGAGAGAGAGAGAGAGAGAGAGAGAGAGTGGGTGATTTGACATGTGAGAGATGAATGAGAGGGTGTGAGGTAAAAAGACAAAAAAAAAAAAGAAAAAAAAAAAAAAGAATGATTTGATCTATAAACAGTTAAACCAAAAAAGAAAAAAAACAAACATGAAAGGGGACAAATTAAACTTTTATCTCATAATTTTTTTACTTACATCTTTAGAGTATCTCTAATGATTTATTATTGAAATTGTTATAATTATAATTTGGCAAGTCAAAAGAAAAGTGGTACTCTAATGGTCATATATGGCAACTACCGTATGTTATTGCTGCCAAAACCAACCTTCCTTCCTCGATTCCTCCTACCAAAATAGGTAATTTTTTTTGGAAATTTGTCATTTTTCAAAACTAAACACAAAAATTGGTGTGTTAGGATGACCGGTCGGACGACTGCCTGATATCGTCCGGTCAATTGACCGAACAATTGTCCAAACATATCAGTTTATGTATTTAATTCTACCAAAATAATATCTGACCATTAGAATAATATTGCTATAATTCTATTATTTTCTATTATTCATTCTAAACTAGAATGATATCAATGTTATTATAGCATTTATTATTAAAAATGCTCTTATATTTATATAATTTTTTTCTCTGCCTACTTTCCAGTAATTACACCCCACTGCAGTGAAATTTCTGAAAAGTACCCCATTATTTTTGTAATTTTTTTTCCTACCATCACTGACAAGTAATTCCCTTTATGTTGAAGCCTGTTTGTTTTTAAAAGTAAAATGAATGAAAATGTTAGTAAGGAGATTGATAGTGAGAAAATTAGATAAAATTATATTTATTTTGACGATAATTATTAACGTGAAAATTGTTAAATTATTTTTATATAAAATAATAAAACAAATAAACATTATGGTTTTTACTTAACCAAAAAAAAATAAAAATCCAATATTAATGTTCAAAATGTGCAGCGTACACTACAGGAAAAAAAAGGTTATGTGGCGTTTTTTTAACGACGTTTTTTTTAAAAGTCACTGTTATTAACATTTAACGGCGTTTTTATAACGCCGCATATTCTATTAACAAAACGGCACCGTTTATAATAGGAAACGCCTCCAAATGCGGTAGCCGCACACGCCTCGTTTTGTGAAACTTTATTTGAATCGGAACCCTCTCTAAGCATATTCAGCATATTACACAAAACGAAGATTCAGATCTATCTCTCTCACATTCAGATCGAAGCGTATCTTACAAACCATCTTCAAAATGGTTAGTTCTATAAATTCAGATCGAAGATTGAAGCCACACATCTCTCAACATTTTGAAGATTGAAGCCACACATCTCTCTTTTCAGTGATTTCCAAGACTCAGATCGAAGACTCAGATCGAAGCGATTTCGAGCTCCATCGAAGATTCAGATCAAAGCGATTTCGAATCTCCATCGAAGATTCAGATCGAAGCTACACCGAAGCGATTTCGAAGCTGCACCGGCGAGGTAGCGAGCTCACCATCTCATTTACAGAGATTCAGTGATTTCCAGAAGCTCAGATCTGAACTCTGACCCCTCGATTATCGTATTTCAGCTCCGATGGCGGCGAATAGTCTACTTTGTTTCTGAACTTTAATCAGTACTCTCTCTCTCTCTCTCTCTCTCTCTCTCTCTCTCGGTTTGTTCATGTCGACAAATTGTCCTTTCATGCTATTAGTTTGGCTGTAGTTTCTCTCTAGCTCGAAACTGGTGTTTGATTTGGATGTCTCGTGGAGTTGAATATGTACATTTTGAGTTTTTGATCACATTAGTTCTATAAATTCCATCCCCATTGCATTCAATCATTGGGGAATTTATCTCTTCTTTCCATGCTTTATGATTTTCCACACACATTCAGGTCGAGTCATATATAAGAGTACAATAGCACTGTCTGGTTTGTCAGGCTTACCATTGTAGTGCTGCATCAGTAAGATTTAGATATAGATACTGCTAAACAACCATCCAATAAATTCAACAAATATTGTAGAGGCATTTAGAGAGGGGGGTAGCTGGGAAGCGACTGTCGGAGGTGGAGAAGTGGCAGGGAGAGGCTTATGGAAAGGAGGCTGCCAGAGGACGGACATGGTAGGGGTGGAGGTCTAGAAAGAAGGGTAAGATTGGGATTATGGTGGATGTTCTCGGAAAAAATGGTGGGGATCAATTTGGTCATGGGGTTCCAAAGAAGTGGAGGTTTCAAATTAATATGATGGGGCCATTTAGTAGCCCTCTTGATAAATCGTTGAGAACAATTTGGTTTGTTGGCACATTGTTTTTTTTGTTTTTTTTTTAATTTTAGTTTTTTTATTTTATTTTATTTTTCTCGTTTTTCTGGTTTCACCCATCAATCCTGTAAATCTGCAAAACTTACTGAACTTTGTTGACGTATCACACAATAAATCTCAGCATTCATTCATTCGAGTATTTCTTAAATTGTACCGAGTCATGAACATGGCCCAATGGCCCATGGATTGTTGAATCTGTTTAATTTATCCAGATTAAATAAATTGCCAAACTGTTGCCAATACTTGAATTCTTTTACTTTGGTTAATATCATCATGTTGCATGATCATTTTATTATTGTCCCAAATTTCTTTTTTTATTTTAATGACAAAAGAGTATGGCAGGCATTGGATCATGTCATTGCGGAAGCCAGGCAACACGGAGTTCGGCTGCTACTTAGCTTAGTTAATAACTTGCAGGCATATGGTGGGAAGACTCAATATGTCAAGTGGGCATGGGAAAAAGGTATAGGTTTGAGCTCTTTGAATGATTCATTCTTCTTTGATCCATCAATTCGGCATTATTTCAAGAATCATGTCAAGGTAATATGTGTCTATCTCTTCAGTTTGTTTGGAATCCTTTTCCCCCTCTTCTCCAATAAGAAGCTTTTGGATGTTGCTTTTGAGTTCTCATGATTTTATCTTGATCAATAGCTCCTAAACTGTTTTTATAGCACTTCAATGAGAATTTTGAGTCTCTTTTTAAAAATTGAAGGAAATAATAATTTGTTTTTCATGCATCAAAAAGTCGACAATGGGAGTGTTAAATGTCTTTTCTCATTTAGACACTCTAATTCATGGTCCAAATTCTCATAACAACAACAGACAAACCTGTGTGAGTGCAAAGAAGATCTAGAGTAGCAGGTGGTTGCACATATTTGGGGTTTTACCTCAGGTCTCATCGAAGATTGGTGTCGGGGTTCCTCGTCATCAAAAAAGAAGTTCCAAGAGATTAAAGAAGATAAAAGGAAAATTTAGGGATATTAATACTGCACCTGATTTTGAACTTTCCTAAATCAGATCACTCCATTCCTATCTGGCTTTCAGAATTTGGACAGCTTAGCTACTTGACTTGTCTCAGAAAATACTCACACTCAACACATTGACATAAACAGTTTTCTATGCCTACGTAGTTTTTGAGTGCTTAAGTAGGGAGTTTTTCTCCATTTTTTGAAGCCTAAGAAAAACATTTAGGCTAATTTAAATGCTTTCAAGACATTATGGAGTTGGGTCAAATGATATGTCTTTTGTAGGCTAATTTAAATGCTTTCAAGACATTATGTAGCAACATATCAGATAATAACTGAACATTCTTGCAGGCTTGCCGCAATTCAAGGTGTACTGCCTTCTCAAAAGGATCACTTGAAAGAATTGTGTTTGCAGAGACAGTAAAAATCTAATTTATCCTACCAAAAACGTAACTTCTCATGTGGAAATAGGGCTATTTGGTAATGTCTTTTGTTTTTTGTTTTTGTTTTAAAATTTTTGAAAAATGGAAACAAAAACAAGTTGGTTATCTTAAAGGTGGCATACCGCAACTTCCCATTTGGGCTTTTCTTGTCAGCCGGGTACAAGAAGATTCCTCCATAAAGCTGAGTACGGTGAACATCTGCTACCATACTGCATGAAGTTGAGCAATTTACTAAAACTTTACGAGTCCCAGAAAGTGAGGAAAGTTTACTAGTTTGATATGGTTCCGGGGGGGGGGGGGGGGGGGGGGGGGGGGGGAAATGAGAAGAAAAAAAAAAAAGAAAAGAAATAGTGAAAGGAAAAGGAAAAAGAAGAAAAAGTTCCTCATGCGATAGAATTCATTTAAGACTATTATGTAGGTCGGGAAACTAAGTAACAAAGACAAGGAGACGTGACACAAGATTGACATGCTGACATGGTGATAAAACTTGTAATGCCAAAAAACTGTATACCTTCCAATGTATCTTAGGGACTTTGGTGATGAACCATCCTTAGGGAACTTGCTATTTCAACTACCTGAAATTAAATGGAATATAAGAAAATTTATTAGCCTTTTAAAGGTAATAGAAAGATGAAATGCCAATTAGCTACATTTACTTTGTGTTGGTTCATCCCAATACTGGGCATTTCCTTCATTTGTTGAATAGATCCTTTCCTTTCTTTGGAACCTGTTCGTAGATGCAGTAATGAAGCAGATAATGGATCACGCAGGCGAAGCACAGAGGACAGACCTAATGACGATTCTAGACATGTTACTTAATGAGCAGTCGAAGCAACCCTGAAGCTCATGGCAACTTACAATCTTGCTCACTCACATTGTGTCTTGGCTGCAAATTTGTCTGCAATGCTGTTACCAAGGTCCCTCCTCCTCCTCTTTTTCATTTAATTCCTTTCTTTTGCCAACTATATAAAAATTTTTCGTGTATATATCTACTAGAAGCCTTGCGCACACTAACGTGTGTAATTGAAATTGTCCTGGAAGGTCATGGTGAAGTGGAGAGAGTAGTGCGCAACTGAATACACAGTGTTAGGAATGCTAATATTTGGAGAACATTTAGTATTTATTGTGGTTATTTTTAGAAATCAAATTATCTTATGGAATTACAGACCAAGTTGTGTGCTTCATAATAGAATATACTAATATAGAGGCAAAATAAACTTTACTCATTGTGATTTGTCTTGTGGCAACTCCCATGACACGAGCGATGTAGAGCAACATTGTGTACCCAACAATGTTCCCTCACAATGATGCTCTGCAAACTTAAACCCATGACAACGTTGCTTTTGATAACACCTGTTGGATTGAGTTCCCACCACCTCACCTAAAACCAATTAATGTTAAAGGTGGGTTTTTTCTGGCCTTCCAATAGTCACCAATTTGCAGGCAGGTCTTGCAAAACTCATTGGACTTGCAGGACAGACAAATACTCAGGTGGGTTTTTGTTTCTTTTCAAAAGTTGTTCAATAATATTGCTAATTTTACATTTTCTGCATTTCTGTGTTTCATTGCATTTATCTATGCTATGACTACATAGATCACATCTGTTTCATTTTTTCAGGGTGAAGAACAGAAGAAATTGGATGTACTGTCAATGATGTTTTTGTCAAGGCTTTGATAAGCAGTGGATGCACTGTGAGTTTTTAATTTCATTTGCTTTCTTCTTTCTATATCATCTTTAAGATTGGATTATTGCCTTGTTGGTGCTCAAAGAAAAAGCCCCAATTGTTGGGGCTGATGAGAATCTATATTATTCACAAACACCAATAGAATCCCATACAAACCAATTGAGAAAAAAAAAGTTCAACCAGTTGATTGCATTGACTGTTTTTGAAATATTTTCATTTTTTTTTCTTCGTGTTTTTGGAATAAAAACAATAAAAGTTTGAGAAAACAACCAATTGAGAAAAAAGTTCATTGGCATGATTGAGTTGGATGCCTTTGAGTGTTGAGAGGACGGCATTTTTTACTACATTATTGAGGGCATTAATGAAGTTTTTGAAGGTGATTCACCCTTTCCATTCCTTAAAAAATTTATAGACATTTGATTTTATTTTTTTTTTTGGGGAGAGGTGTCTTGATTCATGTTTCTTCACCTACATTGCCTTGGGGATTTTTAGTTTGCTTTCCAGAAACACAAGCATTAGTTTACTTCCCAAAAATAAATAAAATTAGGAAATTTGTTATCTTGATATCTAAAAAAGCATTGTGTTCCGTATGTTATTCAATTGATTGTAAAGCATTGCCAGCTTGTTCCGCTCAATTCTGATCAACTAGGAAATTGAAATTAAACTTATAATACTGCTGGATATAAGCTTAAGGAACCTATCTTGGATGAAATTTTATGCATTAGTGAGGCATTATGAGCTGAATTTTACAAACCATGATACTTCTTTGGTTTATTGTGTATATCTCTGAATGCAGGCCTATAGAACAAGTCAGAGCCTAGTGTTCTTAAGCTTAAGGAACCTGCCTGGATGAAATTACCCATGCATTAGTGGGGCGTTATAATCTGAATTTTACAAGACAAGTATATCTTCTCTCTGGTTTTTGTGCAAACAGGTGATTGTTCTTTCCTTTCCTTTCTTCTCTTTCATTTTCTTTCTCTGAGAATTCTAAAACAGTCTATCTGATTGCAATTCCTTTGTAATTGTTCATTCAAATTTTCAATTTGGCAGGAAGCATCCTTATTGAATATAACTGATCAAGCGTGTGCTCTGTTCACTCCATCTGAGGTATGTAGCTTTTGTACTTACATATCATGGGATCCATTGTGTTTCCTATAGATGTTATCCACTGATAAGTGCAAATTTTGTATGTTATCAGTTCATGCTTTGTTTCTTGCTCATTATACACTTGCTAACTTGCCAAATATAAACATTTTTAGGTTGTCTTGTTGGAGTGGACAGATGATTTGGAGCTGTTCATATAAAGGGTTATGTAATGCATTAAACTACCAGATGGGAGTGCCATTGCTTGAGGATGTTGTTCAGTCCATGGAACAAGCTATTATGGCTAAAGAAGGTTACATAAACTATAACAATTCATATTAAATGTCTCATAAGTTTATTAATTCTTTGAATCTTATTATGTCATATTATTTCCACTGTGTTTATGGTTATTTGCTATTAATGCTATGGCATGTATTTCAAAACTAGGAGTTAATTCCCACGTTGTGACATTTATTTCAAGACTTATCTAAAATTAATTGTGTTATAAACTTTAATTGAAGTCTTCATGGCTAATGCTGAGGGAAAAAAATAAAGGTATCTTCTGTTTGGCTCATAATTTATACCTTCTGTTACTGTAGAAGAACGTGCTCCTGGCTGTTATGAAAAGGCAAGACTGCGGTTTGCTCATGCAGAAACTCTGCTTCCATTCTCATGTCTGATTGGGCTCTCTCTTGAAGAATCCGGTGAGTGCTTTCATTCTCATATTTTCTAAGAAGCGTAGACATGACACGGACATGATAACACGTAAATTTTCAAAAAATGTAGGACACGATATGTGGGTGACACGTACAAAATATATAATTTTATATATTTATTATGCATATATAAGGATCATAGTTGTCAAATCGGGATTCGTATCGTGAATCGAAATGCCTCGTACCGAATCACGAATCGAATCGAATCGTGAATCGTAAAGATTCGGTCACTTTTTTTAAATTACTTAAAAATATATATCTATACATTTAGATATTAAATATATATCTATAGTTTGCGCATATGGGTTCTTCTGCTACTTTCCATAAATTGGTTTATTCCACTATTTCTTGTGTTTAATTATTCTGTTGCTAACGTGTGTTTAGGTCAAGAATTCAAACAGAGCATCGGTTATCAGTTATTGAGGTACTCTTTTCTGGATAATGTTGTTACCTGTATATTTTTTTTTATTGTTGTACTTTTTCCACACCAAAAGATTCATGTTCTCTACTTTTCCTTCTAAACCCGTATCAAAGATTCACCTTTTCTCTCTTAAAAATCACAGGTGTTCCTCTGTTTTTGATGCCAATATCCACACACCAGGTTTTTCCCATTTAAATCCACATATATGTGTTTTTATGTATATATTTTTGTTTGAAGGGTTATTGAGAGTATGGTGTTTTGAATTGCTTTAGTTTCTCAACTTTATGGGGAGATCCTAGAAGAGAATGGTATTGACTTGGCAGAAATGAAGGTTTTGAGGAGGAAAATGGAGGAGATAGCAATCTCTGTAAACCAGGGCTGTACAACCACTTAATTTGCCCAATGGTATGCTTTGTTTGTTCCAAAATTTGTTCCTGGAAGCTATATTGTGTTTGTTTTATCTGAAACCTATGTAATATATGCTGCTACACTTATGTAGTCGTGTTTATTTGATCGTTTGAATGTACCATCTTGTTATGTGTTGGGAATTAGAGAAATTGGAGTTTTTTTTTTTATTTAAAATTTTAAATATTGTGTCACCATTGTATATTTTGTGAGCATGTGCAATGTAATGTCCATGTTTATCTTCTTTATAATTTTTTGGTAATCAATATCATGGACTGCCCTCACCACTGTTTCCTTCATACTTTTCCAAATGGCATGGATTCATCAAGAATCAACACTTAAAACTACGGTAGAGTGAGTGTTAATTTATTTAGGAATGGATTAGCTACTGCATGGATTGAACTTATTGGATTTTTTTCTTGAATGATATTGTATTGGGTACTATTATAGATGTGAGGGAATAGTAATCTCATAGAAAATGTCTGTATAAAGTTTTTTTCATTATTGCTATTTTACAGGTATATTTTTAAAGTTAAATCTTACAAAATTAGTAGTTTAAAAAAAAAAAAAGGGAAAAAATTTATTGCGGCGTTTTTCAAAACGTCACTATAGTTATATATTTAAAATAACAAAAAATTTATTACGACGTTTTTGAAGCGTCGCTGAATGTCTGTGTGACGTCATGTTACCGTTGGCTGTCACATTTAGCGGCGTTTTTATAAACGCCGCCTATACTAATTTTACGACGTTTTAAAGCGTCATAAACTTATAGCGACGGCCGCGTCCTCAACGTTTGATGGTAAGCGTCACTAAAGGAATTAGCGGCGTTTTTCATACATATAGCGGCGTTTTTGAAACGCCGCTAAAAGTTATTTTTCCAGCAGTGGTACATGAAATATATATATATATATATATTTACACTTGGTTAGTTAAATGGCCAAATGACCGGTAACACTCTAATTTAAACGGATTATTTTTTAATACAATCTCCTAACTCAGATTGTTAATTCACTCGTAGTCCGAAGAGACCTTCAATGAGCTTCATTTTTAAAACAAGGACATGGGGTCACTGTTGTGCTAAAGGCACAACAGTGACTATTATGCCTCAATTTGAGGTGTATTATAGGCTTATTTTTATGATTCAAATCGTTCATTTTGTAAGGTTTATTGAGTACTTCATGCCTACCAAAAATTATGTTAATCAGATATCAATAACTATATGATTGAATTGCATATTTATATAGTTATTGATATCCAATTAAGATGATTTTTGGTAAACATTAAGTACTCAACAAACCTTACAAAATGAACGGTTCGGATTATAAAAATAAACCCATAATACATCTCAAATTGAGGCACAACAGTCACTACTCCCCATTTCCTTAAAACAAAACTAATATTAATTTAGTGTTCATGTCCAGTCTAGACGGCTAGATTGGAAAGAGCCGTGATAGAATGCTCTAAATTGAGCTCTACTTATGTGGTAATGAGAAAAAAGATTTAAAAAAAAAAGAAGATTAAAATATTACATTAACGAATGAACCTCACTCATTAGAGCTCTTATGGAACTCTTAAAGCTCGTTTGAGAAGTTGAGATTTGGGATTTTTTGGCTAAAATAATTATGAAAAAAAAAAGGTTTTTTAGCCTAATAAGATAAAATATCACATCTAATCCACAATTATTGCATTCTTTCTCTTACAAAAAGTAAAAAAAGTCAAAAAAAAACTTCTCAAATGAGACTTTTTAATGCCAAATTAAAATAACTAAAAAACCAAAAAGCCAAAAACCTAACCTATTTTCTAAATGAATTCTTAATTTAGAACTCTCAAATATTTTTGGATTGGAAAACAAACTGACCCTAAAAATCGCGACAGATTATGCCATGTCATTATGACATCAACAATGATAGAGACCACTAATTTTGGAGCTCTAAAAAGATCACTAATGACATGGCACTCAATAAAAAAAGAAAAAATAAATAAAACACCAAGGCCAAAACATCAAATCATTCATGATGTGACCCACTATCATATCATTAGTGGTAGCATTAATTAGTACTCCTACTCATTTTCCTTATGACATATCCAAATCACTATCCCTTGTCAGAATCGTGTAAAGATTTTCAAACAAAATTATTTTCGGGTATATTACACTCACAGGTTATGAGATTTGAATTTAATATATATTATTTTTTAATATTTAAAAAATTATATCTTTATTTTTATAGTTAGGAGCCTTTTAGGAAATGGGTTATAATCTACTTCTCATATTATAATTCACTTTCTTCTCTCACAAAAAGCTGATATAATTAGCTTATAATCAGTTTTTAACCAAAAAATTGATTATAACCATCTTCTCAAAATAACCCTTAATAGTCTCATATCATAAATCTTCTACTTATATATAAAAAAAAAATAATAATAATAATAATTTTTAATAAAAAAATAGAAAAAATTATATTAAAAAAAAAGTAAAAAAAAAAAAAAAAAAAAAAAAAAGAGAGAAGTAAAGCAAAACAAGAAAAGATAGAGCGTATAAATTCAATTTTTTTTTGATACTAACGTTAATTCCGTCTAAATAATTATAATGACAAGGAGTCAGTGTAATTTTCTAAACGTTAGGGGATAATATATATTAAATCCAAATCTCAGGGATATAAGTGTAATTTACCCATTGTTTACTTAGAGTTGTTTTTTTTGGAAAGTAGGTAGAAGGTTAAGAGCTGATTTTTTGACTTTTTTAAATTTTTTTTTAAAAACATATAAAAAAAAATAGAGATGTGATGTGATAAAAAAATAGAAATGTGATATGACCTAAAAAAGTTAAAAAGCCAATGAAATTAACTTTTAGCCAAATTTCCAAAATAGGCCTTAGTTTTAAAATAACATTTTATATTGTAGAGTATTTTAAAATATCAACAAAAAATATTAAGCTTTATCATTTTAATTAATAAAATACATGTTGGGACATTACAAGATATGTGCAAGATTATCGAATAATTTTTCAAAAATTTTAGTATTTTTTTTTTACATTTTACGAAAATATGCATAAAAAATACGGAAAATAGTTAGGTTCCGTTTGATTTAATTTGAATAATCAAATTTGGAAGATAGTTTTTTGAAGAGAGTTTGCATAATTTGAAAACTTGTTTAGTTGTATATTTTGAAAATAGTTTTAGGATGATTTGTATTATTATTATTATTATTATTATTATTATTATTATTATTATTATTATGTAGTTAAATAGATAGGTATGGGAAAAAACTAATAGATTGATGTGTCAAATATCAGAGAAGAAGAGATGAGAGAGAAAAAATTGATTGATTAATGTGTATGATGTAAAAGAATGAAAGATGAGACAGAAAACAATTTTTCAAAAATTATAAACCAAACAAGTTTTGAAAATTTTTCATTTCAAAAATTGATTTGAAAATGTAACCAAACACAATCTTTAGGCTTCATTTGTGATGTGACATTTTACCTTATTGGCTATTTTCATTTGAGATTAAAATAGTCTTGCTTGGAATGAACTTTTTAACTTTTTTGACTTTTGTAACAAAATGACTACTTCGTTTGTTTGTTTGTTTTTTTTTTTTTTTTTTTTTTAAGTGACATTTTTAGCTGAGACAAATGAGTTCTCAAAACAACCCAAGTCAAATTTTATGCTAGAAAAAAAAAAAAGATTATTTTTCTGTTTCCCTTCTTTTTTTTTTTTAAGATTCAAATTCTTTTAATTTTTAACACTGTCACACCCTCAAAAATAAACCCATAATATATATAACATTGACATGCATTAACATAAGAGAATAAAACATTCATCCATTCATCAGAGTATTCTTATTTAAAAGACATTACATGTAACAACGAAAGTAAATGCCCTACGGGCTTACAGCTTTCCAAGCCAACACTTGGACACAAAATGTGAGTACTAACTCAACTACAAATTAAGCCCTTGGCTTGAGTTTACATGTAATATCAAAATAAAACAAAATAACAACTAACTAAACAGAGTCTTCAACTCCAAATCCTCCCAAGCTAAGTCCTTGGAGGTAGCATATCACCTGGACCTGAAAATGATGTTCCCGTATAGGGTGAGCCACAGCCCAGCAGAAATACACTAAACCAAATATAAGAATTGACTAAAGCAATAGCATTCAATAGATGGTTAACACAACAATATCAATTTCATCACTATACAGTTTCATGACCATTATGTCCATGACACGTTTCACTTCCCATTTATACAGACATGGCTCAGAACCTGGCCAAATTATAAAATGAGACTACATTTCACCTAAACATTACTTCCAATATCAACAATTCAAATGAGACTAAGGCTCACTAAAACACTTCCATAAGTAAATAAGTACACATATTTGCTGTACTAATGGAGTCCATCCATTTTCTCCTCCTAAACAGGTTTGAGAGTCCATCCCCTATCTTCCCTCAAACCATGGAGTACATCCTCTATCTCCTCCAAAACAATATGCATATACAATGTATTAAACACTTGTCATACACAATATTCAATCAATACACGTATTAATTCAACTGTCATATTCAATGACTTATTCAATGTGATTAGTTTCAGTTTTCCCTAATCAATATGCAATGTCTACAACAATCACGACTATCCTCCACCGATAGCCCAAAACAATTATTTCTAAACAGGAAATAAATGTATCAACAAATATAAACTCAACACTTTCATAGGTGAGTGATTAAATTATCCAACTACACCATTTAATCACATAATTCCCAAATTTCATGAATTAAACCAAATTTCCCATTTTCCCAAAATTAATTATACGAATTAATTTATTACAACAATTAGGCATTTTTAAATTATAAATCAAACCCTAACTTTTTCCAAAATTACCGAACAACACCAACATATCAAAATGACCAAAACTTAGGACAAAACCTATAGTATGGAGTAGGGTATCCCTACCTTGAAGTGAAGAACTCGAATGGAGAAGCTGACCCGAAATCTAAAGTGCTCCGAATCCACAAATGTTCAGATTAAAACAAAGCCCTCAACCCACTATATCTTTTTAATAAAGAACCTAGGGTAGAAACACCCTAAAAATAGATGAAACCTAAGAGAGAAGGTGATTGGAGGGAGAGAAAACACGGACCTAGGGTTTTTAAAACAAAAGACGATGAAAAAAAAATGTTTAAAACCGCTGATGCGTATTTAAATAAAACAAGCTCGCTCGAGCGAAGGATTGGTCGCTCGAGCGACCAGGCACAAGAAATCCTTGCTCGAGCGAAGAAAGTCTTGCTCGAGCCAAAAACTCGAAGCTTCAGGTCTGTAACCTAGAAGCACGCTCGAGCGACAGAATGCTCGCTCGAGCGAATAACTCGAAAACATACACCTCTCTCGCTCGAGCGAAGGAAAGCTCGCTCGAGCCAAGAAACACAGCTCTCAGGTTCTATACCCAGACACAGTCGCTCACTCGAGCGAAGGCTCAAAAACAAGAGCTCGCTCAAGCGACAAACTACTCGCTCGAGCGAAGGACCAAGATTCTGGGCAGCAACCCTTTGCTCCCAAACACTACCAAACTGTAATAAACCTGCCCAATACAACCCACAACTCAAATGACAAGGAAATAAAGGACGACAACAACATATATATAACCACAAGATCCACGAAACCTTAGTCCGGATACAACAACCAAATGGGGAAAGACCGAGGTCGCTATAAACACCCTCTTGTCAAAACGAATTTTAAAAGGAATAAATTATATCAACTTCTCTTAAAAAATTTCATAATTATGAAAACCTCTTTTAAGATTTCAAAAATGACATTTTTTTTTTTGATCAGCAAATGAAATTTATTAATGAAGAACCAAACCAAGAGAGAACAGATACAAGAACAAGGCCGAGCCATTTGGTGAGAGACCAATCAACAACACCCAAAAGACACGAAAAGAAGAAGGATAAGAAAAAACAAAACACCCCAAACCTAAGAACACCCAACAACACTGGACCTGCTCACCCAATTTAGCTTACAAAAAGGAATGCCACCACCATACTAAATCTGAGGTCCAGTTGACCAAGCAACCCAACATCAGCAGTACTACCATACTAAGAGCACAGCAATATTGCCCTACAGGACAGGTGATAAACTGCAATCTAAAATTGCCCTGCAACCAGCAGAATTGTGTCCCAAAGCAATTGTCCTTGCCTTGCAACCAGCAAGCAGAGCCACACCAGAGCCAGAACCAGAACCAGCAGATATACTGTAGAGCCAGCACTATACAGCAGAGCCACACCAGCAAGCATCCATAACACCCAGCAGGCATCCAGCAGAGCCACACCAGAAGCAGGCATCAATCCACATAACATCCAGCAGGCATCCATCACCAAGAACTAAGAATGGCCTATAAACTGCTGGACGTTATTAACAATATCCTGCACAGAGTAAAACCCAACACTAGAGTGAGCCTTTACCCAAAAGGCAATTCTGATTTTGATCAAATCACACACTTCCACAACGTGTGCTTGCTTGCTTTGGAATACGACCTCATTCCTGAGCTTCCATATTGACCACATTACAGCCAATGGTATAGCCTGCCAAATCGAATTAGCACATTTACCCCCACCGAAAACCACTCCACCAGCGAAGAAGTTCCTCCACGTTTCGAGGTATAACCCAATGCAGCCCCCACCAATGCAGTAAACAAGACCACACCCTCCAAGCAAAGGGGCACCACAGCAAGATATGGGATACTGACTCCACCTCCCTCTTGCAAAAGATGCATAGGACAGGAGCCTCAGGATCTAGAACCCCAATTCTTTGCAAAAATAAAAAGGTCTTAAGTCTTCCCTTCCACGCCAACCATCCAAGAAACTGCACTTTTGGGGGGTAAACACTATTCCAAAGTAACTTAGAAACCAGTAGAGGAGTGAAAGGCTTCAACAAGGGGTACAGGGAGGAGACCGAAAACTGCCCAGAGGTAGTAGCCATCCACTGAAGACAATCATCCCTATCTGAAGAACCAGACCCAACAGAGTTCAAGAAAGCCTCCAAACTAATCAACTCATCTGATTCCCAGCTCAGTAAGGCTCTTCTAAACCTGAGAAAATCATCTATCTGGGTGACCCTCCTATCCAGCACCACTCTCAGAGTGATGTCCTTCTCTGATGATAGACTAAAAAGCCTAGGGAACAAAGACTTAATCGACAAATTACCCGCCCAACTATCAGTCCAAAAGTGAACTCTCTTCCCATTACCCACAAGTAATTGAGAATTTGCCATAAAGATATTGAAGAGATGAGAGTTTAACTGACTAACCTGGAGAATGTCCCCCCAAATTTTTGAATAAGACCCAACACCTTCTTGGAAAGGGTACCACCTGCCACCTGTCGAAGAATACCTACAACAGATTACACGTTTCCACAATGATGAGTCCTTCGCACCATATCGCCACCACCATTTGGCCAATAGGCAATCATTCACTTGTTGAACTTTCCTAATACCCAGACCCCCCATTATCTTTGCTTTTAGTTACTTCCTCCCAACTAACAAGATGAACCTTCCTTTTCAAGTCGGACCCCCCCCACAGAAAATTTGCTTGGATTCTATCGAACGCCTTAGCCACAGAAGAGGGAATCTTAAAAAGAGATAAATAATACGAAGGCAGACTAGACAGCACCGACTTAATGAGAGTTAACCTTCCTCCAAAAGATAGAAGCTTCCTCTTCCAAGAAGCAAGTCTAACTTTGCATTTATCCAGAATAGGCTTCCAAGTCTTCTTAAGCCTAGGACTGGCCCCTAAAGGTAACCCAAGGTAGGACAAAGGTAATTTCTGAACCCTGCAGCATAATCTGGATGCGAACACCTCCATCTCATTCTCAGGCACACCAATACCGCATATAGAGCTTTTATGAAAATTAATTTTCAAACCAGAGACCAGTTCGAAGCACCTCAGAATCCTTTTAACTACCAAAACCACTTCCAACTTAGCCTCACAGAAAATAATCGTATCGTCTGCAAACTGAAGATGAGATATTGTAACATCATGACCCAGCGAAGCCCCCGAAAGTAGACCCAAAGACCTGGCCCTGAGCATCAGCATATTAAGCCCCTCTGCCACTATATTAAACAGGAAGGGAGATAGCGGGTCGCCCTGACGAAGACCTTTACTAGGCTTAAATTCATTTGTTGGCGATCCATTAACAAGAACAGAGCATCTGGAAGAATGGAGGCACTCCCGAATCCAACCCCTCCACCTAACCCCAAAACCAAACTCCTCCATCATAGCTAAGAGACAGCCCCAATTAACTGAATCGTACGCCTTTTGGAAATCAATCTTGAGAATCACTCCTTTCTTTCTATTAACCTTCCACCAGTCAACTATCTCATTAGCTATTAACACCCTGCCAAGAATATTCCTGCCGCCCAAGAACGCTGATTGTGCCTCTCCAATAACCCGTGGCACCACCTTCTTCAACCTATTGGCCAATACTTTAGCTAAAATCTTATATAAAGACCCGATTAGACTTATTGGCCTATAGTCAGAGATGCTTGTTGGACAATCAACCTTGGGTATAAGAGTAATAAAAGAGCTGTTTAACCCCGAAGCCAACATCTCATTGTCAAAAAACTCATTGAAGAATTGCATAACCTCA
Source organism: Camellia japonica (assembly GCA_030407325.1). Taxonomy (NCBI): domain Eukaryota; kingdom Viridiplantae; phylum Streptophyta; class Magnoliopsida; order Ericales; family Theaceae; genus Camellia; species Camellia japonica. The sequence goes on along the minus strand of JAPPVO010000031.1, from coordinate 49,527,342 downwards.
GGCTTAAACACCTTCCAGCAATTTTGAAAACACGCCAAGTTAAACCCATCCGGACCCGGAGCTCTATTCCCATCACTGCTTTTAATAGCAGCCCAAACTTCATCTTCCGAAAAAATAGCTTCCAGGCCATCCACCAGTTGATCTTGACCAATGGTTTTAAATTGCCCTCTGTAGACACCCCATTTTTGACCGTCCTCAGACCTGGACGTCACCGCCTGAACACTCAGTGATTATCCATGTTCGTGTTCGTTTGGAGTTCCCGGAGTTCTCGGCTACGCGCCTTGCCTCAGGACCTCCGAACTTGACCGTTTTGTGTCTGGTTTTGCACCAAACACTTGTGCTTTGCCTTGAAGGGGCAGGGAATGCCTTGCGAGGCATCCCCACACACCACCGGCAGTGGCTAGAGGCCACTGGCTGGTTGGTGTTGCCATCGGCACTATATTGTGCCGGTCGGCAGTCAATTTTGTCAAAATGACAATTTTGCCCTGCCGACTACTGTGCAGTTGCTTTTTCAGATATTTTGAAGCAGCTGTATAGCATTTGTTTCCCCTCCATACACGTGTATGGAGGGATGAGCCTTTGGTTTACTTAGCTTGTAAGCTTTGTTGCCTACAAGAGAGGGATCTCTTCTCTTGGCTCAAAGGTTAGAAAAATTAGACATTTTAGAGAGAAAAGACCTCAGAGAAGCTCTGGTTTTAGGGTTTGAGTTCTATATCTATCCTATCTCTCTTTTTCTCTCTTGTTTGTACACTAGGTGCTTTAGTCCACATTATTGCACACAAGCACCTAGTGTTTCACCTTCCCTTGGCTACTGAGGTTCCAAGAGGTTGTTCTTGGTGTTCTTGGCTGGATTTGAGCCCAAGGAAGCAACAACATCAACACTTGTGAAGAAGGTCAACAAGGGTGAGAAACTTGCTTTATATACCCCATTCTTGCACTCCATTTTTACCTATCTTTGAACTGTTTTTGTGCTTGGTGTTTAATACAAAAAAGTTCTATTTTTTAGTCCTCTTGATAGTTTATTAAGGGTACTTTGTACTTTGGGGAAGTTTGGCCCCTCTTAGGCCTTGAAAGGCCTCATTTTGTGCTATTTTGTGAGAGCTCCGGGATTTTGGTGTTGGGGTCTCTTCACCACTGAAATCTTGAGGATTTTAGTGGTGAAGATGATGCCTTAAAGTCCCAAGAAGAAGGAGAGGGTCACACCCCTCTCCTTGTTGTCCTTGAAAAGGACAAGTTTGGCCTCTTGAGGAAGCCTATGTTCAAGTGGTGTGTTGAGCATTGCCATGACTGTTTTTCATGCTTATTATACCATGATATAACATGATTTTAAGTTGGTTTTGTCCCTTATGCATGCTTAGCATAGTTGCCATGTAATGCCTTGTAATGCCTTTAACATGTCTTAGGTTGTTAGCCTTTATTTGAGCATGATTTAGGCTTAGACTTATGAATGTTTAGTGCTTATTTTGCCATGATTTAGGTCTGTCCATGGTCGTTTGGATTGATTTTGACATGTTTACTATAGCTCCTTTGCATTTGTGGCTTGCCGGGCTTGTACACCTCAAGTATGTGAATATGCAGCTTGTGTTTCTTGCATCATTTCGGTGGTTTGGAACCACCTAACATGTAATTTCAGTCCCTTTGGCATGCTCATATGCTTGCCTAAGTCGCCTCTTTATTGCTTTGAGAGCATATGTTGCATGCCTTTTTGTTTCGACCATTATGCACGCCTTTGAATTTGAGACCCTTAGGTGCCATCTAAGTGGTCATTTGGACTTAGTTTTATGTGTTAAAACTCTATTTTTAGTTGCTTAAGCATTGCCATGTGTAGTTGTACTAAGTGTGGTTCAAGCCTTCATGACTTGCCTTGCGTACTTGGACTATGCTTGCATGCTTATGTTTGCTTCATTTGGCTTGGTTTGGTACCACATTCTAGCATGAATTTCAGAGCTTATATTGCATGCTTAGTGTCCATGATATCCCCCTTTCAAGTGTGCTTGAGGGTCGCTTACTTGGTGCCTAAGTGTTAAGTCTTAACATATGCATGTGTGTATGTGTGTTGGCTTTCATTTTTGGGCATTTTGGCCACTGTTTTGGGCCTCTTTGGAGTTGCCTAAATCATGTTTAAGTCCACCTCTTATTTGGTTTGTATGCTTGCCATACATGCTCGCTTGTATGCTTACATAAATGCCTTGCATTATCTATGCTGCATGCTAGTTGACATGTCTAGGATTGCATTGCATTATTCATGCTTGGCCTCTTGAAGTGAGTGTGATAGAGGTTAGGCCTCTTTGGTTTGTTTGCTTGGTTTGCATTGCATTTGACATGAAAGTGCACAAATTGGTTCTTTGGGCCATCATGCATGGAAATACGTGATTGGTGGTCCAAGAACCAAGAACCATGTTCCTTTGAGTCACAAATATGATAAGGGGCATGATTGGTGCACACATTGTTGGAATTACATTGCCATGCAAGTTTTTGCCCTCTGCTGCTGTGAGTTGCAGGTTCTGCAGACATTCAGTGCCGGCCGGCAGTCTATTTATGGCCGATGGACTAATTTTGTGCCGGTGACCTCATACTGATGCCGGTGGAAGTCCTACTCAGCCGATGATGTCCCTTAGTGTCCTGAGAGGCACTCCTGAGACTTTGGCAGTCTTCTGAGATGCAAAGCAGGGAAAACAGAGGCAATCTAGGCATGGCAGTGCAATTCCGAGCAAGGTCCGAGCACGTGCTGCATTTGGCCCTCATCTCGAGGCAGTTTACTGTTTTTCTTAGTTTAGTTAGTTTGTCAACTAATTAGGCTATTTGTAATATTTAATTAGCTTGCGTAGTTAATTAATTTGTATTATTCTTTTGGTCCCTCCGAGCGAGGGCAAATCTATAATAAGTGTGCGTGGGTGTGTGCATGTCTTCCAACCCCCACTTCTTTCTTCCCTTTTACTTACCTGCTTTTAATGGTTAGTATTAGGGCACGTTTATTTTAGCATACCTTATGCTACGCATGCGTGCATCCATGCATTTGTTGACATGCATCGGGCTCGGTACATCATACAAACTGCACTGTATCTTCAAATCTAACTTGAATACGTGTTACTTGTGCATTTCACATGCCATGTTTAGGGTTAGCCGAGCCTATCCTAATCACATCCTGTATGTGATGCATTAGTCACTTAACATGACCTAAGGACATGCATGTCTACTAACTAGTTTCTTGTTTTGGCACGGAGTACGATGTAAGTATTTTACGCTTTAGCATACCACATGCGTGTGAATGTTGCCATGACAGTATGCTTACTATGCGGCTAAGTGCTTATGTGAGATAAACTGTTTGAATGCCTGTGGGTGGAGGTTGGGTTGCTTGAGTTGGAAAACTCATTGAAATCCGTGTTTTAGCCTACTTGCGAGTAGCAAATTCCAAAGCATTTTCAAAACGAACGGATATGCAATGTTTGTTTCCAAATTAGGCGATCTAGTCTATACTTGTTTGCTGTGCGCATAACATAGTAATTCTAGGCTAATAACCGGAATAAGAGCATGTAATGTTTTCAAAATCGGATATCACGGTTAGTAGAGGCCGGTCTTCGGAGCGGGCGAAAGGGGGTGCTCATAGCTGACCTTCCCCGATCGTACCCAAGCTCCTGAGCCAAGACAACTTTGGTGATGACGGACACGTGGCCTTCGGCACCGAGTCAGGGTTTCCTAAATTTCCCATTTTTAAAATATTTAGGTGGCGACTCTGTAATCTGGCAAAGCAGTCCATGTTTGGCACTACTTTTTCAAAATCTGTTTTTCTTCAAAACGATTTGCCAGAGTTGGACTCTTTGGTTCAGATTTAGAACCGCAACACACAAACAGGGAGTCCGAACTGTAGCATAGAGGCCCACAAGGGCACGTCTACACCCTCTCAGCTGTGGTCTACTCCCCCAATCTTCAGTAAACACTTGTTTAAAGTACCTCAACACCTCACCTTTCACCAGGTTTGGCTCCTCAAGACACTCACCATCCACTGACAATGAACTAAGGAAATTCCAGCACTGCCTACTCGAAGCTATAGTATGGAAAAACCTTGTATTTTTGTCACCTTTCAAGGCCCAATCTAATCTGGATTTCTGAAGCCACATCCATTCCTCCCTTTTAGATAAAGACCATACTAGCTTCCTGACCTCTCTACGCCTAGCTACTTCGTCAACCCCCAAGTCTCTGGCTTCAGCCTCCAAATCCAATTCGTGCAACTCCTCTTGAGCCTTTTTTAATAAGCAAGATACATTTCCAAACACCTCGCTGTTCCACTTCTTCAGAGCCAATCTCAGATATCTAAATTTCAAGACAATCACAAACCTCGCCCACCCACATACTGTTGGTTCCTCCCAAGACTTCTTAATAAAGGACATAAAATCTGGATGTAAGAGCCAGGCGTTGATAAACCTAAACGGTTTCGGGCCCCAATCCCTCCCATCCTCCATCAGAAGCAAAGGGCAGTGATCCGACACCCCCCTAGGCAATCCCTACAATTTCAGCTTGAATTTCTCTAACCATTCAGAAGACAGCAATATTCTGTCGATCCGACTCCACCTTCCCCCATCTTCTGAATTACACCAAGTAAATTATCTTCCAAGCATCGGCACATCAAACAGTTCTAGATCTTCAATGAAATTGCTGAACTCTAGCATGTCTCTACTCCTACTTGTGCAACCTTTCCCTTCCCCTAAACTCCTAATCTCATTAAAGTCACCCCCCAAACACCATGGACCAGGAAAATCTGACCTTAAGTTCTTAATAACATTCCATAAACGGCCCCTCCGTGAAGCATCATTTGGTGCGTAGATATTTAAAAAAGTATAATGGAAGTCAGGGAAAATAGTACCTGACACCAGAACAAAGCTCCTTGAGCTACAGCAGTGGGACATGACAAAAGCCTCCGGTCTCTATACACACAGCAGCCCACCAGCCGAACCATCAGCATCCACACTCAAAAAATCAAAATTATCATCACACCAAACTGAACGAACCGACTCTCTAGTGAAGCCACTCTTCTTAGTTTCTTGAAAGAACGCAAGGTCAACTCTGCGCTCTTTAAGCAACTCCCTAATTTTCCTCCTTTTCCCTGGTTTCCCAAAACCCCTAATGTTCCAAAACAATAGCCTCATTTGGACACGAAACAAGACACCGTAGTCACCTGATAATGTTATTCAAAGATGAATAACATCATCCTTCTGCGTCATCCTCCTCTCGTCATCCTCCTCTAGCTCCACAATTCTCTGCGATACATTGCTGCCGAGGTCAACCCGTAATGAGTTATCTACCTTGACAGTCTCCTGTGCTTCTACCATAGCCCGAGCCCTATCCCTACCTCCAAGCTTTCCCGAGCTTGGTCTGGACAGCACAGCGGCTGCAATGTATCAGCAGCGACCATCACCCATTCCTCCTTTCGGAATTCGGCTGCCCCTGCTTGATACCTTTCCGTGAGCTAATTCTTTCTTTTCCCCAATTAATACACAGCTCAGCTTGTGAGGTGCCCCAGATCCTCTCTCAGCCCTACCCGCCACAGATATGCGCTGTGTAGAAGGTACAAGAGGATTTTCAGTAGCATGGGCCTGAATAACATCCTTGCTATTAGAGATTAGGCCCACACCCGGATTACCTTCATTGGGCTTAATCACACCCTTAGCTCTAATAGCCTCATCCAGAACAACTTGAATCTTAATGCCTGGCCTATCAGGCCCATTACCACTGATGCTTCTCAGATAACTAGCTATAGCCAACCCTCCCTCCTCACTGCTCCTCTCGAAAATATTCCTTTGACAACCAGTTGCAGTATCATTGGAACTTCCTCTATTACATACTGGTAAATCCTTCTGACTCCCCATGCGTGTATTAAAAGAGTCACCCACTACAGAAGGAGAAGGATCGTCCAGCTTGTCCTCACTCCCACTACCATTCCCAATTGCGCCGTCCTTCCTACAAGGAGAGGCCACCTTATCATGAACTGCCACCTCATCCTGCATTTTGGCATCCACTGCAGCTGCTTCTTCTAGTTTTGGCCTCCCATGACTGCCATGCTTAACCTCTGAATTGTTGGAACTACAGTAATCCATAGCAGAGTACTTACAAACTTCAATCCTTGGCACCAGGACATGTTCCTCGCAGACTCTAACTGGATATTTTTTACCTTTGCATCTACCTGCACATTGTATTAATAACACCCATGAACACTGTGGCTACCTTCACTCTTCCACTCCGGATGAAAGCTGCTTAGATTGTAGCTTCATCCACTCTAATTCCACCTCCCCCATAACGCCCGATCTTGCTAATGTATCTACCTCTCCACAAGTTGAACGGGATACCATAGCAGCACAACCATACACCTCTCTCTCTTGCTGTAAATGCCCTCCCATCGACCACTCTTCCACAGAAACACACCAATCCTTCCAACAACTTTCAAGTGCTAACTTATAGCCTTTTTAACTCAGACGCTGACCGCTGAAAGATACCAAGCAGTCCTTCCACCTCCTTTTCTCACTGTACTCCATCTGTCCCTAGGTCACATACAGCTTTTTTGAATTTAGAGAACACAACAGAAGCTTTTCAGCTTAACAATAACTATCGTACCCAACTATTCCCCACTTCCCCTCCATCTCACCGTAGGGCCCATAGTCTCAGCAATATTTCCCGCCGGAACCACTTCTGCATATGACTTCTTGCCCTTATCGAGGGCTCTACATTCGCCAGATAGTCCTCCCAACATGTTTGCCGCTCTCCCTTAAACCCTTCCTTCCTTCAACGGACTGACCCATTCCCCTACGCAGAAGTATCTTTTGCAAAGTCTGCGAGCTTGACCCGTAAGGCTTTGTTGTCGCACCACAACCATTAGCCTTTTGGATCACCATCTCCGCCGCGAAAGAGCAATCATCTGACAAAGCCAAACCTTGACCTTGTAGTTTTCCTAGTTTATTAGGATGTACACGTCCCTGACCGCTCCGAACTTCTTAAACAACTCATACAATCCCTTTGGATCCATTGACAGGGAAATATTGTCCACAAAAATTGTGTAGAGACCAGGTTTGGCCGATGCAAACCCTTGTTCCCTTCTCCTCCATCCATACAGCACCGGACGCCATCCACTCACCACCTTAGCCTTAGTTGACTCCATTTTTTTTCATTGAACTTATTGCACTCTTAACAAGAAGAGTTGGGAAATTCCTGCTGAATATGATTGCTATTGGAGCAACCCTTAAACAATTGTGCAAGAAAATCCATTCACACTTTTTTTAGTATGTGTTACAATACGACTATAATGGTTCAAAAATGACATTTATCTCCCTAATTTAGTGACACATGGCTTAATTTGTCAACTAGGTTAAAAGTTATATTTTTAGTTTTTACGCTTTTTGAGTTACATCAGTTCTCTACTTTTTTTGTATGTTTTTTCAATAAAAACTAAAAAGTCAAAAAAATTGATTTTTAACCAACTTCCTAAGTCATATTCTCTCAATTTGTACAGTCTCTTGTACTAGCCTTAACACAGGTGTTGAGCTCATCAATTAAATTTTCAAAAATACCATTTTTACCCTTAAGAAATTATATACATATTTTAGAATAAATTACACTAACATTCCTTAAAATTTATGACAATTGCAAAGAGCTATCCAAAATTTCTAAAATGACAATAATTTCCCCCTAGTTTTAAAAAGTAAAAATTCTCCTTGTCATAGCTTGTTTCCTAATGGGAAGCTTTATTTATTTTACTTTCAATTGCACAATTTTTTTTTTATTACAATTTTACCACTAAAATTTCAATATCCTAATTTCTCAACCAACCAGTCCCTTTCTACACCACTTGCTACTATCATCCCTCTATTTTCATTTCTTTTCCTAGATCTTTCTTTCTCTACCAAAGTCATGCATCTCCTCTCTAATTTTCAATGCTCAATCATTCTTCTGACTTGTGCAAGACCTGCAACCCTTTATCTCTCCAAAAACTCAACTATCCTTTTCATATCCACAATCCCCTTCCACCACTTAAAAAATCCTACTAGTTACCCTCTCTCACCGCCTTTGAAACCTTAGATTTTGGAGAGATAAATATATGAGAAAATAAAGAGAATGAAACAAGGAAGAGCTAAGAAAAAGTGAGGGGAAAAGAGTGAAAGAAAATAAGATAGTGAGTGTAAAGAAAATGTGAGAGGTTAATGATAATGGTATATTTGAGATATTGGGGGTGTAAATATGTAAAATAAAAATGTTAATTTATTTTAAATGAGTGCAATGAGATAAAATAGTAATTTTAGTATTATATTTATAATGATATGAATTGAATATAAAATCACCTTTACAAATATAGGAGAGATGATAGATGAGTGAGAATATTAATATCCTTTTGCATTGATATGGAAAGGTAATATAGTAATTTAACTTTCATGTTAAAAGACAGACACTAATATGGGGTCAATGTAATTTTCCAAGAAGTAAGGGAATTTATATTAAAACAAACTTTAAGGGGTGTAAGTGTAATTTATTTAAATATAAATAACTGGAGTAAAAGTGAAAAGACAGCATATGTTAACAGTGATTGTCATTTCATAAACCTCAGGAAAGATTTTTTTAATTTCATTGAACTTCAGGAGAAGTCAGTGTGATTTACCCTTTTAAAAATAATTCAATAAAAATGAAAATAAAAGATAAAAAGTGAAAATGACGGTAGCAATATATAGGAAAAATTACATTTAAGTTGGATATGGAGAAAATAATATCATTTTTATGGTGATGCAAGTCTTTCCAAGGTATGGTACAAAGGGCTCTTTTGGGAAGAACCAAAAAAATTAAAAATTAGTTTTTAGCCTATTTGAATCACATAATTTCTCCCATTTTTTACACATTTTAAAAAAAAAAAATCCCAAAAAATCAAAAAAATTAATTTTTAACTATCTTACCAAAATAGGCCCAAATCTTTCTTATGTTTGGTTCAACCATTTTTCTGTGCTAGACTAGCACCAAAAATGATTTAACCTATAATATAATTATTTTAAGACTTACCCACTTATTTATATGTAATCATTTCGTTTTCAGTTTTCAGTTTATATTTACAAAAAATTTAAAAACTATTATAAAAACTTGTTTGATAATTTTTTTAATTTATAAATGGTTGTCTCAGTTTATAAATTTGAGAAAAAATGTAAACTCAAAAAATGAGTTTACATTGGTTTTTAAACATAAATTTAAAAATTTGACTAACAAAATTTTTTTTTCAATTAATTTATTTTTAAAATAATTTATTTCAATTTTTTTTTCAAATATATATTTTTTAAAATAATTTTTTTTCAATAATTTTTTTTCAAATAATTTTTTTTTTCAAATAATTTTTTTCCAATTAATTTTTTTTTCAATTATTTTTTTAATTAATTTTTTTTCATTTTTTTTCAATTAATTTTTTTCAAATAAATTTTTTTTCAAATATATTTTTTTTCAATTATAATGTGTGTGATCCCATTGTCATAAATAATAAAAAATAAATATATATATTTTAGGCCTAAACAGACATATTTTTTAGTTTATGTTTTTAAATTTTTTTAAACATTTTGTTCAAAACAAATGCGTTTGTAATTTATGTTTTTCTAAAAATAAATAAAAACTAGTTTATAAAATTTTTGTAAATATAAACAAAAAACGTAAATGTTACCAAATGCTATCTAAGTATTTGGGGTTTGCTTTTTTGGTATCTTTTTCTGTTGGCTTATTTTTGTCTTTAGTAAATTTTTTAAAAAAAAATTAGGCCTTTAGATTTTACTTGACGAGAAGAATGAAAAATACCAAAAAATTTCAAAAAAAAAAAGTTTAGAAAAGACAAAAATAAGCAAAATATAATATTTGTGTGTGTGTGCTCGCGCGCGTTTATTTTGGCTTTTTAAATTTTTTTGGAATTTTTTTATTTTATTTTTTCTTTTTAGATTCACATACACAAGAAAGATTGAATTTTTTTTATATAATTATAAATAAATTACTAAAGACAAAAATTATAAAAAAAAAAAAAAAAAAAAAAAGACTTTTCCCAAACCCCTATAAGAGTGTGTACGAGAGTGTTTTGGCTCTCATTCTTGGTCCAGTTTGCCTTTATATTCTGTCTTGCCAGCTCATGCTTCGAGCTTTCTTTTTGGGGTGATTTCCTTTACTAGTACTCTATTAGACTGCTAAATGTTTGAACTAGTGAAGATATTAATTTACCTTTACCAAGAATTGAACAACTTCTCATGCAAAGTACGGTTTTGTGGCAAAATACTCTGCTACTGAGGTGAGGTTTATTAGTTAAGTATGATTTTAACTTTCTTTCTCATTACACTTTTAGGCTCCGTTTGTTTTGGGAGATAAAATGGAAGGAATTGATAGTGAAGGGATTGTTAGTGAAGGGATTCATGTTTTTCTCAATTGATGCTTTTGCTTTTGCTTGTGCTTTTGAACAAGGAATCCATGTTTAAAAAAGGATAAATTACACTTTGCCCCCTTTAAATTTGGCTAATTTTTTGCTTTGGCCCTTCAAATATATTTTTTTCTCATTTTGGTTCTTAATGTTACTAATCTTTCCCAATTTACTGTTAAATATGACTTTTGTCTAAATCTTGGACTGAAAATGCCACACAACATAAAAAAAACCTTATACAATCCAAAACTCAAAACTTAAAACCCAAATCAAATCATACATTTAATTCTTCATCTCATTAAATATTATGACATGTATACCTAGGCCAAAAAGCATCTCCAACCAGGGGCGGAGCTATCAAGGGGACAGGTGGTCACGTGACTCCCTTGGGTTTTGCAATTTTTTTTTTTAAAGCAAACATAAAGAAAATACTTTAAATAAAAAAAAATTATAAAAATATTATTTTAAATGTCAATGACATCTTTAAAATAATAAGAATAATAATGGTTATTTTGATTGAAAATAAAGTAATTACGATATTATTATCTATGAAAATTTCAATGTAATAGTGATGTCTATCACTATTGACATGCAAATATAATTAATCTCAATGAAAATATGAAATTTATTGAATTATTAGTTACATTTGACATGTAGCGTTTATTCTATGTGTTTTTTTTACTATTGATTGGTGATATCATATGTTAATGATGACGTGGTATAACTATTATATTGAATTTTTACGCATATTTTCTATAAAAAAATTACTTTATCATTATATAATTTATTTTAAAACTTTATATCCATGACTTTTTTTAATATTGTCCATGATACACTAATTACAAATAATATTTAGCTTATTTGGTTCTAGTTTTCAGAAATAGTTTTCAAAAACTTCTATATTTTTATTTTTCATATTTTAATATTTTCAATATTTTTTTTAATATTTTAAGCAATTTTTTCTTTTAATTTTTAGACACACCTAACATAAATATACCTAAAAAGTATAATATTTGTGAAAAAAATCTTTAAAAAATACACTAAATACCAAAAAATATAAAAATAATATGAAAATTCAATACATTTTTCATATTTTTGTGTATTTATTAATTTTTAAAAATATTTTTCACAAATATTTTACTATTTGGATACATATCTAAGTAATGTGTATCTAAAAAAGTAAAAAAATTGTTTAAAATTTAAAAAATATTCACTAAAACCAAAAAAATATGAAAAATAAAAAACTTAGTTTTCAGAAAACTAAATTCAGAAAACAAAAACCAAACACACTGATTAATTATTATTTTTTTTTATCTTTCTTGAAGTTAATGGTAAAAATTTATGTTAAATATTTTTATAAAAAAATTTAATATTGTAATTAATAAGTGCCCCTTCTAATTTAATTTATTGGCTCCGCCACTGTCTCCAACCAATATGTAATTTCTCAGGTGGCAACCCAATTAAGTGACAATATTTGACATCTTTATTCAGCACCGATAATGTTAGGATGACTGTATTTTTTGTTACATTTTGTTTACAATATCATATATCAACACTGTCGATATTAAAGACAAATTGGTAATCAAAAGGTAATAACAAAATATGATCATCATCATAGCATTATTGAACACTAAAACTAAGTTTTCACTTGCTTAGGTGTCATTTAATATTGTCTTACCCATGTTAAATTTGACATATAGAGGAATGAATGGTGTTTGTTTATTTATTTATTATTATTATTATTATTATTATTATGTAGAACCCAAATTAAGTACCCTTTATCCAGGAAAAAAAAATTGAAACACAAATTGAAATAAAAAAGATTGAATAAAAATAAAAGAAAATAACAAATTTCAGACATTGGTTGAAGTCTTTATTTTTAAAGATGTTAAATTATCACCTAAATTTGTTAAACTTTCAAAAAAAGAAAAAAAAGAAAAGAAAAGAAAAGTAAATTGCACTAACATCCATTGAAATTTAGAGAAAATACAATAAATCCTACAATTTTAATATAATTACATTGGTTAGAGATTATCTAATCCCCTTAGTACGCCTTGTTATATGCTTTGGATGAGTTATCTGAAATAAAAACCTTAGTTCGACCATAATTGAAAAATACTATATTCCATAGTGGAATCAAACAACTTCAAGATCAAAGAAAGTTTAACTACAAAAAATTCGGTTTTTTGTAACGGCACGGTGCCGTCGCTAATACTCTTAATACCGTTTCAAAAAAGTTTTAACGACGGCAAATGACTTTTAGCAACGGCAATGGGGAGGTCACAACAGAGGGCATTGCAAAAACTTTTTAGTGACGGCATCGTGCCGTTGCCTTTTTTTTGCGACGGCAATTATTACCTTTTTACCGTGACTAAAAGTTTTATTTGAGACGGCAAAAAATGCTGTCGTGAATGGTTTTTTTTTTTTTTTCTAACGGCATGGCCCCTGTCGCCAATAGTTCTAATATTTTTTGCGACGGTGTGATGCCGTCACCAAAAAAAAAAAAATGCAAAATAATATTAAAAATAAAATTACCTGTTTTTAACGACGGTGTAGTGCCATCGCCAAAAAAAAAAAAAAAAAAAAAAAAAAAAAAAAGCCTCCAATAAAATTATTAAAAATATTAAAATTACACTAAAGACAATGATATATGGTTGCTAAAAGACAAATAACTTTCTCTACAACACATTTTCGTCGCTAAAAATCGAAGTTGGAATAGCTAAAAATGCACAAAAATTAAATGTCATCTAATCATAAATAATTTAAAAAAAAAAAAAATTTGACATCTACACATCAAAGACACTCTATTACCAAATCATAATGAATACATAGCTCTGAGTATATTCAAAGTTTCCAAACTCAAAGCTTTCAAATTACTTTTAAAAAGTTTCCAAATTCAAAATTTCCAAAAATTGACATGTCAAGTAATTCTTTATCAACCGATAATCGTCGCTATTATGAGGAAGCAAAGCAATGTCACAGCGAAGCTTCTTATACTTTTCATCAAAGGACTCCTCGTTGTCAGCATCACAAACACCAAAGCTCCCTAAGGTAGAAAGGGACACAATTATTTAAAACCAAAATTTCTCCTTCCTGGCCAATCTGCTTCTATCTGGCATTCCTTCATCTTCATTGACACTAGAGAAGAAAAATGTGATAAACATTAAAGAGTTACCTACTCATGAAGAGCTCTATTGCACAATACTCATCACGATTTGTCAATTGCTTAGTAAAATCTCAATATTATCATACATCTATTCTGGCTACAATGATTTCAAGGCTTCATCTCAATACTCATTCATATAGGTGGCTAAAAGTAAAAATGGTACATAATCTGTTCAAGGAGAACTAATGAGACACCAACCACATCCTACCAGTGTATTTGTGTATGATCATTGTTTCAAACTTACACATGCTAAAGGATTGAGATAGATCATTGACATCAACAGCTACCTTTTATGCTTAGACCACACAGCTGAACAAAGAGAATGCATTTCATTCTGCCAATCAATCAAAACAACTGTTAGGTATATGTCTGTGGAAGGATCAAAAGCACAGAACAATAATTAATTGTAAGGATCTGGATCAGCAAGCCAGGTTAGGATTACAATGTTAAAATATCAAACTCAAATGAAAAGGAAGACCAATTTGTGTGTGCATGCATTGTAGCAGGAAGGAAGGAAACAATTAAGACACTCTTAGAAGTTTGCAAACTAAACCAAACCATAAAATAAATCATGTTTTTAAAATTATGAATCAATGTTTTTATATGACCCCATAACCTGTATCGTTCACAAAGTTACATAACAAAATAGGCATATCCATGGTTAGTTAACTATGGTAGGGGGTAGGGGAGAGGTCTAACGAACCGGACGGATTTGGCTATGATCCGCTATCAAATTCCAATTTAGAGTGATACGTATTGTGAATCAGCTGATTCACTTGCAATTTTTTATCCCAACAGTAAACCGGGGTGTATTCAAATTGGCGGCCCCACAAACTGGTATGCACTGGCCAATTTCTTGAACCATGGATCACATAGATAGATACCAAAGCTATATAAAAAAATAATGATAATAACAAGTAAATAAAACAAAAATATTCACATATGTTGTTTTATGATGTCTTCAAGCTTCTAGAAAATTATTTTTATAAATCCAATCCAACATTGTAGTTTTAACTTTCATAGGGAAGGCAATCTGCCAAAAGCACCAAGAAGGTGTAACATGGTAGGTCTATCTACTGTACAAGATGACTTGCACCATTGGGAAGTTATGTAATCAAATTTAATTCCTTGTAAAACATGAAATTAATAAAGAAAAATATGCAATTGCCAAAGATAGCAAATTTGAGTTCAACTCAAATTTAGATACCAGAAAGGAGTAAAAACTTACCATAACAAACAGCAACATATAAATCAGGAAATCTGTAATTGATAATTGAAAACTTTCCTAAAACAGAAAGTACACAAAATTGACAGCCTAAACAAATACATTTGCGCAAAAGCCAACTTAGGGCACAACAAAGTTGTGTGTTGTTCGTTGGGCCATTTTTAGTCAACAACCTCTATAAAATTGCATAAATATGGTTTCTGTTAAAGTTAAGTTCCATAAGAACTGTTATTGACAAGAATATAGAAAACAGGATTTTAGGTCAAGTCATTATTATGTTGAGTATCTCAATGAGAACCAGCTTGAGTTATGACAAACTATTAAATTGATCAAACTTTAGTGTACTTATCTGGAGCAAAAAGAATACAAACCAAAAGATGGTCCCCAATTCCCAAATCAGTTTTGGGAGCATAATAGCTGGAGATAACCAATACATCAAAATCAGGTTATATTGTAAGATCATATTTAGAAATACAAAAATGAAAAGTAAACCATAGATGACACCCTTGCATTCATGATTGCTTATATATGTATTCATGATATTTGTGTTTCTAAATGATTCCTAATTCATTAAATATGACTCAGCTAGTTGTGGTTGTTTTAGCTAATATATTGCCATTCATAGTTATCTAAAAATAATAATCAGATTTCTTTTACTTGGATTGGGAATTCAATTTTATGAATCAGATTGCTAAAATTGCTGGAAAAAGAACATAACAAATAAATAAAAATAAAAATAAAACAATAGTTAGTTTTAATAGAAAAGCAGAGCATCCATGGCATCTCAAATTTATCACTTTGCCATTAGAGCATCTCCAATGGCGCAAGGCAAAAATCATTTTTGGGCTTGCTATAGTGCAAAAATAAATAAATAATAAAATAAGCCATTTTTTTGCTATACCACTCCAATGGTGACATTCTATTTTGGCATAACCAAGTGCCAAACTCAACCAACTTTCAAAATTTTCATTGAAGTAGTATCCTAAGCACCATTAACAAACATTCCATTTTTTTTTTTTTCAAGTTTAGTCATCATTACCTAACATATACATATTCCAACTTCTCTTTTTTGAGCCATTATGACCAAAGACTCTCAATATCTATATCCCATTTTGACATTGAAACCAAAGCTCAAGCTTAAGCCCCAGATGAGGAGAGCACATATTCTAATCCATCTTCTCTTACTATGGCTTCTACTTACAGCATTTCAATGACATACCAAGGTTCAAGCTACACGATCAGGCAAGACACCCCTGCCTTCTCTTCCTACTCATTATCGAATGTATTGTTTTTCATTTGCAAAGTACATTATAACGTCTTTTTAGTTTAAACCAAAATAAGAGGGAAGAATAAAAATATAAACATAATATATGAATTGCTTTAAAGAAGCAGAAATGCTAACGAAGCTTACCTTTGTAATTGCGATCCATGTATAGTTGATTTCAAGCTCAGACCTACAAAACCCAGATCAAGGCAGACCAACAGACAAATTTGCATTGCTTAGGTAAGTATAAAGAGTATTCTCTCCCTTTCTATTTCATATAGTGCAAAATATATTCTACATGAACAAATATCTAATTGAGTACCTAGCAAAGCAAATGCAGCCAAGGAAAATTCAATACCTTGCTTTTGAGACTATATTCAAACAATAAACTCATTAGAAAAGCAAATATTATTCAAGTGATTTGTCAACATGTATAATGGTTTTGCATAAGCTAGACTTATATGTTGTAGCTGACTTGGAAGGCATGGGAAAGTTCACCTTGTAGACTTAGCTGCAATGTCCTTTAATATAATCTACTTCTTCCTTTTATTTAATTGTCCTTTGTCATAGCTCAAGGATGCCAAATGCTAGGTCTGTATCAAATCTACACCTCTGCCAACACCCTCAAATATTGGGATTGGTGGGCATAAAATTATCAAAATATTCAAAAGCTAGCATTCTATACATGTAAAACAGCCTGCTTTGTTGCTTTGATCCATTGATGGGATTTATGGTTCAACAATTTCTTATTTTTGAAAGAATATGGTGTAGAAGGTTCCCTAAAGAGCACTCAAAAACTTTTGATATAAATATTAGTTTCAAACATCATGCTGGATGTCCAAGTCTTTTCAATCAAACAAAAAAGAATGATTTTCATCATTTGTAAGTAAACCTTAAATGAATAAGCTATAAAAAAAAAAAAATGCCCACTATATATTGACTAAGATACAATTTGTTTACATATACAGAACTCACTTAAAGTACACTCAATTAAGTATACATTTTCATACCGCACTCTTCCGCTTTGATCGCTTAGTCCTAAACAAATGAAACCATAAACAAAAAAAATGAATAAGGCCTCATTTGGGAACCAACCCATTTAGCTAAAAAGCCAAAAAGTTACTAAAAAAGTCAAAAAGCCAACAACTCATATAAAAGTCAAAGATTCTCTTTTCTCTTTACTTTTTGCACATCTTTTCGTAAAAAGCCAAAAAGTCATCCCAAACATACTAGTTTTTTTTAGCTCATATTTTAGCCAATAGTAAAAAAGTTACTAAATTAGCCTGTTCCCAAACGAGGCCTAAGAAGCAAATGAAACCATAAACAAATGAAACAAATGAAACCATATTCAACAAACTTTAACATGTTCATATCTGCATTGGCTTCCATAAGAACAGACTCCTTTCATGTAGAAGGTGCACACCTGCAATATTATTTCAATAAGAAGCAAAAAAAAGAAAGGGAAAAAAATGTTACAGGACTAATGGAATTAATGAGTTGACTATCAAAGAAGATAGCAGACAATTTACATTATTTGATGGGTCTTTCTAATCAATTCTAGCTCTCTCTATATCTCAACAATTTCCTAATAATCACCACCACCTAGAACTGATGGCTATACTACACCTTCTAAAAGCAGCCTTAGATTTCTTTTGTTTAAGCTTGGTAAGGTTCATTATTTGTTACTAGACCAAGAGTATAAATTTATATTCCAAATTTTACAGCTTAATGTTGGTGGTTGGTAGTTAGAATGCCTCTTTATTCATGGTTGAGACACTAATAGATTTTATACTTTCTATTTTCAGAGGCATATTAGCAAGCATGTGGTGTGCACAATTTACACATAAATTAAATTAAAGAAAAAGAACTTGGAAATGAACAAATTGAGTCAAAATCAAAATCACATAGGAGATAGACGACTTTGACCAACCCTAGCCTTAAAAAAATCACTTGTTAGGGTTTCAAAAATTAGAAGGAGAGGGAAAGGGGCAGAGTGAGAGCAACAAACAAGTGAGAGAGAGAGAACTTAACAGATAGTCGTAGTCGTCGGTGGTAGTCGCACTCACGGTGGCGGGCTTTGTCTTTGTGTTTAGAGTCTTCGTCCTCAACGGGCTTGAAAGATGGGGGCTTGAATGCACGAGGCTTCAGAGGGAGGTTTCCCAATTTTCTCTGAATATCGTCCCATTGAGTCGAAGCTTCTTCCATGTCCTTGTACACAAAGTGATAGTTCGCCATTTTTGAATCTCCGATCAACTCTCTCTCTCTCTCTCTCTCTCTCTCTCTCTCTCTCTCTATAGTATCGTACTTTGGGGATTTTTTTGTTAGGGATTGGGGATTTGAGATTGTGAGAAACAAATGGGGGAAAGAAAGGGGGAATTAGAAAGAGCGGGAAAACGGGGAATTAGAAGGAGCGGGAAAACGAAAACAAAAAGAAGAAAAGAAGAGGAGAGTTAGGATAATTTATTTATTTTTTGTTAAAATATATATATATTTTTTGTATTTAATGATTTTTTTTATAATTTTTTTTTTTTAGTTACTAAGGTTGAAAATTTATTTGTTTTATTTTTATTTTAATGAAAAAAATTATTATTTTTTATTTGGTAGAAGTAGGGGTAATATTTTAATGAAAAATATTTTCAGTTAAAATAAATTTAATTTTTTGTGGTCAATGAAAAATATTTTTCTGCGGCCCATTTTTTTTGTTATTAAAAATTAGGAACTAATTTTTTTGTGGTAGAGGAGAGGGAACGACAATAGTGGTGAAGGTGGTGGATAAGAGGTGGTGGTGGTGATGGCTATGATGGCGAAAAAGATTAGTGGTGAAGTTGTGGTAGTGGTAGAGGAGATGGAGTGGCGGTGGTAAATGAGAGGTAATGGTAGTGGTAGTGACAATAGTGGTAGTGGTAGTAGTAATGGTAGTCGTAGAGGTGGAGTGGCAACAGTAGTAGTGGTGGTGGTAGTGGAATGGCATTTGCAGTAATCGTAAAGGTGGTAAAGGAGATGGGTAATGAGAGAGGGAGAAATAAGTGAGCAACAGATAGAGAAGAGATGTAGAGAGAGAGAGAGAGATAGAGACAGTGATGAACGAGAGAGAGACAAAGTGGTTGCTAAAAGTGCATTTTCTTGTAGTGGATCGATAAATTGAGAGGGAGCTCAGTAAATAGAGAAGAGGGGAGGGAGAGAGTGAGAGTGAGCAAGGCAAACACAGTGGGAGAGAAAGAGAGAGAGAGAGAAACAAGATATGAGTGAGAGATAGACAAAGAAATAGAGAAAGAGAGTGAAAAGAAATGAACGAGAGAGATACATAGAAGAAGAGAGAGACAGAAAGAGAAGAGAGATGAGTGAAAGAGACAGAGAGGGATACAGAGAAGAGAGATGAGTGAGAGAGATAGAGAAGCAAGATGAGAGAAAAATAGAGAGAAGAGAGATGAGCGGGAGAGATAGAGAGAAGAGAGATGAGCGAGAGACACAGAGAGAGAGAGAGAGAGAGAGAGAGAGAGAGAGAGATAGACAAAGAGAGAAGAGGGATGAATAAGAGAGAGAAAGAGAAAAGACAGAGACAAAGACATGAAGATGAAAAAATGCGTAAAAAGAGACATGTTATATCAAAAGAGTAAGACGACGTCATTTTTTTTAAAAATTTTTTTTGCGACAAAAAAATATCGTTGCATTTATTCAAACCATTTTGTGACTGTATATAGGGATGGACCTGTAGAGAGACCCTGAGGGGCCATGGCCTCCCCCCCCCCGCCGCCTGTCTGAAAAGTGCCATTGCTATGGTTAGTTGTTTAAAGTTGAATACAAATTTTATTAAATGTGACCCCTCTGCTTTGAATGGATATGGTCCCATCCCTTTTTGATTGCTCACGTCATTCCATTAACAAGGAAACAATTGTGTATTTGAAATTTTTATTTATTTGTTTCTTACAAAATTCATAATATAATTTATATTGAGCATATTTTTAGGTTGTATTTGGTTTATAAATTTGAAAAGAAAAAGAGAAAATTTGGGTACAATGTAAGTGAAATATAATTATATTTTATTTATTTATTTATTTATTTATTTTTATTTCTCTTTTCAAATCAATGAACCAAACATAAGGATATAAAAAGAGAAATGTTATTCCACGCTATGTGGATGCATGTGTAAATTATTACGTGAAAAATTAGATAACTCACATTACACATACGAAAAAGAGAAATTCTCAAATAAGTGCATATTGTGCATTACGATTTGAAATAACCAAAAGGAAGATTACTAGCCTCATTTAAATGACAAATTTTTCAACGGCTTGACATCTCACAAATAAATTTGAGTCATTCTTTCCATGACATTACCTTTTATGACCATGAATATTATGGTTATACAAAAAATGTAGAGCAAATTTTATTAGAATAAAAAAAAAACTAAATAAAAAATTTAAAGTGAAAGAGAGTTGATTGCAGACAAGTTTTATCTTCAAAACTTCACGGATCATAAGAAAATACAATTGAGAATTAAAGAGATTACAAAAATTTTGCATC
Organism: Camellia japonica; assembly: GCA_030407325.1. Classification (NCBI taxonomy): domain Eukaryota; kingdom Viridiplantae; phylum Streptophyta; class Magnoliopsida; order Ericales; family Theaceae; genus Camellia; species Camellia japonica. The sequence continues at coordinate 49,506,755 of JAPPVO010000031.1, read as the reverse complement.
AATGGTTGAGAAGGACTAAAAAATGAAACAATCTATCCACTTGTTTGCAAAGTATTGCATTTGTGTTTACTCTCTCAATTACTACTATAATTATGAAGAAAATTGTTAAAATTACGTGTTGTAACAAAATGGATGATGATTTTTTTAACAAATTGTATTCTTTTGTTCAAATAGAAACTTATTTTATTTTTTACGTATTAATTTAGTATTAAATATTAATTTATTTTTCATTCTTTAATTGAAATAGAATTGTTTATATCAATTGATATAAAATTTAAATAAAAAAATTATTTTGGCCCCGCCGAAAAAGAAATCATGGTTTCGTCCTGTATATATATGAAGTCGTCTCAAAGGCACAATATATATTTTTTACTTTTTTTTTTTTTTTTTTTGCGACGGCAACTTTTGCTGTCGCAAAAACTCTATTTTTCGCGACAGCAATCTTTGCCGTCGCAAATACTCTCTTTTTTTTTTGCGACCGCAATTTCTGCCGTTGCAAATACTCTCCTTTTTTGCGACAGCATTTTCTATTGTCGCAAATACTCTATTTTCCGCGACAGCAAATTATGCCGTCGCAAAAACTCACCTTTTTAGCGATAGCAAAGTGTGTTCGCAAAACACATATTTTTCGCGACAGCAAGTTGTGCCGTCACAAAAAGTCACTTTTTGAGACGGCAAGTGTGCCGTCGCAAATGCTTTCGTCTTTTAAGCCCACTTTTCTTGTAATGTTTTGTCAATTTCTTTGTAGCATCATAATATAGTTTTTTTTTTTTTTTTTTTTTTTTTCATGTCGCAATTTTTTTATTTTCTATTTGGAGCAGCGTATCTCCCAGTTTTTATTTTGTATATGATTATGTATGTTCATCGGCACTGATATTTAGATAGACAATAATGGTGATCTTACAATTTTTTATTTTATTTTTCAGTCCCTCTTATCTGAAAAGCTATTATTTTCAATGAATTTTGCATTTTAGTCTTTAAGATCAGACGACTTGAATTATAGGAGTTGTATCATGTAGTACTATGAGGTTTTCCTCTTTGCTCAAGCAAAGGTTTTTTTGCTCGAGCGTTCTTTCGAATCGTCTAGTACTTTGCTTTGCAGTTTAGGATTCTGTGAGCTTTTGATATTCACTTGAGCGATAGTTTGTTCACTCAAGTAGTCTGTTCCTTGTACAGTTTGAAATTTTGGGAGCGTGAGTTCTACGCTCAAGCGGTAATGTGTCTCCAATGCTCGAGCACTTGTTTCATCACTTGAGAGGTCTGTTCGAAGTTAGCCACTTTAAAGCCACTTTTTCCTCATTTTTTTATTTTTCAAAATTTTCTCTCTTCTCTCTTCATCTTTCCGCCATTTTTAAGTTTCCAAGCTCTTTGACCTCTAATTCCATATGCCAAAACATAGAGCTCGGCGAGGGCTTCCTTTTAATCTAAGCAGATTGTATTTTTGTTGCCATGGATTTTTCGATTTTTCTCCTCTTCGCTTCAAGAGGTAGGGATGTTTTTGTGCTCATTTTCAATATCTCGTCATAGATAGACATGTGGTAGTTTTTATCGCATTAAAAGCATGTTTAGCTATGGGATTTTGGAAAGGCATCAAGGGGGTTTAGGGTTTTCAATTTTTAGAGTTAAATAATTATGTTTTGGATTGGTTTGGTAAATTGGGAGGTAGTTAATCATGTTTATGTTGATAGTGGTGAAAAGTCCTAATTTATAATTAAGGGTTTAATAAAACGAAATGAATTAAAGTTGAATAATTGTTGGGTTATGTGTTTACATTAATGAATTAGAGTTTTGGTTGCTAAAAAGAAGTTAATCGGGTCTTATGATTGTTTGGTTAATGTTATGTTGTGTTGGGTTGTAATTGTGTATCCACCAATTGGGATTTTGACAATTAAAAAGGGATTTTGGCTAATGGTTATGAGTGTTGAAGATTTAGAAGAATGGGTTTGGTTTTGAAAACAAAATGACGTTTGTAACTCTTTTGTGAATAAAATAGAAAATGGAAAGTGAAAAGTCATTAGGGACAATGGTTGTTTTGAAATGATTTCATTGAAAACGTTAATGATTTGAATTGTGGAATCGGTTGTGGATTTGAGTTAAGAGAGTCATGTATTTAATTATTAGAGGTTTTGTCATTGGTCATTGGTAGAGGATGACATTGTTGCTGTTGAATATAATATATGTATGTGTTAAGTTTGTAGATTTTCAATGTAATCTAGAGTGTTGTTGTAGACACCCCATTTTTGACCGACCTTAAGACTCAGACGTCACCGATTGAGCGCTCGGTGATGTTGCATATTGTGCTCGTTCTGGAGTTTCAGAGTCTCCGCTGCGAGCCTTGCCTCTGGATTTTTGGGCTCTTTTGTGCTCGGCCTCGGTTTGCGAATCAAGTCCCGTTTTCTCTGTTTTCTCTTCCCAAAGGGAGGGAGAGGTCTCGTAGACTATCTCTCAGTGGCCGTAGGCTACGTTTCGTGGTCGTGGGCCATTTTTCCCGTTTGGAGGTCAGTTTCCGGTTTTCGGAGCCGTCGACCGTGCGCCTCGGTTCGGGGCCGCTTAATTACCTCCGTTTGCTCCAGTTTTTGGCACACCCCTTGTTTCCTCTCCTTAGAGAGACACTGTGGCCCGGAAGACCACCTTCGTGGTCATACGCCACCTCTGGTGCTTAACAGCCTGTTTTCGGGGTCCCAGGCTGTGCATTTTGGCTCCCGAACCCTCGTTTTGCATCGGTTAGGGTTCATTTTTGGTATGGACCATATTTTCATTGTTAGGAAGGTGGTAGGATGGTGGGAGGCCACCTTTTCCCATGAAAAACCAGTTTTCTCTTTTTCTCTCTCCTAAAGCCGATTTTTCTTGACAGAAAGCTGGTTTTTCCCACTTTTGGACCATAATTTTTGGTTTTTCATACCACCATTATGTTGTACTCACCTGGGAGGCCACCAATATGGGTAGGCCGACCACCTTTTTTGAGTTGGACTTTTTGACCTGGCTGGCCTACCACAAAAGGTGGCTGGCCGACCACCTGGCCTGGTCGTCCGACCACTTGACCTGGTCGGCCTACCTTCTACTTTTTGGCCTTCCTGAGTTGCATACAGCTGTGCCAGCTATGTTCCATTTGACCCACTGTCTGAGATTTTAGCCCTTTGTTTGTATTCTTAAGGTGGTTTTGACCCATTTGCTTGGCTTCTAGAGGAAGGTTGACCTTTTTGTCAAGCTTCTTGAGGAAGCTTGACCCTTTTGGTCTAGCTTCCTCAAGAAGCTTGACCCCCCTCTTGAGGCTTCTCGAAGAAGCCTTGACCTTTCTCTTCTATAAGAGAGGCCTCTCTTTCATTTTGCAAGGGTTAGAAAAGATTTGGCTGGAGCATTGCATACTCCCCTCCATAACTTTCAATTCCACGCTCAAAACACCATTTTTCTTGGCCATTTACACTACATCTCTAAGCCTAACACCTCCACCATCCATTCCAGCACCTTGGAACTTATTTTTAGAGGTTGAAGGCTCACTTTTTGGTCCAGAAGTTGCTGCATTGCTGTGCTACAAGGGTAAGTCTCCATTTCTCCCATTTTTGCACTATTTTGCTCTATACCTTAGCTCCATTTGAAAGCATTTTCGAGCTTTGACATGAACTGAAAAGTTTCTTATTTTGAGCCCCTCTTGAATTTTGTTTAAGGACACTTTTCTGTTTGAGGTCATCTACCTCCTTGTATGCTCCATTCTCTCTTTTAAGGCTTATTTTGCATCATATCTTAGCCTTATTTGAAAGCATTTTTGGACTTCGACATAAGCTGGAAAAAGTCTTTTTTTAATCTTATAAACATGTTTTTTTAAGGACTCTTTTCTGTTTGGGGTCATCTTCCCCCTTGTATGCTTCATTTCCTCATGTTTTGAGCTATGCATTAGAGCATTTGCATTGGCCTTGGTTTGGCCTCTTAGCCACTGAAATCCAGTGGATTTTTAGTGGCTTAGATGTGTCTTTGAGCCTCAAAATCAGAGAGGGGTGACCCTCTCACCCCTTGTTCTCTTTACTAGCATTGTTGGCCTTCCAAAGGGACTCTTTTTTGCATGCATTGAAGTCATGTTTCAGGCCTCATTTTGTGAGTTTTAAGGTCTTCCTAAGCTCTTTCAAGAGCCCATTTTGCCATATTTTATGTCTATGATGCATGTGTAGAGCAATCCCATTCAAGGCCTTTCAAATGGACCTTTCTTTGCATGTTTCCTACACTAATTTCAGGGCCTATTCAGTGGGTTTTAGGGCTATCATAACTCATTTCTAGAGGTGGTTTTTCCCTTTTGTTTGTCTATCATATAGGTGTAGAATACCCCCATGCATGGCCTTCCAAAGGAGCCCCTCATTTTTGCATGCATTGATTGAGTTTCAATGGGTATTTGGGCATATTTTGGCATGAAATGTTGCTGTTTTTGGTTGGTTGGGTGAGCCTTCATATGATTCATATAGTTGTAGAACAACTAATGGTTCACTAGCTTTCTTTGCATGCTTTGTGGACCCTTGATGTTAGCACTTTTGGGCCATACCTTAAACTGATAATGTGCTTATTTTGGACTACCCTAGCTCTGTTTTTAGGCCTCATGGTCGAATGATGTTTGTTTTGCATGCTTGTAGTTCAATACCCATGCTTAACTTTGAGTTTTAAGGTCCATTGCATGCATGTGCTGAGGTGTGTTCATGTTTTGAGGTCATTTTTCATCATATTTCAGAGCTGATTTGAATGCCACATTGCCATGTTTTCATCTCTTTAAGTGTGCTTGAGAGTTGTGCGTGAATGCCTTGTTTACCGACCAATGAATGAGCTTCATTTTCATGCATGTTGAGCCATCATTTTAGGATATTTCCCCACTATTTCAGACCTGCCTAGGGTCTGTTCGGGGTTGGTTTTGCCTTTGGTGCATTGCTTTGGGTACCTCTAGTGTAACGCACTTCACTAGTTTCGGTACCCGGGCCCCCTAGCTTGCATTGTATGCCATATTTGCATGTTTCGGGACCATATTTCATGCTGTTTCAGAGCTATAATTTATGATATTCCATGCCATCTTTCATCCCTTGCCATGCTTAGTTAGAGTTGCATGTTATGCCTTAGGATCGGTTCCTTGCATCGTGCATGTTTGCATGTGTTTCGGTTGTCTCATTACCATCATATGGCCACTAATGTGAGTGCGGCTGAGGTCCACTCATGTTGGTGTAAGTCCATCGTGCATTGTGTATGTCATTTCGGTTCATAGCATTGCGTATGCTAGGTTGCATGTTAGAGCATTGTGTATGCCATGTTACATCTAGCATTGTGTATACCATTTCATAGCATTGCGTATGCTAGGTTGTATGTTAGTCGCATTGTGTGTGCCATCTCATTTGCATCATGTTTGGGATAGGAGTTAGCCCAAGCATGGGAAACGAGAGACGTTTCGTACTCCAAGAGACGAAACGTGTCTCAATTCCCAGTCGCCGACACTCCGGATTACCCATGATGGAATCTAGGCCTTGTTGTGTTTATATGTGCATTCATTTCACATAAAGTCGTGCAATTCGACTCCTCGGCCATCATGCATCGAGATGCGTGATTGGTGGCACGAGGATCGAGGTGCGCATACATATGTGAAAATATTTTGCCATGCCCCTTTCTTGCTCTCTGTTGCAGCAAATCAGAAATCAATAGCCTTCTGGAGCTTCGCACAGCATTCCGGGATTAAGTGTAAACAGAGGCGAATCGGGGCATCGCAATGGATTTCCGCGCCGAGCAACTCAAGCATGCATCATTCATCATTCGGAACAGAGCTGAGGCGGTCCATAGCTTGCATGCTAATTTACTTGCTTTCCTAGATTAATTTGTTAATTAATTAGGGTTTTGTACTTATTCGGACTGTATTATTTATTCGGACCCTCCGAGCGAGGGCAATTGTGTAATAAGTGTGCGTGTATGTAATGTATGTCTTCCAACCCCACGTCTTTCTCCATTTTATTTACCAGCTTATGATGGTTAGATTAGGGCATATTTCAATTAGCATCCTTATGCTATGCATGTTTCCATCATTCATCTGTCTTGCATGCACCGGACTCGGCACATCATACTAACTACATTGTATTTCAATTCCGAGTTGAATACGTGTTAGCTGTAGCATCTCATATGCCATTCTTAGAATAGCCGAGCCTATTTTTAGTTGCATTTTGCATGTGTTGCATTAGGCATTTCAGCATAGTTAGGATCATGCATTGATTTGTAACATAGCTTCTGTTTTGGCTTGGAGTACTAGGTAAGCTTTTATTCTTTAGCATCTTGCATGCGTGTGAGTGACTGCCATGATAGCATGCTTACCATGAGGCTATTTGCTTATGTGATATAACTGCCTGAATGCCTGTGGGTGAAGGTTGGGTTATTTGGATTGGAACAATTCATTGATTGCGAGTTTTAAGCCCACTAGATAGTAGCAAATCACCATGTTTTCTAAGCCCACTTGAGGGTAGCAAAATCTGCATTTTAGCCTACTTGCGAGTAGCAAATCGTTTTCAAAACAAACATGAGATGTTTCGTTCCAATTCAGGCGACCCAGTCTATACTTGTATGCTGCGCGCATCACATAGTAATTCTAGGCTAATAACCAGAATAAGAACGCATAATGTTTTCAAAACCCGATATCATGGTTAGTAGAGGCCGATCTTTGATCAGGCGAGCGGGGGTGCTCATGAAGTGACCTTCCCCAATCGTACCCAAGTTCCCAAGCCAAGGCAACTTTGGTGATGACGGACACGTGGCCTTAGGCAATGAGTCATGGTTTCCTAAATTCCCCCAAAATAAATATTTAGGTGGCGACTTTGTATCTGGCAAAGCAGTCCATGTTTGGCACTTCTTTCAAAAAAATCTGTTTTCAAAAACGATTTGCCGAATTTGGGCTCTTTGATGATTCATCGGTCTTGCATTGCACTCTGTGAGATTAGATACAGGACCGTAACATTGAGTCCTGAACTGTAGTGGCACAAAGCAACAAAGGCAGAGCAGATGTGATGGAACCAATTGAAATGAATTGACAGAGCTTGGTGAGAAATGAGTTGTTGTGAGCATGGATTAACAAAGCACTCAACAAGGCGGCGAAGGCGAAGGCAAGCGACACTACGAATGCTTGGAAGGTGAAAGGGAGTCCCTTGAATATGAGCGTGGGAACTAGGCTTTCGTTTATGTATTCGCAAGGAAGGATTACCAAAACTATTACAATTGTGAAGGAAGCTATCACTATAGATTCCAACACTCTGGTTTCGATTTGTTGCTTTGAGTTCTTCCTCTTTGCACCATCTCTTCCTGCAATTACTTTTAACATGATACTTTCCAAATTTCTTTGCTCATGCTGTGAGTTGGTGGTGTCTTGCTCACTACAAGAAAAAGCAGTTTTAGCGACTAAAAATATAAATTTCGTCGTTGAAAGTAGGACAATTGGTGACTAAATTGAATTAGTAGCCAAAAGTGAAGACTTTTGGCGACTAAAACAGTTTAGTAGCCAAATGTATAGTTATTGGCGACTAAAAATCAGCTTAGTCGCCGATTATATGGGTTTTAGCGACTAAAACAATTTTAGTAGCCAAAAGTGAAGGTTTTTGGCGACTTAAAAAATTTAGTAGCCAAAAATATAGGTTTTGACGACTAAAAAATAGTTTGGTCGCCGATTATAGGTGTTTTACCGACAAAAAAAAATTTTGTAGCCAAAAGTAAAGGTTTTTGGCTACTAAAAAAATTTAGTAGCTAAAAGTGGACAAATTGGCGACTAAAATTCAATTTAGTCGGCAAAAGTGGAGGTTTTGGCGACTAAAATTAAGTTTAGTCGCCGAAAGTGGTTATTTTTAGGCAGAAATTAATTTTTTTAGTGACTAAATTATTGGTAGTAGCCGAAACTAAGGTTTTTGGGACTAAAAAAAAATTTAGTCGCCAAAAGTAGCTTCCTTTTTTTTTTAATAAATAATTTATTTTTTACATAAATTATATTGAATAAAAATAATTATGTTCATATATATAGTTTTATATTAATACGGGTCAATATACTGTATAAATAATATATTTTGCATATATATTTACATGGTGTTACTGTGGCATGGTGGAGAGAGTGTGTTGGTAAAGGTTTAGAATGTGAGAGGTTGGTTCTTCAAAACTTGGGAAGAGCAGAGGGTAATTTTTTTTTTTTTCCCTGAAATAAGCTTTTGGCGACTAAAATGGGTGGTCAACAAAAGCTTCAGTATTGGCGACGAAAAAAATAGTCGGCAAATGTATAAATTAAAAAAAAATAATTCACTATTTGCGCCTAAAAATTTAGTCGCCAAATGTATAATTTAAAAAATATAAATGAGCTTTGGCGACGAAAATTTTAGTTGCTACAGACTTGGTTTTTGGCGACTAAAAAGTTTTTTAGTTGCCAATACCTTTCGCGACAGTTTTCTAGCGACCAAACCGGCGACTAAAAAATTTAGTCAGGGAAACTTAAAACCCGACTTTTGGCGACTAAAAATTTAGTCGCCAAATGTGTTTTTTCTTGTAGTGGCTCTAGGCAGAAGAGTATATTTATAGAGCTCTTAATGCCGCCCCCTCCCCCCCCCCCCCGCGCGCCGGCACAGCGGGTTTTGAGAAAAAAAAAAAAAAAAAAAGAGAACTGAAGAGTTTGAGTCTTGTAACAAAATAATTTTTTAATCTTTAATTTTGTCAATTTAAATTCCAATATTTTGATTTTGTTTCAATATAAACTATTCGACTATTTTTGTTAATTAAAATTGTCAAAAAAAATATTTTAGTTATTAAACTCAATGAAAATGGGTATTTTAGATTTTTCATACACTTATATTGAGTTTAATGATTAAAATATATATTTTCAAATAATTTTACTTAACGAAAATAATCAAATGGTTTAAATTAAAAACAAATCAAAAAATTAAAATTTAAGATTTATTTTGTTATAAAACTCAAATCTTGAATTTTTTTTGTTTAATTTCTCTTTTATTTCTTTACTGGTTTTTTCACTCACAGACACAAGACAACATGACTCACATTAATTTATATAATAAATAGATCAACTTTTGAGATTATATTTTATAACATAATTAAGAATTAAGATTACGATAAATGGCAAGATCAACAAACAAGTGATCTGCAGTTGGAGGAAGACTAGGCTTGACAAAAATGGGAAAAAAAAAAGGTTTACATTTAGCTAAACCTATTTTTCTTGAGAATGTATTGAGCATATTTAGTTTGAGATAAGGCATAGCCTAAGGAGGTGGTTGTGATAGAAATGCGAAGAAAGTAAGATAGATCACCCAGTTCCTTCATTGAAAAAGCAGTGTGCATATGAGAGATAAGTGACTGAATATGATAGGGATTATTGCCTGTAAGCAATATATCATTAACATAGACCAAAAGAATAGTGAGGTTAGGGCCCAATCTATGAATGAACAAGGAAGAATCACACTTGCTATTTTGAAATCCCTGAGAGAGGAGATAAGCTGAAAAAGTTGAGTGCCAGGCTCTGGGGGCTTGTTTTAAGCCATACAAAGCTTTCTTGAGATGGCATACATGGTGAGAGTGAGCTGAATTTACGAATCCAAGTAGCGGAAGCATAAACATCTCTTCTTCTAGGATGTCATGAAGAAAAGCATTAGAGATATCTAACTGTTTTAAGGGCCAGTCATGATGAAGAGCCAAGCAAATCAAAATTTTGATAGTGGGAAGCTTGGCCACTGGGCTGAAAGTGTCTTGAAAGTCCACCCCTTCTTGTTGAAGGTAACCCTTGGCTACAAGTCTAGCTTTATGCCTACCAATTGTGCCATCTGAATTTCTTTTAATCCTAAAAACCCATTTGCAACCAATGGCATTTTTATCTGTATGGAAAGAAACCAAGGACCAAGTCTGTTGTTTGTGTAAGACATGAAATGCCTCTTGCATAGCCTTATGCCAAATAGGGGAAAGAAGAGCTTCCTTTTAAAAAGGAGGTTCAACATCAGAATAAAGAGGATGAGAGACAACAGGAGGCTGAGGATGAGTGTGAAGGAAACAATGAGAAGAAGACTTGGATTGAGTAAGCATAGGATACACATTGGAAAAAGAAGAAGGAGAAGGAAGAGGCAAATTAATAGAAATAGAGGAAATAGGAATATGTTGAGGGGGAATAGAAGGATTGGAATGGGTAGCAGTAGGCTGACTTGAATAAGTAGGACTAATAGCAGTAGGCTAATTAGGAGCAGGCTGACTAGGAGTAGTAGAAGAAGAGATAATAGGGGAAACAAGATTGGAAGGAGAATGGCATATAGAGGAAACAGATTGAGAGAATTTAGATTGAGAAAGAGTAGATGGAGAAACAGTGGACCGAAAAAAGGACTGAAGCTGAGGTAAGAAAACAAGAGGAGAAGAAGGAAAAGGAGTTGCAGCAAAAGAAATGACAGACTCATTAGAAATGACATGTCTGGAAAGAAATATTTTGCTTGAAGTGGAGTCAAAACATTTGTATCCTTTAGCAAAAAGATGATATTCAAGAAAGACACAAGGAAGAGATTTAGGTTGAAGCTTATTAGAGGAGTATGGTTGAAGCTAAGGGTAGAAAAGACAACCAAACACCTTGAGGAATGAATAATCAGGAACATGATGAAACAAGACTTCAAATGGGGATTTATGGTGTAATTGAGTAGAAGGAAGTCTGTTAATCAAGTAAGTAGCGGTAGCTATTGCCTTAAACCATAATCTAAGAGGCATAGAGAAGTGATGAAGTAAAGAAATAGCAGTCTCTGTGTGTAGACACCCCATTTTTGACCGACCTTAAGACTTAGACGTCACTGATTGAGCACTTGGTGATGTTGCATATTGTGCTCGTTCTGAGGTTGCGGAGTCCCGGTTGCGAGCCTTGCCTCCGGACTTCCGGACTCTTTTGTGCTTTGCCTCGGTTTGCGAACCAGGCTCCGTTTTCTCTGTTTTCTCTTTTCGAAGGGAGGGAGAGGTCTCATAGATCATCTCTCAGTGGCCGTAGGCTATGTTTCGTGGTCGTAGGCCATTTTTCCCGTTTGGAGCCCGGTTTCCGGTTTTTCGGAGCCGACGGTCGTGTGCCTCGGTTCGGGACCGCTTAACCACCTCCGTTTGCTCCGGTTTTTGGCACATACCTTATTTCCTCCATTTTGAGGGTCACTGTGGTCCGAGAGACCAACTTCCTGGTCGGACACCACTTCCGGTGCCTAACAGCCCACTTTCGGGGCCCCGAACTGCGTGTTTTGGCTCCCGAACCTTCATCCTGCATTTTTGGGCTCCGACCCGAACTTGAGATAGTCATATTTTGAGGTCCTTTTCATGTTTGATTAAGGACCTTTTTCTGTTTGAAACTCCCTTTTTACACTTTGTGTTTAAACCCTCTTTTAGGCCTATTTTTGCACGGTATTTTAGGCTTACTTGTGACCTGTTTCGGACTTGGTTGTAAACTAAAAAGTGTATTTTTTTGAGCCCCTCTTCAAGTTTTTTGAAGGGCTCTCGGCTGTTTGGAACCAGCAGCTACCACTTGCCTTTATATCTCACTTTATGGCCATTTTGGGGGAAAATTTGAATTTCATTTCCCCCCATTTTTCCCCCTCTTTTCCACCCTCTTGTGTCTATATAACAGACCCCCCAGCTGTATTTTAGGGGTTATAAAATTTTGGATGGAGCTCTCACATTGAATCTCTCTCTCTCTCTCTCTCTCTCTTCTACATTCTAACCATCAAAACCCTTTGATTCTTACACCATTTTTTACACACCAACTCATAGCACAAGACCTCCATCCTCCATTCCAGCACTTTGGAACTCTTTTGAAGAGATTGAAAGCTCAGATTTTTGGACCAAGAGTTGATGAAAGACTAGTCTTTAAGGCTGAGTCGCATTTTCTCTCTTTTTGCTCTTTTCTTGGTCTATATTTTAGCTCCTTATGTTTGCATATTTGGGCTCCGACCCTAACTGGAGATAGGATTTTTTTGAGCTATTTTTCATGTTTCCTTAAGGGCCTCTCACTGTTTGAGGCCCCCATTTTGCACTTGCTTCATTATCCCTCTTGTATGCCTATTTCTTGTGTAGCATTTTAGGCCTATGTATAATCTGTTTTGAAGCATGATGTAAACTGTAAATAGGCTTATTTTGAGCTCTTATTCAACATTGTAGAAGGGCTCATCACTGTTTGAATCCTCCATGTACCACTTGCTTTGATATCCAGCTTTTGGTCCCATTTTTGCATGATTTATTAGCCTTTTGTACTTCTGTTTTTGGACTTTGGTCCGAACTGAAAAGGGTATTATTTTGACCCCCTCTTCATGTTTCATTAAGATTCTATTACTTTTTGGAGCATCTTTTGTATACTTTGTGTTGTAACCTCTTTTTAGGCCTTATTTTGCATAGCATTTTGAGCATACTTGTATACTGTTTTGGGTCTGATTATAAACTGTAAAAAGTCATGTTTTAGGTCCATCTTCAACTTTGTTGAAGGACCTTTATCTGTTTGAGGCCAGCATGTATCAGTTGCTTCTTTGTCTCCATTTTGGCCCATTTCTTGCATAGGAATTTTTCCGTACTTGTGTCTGTTTTTGTGGCTTGACATAAACTGTAAAACATCATATTTTGGGCCCCTGTTCAACATTGTAGAAGGGCCATTCTCTTTTTAGTGTCAGCATCTGTCAGTTTCTTCATTATCTTGCTTTCGGGGCCATTTTTGTATGCTAGTTTAGCCCTATTTGTGCCCACTGTTTGGCCTTTCTTTAAACTGTAAATATGCTTTTTTTAGGGCTACCTTGCTTCTGTCTTTACACTTCATGTTCAAATAATGTATGCATTGCATAGCTATAGGTCATTCCGTATGCCTAATTTCATGTTTCGGGGCTCATTCCATGCATCGGGTACCATTTTGCCATGTTTCGGGGCTGTTTTGCATCTCATTTTGCTACTGAAATTTGCATGATAGTGTGCCATATTCCATGTCTTGCCATATCTTGTTAGAGTGACATTTCGGTGCCTTAGGGTCGGTCTTCGGTTTGCGTGCACGCATGCACACATCTCGAGTGTCTCATTTTCATCTGATGGCCTCTTATGTGAGTGTGGCTGAGGTCCGCTCGTGTTAGTGTAAGTCCACATCGCATTGTGTATGCCATTTTATTCCATAGCATTGCGTATGCTAGGTTGTATGTTAGTGCATTGTGTATGCCATGTTACCTCGTGCATCGTGTATGCCATTTCATAGCATGTTGCATGTTAGGTTGTATCTTAGTTGCATTTCATGCATATCATGCATATTGCATTGTGTTCGGGATAGGAGTTAGCCCGGGCACAGAAAATACGAGGGGCGTTTCGTACTCCGAGTGACGGAACGTGTCTCAATTCCCCAGTCACCGACACTCTAGATTACCCATGATGGAGTTAGGTTTTGTCAAGTTTTCATGTGCATTCATTCCATATCGAGTTGTGCAATTTGACTCCTCGGCCATCATGCATCGAGATACGTGACTGGTGGCACGAGGATCGAGGCATGCATACATTTGTGAAAATACATTGCTATGTCCCTTTCCTGCTCTCTGTTGTAGCAAAATCAAGAATCAGCAGTCTTTTGAGGCTTGGCGCGCTTTCCAAAAAGCCATTGCGAAACAGAGGCTAATTGGGGCATCGTAGTGGATTTCCGCGCGAAGGCAACCCGGACATGCATCATTCATCATCCGGAGTGGAATCAAGGTAGTCCCTGGCTTACATGCCAGTTTATTATTTTCTTCGTTAATTTGATAATTAATTAGGATTTTTTTACATATTTGGACTGTAATATTTATTTGGACTGTACTATTCGGGACTGTATATTATTCTTTCAGACCCTCTGTGCGAGGGCATAATTGTAATAAGTGTGCGTGAGTGTGATGTATGTCTTCCAACCCCACGTCTTTCTTCCCTTTTATTTACCTGCTTATGATGGTTAGATTAGGGCATATTTCAATTAGCATACAGTATGATAGCATGTTTGCATTCATTCATCTGTTTTGCATGCACCGGGCTCGGCGCATCATATACTAACTGCATTTGTATTTCAATTCCAAGTTGAATACTTGTAGCTGTTGCATTCCATATGCCATGTTTAGAATAGCCGAGCCTGCTATAGTTGCATTTTGCATGTGTTGCATTAGGCAATTTCTGTATATTTAGGATCATGCATGATTTCTATCGGTTTTTGTTTGGCTTGGAGTACTCGGTGAGTTTTTTATCTTTAGCATCCTTGCATGCGTGTGAGTTTGACTGCCATGAATAGCATGCTTACCATGAGGCTAACTGCTTATGTGATATAACTGCCTTGGATGCCTGTGGGTGAAGTGGGTTACTTGATTGGAAAATTCATCAAATGTGTGTTTTAAGCCCACTAGATAGTGGCAAAATCATGTTTTCTAAGCCCACCCGAGGGTGGCAAATCCACGTCTTAGCCTACTTGCGAGTAGCACCATCAAACCATTTTCAAAAACAAACATGAAATGTTTTGTTCCAATTCAGGCGACTCGTCTAATACTTGTATGCTGTGCGCATCACATAGTAAATCTAGCTAATAACCGGAATAAGAACGCACAATGTTTTCAAAATAGATATCATGGTTAGTAGAGGCCGGTCTTTGACCGGGCGAGCGGGGGTGCTCACGAAGTGACCTTCCCAATCGTACCCAAGTTCCCGAGCCGAGGCAACTTTGGTGATGACGGACACGTGGCCTTAGGCAACGAGTCAGGGTTTCCTAAATTTCCTAAAATAAAATATTTAGGTGGCGACTCTGTATCTGGCAAAGCAGTCCATGTTTGGCACTTCTTTCTAAAAATCTGTTTTCTCAAAACGATTTGCCGGATTTGGACTCTTTGGTTCAAGATTAAGAACCGTGACACAAATCGAGTTCCGAGCTGTAGCGAGGTCCCCGCGGGCTTGTTACAGTTTCTGGCGACTCCTGGGATTTAGAGAACTTGACTCGAACTCATGAATATCTGTTTTGACTACATTTGTGTGTTTCTTTGCATTGCATTTGCATTGGTGCGCCTAGGACACCGTGTTTGCCATATGCCATTCCTGAACGATTTGCCGGAGGCTTGTCTTGTCAAGGCATGACCATAAGGCTGATCGGCTGTGGGCTTTGACAGCATGGGAACATAAACCCCGATTTTTTCGGGGCACCCTTTTTGACTATTCGACCTAGTGCATATTCGGAATCCATAGTGACCATTCCAAACTAGGACAGGTTGCTTACCCGATATAGGTTGTTTGAAACCGCTATGTGTGTAGTGAAACCCTAGCTCCTGACAAAATAGGACAGGGAAACCCTACCCCAACATAGGGGTGTTTTGGCTCTCACTTGCTTGTTATGTGCTTTAGAGTGCGTCTCTACAGGAATGCATGTATCAGTTTGCAAGTTTGGGCATCAGGCCTGCAGGCACCAGTTTAGTATTTTGAGAATCAGTTTACCTAAGGGTAACAGTTTACAGGCAGAATTTTGGGGGCAAATTCAGTAGAG
Organism: Camellia japonica; assembly: GCA_030407325.1. NCBI lineage: Eukaryota > Viridiplantae > Streptophyta > Magnoliopsida > Ericales > Theaceae > Camellia > Camellia japonica. The sequence goes on along the minus strand of JAPPVO010000031.1, from coordinate 49,491,262 downwards.
GGCACAGTCATCCTACTATGCTCGTATCTGTTTTGGTGAAGTTAGGCTGAGATGCTGCATGTTTTCCTTTTGCTAGGTAGTCCTGGAACCATAGCTTCAGAAGGCTCCGAAATCCCCGGGTACATTGGACTAGTGCTGATAGACTTTGTTAGGTCGAGAATTCAATTCAAGGGCAACCAGTGTTCTTTCGCTGAGGCAAGGCAAAGAAGGGCCAGACAGGGCTCATGGTTCATCTGATCCGACAGTCACCAGTCACATCATCAGTAGACCCGTGATGGCACAGGGTTCGGAAGAATTTGTGGCCGTGATAGCAGCGCCAATTAGGAACTGCCATGCAGGCTGAGACCAGTATTGAAACACAGCGCCCTCTGGGGCATCTGCCTCACATCCCTTGGGCCCAGCCGAACTTTGACCCATTCCGCCAACTGAAGATTTGCAGGTCCGATCCTCGAGAAGGGCTGGCTCAAGCCCGAGTTTTCAGACCCCTGGTGCAGCTAATGAGAGGCGTTTATCCCTTGATGCTAATGACCTCGATCTGACCGCGTGAAAATTGCGAACCTTGAGAAGCAATTCAAAAAGGCACAGGGCCTTAACTCCATTCCCGACATTGAGGATGGGCACACTTGAGTCTACTGTACGGCTCCCAGACAGATTCAAAATGCCATATTGACCGTTTCGACGGTCTGGAGATCCAATGGTACATATCCGACTTTTCTTGGATGTCCTGAAAGCCGATGGGTCTGACTAAGCCACAGAAACTCTCTTGTATGGAAGAACCTGTCGGGTATAGCAGCCACTTGGTACCTAAGTTGGAATAAAGTGAAGCAAAACTGGGAAGAACTGGCTGAGGCCTTTGTTGTCATCAGTATTCCTTACAATACCCAGGTTGAAATGACCATCCAGAGCTTGAAACAACCCGCCAGAACCCAAGAGCCTTTTGTGAATTTGTTGCAAAGGTGGAGGCAAAGGCAGCACAGATGACAATCGCCCTTCTGAGCGAGGATCAAGTGCAGATGATGGTGCGAAACCTCGAGCATGATATGTTGCAAAAGTTGATAGTGCTCCGCTATTCACTTTCAAAAGTTTTGCATGAACTGGGGGTTCAGGTCGAGAATGCGTTCAACAGCGGGATCATTCCCAAAACAAGTGAACCGATAAGGAGGGCGATTGCAGGGAGTACCAATGCCGGAAGTAGCACTATTCCCGAACCCACTGAAATCAATACAGTCGTCATAGCCAACCCTTTTGCCAAACCAAGCCTACGACCAGCCAGCCCAGCCCAAGCTCAGGGCAGAACTTTCACCCCCCTTTATATGAGCCTACTAGCGCACTAAACTCCTGATGGAAAAAGGGCATCTCAAACCCCTCGATCCTCAACCTCTTCCCGACCCACTCCCAGCCAGACATAACCCCGCCAAGTACTGTATGTACCATCAGCAGCGCGGTCATGGCACCGACCGTTGCTACCACCTTCGTCATGAGGTCCAAAATCTCATCGACAACCGGACGATAGCTCCACCTTCAGACCCCAATGACCAAACATCTCCTGCCTACCTCAATCTCATCCATATACTGCCATCCACCTATGACCCCAGCATATACATCACCCCGGCCCATCTACCCAAACCTGAGGTGTTTTATCCCAGAAAGCATGGACTTATGCATGATGGGTGCACCTGAACCCAATCATCTCAAACCCGAGAACCCACTACTTCTGAGTTGATGGGAATGATAAAAGATCTTCAAAGAACTGTGACCAATCTAGCCTCCGGGACATTGGCTCCATCATCGACCACACCACATACTGGGAATTTCATGTCAAAAGGCTCCCTAGTCTTGGGGCGGGCTACATTTGAGGAAGGCCAATCCCTTGGCAAAGTGGAAGTGAGTGGAAAGAACAAGGTAGGGGCGGGCATGGATCCCCATGAACATCTTTTGTTCGCTGTTGAGGCTTTGAAAGCCAAGGGACTGGACAAAGAGCAAGTCCTCACAGTTGTTGCAAAAGCTGTGGATGACACTTTCGCTACTTAAGTCGGGGCAGTCTAATCAAAGGGAAAACCGAGAAGGGCCGTTATACCAGAGAATCCTGTTAGCTCTAACCCTCCACTCGGAAGAGATCGCAAACCAGGCCACACTTGCAATCCTTTCCTGGTGCGTCCAGCAAAAATCCACAAACCAGAAGTACCAACCCCGAGGTCGGAGGTCTTCCATGCCCTCTATATGCCTTTGTCCAAAGCTCTCCAAATCCTTGTTGGACAAGGCCATCTCAAACCCTTGAGCCTCGGCCTCTCCCGAACCCCTCTTCCGGCTACGCATGATGCTACCCAGTACTGCCATCCTACCATCAGCAAACTGGCCATACTACCGACGACTACTTCCGTCTTCGCAATGAAGTACAGGATTTATTTGACAACGGGGTCATCCTCCCGCCAAGCTCTGCAAAGTCTATCGGCACTGGGTCAGTGAACTTGGGGGATAATGTGATTATGTGATCGAGGGATGAACCACCTACGGATGGCGCTCAGATTACTCCAGCTGTGGTGGATGGCATGCACTGTTTTGAGCAACGTACAAGTGCTGTTAATTTTGTATTATGACTTGGGTATTGGGTCAGTCTTGTTGTTTTGTTTTGAGTCTATCCTTTTGTTTTGAGTCAGTCTTTTTTATTTGGGTCTGTCTTGTTGTATCGAGTCAGTCCTATTGTATAGGAGTCGGGTGATTCGGGAGGGGGGGCGGGTGTTACCTCGGGCATCACCATTTTGTTTTGTGTTTGTCTTTTCGTTTTGTTTTGAGTCTATTTGTGCCAGGGAGCCAGTTGTGCCAGCAGACTTTGAATGAACAGCAGTGATTTTCACATCCTTGTGGTCGCTTCTGCCTTGTGCCAGTTATGCCGGAAGTTCTAAATAGATGGCAGTATTTGACTAAGAACTCTGTCTTTTCTGTGCCTTGAAGTCGTTGTAACGACCTAAGTTTTTCAAAACTTTTGAACATTGCGGTGAAAACGAAAGAAGGAATTCCTCGGATTTGCAAAACTTTGATCAATTGAGAGTAAGAGATGCGTGCTAAGCCCTTAATGAATGAAATCATGCTTGTTAGCATGAGTACTGAGAAGGACCCTAGCTTGATCCAGACTGGTTTCACACTATCTTCAGCGCGAGCGATTTGTCGTTTTCTGAAAAAATTTCAAAAACAAAATGTTTTGCGCGGCCCTGCGAAGACCTGTGTGGAATCGCTCTTGAGATTGTGCAGCCTAGGATCGCTCTCAGCCTCGAGACTCAACCCCTTCGCTTCCAAACCTTGAACTTGAATTCAGAAGGTTCAACGGTCAACTACGATGTGAGGCCTGTGTGGTCAGATTCGAAGCAGCCCTCGAACTAGGGGCAGGGAAGTCAGATCAAGAAGGTCGGACGTCATCAAAAGAAGCTTGCAAAGCTAGATCAGAAACACCCCTCGACCTAGGGGTAGAAAAATGTCAGATTATGCCCGAAGAGCCGAAAATGGATCATCCCACAAATCAATGAAGATCGGCAAGAATGCCAAACCCTAGAAGGGAGGAAAGAAGAAGACATTGCTAAAGGACAACCGAGTTCCTATCTGCAACACTAGGGGCAAATTCACCCTCCATTGAATGGACTCCTGCATCGTCAGCGAACAGCGGCCATTCTCCTGGATTCAGATGACTTCAGGATCGCAAAACCATTTGACATGAACAAAGCTACACTTTTACCCTTGAGGGGCTCGCTGGGCCGAAAACCCAGAAGGGCGACCCAGGCAAAAGTTAGAGCAAGAAAAAAAAGAAAAAGAAAAAGAAAAAAAAAGAAAAATGCAAAGAATAAAAAAAGAAAAGAAGAAAAAAAAAAGAGGAGAAAGAAAAAAGAAAAGAAAAGATACAAAAAAAGGGGGGGGGAAGAAAAAGAATTGAAAAAGAAGAAAAAGAACAAAGCTCGCAAGGTCGAAAACCCGCAACGGGCGTCTTGGCAAAAGTTAGAGCATAAAAAGGAGAGGTTAAATACCCGAGTGTACCTTAACCCCGAACTACGCAAGGCTTGATTCCCATCTTTGGGATACGTAGGCAACTTCATTCTGAAGTCCAGCCGTAAAACAATTCAAATTCGATTGTGTCCATGCGATGGTTCTGGTCATCTTTGTCTTCTCTGTATCTGAGAGTCTAGTTGTGTTCATCGCTCTGAGGACTGACTACAATGCGCTGCGGCATCATCCAAACAAGGGGCAACTTTCCGTTGCCATTCAAAACGCTGTGGTGTCATTTCAAACAAGGGGCAACTTTCCGTTGCCATACAGTGTCCTTCAGACAAGGGGCAATTTCCCATTGCTGTGGGTTCGAGGTTGTGCATCTCAAGAGTAGGTTCCATGCTCGTTGAGCAGTGGCCGTTTGCCAAAATAGTTTTTGAGAATTTTTACTAAGGTTGACTAATTTTCTCGAAAATCATTCCATCTTTTCCAAAACTGGACCATTTTCTTAGACCCAAAAAAAGGGAAAATTCTCAGTGCTCATAGCCTGACTCGCATGATTTCAAATCAAAAATTGAACAAGCATGTTAATCTAACTCTCATTTTGGTTAAAATTGTTTTAGTAGAAAGCCAAAAACAAAAAATGGTCGAAATGATGAACTAGGGGCACAGTTGAGTCAGGTGTTCTGTCTTTTTCCCATTATCAACATACTCGCCAGAAAGGACACCCTACTCGCCAAGAAAAGCATCATACCTGCCCGAAAGGGCACAGCTGAAGCTGTCAGTAAAGGGCTGAAAGCTCTCTCACCCTCCAAGCAACGAGGTATAAAGCCAAATGCGAAGCACGAACTGGAATGGGGCAAGATATTCCACTCCATCACCTGGACAGATCTTATCACGTCCAAACTCCCCAGCAAAGCATCATCAATTGTTGTTAGCTGCAGTTTTGCTACACACCCAGTTGTAGCGCAATCCTTCTATGGGAGGAATTCACTAGTTGTGAGTGGAAGAAGAAGAATCTAGAGGAATACCAGGGGCAAGAGCCCACAACTTCCTGCTTATCCATCAACCACCCAGGGGAGGGATTGAAAAATGAGAGATTGAAGAATAGAGAGATGTGCGATGAGAGAAAAAGTGAGAAAAGGGCTTTTTCAGAAAAATAGAGCTTGAGGGCCGAGGGATGTGAGGATCACAAATAAGAAAGGGTGGGAAACAATACCCGGTGAAACAGGCTCCCTGTGCACGTCTGTGTCATGTCTTTTGCTTTGTTTGTCTTGATTCTTACTTTGAGTCATTCCGAGCATGTCTCGATGTGTCTAGGTTGTTTACCTTTTATTTTTCATTGTTGAGTCGTAGTGCGCTGTGTTCAGTCGTAAGCTCAATACCCCAGTCAAGAACTCATCTCAATTTCAAAAAAAAAAAAAAAGTGAATCATTTTGTGTTCAGGAGTGCTGTGCCATTCTCCACATTTGTGCAAAAAAGGATTTATTCTTTCATAAAACCGCAAGGTTCAACCCAGGTCATGAGAGAACAGTGAAATCAGGATCTATCTAAAGCTATATAGGTTCCGGACTGCAAAGCAAAAGAAAAGAGGGAAAATTAAAGCATCTGAGTGTATTTCACCTTCAGCAAATTCCGTGATTGTACTCCGGATGTACCTCTTCAGGCCTTGTCAATGCTACCGAAGTATGAGTGCGCCTCTACCTCAAGTGTAAGCCTGCTTCGAGTCAGAACGGCAATTAAAGCAGCAACAGATGTTATCTCTTGCCAACATAAACAGGATGTCCCCTTTCCGAGCAGAGTGTGTTGCAAAGTCCTCTAAGAGGTAAATCAGAGGCACCAGAGTACATATTTGATGCTCCTCTACTGCATAGAATGTGAACCTTCACATACACTTCTACTACATGCGTGCCGCACATCATTATGATTCATGCATACAACATGCTTGCTTTCGATTCGGCATGGAATGTGCTTTGCTTGTCTCATACATAGAATATGCTTTCAATTTTGCATAGAAAATGCACTCCTCCATACTTGCATAGAAAATGCTTGTATCTTTCGCATAGAACATGCACCCCTCCCATATTCGTATAGAAAATGCATTTCATTGCACTATCTTGTGCATTCGCACTGTCTTGTGCACTCACGCTTTCTTGCGCATCGCACTATCTTGTGCACTTACATTCTATATCTCACTCGCACTATCTTGTGCATTCCTTATCACTCGCGCTGTTTAGCGTATCACACTGTCTTGTGCACTTACACTTTGTATCTCACTCGCACTATCTTGTGCACTGCATATCAATCGCGCTGTTTAGCGTATTGCACTGTCTTGTGCATTTCAAATCAATCGCGCTGTTTAGCGTATCGCACTGTTCTGTGCATTTCAAATCACTCTCGCTATTTTGCGCATCGCACTATTTTTGTGCAGATTCAAGTTCGCGCTATTTTGCACATCGCACTGTCTTGTGCACTTTCGCATTTGTAAATCACTCGCGCTATCTTGCGCACCTCAATCGCACTGTTTTGTGCAGTTTATATTCGCGCTATTTTGCGCACCTCTATCGCACGGTTTTGTGCAGTTTATCATTCGCGCTATTTTGCGCACCTCATTCACACTGTTTTGTGCAGTTTATCATTCGCGTTATTTTGCGCACCTCCATCGCACTGTCTTGTGCATTTCAAATCAATCGTGCTGCTTAGCGTATCGCACTATTTTGTGCATTGTACCATTCGCGTTATCTTGCGCATCTCACCTGTGCTTGTTAGTGCATTGCATCGCGCTATCTTACGTCGTGACCATTACGTGCATTGTGCAATGCATTTGCATCGCGCTATCTTGTCGCACCTTACTTGCATTGTGCACATTGCATCGCGCTATTTGTGCACCTTATCATCAACTGGCCTCTCGTACTGTTTTGTACACCTTTAGCATCGCTCTATTTTGTGCATCTGTTTAGCACTGTTTTGTGCATTCACTCTGCATCGCACTGTCTTGTGCACTCACCTGGTCCAGGAGACCTTAAATCCTCTGGTCTAAGGAGACCTTAAATCCTGCATCATCATTCGCACTATTTTTGCGCATCGTACTTGCATTTTACTTGCATTTCTCCGCACTATCTTGTGCACTCCCTGGTCTAGGAGACCTTAAATCCTCTAAAGGTGCAATTCCTTTGGTGTTTGTCGTGCCCGAACGACTTCCAATGGTCTGGTATAGCCACCTGCCTGTGTTAGCGGTGAGTTCCTAGGAGACCAACTGAGACGGTGGAAACTAGAGTTCGAATGGCTTATGCTTAGAACGTAAAGGTTCGGGATTTCCGAGACTAAAGTCTGGTTTAAATACCCAAGGGTATATCCTCGGTTTGAAATCTGTATGGCAGCCCCATTGATTGAGATAGCATATGTATGCGCCTCAATTCTAGATACTGATCCAATCTAGTCTGTCACTCTGTTGGAGAATAGAGAAAGCTGCGACCATAGTCAGGGAGAAAAGTAGCATCTGTGGTTCGACCAAGGAGAAGCGAGAGATCCCCAGCACCATGAGGCATGTTATTGTATGTACGGTTCATTTGAGACTGGTGCGACCAGACGAACCGCGCAGGTATTGTACCTTCTCCGTATGAAATGTGGCGAGAATTGAATAATTCTCCGCATTCTTAACTGCATGAAATGTAGTTGTTGCTTTGCATTCTTGCATAAAACTGTTGCATCTATTGTAAATATGTGCTTCATTACAGCTTGCTGCATTGGCATGATCATTGAGTCACCTTCGGCGTCTTGCATTGCCATTTGCATTTTGCCCCTGCCTGCGGGCATATCTTTGTCTATCTTGTCTGCTTTGTCTAAATCTTCGGCCTTGTCAAAAATGGGTCGTCTCTTGGCTTTGACATTCACTCCCGTCATTCTTATGACTTTCGAGTTCTGTCAAAGAGGGGCAACTGTAGACACCCCATTTTTGACCGACCTTAAGACTCAGACGTCACCGATTGAGCGCTTGGTGATGTTGCATATTGTGCTCATTCTGAGGTTGCGGAGTCCCGGCTGCGAGCCTTGCCTCCGGACTTCCGGACTCTTTTGTGCTTTGCCTCGGTTTGCGAACCAGGCTCCGTTTTCTCTGTTTTCTCTTTCCGAAGGGAGGGAGAGGTCTCGTAGATCATCTCTCAGTGGCCGTAGGATACGTTTCGTGGTCGTAGGCCATTTTCCTCGTTTGGAGCCCGGTTTTAGGTTTTTCGGAGCCGACGGCCGTGTGCCTCGGTTCGGACCGCTTAACCACCTCCGTTTGCTCCGGTTTTTGGCACATACCTTATTTCCTCCCTTTTGAGGGACACTGTGGTCCGAGAGACCAACTTCGTGGTCGGACACCACTTCCGGTGCCTAACAGCCCACTTTCGAGGCCCCGAACTGCGTGTTTTGGCTCCCGAACCTTCATCATGCATTTTTGGGCTCCAATTCGAACTTGAGATAGTCATATTTTGAGGTCCTTTTCATGTTTGATTAAGGACCTTTTTCTGTTTGAAACTCCCTTTTTACACTTTGTGTTTAAACCCTCTTTTAAGCCTATTTTCGCACGGTATTTTAGGCTTACTTGTGAGCTGTTTCGGACTTGGTTGTAAACTACAAAGTGTCTTTTTTTGAGCCTCTCTTCAACTTTTTTGAAGGGCTCTCGGCCGTTTGGAACCAGAAGCTACCACTTGCCTTTATATCTCACTTTATGGCCATTTTGGGGGGAAATTTGAATTTCATTTCCCCCCATTTTTCCCCCTCTTTTCCACCCTCTTGTGTCTATATAACAGACCCCCCAGCTGTGTTTTAGGGGTTATAAAATTTTGGGTGGAGCTCTCACATTGAATCTCTCTCTCTTCTCTCTCTCTCTACATTCTAACTATCAAAACCCTTTGATTCTTACACCATTTTTTACACACCAACTCATAGCACAAGACCTCCATCCTCCATTCCAGCACTTTGGGACTCTTTTGAAGAGGTTGAAAGCTCAGATTTTTGGACCAAGAGTTAATGAAAGACTAGTCTTCAAGGGTGAGTCTCATTTTCCCTCTTTTTGCTCTTTTCTTGGTCTATATTTTAGCTCCTTATGCTTTGATATTTGGGCTCCGACCCTAACTGGAGATAGGATTTTTTTGAGCTATTTTTCATGTTTCCTTAAGGGCCTCTCACTGTTTGAGGCCCCCATTTTGCACTTGCTTCATTATTCCTCTTGTATGCCTATTTCTTGTGTAGCATTTTAGGACTGTGTATAATCTGTTTTGAAGCATGATATAAACTGTAAATAGGCTTATTTTGAATCCTTCTTCAACATTTTAGAAGGGATCATCACTATTTAAATCCTCCATGTACCACTTTCTTTGATATCCAGCTTTTGGTCCCATTTTTGCATGATTTATTAGCCTTTTGTGCTTCTGTTTTTGGACTTTGGTCCGAACTGAAAAGGGTCTTATTTTGACCCCCTCTTCATGTTTCATTAAGAGTCTATTACTTTTTGGAGCATCTTTTGTATACTTTGTGTTGTAACCTCTTTTTAGGCCTTATTTTGCATAGCATTTTGAGCATACTTGTATACTGTTTTGGGTCTAATCATAAACTGTAAAAAGTCATTTTTTAGGTCCATCTTCAACTTTGTTGAAGGACCTTCATCTTTTTGAGGCCAGAATGTATCAGTTGCTTCTTTGTCTCCATTTTGACCCATTCCTTGCATAGGAATTTTTCCATACTTGTGTCTGTTTTTGTGGCTTGACATAAACTGTAAAACATCATATTTTGGGCCCCTCTTCAAGATTGTAGAAGGGCCATTCTCTTTTTAGGGTCAGCATCTGTCAGTTGCTTCATTATCTTGCTTCCGGGGCCATTTTTGTATGCTAGTTTAGCCCTATTTGTGCCCACTGTTTGGCCTTTCTTTAAACTGTAAATATGCTTTTTTTGGGGCTGCCTTGCTTCTGTCTTTACATTTCATGTTCAAATAATGCATGCATTGCATAGCTATAGGTCATTCCGTATGCCTAATTTCATGTTTCGGGGCTTGTTCCAGGCATCGGGTACCATTTTGCCATGTTTCGAGGCTGTTTTGCATCTCATTTTGCTACTGAAATTTGCATGATAGTGTGCCATATTCCATGTCTTTCCATATCTTGTTAGAGTGACATTTCGGTGCCTTAGGGTCGGTCATCGGTTTGCGTGCACGCGTGCACACATCTCGAGTGTCTCATTTTCATCTGATGGCTTCTTATGTGAGTGTGGCTGAGGTCCGCTCGTGTTAGTGTAAGTCCACATCGCATTGTGTATGCCATTTCATTCCATAGCATTGCGTATGCTAGGTTGTATGTTAGCGCATTGTGTATGCCATGTTACCTCGTGCATCGTGTATGCCATTTCATAGCATGTTGCATGTTAGGTTGTATCTTAGTTGCATTTCATGCATATCATGCATATTGCATTGTGTTCGGGATAGGAGTTAGCCCGGGCACGGGAAACGCGGGGCGTTTCGTACTCTGAGTGACGGAACGTGTCTCAATTCCCCAGTCACCGACACTCCGGATTACCCATGATGGAGTTAGGTTTTGTTAAGTTTTCATGTGCATTCATTCCATATCGAGTTGTGCAATTCGACTCCTCGGCCATCATGTGTCGAGATGCGTGATTGGTGGCACAAGGATCGAGGCATGCATATATTTGTGTAAATACATTGCTATGTCCCTTTCCTGCTCTCTGTTGCAGCAAAATCAAGAATCAGCAGTCTTTCGAGGCTTGACATGCTTTCCAAAAAATCATTGCGAAACAGAGGCTAATTGGGGCATCGTAGTGGATTTCCGCGCGAAGGCAACCCGGACATGCATCATTCATCATCCGGAGTGGAATCAAGGCAGTCCCTGGCTTGCATGCCAGTTTATTATTTTCTTCGTTAATTTGATAATTAATTAGGATTTTTGTACTTGGACTGTAATATTTATTTGGACTGCACTATTCGGGACTGTATATTATTCTTTCGGACCCTCTGTGCGAGGGCATAATTGTAATAAGTGTGCGTGAGTGTGATGTATGTCTTCCAACCCCACGTCTTTCTTCCCTTTTATTTACCTGCTTATGATGGTTAGATTAGGGCATATTTCAATTAGCATGCAGTATGATAGCATGTTTGCATTCATTCATCTGTTTTGCATGCACCGGGCTCGGCGCATCATACTAACTGCATTTGTATTTCAATTCCAAATTGAATACTTGATAGCTGTTGCATTCCATATGCCATGTTTAGAATAGCCGAGCCTGCTATAGTTGTATTTTTGCATACGTTGCATTAGGCATTTCTGTATATTTAGGATCATGCATAGATTTCTAATCGGTTTCAGTTTTGGCTTGGAGTACTCGGTGAGTTTTATGCTTTAGCATCTTTGCATGCGTGTGAGTGACTGCCATGAATAGCAAGCTTACCGTGAGGCTAACTGCTTATGTGATATAACTGCCTTGGATGCCTGTGGGTGAAGGTTGGGTTACTTGAATTGGAACAGTTCATCAAATGTGTGTTTTAAGCCCACTAGATAGTGGCAAAATCATGTTTTCTAAAGCCCACCCGAGGGTGGCAAATCCACGTCTTAGCCTACTTGCGAATAGCACCATCAAACCATTTTCAAATAAACAAATATGAAATGTTTTGTTTCAATTCAGGCGACTCGGTCTATACTTGTATGCTGTGCGCATCACATAGTAAATCTAGGCTAATAACCGGAATAAGAACGCACAATGTTTTCAAAATTAGATATCATGGTTAGTAAAGGTCGGTCTTTGACGGGCGAGCGGGTGCTCACGAAGTGACCTTCCCCAATCGTACCCAAGTTCTCGAGCCGAGGCAACTTTGGTGATGACGGATACGTAGCCTTAGGCACGAGTCAGGGTTTCCTAAATTTCTCAAAAATAAAATATTTAGGTGGCGACTCTGTATCTGGCAAAGCAGTCCATGTTTGGCACTTCTTTTCTAAAAATCTGTTTTCTCAAAACGATTTGCCAGATTTGGACTCTTTGGTTCAAGATTAAGAACCGTGACACAAATCGAGTCTGAGCTGTAACGAGGTCCCCCGCGGGCTTGTTACACTGTGATATGTCTGTGTCTCTTGGTCAGCCAAAAAGCAAGCTACAGTTTCCAGATCTTCTACTGAGTCAGAGTACAGGTCTCTTGCCCATACTGTTGCAAAGTTAGCTTGGGTTGGTATGCTTCTTCATGAACTTTCTATTTCCTTTCTTGTGCCTTCTACACTCTGGTGTGATAATGTTTTAGCTATTGCTTTGGCCTCCAACCTTGTTTTCCACTCACGCTCTAAACACATCGAAGTAGACTGCCATTTTGTGGTGGAGTATAGGGACATGAATGTTGGTGAACAATACCATGGGTCAAAATAAAAATTTCGTTTTAGCATTACAATACTCAGTACCTCCATAAGTTCTGAGTATTTTTAAAATAGTCTCAAATTGCTTCTCAGCATAGGCTTTAAATTCCAAGAATTTGTCATACACTTCACTCTTATAAGCCAGTGGATATAACCAAGTGAACTTACTAAATTCATCAACAAAAAAGACATAATACTTGAAAGAGGAAGAAGAATGAAAAGGGCCCCATACATCACTATGAATGAGAGAAAGAGGCTTATTTACAGTGGTATTTGACAGTTGAAAAGGAAGCCTATGGTTTTTTGCAACACAACAATTCTACACAATCTAGACTATCACAATTATGAGATTTCAGCATCAAGTGATGCTTGAGATGATGAAACTTTAAGGATAAAGGATGTCCTAATTGATTATGCCAAAGACTAGCAAATTCAGGACTGGTCTTAGTTATGTAAGCTTGTGAAACAGATGGAGATGGAGTAAGTGAAACAATAGCAGATGGAAGAAAATGATAAAGACAATTGATGTTAATTCCCTTGTGAAGGACCTTCTTGGTAAATTTGTTCTGAATCACAGAGTTAGAATCATCAAAAATGATAACATAGAGATTATCTTGTGCTAGTTTTTGAACTAAAACTAGATTGGATGAAATAGATGGTGAATGCAAAATATTTTTAAGTTCGAACGAATAGTGAGGAGTTAGGAGAATTCCATTACCAGTATGAGTAATTGGCACTAAATTTCTATCTCCAATAGCAACTTGATTTGCTCCTTGATATGGTTGATAACATGTGAGATTAGACAAATCATGAGTGATGTGATCAGTAGCAGCATGGTTTATTTTCCCAGTAGATTGTCAATGCGAGTTAGTCTACTATGGGAATGGTTATTGCTCAATTAACGACAAACAGGTGCCATGGATGGTGAAGTATCGACTTGAAAATTCCAATATTAAAAAGGGGGTTACGTATTGTAAAATGAAGGGGTATCTAAAGTATTCTACGAGTGACATGCCAGAAGATTCGCAAATGAGGGCCCCCTTTATTGTTGTGTTATCTAAAAAGTATACTAATGATAATGTTGATGTTTGGCATTGTCCTCCAACGAAGGCCATTCCAATTTTGACACGGACTAAGTCTGTTGGTTTACCGGAGGCGAAGAGATTTGTTGTTAGGAGGTTTTGGGGAAAGTGGTTCAATTATTCATGAACGCAGAGGTCGTCTGAGTTTGTCAGAGATTGATGTACGCAGAGGTGGTGGTGACACTATTGATGTTGATCTTGGCCCGTCGATTTCAGAGGTTGGTGTTAGCAAAGATGAAGTTGATCGCAGAGGATCAGTTGTTATGGATCTAGCAGAATTTTCTAATGTTTTACGAAATGTAATCATCAGTGTAAAAAATAGTGATGTGACTCAAGACGTAATAGTTGATGATAAGGGAAATTTAGTAACTAAATAAAACTTTGAGTAGTTTCATAAATAAAATTAATAAAATTTTTCATTAATCATGACGGTGGTTACATTAACATCAAACCATTCTCTCATTTTTGGGGACATTGCATCTAACCAACTACTGTCCCCATTTGTTAATAAAATACAAGGAATTCCTCCTCTAATAGTGAGATCTGGTTGGAACTTAACAAATACATAGAAATCTCTCTGGCATCCTACTAAATTCTTCATTAATTCGGTAGGGACTGTCGAGTATTTGATGTCGTCTATGATGTTGTAGACGGCGTCTTGGTCGTAGTCCTTGAAACTTATTCTGCCGGAGAAGTAATTGTGTCGTCCGAGACTTCTGGCCCAGGCGGTTTTGCCTGTTCTTGAAGGTCCTTCGAGGTAGAGGGAGATTGGGCAGATGGGCCTCTGCTCTGGTTCCTGTTATCAGAGGAGGAGGAGAGTTCTTCGTCAGTATATAAATTGATTATATTATTTTTGTGTATCCCTAATCTAAGGAAATCGTCTTCCCTCCAAACGGAGACACTGCAATTTTGACATAACTCGTACTGAACGCAATTTCGACTTACAAACAAAATATTATTTTCTGGCCATTTTTTTACTTCTTCATTTAAGAAAGGAAATGAATTAAAAGGGCTAGTATATGGGGGCCTCTCTCTTTTGTAATGATCCCTGGAAAATGTTTTTAATTGGGGGTATTTTGTGACGTAATCGGTGGGACATCTTTCTTTACAAAGAGCAAAGAATTGTTCCTCCATTTCTGCTTCGCCAAGTATTCCCTCTAGAGTTCGTCTCTGTTTTTCGAAGGACTTTTCCCCTTAGATAAAAATTCTCTCTATTCGACGAACTCGCCCACTTTCTGTATATACTCTCGACTTGCTGTTGGCGAGTGGAGTTTTTCTATATTTGGATGGTAGATCCTCCCATTGGTTCCAGTGAGATCGAAAAATCTCAGGTTGGAGGTTTGGATCTTCTTCGTGCATTGAACCATGGCATGAAGGTGAGGGTTTCCATCTTCATGGAGCTCCCTTGCGACAAGTATATAGTATGGCTGACAGGCTAGTTGGAGGAGAGATTGGAGGAGTTCTAAGAGTTGTTCTTTTGGGCATGGGCATTGTGGGTAGGTGAGGAAAACATTCTTGGCATTAAAACGGAAAGAGCCTTGGCGAGGCATTATTTAGCAGAGTCCAAATACCATGAACCTGGGAATGCAGATGAAGATGCATCATTAGAGGAGGTAACAAAAGCTCTAGGTGTGGAATTAACACGTGAATCCTGATGATGAGGAGAAGATTGATAGAAAGAACCCATTCTATGCCAACAATCAAGAGCCAAGTGACCAAATCTGCCACAAATCTAACAAACTAGATTAGACTGAGAATGAGAAGAAGAATATCTCCCTCTGCCTCTAGTAGAATTGCTAGATCTTCCATTGCCTTTATAAATCTGCTCTCTCTATTATTTTGAAAAGCATTTCGACCTCTACAGTAGCCAAAGCTATGTCCTCTAGGTTGAAACTGAGTAGAAGATTGAGGAGAAAAACTTTGCTTTACTGAGGAGAATGCAACTGTTGGTTCTAACATCTTCTTAGTCTTGGCATCCATATGAACTGCTTCAGAACACAGGAGAGAAGACAAGTCTTCCATGGACATAGTACCTGATCTAGCTCGAATTGTAGTTTTAAATGCATCAAACTCATCTGAAAGACCATTCAAAGTTAATAAAACAAGATCTTCATCATCAATAACTATTGATGCAAGAGCCAACTAATTAACTATCTCTTGAATCTTTGAGAGATAAGAATCTTTGAGAGATACTCCTCCATTGAGTCAGATTTCTTAACAACAGAGTTCAATTTATTCTTAAGCTGATGGATATGAGATCGTGAGAGTAAAGTGAATTTCTTATGAAATGCAGACCAAACTTCAGCCCAGTAATGAAATTGAAGAACAATTGAGTAAATGGAAGGAGATAAAGTAGCAGTAAGGCAACTTAATAGATGTGCATCGATTAAGGTCCATTGAAGAAAATCTGGAGTAGCAGATTCTATACTAGTATTATTAACGATTGTAGAAGAAGGATAAGAAATTGTACCATCAACGTAGCCGAGAAGATTGGTAGCATGAAGTATGTTTGAGATCTGACTTTTCCAAATGATAAAGTTTGTTGAATCCAACTTTACAGTAACAATGGAAGAAAGATTCGAAATCAGAAGAGCTAAATTTGATGGAATTGAAGAAGAAAGAGACGCAGTGGTAGCCATTGTTATCTTGCTCGTAAGAGCTGTGAAGCTCTGATACCATGTAAAAAATATCAATCTCTCATTTCTTGATTTATTAGTGATATAAGAGTATCTTATTTATACAACTTATATAGCTCATGAAATCTATACAACATATATGTATCTAATAAACTAACTAACTATTCTAACTGATTAGCACGTGTGCTAATGACTGGTAACAGATCCTCTAAGAAACTCTCTAACCACTATTGGTGTTGATAGCAAAGTAGTTGAGCTGCATGTTAAGCTGCTACGACTACGAACTGAGTTGGTTGAGCTTCTCTTGAGCTGAGTGGGATCTGTGTTGAGTTGAGTAGGTTCAGAGTTAGTATCCTCAACAATTATGTATATAGAAAAAAAAATTAAAAACCATAGATGCAATCTCTAATAGGATGAAAAAGTTTTTTTGGTGCAAAATAGAAAGAGAAATGCAAGATGGGAGAAGAATAAGATATGCATTTTTTACTTTGGAGAGCCATTTTATGTATAAAATGCTATATATATATTTTTAAAGTACTACAGACAATATTTTTCACAAAAAGAGGGGGCCTATGGTCTCCCATAACCTTCTCCTAGTTCTGTCACTGGTCTTTCTACTCTTTGCCAATTAATTTTGGGCTAGTGTCTCCAATATATTTAACATTTCCTATATATTTTCCTACAAGGAAGATGGTATCTATGCCGAATTTTTGACAAAATGACGTCTTAATTAATAATTTTTGGTTTCAAAATCAAGAATTGAAAACCATTTAAATAAATAAATAAATAAATAATTGACACATGTTTTATATTAAATATTTTTTGGGTACATTTTTCTACTTCTATATCAATACTTTTCCTATAAATAGCACATGTTATTTGGTGGCCTTATACCACTCATCTTGTGACAAGTATCTCATTATCTCCCAAAACATAATACAAAATTGATGAAACCCATTATTTTATTTATTTATTTATTTATTTATTTTATCAGCAATAAGTCTCATTATTGAAACCAATAAGTATAAAATTGGGGTACATGTACTTATCCTAGATCCACTAAATAATTTTCAGGTAAATTATATTTAGAAACGATATACTTTCACCAAATTCTCACTTTAATATTTTCACTTTCAATTGTAATAGTTAATTTTTTATATTTTAAATTCAGTTACAATTTCACCCATCCATCCATCTAATGTTAATAAGGCTAACAAAAATTAAATTGAGAGACTAAAGTGAGATTTCAGTAAAATGAAAGGACTAAAATGAGATTGTAGTAAAAGTATAAGGGTGATGAAGCGATGAAAAAGTATCACATAAGTTTCAGATGACAATTTTCATCAATCTTATTAATGGCAGATAGGCAGAAGGAAAATATTGTAACTTGACTTAAAGTATAAGAAATTAACAATTACAATTGAAAGTAAATAGTTTAAAGTGAGATTTCATAAAAATATGAGTGCTAAGTGTAATGGCCAAATATTATATATATATATATCCACAAAAAGGCTTTTCTCTTCTTCTCTCTTTTTTTTTTTTTTTTTTTTTTTTTTTTTCAAATAAAAAATCCAAAAATAAAGGGCCCATAATTGATACTTTGGATTCGCAATAAAAATATATATATATATGCCCAAATATGTGGAAATATCCTGGATACATTTTATCAATAAAATTTTTATCTTTTGTTGATAATAAAAATAAAAAAATAAAAAATAAAAAAATTGTAATGGACTCATCATTTTCATTAGAAGTATAGTGTTTGTTCGCTCATTCTCTCTCTCTCTCTCTCTCTCATTTGTTGTTGATAGTTCATACACACACTAGTATTTTTTTTCCATTTTTTTTCTACTCAAATTCCCTAACTTGATACTTCCGTTTTTTTTTTTTTTTTTTTTTTTAAGATCTTCTATTTTCTATGAATGTAGTTATTTATTTATGTGTTCATTTGTCTCCCCCAATATTTTATACGAATAAATGAAATAATCCTGTTTTGCCCACCCAAAGACCAAAAAACATAAAATATTGGTCTCATATGCATGCAGATGCAGTAAGGTTTCGTGGCTGACAACGTTTCCTGATCTTGGTGATTTCCATCCAGGCTAAAAAACTTTATTGCAGGTGATTTTAGTGTACCCAAAATCCCCCAATATTTTTATTTTTAGTTTTTTATTTTTTATTTTTTGAAATTCATCATGATTTCATGCATTGCTCATGGTCTTTTTTTTGATAATCTTTGTTTGTACCTTGTAGGTATGAATTCAAATGGCCAATCACCATTTTCTGTTGATGGCAGTCCAGTTCGGCAAACCCAACCACCTGCACCGCCACAACAACCATCTGTTGACACAAACACAGACCCAAGAACTGGTAACACTCCAAACCAGCATCCTTCAACATCTCACGACTGTCAAACTCGGACTCGGACTCGGATCGGACTCAGACTCAGACTCAAACTCGTGTTAAGACTCGATCTTGGTTTGAGATTCTGACAGAGAAGACTAGTGGTGGCGACAACTTACGTAAGCTGTCGAAGACGCTCCTAGCCACAAATTTCAGTGCAGCCGTAGCTATCTGGATTTTCAGATCAGAGGGATCGCCGTTGCAGTCTGCTTTGAATTCAAAGCCACCACATGGAAAATCATTTCGTAGTCTTGTGGCTTGTATTTTATTTGGTTTCATTTGTAATATGATTGCGATCTTATTGGAAAAGGAATCGCCAATCGCTGCAAGCATAGGGGGGTATGCTGGCGCGTTGTTGTTTCGTCATTGGGTTCTTGACCATGATACAAATGATTCTACCTCATACCCTCTGGTGGATTGTTTGGCCTGCTGGTGTTCTTATCTTCTTATCATTTCTCTATGTCCTTACAAAGAACAGGTAGCTTTTTATTTACAACCGGGACCCCAGCACCCCCAGTCCACGTGGAGGGCTGCAAATGGCAGGAAAATTTTTTTTTTTTTTTTTTTAACCAATCAGACCTCACTCGGGGTCCTGGGATCGCCTATGATGCATTTCTCTTTTGTTTATTTATTTTTTTGTTAATTGTTTGTTTTTCTAAACTCAATTACAGTTTTTTTTGTTTTTCTTCTTCAAAGCAAAACACAGACCGATCCACCAATCAAATCAGTGAAAAAGCTCTTTATTTTTACTTGGCTTGAAGGCTTATACAAATCAAATCAGTGAAAAAAAAAAAAAACAAAATAAAACAAAAATTAACCGGACTGAAATTACCCAGTCAGAAAAAAAGGAGCGTGTGGCTTTCAAGCTGGTCTCTTTTTCTTTAGTCATTTTTTTTTTTTTTCATTTTAAAATTTTTTAAATGCGCCTAAGAAATAAATATTTGTCAAAATTTTGAAAAAAATTAACTAAAAACGAAAAAATAAAATATAAAGAAAACACTACAAGATATAAAGATTTTAAGGACGGAACTTTTTCGAAAAGTGAAAATCCTGGTGTAAAAAATATTGGAAGACCAAATTTAACTGGTATGAAGTACTCACAAAGAGGTTTCAAAAAATCAAAAAAATAAATGACAAAATTTTAAAAATGTTACTAACATATATACATTAAGGCCACGTTTGTTTGGCAGATTAGGTTGGATGGGATTATTAGTGAGAGGATTGTTAGTGAAGAGATTGTTAATGTGTGGATTGTTAGTGAGGGGATTAAGTAAAAGTGTGTTTGTTTTGATAATAGTGTGAGAGATAATTAGTGATGGGATTGTTAAATTATTTTTATATAAAATAAATAAATAAATTATTTCTATATTAAAAAAAATTAAAACAAATATTAAAACAAATAGGAGCACTTGGTAAAAAAAAATAAAATTAAAATAATAAATTTTTTATATAAAATAGACTCAATCCCCTCACTATTTTCCTAATCTCACCTAAAATTCACCCAAGCTAATCCCCCTATGGAGGGGGATTACTAAGTCCTTTTCACTACTAATCCTAGCACATTGTGTTGCATCCAAACAAGGGTTTGGTGGGTCTCACGGATTGCTAATCCAATCCACCCTCCCAAACCCCCAATCAAACATGGCCTAAGGGACAAAATTATTTCATTTGAAAAGGTTTAAAAACAATTAAATCAAATAGACTGTTCTTTAAGTGTCATGAAGTAGTCACAAAGTGGTCATTTCAAGAGTACAAAAAAAAAAAAAAAAAACTTTAACAATAAAATTTTTAAAATGTTGCTAATAAATATATTTAAGAGACAAAATTATTCCATCTGATAGGTTTAAAAACAATTGAACCAAATAGACTGTTCTTGCTCGTATTTGATTAGAGTAAAAAATATGATAGAAAGTGAATGTGATTTTTTTAATGTAAGAATTGTCCATTTAAAGATGAAAAAGTGTCAAATGTCCGTCTTATAATAAGTCGTATAGATTCAAATTTGTTGACAATTGTAAGATGTCATACACACTTTCTAATATGTTTGGTTTAGTTAAATTAAATGGTTTTTGACATCAGTATTGCTATTTAAATTTAAAAATTAGACTCAATTTTTAAACTTAATGATGTGATAATCAATTAAAATATTTAAAACAATTATTTTTCTCATATTTTTTCAATTATTAGCTAATTATTTCTTTTACACATTATTAAACTAGAAAGTAAACTTGTATATCATTTTTCTTTTGGCATTTATTGGTTTTCTATGATTCACTTTTGTTGGTATTGGTGCGTGCTAACTTCATTAATTTAATTTTTTGTTTGCATAGAACATTATGTTATACATCTAAACTATTCTAATAGGCCCGAATAAACCTACAATGTGGATCTCTAAGATATATACGATACAAAAATTATGGTACGAAAAGTGAATTTATAATGTGCATTCTAAAGTTATATTTTACGAACTACTTCACGTTTTAGTAGTAAGTTACTGTTGTATGCATCATGAATTTCATTTATTTTTATTTATTCATTTATTTATTTTTGACCTTGCAAATTGCTCTGTTTTGTGTTGTTGGACTTCTAAATGTGTATTGTAAGACTATGATTGTCTAGTCAAACGTAATTCTCCTCATATAAAGTCTCAGACGCCAATGGAAAAAATAAAAATAAAAATATAATAATTGAATTAGGAAATGCTTAATTTTATAAAACTTTCTAAGAAAGGCACTAACTCAAATTTTCCTTATAACTACATAAATATTCCATCCAATTTAAAAGATTATTTTTTATTTAAACAGCCTTTTCTTTATCTTTTTTCTTTTCCAGTTTTTTAGACCCATATGCTTGTCCAAATAAATGACACAACGAATTTTTTACTTAGGTACTTATTATAGGTTTTTGAATTGTGAATTGTGAAGGGTTGCTACAGAAGATGTGAACGTTATGTTCTATTGGGGGGGAAAGAGCGTGTCTGATCACGGAAGTGTGTCTTACAGCCATCATGTGAAGAAGTTCCGTAAGGTGGAAAAGGGGACAAAATTGTGCGAGTTGGAGGCGATGATCATGCCCGAGGTGGCCCCGAATGGAGAAAACATGCAACTGGAGTTCAACTATAGGATCCCATATTGGCAGTCCAAATACGAAGTGAAGTATGATTTGTTACCAATCGACAAAGATGAGACTTTGGCTTTTGTCTTGAATCAACCGAAAAGCTCATCGTCAGAATTTATTTTGCAATTTTATGTGGACTGTAAAGATAGCACGATGGGCAACATAACCTCGTCTGTGCAGTAAACTCAAGAATATTTTCAACTACTCTTTAATTATATGGGTAAGTTATATTGATGTCCTTTTTGAATTTTTATAATTTCAGGATCCTCTCTCTTGTTGATGTTAATCATGTTAGAAAACTTAACCAAGGGGTTGTTAGCATGTGTGATTATCACTTTCACCACTAAGTCTCTCTTAATGAGAGGTCTTGGGTTTCACTCTTAGAAATAGAATTGGATGATAAGCCTTAAGTACTTATGAAGAGATGGTGTGCGTTCAACTCTCCAAAGTGTTAAAGAGTTCAACTCTCCAAAATGGCGTGACCTTCAATGAGGTGCACCCCAATTTTGTAGATCTCTGTCACCTCGTTAAAGTAAGAGTAGCCATGTAGTTGAAGTCAAATAGGGTGGGAAGTGACTACTCAATTAATCAGTTTGTATCTAATCTACAGCAAGTCAGGAATTGCATAAAGTGAGGTGCCATGTAGCTGGTGCTTGCTGTGTTGGGTAAAGTGAGGTGTCATGTAGCTGGTGCTTGCTGTGTTGGGTTTGTGGTTCTGTTTTTTGGATTGTTTTTTCTTGTCTTTTTTTTTTTTTGGTTGGTTTCTCACCAATTTTTGGTGGTTATGCTAACATATGATAGGGTGATCTTCGCGGTGCCAACCTAGTTGGGATTGCGTCGCATTGCTTTGATGTTTTTTGCACTCACCTTTCTTTTATTGATGTATTCCTATATGTTTGTATGTTGTTTTTCATCAATAAAGTTTTTTGCTGATAAAAAAAAAAAACTCTCCAAAGTGTTAATGTAACGCCCTTAAAAATAATATATAAAACCTCACATTCTTGACATGTATAGACATAAGAGAATAAAACATATTTCTATATATCAGAGTATTCGTTACAAAAGTATTACATGTTGACAATAAAAGTAAATGCCATACGGGCTTACAACTTTCCAAGTCAACACTTGAGTTCAACAAAAGAAGAGTTCTAACTCTTTATACAAGTAAGCCCTTGGCTTGAGTTTACATGTAATACACAAAAAGATAACAACAAAAGTTCTTTTGCCTCTAAGCCTTCCAAGCTACGTCCTTAGAGGTGGCATATCACTTGAACCTGAAAATGATGTCCCATATAGGGTGAGCCAATGCCCAGTAAAGATATACTAAACCAATTATGAGAAATGACTAAAACATTAGCATATAATAAATGGCTAACATTTGTGAACCAACTTACAGCACAATTCAGTTTCATGACAATTATGTACATGTTTCATTCCACTTTCTTTCACTTAACCAATTCAATTCATAAACATGGCTCAGAACCTGGCTAAACAATTAAATGAGATAATAACTCAGATAACAACACTTCCAATAACCACAATTTAATGAGACTACGACTCATATAAAAACACTTTAATACTTCAACACTTCCATATTTCAAATGATACACAGATTTGCTGTATCAATGGAGTTCATCCCCTATCTCCTCCCAAACAGGTTTGAGAGTCCATCCCTTATCTCCTCTCAAACCATGGAGTACATCCACTATCTCCTCCCAAACAATATACATATACAATGTATTTAAACACTTATCATATACAATGATTAATCAATACACATATTCGATATGTTAATCCAACCGTCATACTCAATGACATTTTCCAGATGATTAGTTTCAGTTTTCCCTAATCAACATACAGTGTCTACAACAATCAAGACTATCCTCCACCGATAGCCCAAAGCAGTTATTTCTAAACAAATAATAAATGCATCAAACAGATATAATATCAACATTTTCATAAGTGAGTGATTAATTAATCCAACTACACCATTCAATCTCATAATTCCCCAATTTCATGAATTTCAACTCAATTTCATAGTTCCACAAATTAATTATTCAACACAATTAGGGCATTTTCCCATTTTTTTCAAATATTGATCCTAAGACCAAATCCCACCAATTTGACTCATAAACTCATATTCCCAAAGCCTTACATGCACATGGAGCTTCAAAACACAAAACCCCTCTTTTATAAATTACAACTCAAACCCTAACTTTTTCCAAAATTACCAAACAACACCACTTCATCAAAATGACTAAAATTTATGACAAAACTCATAAGATGGAGTAGGATATCCCTACCTCAAAAGAAGGGACCAAATGGAGAAGATGAAGAAAACCTAAGATGCTCCAAATCCACAAATTTTTAGATTGAAATGTAGCCCACACCAAGCTCCACACTTTTAACAAAGGGACTAGGGTAGGAACACACTAGAGCTAGATAGATTTGTAGAGAGAAGTGGTGGTTTAGAGAGAGAGGCAGCCGTTCTAGGGTTTGAGAGAAAAAGGAGATGAAAAAGTGTGTAGAAACCTGCTGCTGCCAACTGATATATTCGAGGCTCGCTCGAGTGAAGGATTGGTCGCTCTAACGACTAGACACAAAGAAACCTCGCTTGAGTGTAGAAAGCCTCGCTCGAGCCAACAATTCGAAGCTTCAGGTTTGCAACCCAGAAGCACGCTCGAGCGAAGAAAAGCTCGCTCGAGCGAAGAAACCCAAAACATACAGCTCGCTCGCTCAAGCGAAGGAAAGCTCGCTCGAGCCAAGAAATGCAACCTTCAGGTCAAAAGAGACGCAGACGCAAGCCCAAGAGCAAGACTTTTCGCTCGAGCCACCAGACACACCACTCAACTCTTGCTCGAGCGAAGGAACCCTGGCTTGAGCGAAGGAACAAAAGCAAAGAGCTCGCTCGAGCGACAAAAGTCTCACTCGAGCGGAGACACCAAAATCTGGGCAGCAACCATTTGTTCCCAATCACAACCAACCTGTTACAAACCTGCCCAACACAACCTAAAACTCAAATATATAGAATTGAAGGATGGAAACAAGATATATACAACAACCAACACCACGGAAACTAAGTTCGGAATACAACAACCAAAGGAGGGAAAACCGGGATCGCTATAACCTCCCCCCTTTAAAGAATTTCGTCCCCGAAATTGGTTACAAGTTTTAAAAACAAGATTTTTCAATTCTTAACAACATTACAATTCCATATTCAACATCCTGACCCATTACCGGTCATCCCATCTCTTTTCAAGAGGCAATTCACAATATAATTCAATATGCATTTATAACATGCTTTTATTTGAAATTCAACAATCTCCAATACCATATTCCACCATTTCATAACATATTCAATGTTAATAACAACATATTTAACATACACAATGTTAAAATAAACTTCCATTCTCAAGGCATATTCCATGGTGTTTTCATAAATCAAAACATATACAATGTTTTACAACTTAAGACATATTCAATGCTCTTAAAGTTTATCAATACAACAAAATTTCCAATATATGGTTAAACATTAACAAATAAGTCCGGATATTTCTCATGGACATCCAGCTCACGTTCCCAAGTGGCTTTCTCAACCCCGTGATGTTTCCACAAAACTTTTACCAAGGGTATTGTCTTGCCTCGCAAGACCTGATCTCGCCTATCCAAAACCCTCACCGGTCTCTGCTCATACGAGATATCCTCATCTACCTCTATGTCGGTCCAATTCAATACATGCGATGGATCCGGCTCGTACTTCTGAAGCATACTAACATGAAATACGTCATGCACTCCGGACAACTGTGGCGGCAAAGCTAAACGATAGGCAACCTCGCCAATTCTCTCAAGGATCTCGAAAGGGCCAATAAACCGAGGGGACAACTTCCCACTCTTCCCAAATCTCATCAAACTCCGCCTAGGTGATATTTTCAGAAAGACGTGATCACCCACCACAAATACCAAAGGCCTTCTCCTACGGTCGGCATAACACTTTTGACGACTCTGGGCTGTAACAAGCCTCCTGCGGATAAGCTCAATTTTCTCCGTCGTTTCCTGCACTAACTCCGGGCCCAACAAAGGTGCATCACCCACCTCGGCTCAACAAACTGGAGACCTACAGGTCGGCCATACAAGGCCTCAAACGGTGCCATACCAATACTCGATTGGAAACTGTTGTTGTAGGCAAACTCCACCAAGGGAAAGTACCTCTCCCACGACCCACAATAGTCAAGGACACAACCTCGAAGCATATCCTCAAGGATCTGAATAATACGCTCGGACTGCCCGTCAGTCTGAGGATGATAAGCCGTGCTAAAGGTCAACCTAGTGCCCAAGGCACTCTGCAAACTCTGCCATAACCTAGTAGTAAAACATGGATCTCTATCTGAGACGATCGACACTGGGACCCCGTGCAACCTCACTATGTCCCGAATATACAAGTCGGCAAAATGATCTACCGAATCTCTCACGCACATAGAGATAAAGTGCGCCGACTTAGTCAACCGGTCTACAACTACCCAAATAGCATCACTGCCCCGCTGAGTCCTTGGAAGACCTACAACGAAGTCCATAGTGACATGCTCCCACTTCCACTCGACAATAGGCAAGGGTTGTAGCAAACCCGCTAGCCTCTAATGTTCGGCCTTCACTTGCTGACAAGTAAGGCACTTAGACACAAAAACCGCCACATCTTTCTTCATATCCCGCCCCCAAAACTGGCGACCCAAATCACAATACATCTTAGTGCCTCCCAGATGCACCACAAGGCGTGAATGGTGAAACTCTCGGAGTACCTCCTCTCGGCAAGACTCCGGCATAAACAGACGGTTACGGTACCTCACACTCAGGTCAAGATACACAGTCAAACCCTTCTCAACCTTCCCACTGGAGATTTTCTCTCGGAGGGATTCTACCTCAAGATCACCTCTCTGTGCCTCTAACACTCGATTCACAAGTGTAGGCTGCGTAACTACTAAAAACAAAGCCGCAGACTCAACAGATTCGCTCAGGAGCAAATCAAACTTGCCAAGTGCACCCAACATCTCCCACTCCCGGATGGCTATACAAGTTACATCACTAATGGATTTCCTGCTAAGGGCATCGGCCACAACATTGGCCTTCCCCGAATGATAATGCAACTCGAAGTCGTAATCCTCGATAAACTCCATCTACTTCCTCTGCTCAAATTCAAGTTTTTCTGTGTAAACAGATATTTCAGACTCTTATAATTTGAGAACACCTCGAATCTCTCACTATAAAGGTAGTGTCTCCTGTAGACGTCCAAACGCCTCGGGAGGGATGAGTCCCGTTCTGTTCTTTTTTGGGCTCACTACAGTTCAGGACTCTAATTGTCATGGTTCTTAATCTGAACCAAAGAGTCAAAATCTGGCAAATCGTTTTGAGAAAACATATTTTTTTGAAAGAAGTGCCAAACATGGACTGCTTTGCCAGATACAGAATCGCCAACTAAATATTTTATTTTGGGAAAATTTAGGAAACCCTGACTCGTGCCTAAGGCCACGTATCCGTCATCACCAAAGTTACCTCGGCTCGGGAACTTGGGTACGATTGGGGAAGGTCACTTCGTGAGCACCCCCGCTCGCCCGATCAAAGATCGGCCTCTACTAACCATGATATCCAGTTTTGAAAACATTATGCATTCTTATTTCGGTTATTAGCCTAGATTTACTATGTGATGCGCATAGTATACAAGTATAGACTGGATCGCCCGAATTGGAACAAAACATTTCATGTTTGTTTTTGAAAGATGGTTTGCTACCCGCAAGTAGGCTTAAAATGCAGATTTTGCCACCTTCGGGTGGGCTTAGAAAAGATGGTTTTGCCACTATCAAGTGGGCTTAAAACTCACGGTCGATGCATTATTCCAATCCAAATAACCCAACCTTCATCCACAGGCATTCAGGCAGTTATATCACATAAGCATATAGCCTCATGGTAAGCATGCTATCATGGTAGTCACTCACACACATGCAGGGATGCTAAAGCGTAAAAACTTACCGAGTACTCCAAGCCAAAACAGAAGCTATGTTAGAAATCCATGCATGATCCTAACTATACAGAAATGCCTAATGCAACACATGCAAGAATGCAACTAAGATAGGCTCGGCTATTCTAAACATGGCATATGGAATGCTACAACTAACATGTATTCAACTTGGAATTGAAAGACAATGCAGTGAGTATGATGCACCGAGCTCGGTGCATGCAAAACAGATGAATGAATGCATACATGCTGTCATACTGTATGCTAATTGAAACATGCCCTAATCTAACCATCATAAGCTGGTAAATAAAAGGGAGAAAGAAGTGGGGTTGGAAGATATACATCGCACACACGTACACTTATTATAATTATGCCCTCGTTCGGAGGGTCCGAATAAATAATATACAATCCAAATGAATAGTACACTCTGAATAAATACAAAACCCTAATTTAATTAACAAATTAACTAGGAAAAATAGTAAATTGGCATGCAAGCCCCTGGACTGCCTCAGCTCTATTCCGAATGATGAATGATGCATGTTTGAGTTGCTTGGCGCAGAAATCAGCGATGCCCCAATTAGCCTCTGTTTTACAGCCCGGAATATTGCGTGAAGCCCCAAAAGATTGTCGGTTTCTGATTTGCTGCAACAGAGAGCAGGAAAGGGCAGGGGCATGCAATTTTCACATATGTATGCTTGACTACTCTTCAAGGAGCGTAGTCCTCGATCTTCGTGCCACCAATCACGCATATCGATGCATGATGGCCGAGGAGTCGAATTGAATGACTCAATATGGAATGAATGCACATAAAAACACAACAGGGCCTACACTCCATCATGGAAAATCCGGAGTGTCGGCGACCGGGAATTGAGACACGTTCCGTCACTCAAAGTACGAAACGTCCCTTGTTTCCCGTGCTCGGGCTAACTCCTATCCCAAACACAATGCAATATGCATGACATGCATGAATGCAACTAATATACAACCTAGCATACACAATGTTATGAAATGGCATACACAATGCTCGATGTAACATGACATACACAATGTTCTAACATGCAACCTAGCATACGCAATGCTATGAAATGAAATGGCATACGCAATGCAAGATGGACTTACGCCAACATGAGTGGACCTCAGCCACACTCACATCAATGGCCATGAGATGAAAATGAGACACTCGAGATGCGTGCACACATGCACGCAAACCGAGGACCGATCCTAAGGCACGAATGCCACTCTAACAAGGCATGGCAAGGCACAAAATATGGCATACAAAAATGCAAATTCTAGCACTGAAATGTGATGCAAAATGATCCTAAAACATGGAAACATGGCACCCGATGCATGGAATGGTCCCGAAACACAAAATTAGACACATGCATTGACCTCTAGCTATACAAAGCATGCATTATTTGATCATGAAGCATAAAGAAAGAACCAAGGCAGTCCCAAAACATGAACATTTCTAGTTCAAAGCATGGCCAAAAGGTGCTAGCAAGATAGACTAAAATAGCATGCGATTTTGACTAGCAAACATGATTTACATGGCATGTATATGAAGCAAGTGAGAACTCATCAAACCAGACAAAATCAGTGAACAAAACATGCCAAAATATGCCCAAATAAACATGGAAAGGCAGCCAACACATGCACAAATGAGGGGCTCCTTTGGAGGGCATACAAAGGGGTTATTAAGCACATGCATCAAGGACACTTAGCATGGCACAAACAACTCTGGAAATCAAATATGATAGCTCCAAAACTCACCAAATTGACCCCAAAATGTGACTAAGAAGCATGCAAAGAGGGGTCTCTTTGGAAGGCCAAAATTACCATCAAACAAGTCAAGGTGAGAGGGGGTCATCCCCTTCTGATTTGAGGCTCAAAATAGCGTGTTAGCCACTGAAAATTCACTGGATTTCAGTGTCTAGATGGCCAAACAAAGCATGCAACAAGAGCTTAGGTGTAGGGCTCAAAATAAGAGACAATCAAGCATACAAGGAGGCATATGATCTCAAACAAAAATGGGACCTCAAAAAAACTTGAAGATGAGATTAAAAGAAGATACTTTTCATTTTATGACAACTCTAAAAAATGAACACAAGTAGGGCTAATCTATCATGCAAAAATGGCCCTAAAAGAGAGATTAGAGACAAGGGACAGTAGCTGGCCCCAAATAGCAAAGAGCCCTTCAAAAAAGTTGAATAGGGGCTAAAAAAAAGGCACTTTGCAGTTTATATCAAGTCTCAAAAATAAGCACAAGTAGGGCTAAACTATCATGCAAAAATGGGCCTACAAAGAGAGATAGGAGACAAGTGGTAGTAGATGGACTCAAACAGAGGAGAGCCCTTCAACAAAGTTGAAGAGGGGCTCAAAACAAGACATTTTACAGTTTGGCTCGGAGCCCAGAAATTCTAAAAAACAAGGCTAATATATCATGCAAAAATAGGCCTAAAAGAGGGATAGAGAGACAAGAGGTAGTAAGAGACCTCAAACAACAAGAAGTCCTGATCAAACATGGAGGGGAGCTCAAAATATGACTATTTATAGTTCAGGTTGGAGCCCAAAAATATAAGCAAATACGGCTTATAGATGAAGCAAGAAAAGACTAAAAAAAAAAAAAAAAAAAAAAGGACTCACCCTTGTAGAACCAAACTTCAACAGTTTTTGGACCAGGTTTGGGAGCTCTCAACCTCTGGAAATCAGCTTCAAAGGGCTAGACTGGATGTTGGAGGTGTGGTGCTATGAGTTGTAGTGTAAAGGGTGCAAGAACCTTAAAGTTTGAAGGGTTGGAATAGTGAAAATGAAGGGAGAAGGGGGGAGAGCTTTTTGCTGATTTTTTGTAACCCTTAATCAAGGAGGAGGGGTGCTGGTTATATAGAGGAGGAGTGAAGGAAAAGGAGGGGAAAATCAAATTCAAATTTCCCTCCCCCCCCTCCAAAAAGGGCAGATCCCTGGGCAGGGGTCTGGGGGAAAACAGAAGGTACAGCTGTAAGGAACCAGGAGAGAGGAACATGGCCAGCCAGGTTTAGGAGGTTCAGGTGGCCGGCCGGCCAGGGTCAAAAGGGTCAAGCTCAGTTAGTGGCTGGCCATCCCAAAAAGGTGGCCTCCCATGTGTGTACAACACAGCTATGTGGAGAAAAACCAGGGAATGTAACCCAGGAGAGAGAAAAACCAACTTTTTAGAGGGGTTCAAAAGGGTCAGGAAGAGTTGATGGCCGCCCTATCCATATTGGTGGCCTCCCAGGTGTGTACAACACAATGGTGTGGAGGAAAGTCAGAAAAAGTGGCCCGGGGATGGAAAAAGTCAGCTTTCTAGTGAAGAAAATGAGCGATAAAGAGCGATGAAGGAATAAAGTTGGTCTTCAGAACAATTGCTGGCCTCCTACCCTTCTACGAGCTTTCTAACAAAGAAAATAAGGTCTCCACCAAAATGAACCAAGATGGATGCAAAACGGAGTTTCGGGGGCCGAAACACGTAGTTCGGGGCCCCGAAAACAAGCTGTTAGGCGCCGGAAGTGGTGTTCGACCACGAAGTTGGTCTCTTGGGCCATAGTGTCCTTCAAAAGGGAGGAAACAAGGTGTATGCCAAAAATCGGAGCAAATAGAGGTGGTTAAGCGGTCCCGAACCGAGGCACACGGCCGACGGCTCCGAAAACCAAGAACCAGGCTCCAAACGGAAAAAATGGCCTACGACCACGAAACGTAGCCTACGGCCATTGAGAGATGATCTATGAGATCTCTCCCTCCCTTCGGGAAGAGAAAACGGAGAAAACGGGACCTGGTTCGCAAACTGAGGCAAGGTACAAAAGAGTCCGGAAGTCCGGAGGCAAGGCTCGCAGCCGTGACTTCGCAACTTCAGAACGAGCACAATATGCAACATCACCGAGCGCTCAGTTGGTGACGTCTGAGTCTTAAGGTCGGTCAAAAATGGGGTGTCTACAGTTGTCCCTCTTTGACAGAACTCAAAAGTCATAAGTGACGGGAGTGAATGTCAAAGCCCAGAGACGACCCATTTTTGACAAGGCCGAAGACTAAGACAAACATACTAGATAATAGAGAAACGTGCCCGCAGGCATGCCCGCAGGCGGGGGGCAAAATGCAAAACAATATGCACAAAGCCGGACATAACTTATGATCGTGCAAGGAGAGCTGTAATGAAGCAATTTAAATGCAACATTTTAAGCGAATGCTACGCAAGCAAGTTAACATGAACCAAACTACATCTCATGTAGGAAGGATGTAAGAAAATTATGCAATCTTAGCAAGCATGCGAGCGTGTATGATAGATACACAAAGCGAATGTGTGATAGATACACAAAGTGAACGTAGTGTGATGGATACACAAAGTGAACGTGTGATAGATACACAAAGCGAGTAAAGTGTGATAGATACGCAAAAGGTGAACACAAAGTGTGATAGATGCACTTAGTGAACAAAGTATGATTGATATACTGAATGCGAACACGAAGTGTGATAGATGCACTTAGTGAACAGAGTATGATTGATATACTGAATATGAACACAAAGTGTGATAGATGCACTTAGTGAACAAGTATGATAGATATACTAAAGG
Source organism: Camellia japonica (assembly GCA_030407325.1). Lineage (NCBI taxonomy): Eukaryota > Viridiplantae > Streptophyta > Magnoliopsida > Ericales > Theaceae > Camellia > Camellia japonica. The sequence goes on along the minus strand of JAPPVO010000031.1, from coordinate 49,459,082 downwards.
TGAACACGAAGTGTGATAGATGCACTTAGTGAACAGAGTATGATGGATATATTGAATGTGAACACAAAGTGTGATAGATGCACTTAGTGAACAAGTATGATAGATATACTAAAGGTGAACACGAAGTGTGATAGATGCACTTAGTGAACAGAGTATGATGGATATACTGAATGTGAACACGAAGTGTGATAGATGCACTTAGTGAACAAGTATGATAGATATACTAAAGGTGAACACGAAGTGTGATAGATGCACTTAGTGAACAAGTAGTGAACAAGTATGATAGATATACTAAAGGTGAACACGAAGTGTGAGATGCAGTTAGTGAATAAAGTATGATAGATATACTAAATCAATGAAGTGTGATACGGAAAATGAGAATGTGTGTGATAGATACACAAAATGAGTGAAGTGTGATTGATACACTAAGTGAAGAGAGTGTGATTAATACACTAAATAAATGAGAGTGTAATTGATACACTAAGTGAATGAAGTGTGATTGATACACTAAGTGAATGAAGTGTGATTGATACACTAAATAAATGAGGTGTGATAGATACACTGAGTGAAGCAAATGAAGTGTGATTGATACACTAAGTGAACGATCTTAAACGGAACTTCTTTGAATGAACCGTACATACAATATCGTGCATGATTGAGAAAGAAACTTGATAGGTACAATGCATTACAATGCATGATGCTTAAGGAAAACAATAAATGGACAAAGCGGCGCTTTAGAAAGCACCTTATGAGGTGAGTGGCGGTGAACCGCTCTTCTCCGACGGGGATCTCCCCCTGTGCTCTTTGAACACTTTACCTTCAACTCACAGTACAAAGGTTCTGAAATGCTGACAAGGGTTCTTCACGTAGAACACTTTGGATGCTGCCTTTCTTTTTGATCATATTCACAACTTTTCCTATTCTCCAACGGGGTGACAGACTAGGTTGATTCAGTATCCAGAATTGAGGCGCATACATGCTATCTCAACCTATGGGGCTTCCATACAGATTTCAAGCCGGGGATACACCCCTGGGTATTTAAACCAGACTTTAGTCTCGGAAATCCCGAACCTTTACGTTCTAGGCATCAGCCATTCGAACTCTAGTTTCCACCGTCGCAGTTGGTCTCCTAGGAACTTATTGCAAACACGGCCAAGATGTCTCTAGCAGGGGATGGTACTCAGGGAGAGCACTTCTGATCGCCATTCTGGCTTGAAGTAGACTCGATCTTGAGCTTGAGGTAGAGGCCCACTCATACTTCGAAGCATTAACAAGGCCTGACGAGGGTGCATACGGAATGCGATTTCGGAGCTTACTGAAGTTGAAACAAACTCAGATGCCCGACATTTTCCTCTTTTGCTTTTGCTTTGCAGTCCGGAACCATTATAGCTTCAGATAGGTCCTGGTTCTACTGTTCTCACACGACCTGGGTTGAACTCTGTGGTTTTATGAAAGAACAAACTCTGTTTTGCACAAATGTGGAGAACGGCACGGCACTCGGAGCACAAAACGAATTTATTTTTGAAATTAAGAGATGAGTTTTCGACCAGGTATTGAGCCTACGACTGAACACAGCAAAATGACTCAACACGGAAATAAAAGGCACACAACCTAGACACATCAAGTAACACTCGAGACAACTCGAAACAAGAACCGAGATAAAACAAAAAGACACGACACTCAGACGTGCACAGGGAGCCTATTTCACCGGGTATTGTTTCCCACCCTTTCTCACTTGTGATTCTCACATCACTTGGCACTTAATCTCTAGTTTTTTGAAAAAGCCCTTTTCTCACCTTTTTCTCTCAACGCACATCTCTCCATTCTTCAATCTCTCATTTTTTATCCCTCCCCTGGGTGGTTGATGGGTAGACAAGAAGTTGCGGGCTCTTGCCCCTAGCATTCTGCTAGATCCTTTTTCTTCTGCGCACAGCTAGTGAGTTCCTCCCACAGAGGGGTTGCGCTACAACTGGGTGTGTAGCAAATCTGCAGTTGACATCGGTTGACGATGCTCTGCTGGGGAGTTTGGACGTGATCAGATTTGTCCAGATGAGGGAGTGGAATATCTTGATCCATTCCAGTTCGTGCTTCGCACTTGGCTTGATACCTCGTTGCTCGGAGGGTGAGGGAGCTTTCAGCCCTTTTGCTGTTAACTTCAGTTGTGCCCTTTTCTAGCAGGTAGAGTGCCCTTCTTGGCAAGTATTGTGGCAATGGGGAAAAGACAGAACACCTAACTCAACTGTGCCCCTAGTTCATCATTTCGACCATTTTTTTCTTTTTGGCTTTCTACTAAGACAATTTTGACCAAATGAGAGTTAGATTAACATGCTTGCTCAATTTTCTGATTTAAAATCATGCAAGTTAGGCTATGAGTACTGAAAATTTTCCTTTTTTGGTGTCACGACCCAAACCCGGCCCTATGGGTTTAGCACCGTAACTGGCCAGTAATCCGAGATTACCGAAGGCCTGCTGAACAGTAATACAGTTAAACAGAGTACAGGGCCTGGCGGAAGCCAATACAGTAAATAACTAGTGTCCATTGAGCTGTGAAAATCTGTATGCCAAAAACATTTTTATGCATTCATACAGTTCAAACGGTACAGTCTATACAATCATTTACAAACATTCGGTACGGGGACTAAATCCCTCGGCAAACAGTACAGTAAAACAGTTAACAGTCTATACAGTAATACAAAACAGAAAGGAGACCGATGGGGACACAAAAACACCCCAAGCCATAACATGGCAACTCGGAACCTCGCAGTGAGGCACATAGGCTGGCTTGACAAAAACTGGGGACCAACCCACGCTCCTAGCTCCGGTCTGGTGGCTGAGCACCTACATATATATATAAACAGTGAGCTAAAGCCCAGTGAATAACATAAAGCGTAAAGAAGTTATGAATGAATGTCCTTACAGTAATGAAAGCAGTTCATTAAACAGTATTTCAGTCTTTCAGTATTTCAGTCAATCAGTCATATGTGGTACATCCATAAGCCTATAAACAGTAGGTCCAAAAGGACCGGGTCTTAACAGACCCAACAGTAATGATGGCCAATCATTCAGTGAACAGTATGGTCCCACAAGGGAACCGACAGAGCTCTGTAACAGTAAACAGTCAGTGCTAAGGATGCCACAGTACAGTTCAGAATACAGGACATACATTCATTCAATAAACAATATCAGTTCAATAACAGTTCAGTTCAGTATTCAAAAGATAACCATTTTGAACATATCTTTACACGATTGTTACTCACAGTGATTGGGCTAAAAGCGGCTAGAGCGTGTCCCCGAGAGCCAACCCTAAACAGTTAACAAATTGAACACACTCTAAGTTTAACAGTTGGGGAAGTACAACAATTAACTTCCTATTATGCCTCGGTGTGTTCTACATCTATATCCTCATTAAGATGTCTTAAACTAGGCCTAAGAATGCCTAGAATGGGATGAGGATGCAAAGATGTGCAATGAAAGCAATTTCAGAATTTTCAGTGAAACAGGGTCCCGCTCGAGCGCACATTTCCCCGCTCGAGCGGACATGCAAACAAAGGGTCCCGCTCGAGCGTCAACTTCCCCGCTCGAGCGGACTGATGAACAATGCAAAGTACTGGATGCTCGATTTTACCGCTCGAGCGTGAAAACCCCCGCTCGAGCGGACTGTAAAACAATGCAAAGAAAATGCTGGGAGCACGATTTCCCCGCTCGAGCGGTACTTCCTCCGCTCGAGCGGACGACCAAAATCTGGAAAATCCAGATTCGACCTCCAAGCTCCAAACCAAGTTTTCTCAACTCAATACTCAACCTCTTGGGCCCAAATTCTGGAAAATACATCCCAAAGCAATGTATAACAAGTTTCAAAAGCCAATTTATGAATTCAAGCCCCAAAGGTGAGTTAATTAAATCCAAAATTCAAACCCATTTCATGAACAATTTCAAAACATGCAATGCATGAGTTTTAAACCAAATTCAATCTTCAAATCTTGCTCCAATGAGCTCAATACTTCAAAAATAAGATGAAAACATGGACTCTAACAATCATATGAACATGCATGTGACAATTTGTCATGGACTCAACTCAAAATCCAACAATACTTACATGCATGCAACAATTGAGTCCCAATACAACATATTTGTACTAAAACATGGTTTAATCCTACAATGGAGCATGAATCATGCAAGATGAAGTTTAAAGACAACAAGAAGAAGATGAATTCCTTACCTAGAGTTCCAATTACAAGGTGAGGAAGCTAAATGAGCAATCTATACTTCAATTTCCAAGCAATCTCCAAGCAAGTTCAACAAATGAGCTCAAGTCTCTCTAACTCTCTCTCTCACTCTAAAATTCGGTGGTGAGGCACAAAAGGGACTGATGAAATGTTTGATTCAACATGTAATAAGGCTCAAATAGTATTAAACAAATGGGTCCACTAAGGTGGCAATTCGGTAATTAAGCCTAAGTTGGAAATTAACTCATTTTAATCTAGTCTAATCATTCCTAATCAATTTTTAGATAAATATTCTATAAAATCACAAATATTCTCTTGATTACAAATCACTAAACAGTTTCTAATTCGGCCGCGATAAGGCCTTCAATTAACAGTTTAAACATATAAATCCAAATAATCACTCAATCAAACAGATGCAATACGCAATTCAATAGATAGCTTATTCTCTTTCAGTTTTGATTTCAATCAGTTCATTCAGTACTTCAGTTAATTCGATTATCAGTCATTATCAGTTCAGTTTAGCAATAATCAGTACGCAATTCAGTGGTTAATCGGTAATCAGTACGAGGGTTGTTACATTTGGGTCCAAGAAAATGGTCCAGTTTTGGAAAATGAAATAATTTTCGAGAAAATTAGTCAGCCTCAGTAAAAATTCTCAAAAACTATTTTTGCAAACAGCCACTTGCTCAACGAGCATGAAACCTACTCCTGAGATGCATAACCTCGGATCCAAAGGAAAACTGCCCCGTGCTTGAAGAGAGCTGCATGGCAACGGAAAGTTGCCCCTTGTTTGAACGGCACCGCGGTGCATTGAATGGCAACGGAAAGTTGCCCCTTGTTTGGATAGCATCGCGGCGCATTGTAGTCAGTCCTCAGAGCGACGAACACAACCAAATTCTCGGATTCAGAGAAAGCAAAGATGATCAAAACCATTACATGGACACAGTCGAATTTTGAAGTGTTTTACGGCTGGACTTCAGAATGAAGTTGCCTATGTATCCCAAAGATAGGAATCAAGCCTTACGTAGTTTGGGGTTAAGGTACACTCGGGTATTTAACCTCTCCTTTTTATGCTCTAACTTTTGCCAAGGCGCCTGCTGCGGGTTTTCAACCTTGCGAGCTTTGTTTTTCTTCTTTTTGATTCTTTTTTTTTCTTTCTTTTTTTTTTTTTTTTTTTTTTTTTGCATTTTCTTCATTTTTTTTTTCATTCTTTGCATTTTTTTTTTTTTTGCTCTAACTTTTGCCTGGGTCGCCCTTCCGGGTTTTCGGCCCAACGAGCCTCTCAAGGGTAAAAGTGTAGCTTTGTCCATGTCAAATGGTTTTGAGATCTTGAAGCCATCTGAATCTAGGAGAATGGCTGCTGTTCGCTGACGACGCAAGAGTCCATCCAATGGGGGGCTGAATTTGCCCCTAGTGTTGTGGATAAGAACTCGGCTGTCCTTCAGCAATACTTTGTTCTTTCCTGCCTTCTGGGATTTGGCATTCTTGCCAGTCTTCACTGATTTGCAGGATGATCCATCTTCGGCTCTCCGAGCACATCTAACATTTTTCTGCCCCTAGGTCGAGGGCTACTTCGAATCTGGCCACACAGGCCTCACATTGCGGTTGACCGTTGAACATTCTGAGTTAAGGTTCAAGGTCGGAAAGCGAAGGGGGGTCGAGTCTCAAGGCTGAGAGCGATCCTAAGCTGCACAATCTCAAAAGCGATTCCACATAGGTCTTTGCAGGACCACGCAAAACATTTTGTTTTTGAAATTTTTTAAGAAAGCGACAAATTGCTCGCGCTGAAGATAGTGTGGAATCAATCTGGATCAAGCCAGGGTCCTTCTCAGTACTCACATTAACAAACATGATTTCATTCATCAAGGGTTTAGCACGCCTCTCTTTTCCTCAGTTGATCAAATTTAGCAAAACCCGAGGAATTCCTCCATTTTTGTTTTCACCGCAGTATTCAAAAAGTTTTGAGAACAATTAAGTCAATGCAATGAGTTGGAGGCATAGAAAAGTAGGCGAAAAGTACTGCCATTTCATTCAAAACTTTTGGCACAACTAGCGCAAGGCAGAAGCAAACACGAGAGTGTGACAATCACTGCTGTTTCATTCATAACTGTTGGCACAACTGGCTCCCTAGCAGAAACAGACTCAAAAGAAAACGAAGAGACAAATGCAAAACAAAATGGTGATGCCCGAGGTAACACCCCCGGAATTGCCCGACCTTTTATACAACAGGACTAACTCGATACAACAAGACAGACCCTTAACAAAAAGACTGACTCAAAACAAAGAGACAGACTTAAAACAAAACCACAGAACTGACTCAACACCCAACTCAAAAACTATAAAACTAGCATTCGCAAATGCTCAAAACAGCGCCTGCCATTCCCACATCTGGAGTAAATCGAGTGCCACCCGCAGCTGGTTCAACCCCTAATCACATCACATTATCCCCCCACAAGTTCACTGATCAAGTGCCGATAGACTTTGCAAGACCTGGTGCGGCAATGACCCCGTTGTCAAACAGATCTTGTACATAATGGCACAGACGAAAGCAACTGTCGGTGTCATGACCGGTTTGTTGATGGTAGGCATAGTATTTAGTCTGGTCATGCTTTGCAGGGATAGGATCAGGTAGGGGCTGTTGTTCCAACGGTTTCAAATGTCCTTTCCGGAGTAAAACCTCTAGAGCCTTTGACAAAGGCATATGAAGTGGGGTGAAAACCCTCTTGACTCGGGGTGGATATTTGGCCGTCGATGAGCTACTTCCAGAAGCACCGGTGAATGGGGTAGCTGTTTTTGATGCGGTGGTGGTGACCATGCCCACTTCAAAAGATCTCGCAGCTGCATCACCATTGGTGGTCACATTCGAACTGCGGGAAAACGCCCTCTTGGGCTACTCCTTCTCCTGGTCAATGAGGCCCTGCTTCATAGCGTCCTCGATCTGTACTCCCATCCATGTAAGTCTGAAAAGGTGGGGAAGGGGAGAACAATCATTTTCTGCATAAGCTTGGGTGGGAGATTGCGCACAATCATCCGAATCTGATCTTTGTCAGTGGGCCTAGTGGTCATCATTGAGGCCTTGGCTCTCCACCGGGTTACGAAGTCAGAAAAACTCTCTTTAGGCTCCTACCTAGTTGTCTCGAGATCACGGGTTGTGACCTCGATCTGTGTATTATAGGAGTATTGAGCGACAAAAGCCTCGACCATCTCATCCCAATTCCTCTTAACATCGTCTTCCAATTTTGCATACCAGATGGCCGCTACACCCGATAGGGTCCGGTCGAATAAAGAAAGCTTCTGTGGTCTGGTGAGGCCCATCAGCCGTAGAATATCTGAGAACAACTGTAAGTGCACCATGGGATCCCCTAACCCGTCAAAGCGGTCAATATGTGGCATTTTAAAGCGGTTTGGCAGCGTCACGGCCACATCGGTATACCCATCCTCAATGTCCGGGATGGACTTGATGCCCTGTGATTTCTTGAACAGCTTTTCAAGCTTGCTCACCTTCAATGCTGTGGGGTCCACCTCGGACTCAAAGGGAGAATCCGGCAGGTTGGTGGGTGCTTTAGATAACTGCGGTAGGATCGGGGGCGGAGGTGGCCCTGTCGGAATGTCCGTACCCTCCTGGACATTTGGTGTTTCCCCGGGTGTCTGAACCCCTGGTGGTGGAGGAGCTTGATATGAGGTTGATGCTCCGGCTTGCTACTGTAGCCGGGTAATTAGCTCCGCCTGCTGGGTCATGATTGTAGCTGCTGTTTGGAGAATTTCGCTTAGCGGGCAGCGTCCTCCTGCATGAGCTTCATACTTTCTTGAAGCTGACGCATCATTTCTTCCATCCCTGCCATACTGCCCTGATCTAGCTGAATAATAGGTGTAACTCCCTGAGGTATCTCAACCCAACTGCACATAGGTGAGATGGATAACGACTGCTGATCCGAAGAATGTTGAACCGATGATCTATGCTTGACTGGCCTTTTTACCCTACCTCTGGCGAAGGAACACTAATTTTCCCTTGAACTGAATTTCTGACCTGACAAAGTCTATCAACACGGATCCAATGTACCCGGGGGATATTGGAGCCTTCTGAAGCTATGGTTCCCAGACTACTTAGCAAAAGAGAAAACATGCACATCTCAGCCCAATTTCACCTGAATAGATACGAGCATAGTTGAATGAGTGTGCTCTCTACTGAATTCTGTCCAAAATTCTGCTGGTAAACTGATACCCTCAGGTAAAATAGATTCTTTCAAATACAGATACCCGCAGGCCTGATACCCAGACTTGCAAACTGACACATACAACCTGTAGAGACACACTCTGACAGCACGTATCAAGCAAGTAAGAGCCAAAACACCCCTATGGAGGGGTAGGGTTTCCTTGTCCTATTTTGTCAGGAGCTAGGATTTCACTACGCACACAGCGGTTTCAAACAACCTATATCGGGTAAGCAACCTGTCCTAGTTTGGAATAGTCACTATGGATTCCGAATATACACTAGGTCGAATGGTCAAAAAGGGTGCCCCGGTAAAACCGGGGTTTGTGTTCCCATACTGGCAGAGCCCGTAACCGGTAAGCCTTATGGCACGCAGCCTCTGGCAAACCGCTTAGGAGTAGCAGATGGCAAACACGGTGTCCTAGGCGCACCAATGCAAATGCAATGCAAAGAAACACACAAGTGTAGTCAAAACCAGATATCATGAGTTCGAGTCAAGTTCTCTAACTCCCCAGTGGAGTCGCCAGAAACTGCAAACGTCCCTGAACGCCCCGAGAGGGATGAGTCCCGTTCTGTTCTTTTGTGGGCTCACTACAGTTCAGACTCTAATTGTTACGGTTCTTAATCTGAACCAAAGAGTCCAAATCCGGCAAATCGTTTTGAGAAAACATATTTTTTTGAAAGAAGTGCCAAACATGGACTGCTTTGCCAGATACAGAGTCGCCACCTAAATATTTTATTTTTGGGAAATTTAGGAAACCCTGACTCATGCCTAAGGCCACGTGTCCGTCATTACCAAAGTTACCTCGGCTTGGCAATGGAGAAGGTCACTTCGTGAGCACCCCCGCTCGCCCGATCAAAGATCGGCCTCTACTAACCATGATATCCAGTTTTGAAAACATTATACATTCTTATTCCGGTTATTAGCCTAGATTTACTATGTGATGTGCACAGCATACAATATAGACTGGATCACCTGAATTGGAACAAAACATTTCATGTTTGTTTTTAAAAGATGGTTTGCTACCCGCAAGTAGGCTTAAAATGCAGATTTTGCCACCCTCGGGTGGGCTTAGAAAAGATGATTTTGCCATTATCTAGTGGGCGTAAAACTCACGGTCGATGCATTGTTCCAATCCAAATAACCCAACCTTTACCCACAGGCATCAGGCAGTTTATTCACATAAGCATTAGCCTCACGGTAAGCATGCTATCATGGCAGTCACTCACACACATGCAAGGATGCTAAAGCGTAAAAACTTACCGAGTACTCCAAGCCAAAACAGAAGCTATGTTAGAAATCCATGCATGATCCTAACTATACAGAAATGCCTAATGCAACACATGCAAGAATGCAACTAAGATAGGCTCGGCTATTCTAAACATGGCATATGGAATGCTACAACTAACATGTATTCAACTTGGAATTGAAACACAATGCAGTGAGTATGATGTGCCGAGCCCAGTGCATGCAAAATAGATGAATGAATGCAAACATGCTGTCATACTGTATACTAATTGAAACATGCCCTAATCTAACCATCATAAGCTGGTAAATAAAAGGGAGAAAGATGTGGGGTTAGAAGACATACATCACACACACGCACACTTATTATAATTATGCCCTCGCTCGGAGGGTCCGAATAAATAATATACAGTCCAAATGAATAGTACACTCTGAATAAATACAAAACCCTAATTTAATTAACAAATTAACTAGGAAAAACAGTAAATTGGCATGCAAGGCCCTGGACTGCCTCAGCTCTGTTCCGAATGATGAATGATGCATGTTTGAGTTGCTTGGCGCAGAAATCCATTACGATGCCCCAATTAGCCTCTGTTTACAATTAAGCCCGGAATATTGCGTGAAGCCCCAAAAGATTGTCGGTTTCTGATTTGCTGCAACAGAGAGCAGGAAAGAGGCATGGCAATGTATTTTCACATATGTATGCTTGACTACTCTTCAGGGAGCGTAGTCCTCGATCCTCGTGCCACCAATCACGCATATCGATGCATGATGGCCGAGGAGTCGAATTGCATGACTCAATATTGAATGAATGCACATGAAAACACAACAGGGCCTACACTCCATCATGGATAATCCGAAGTGTCGGCGATTGGGAATTGAGACACGTTCCGTCACTCAAAGTACGAAACGTCCCTTGTTTCCCGTGCTCGGGCTAACTCCTATCCCAAACACAATGCAATATGCATGACATGCATGAATGCAACTAATATACAACCTAGCATACACAATGCTATGAAATGGCATACACAATGCTCGATGTAACATGACATACACAATGTTCTAACATGCAACCTAGCATACGCAATGCTATGAAATGAAATGGCATACGCAATGCAAGATGGACTTACGCCAACATGAGTGGACCTTAGCCACACTCACATCAGTGGCCATGAGATGAAAATGAGACACTCGAGATGTGCGCACACATGCACGCAAACCGAGGACTGATCCTAAGGCACGAATGCCACTCTAACAAGGCATGGCAAGGCACAAAATATGGCATACAAACATGCAAATTCCAGCACTGAAATGTGATGCAAAATGATCCTGAAACATGGAAACATGGCACCCGATGCATGGAATGGTCCCGAAACACAAAACTAGGCACATGCATTGACCTATAGCTATACAAAGCATGCATTATTTGATCATGAAGCATAAAGACAGAACCAAGGCAGTCCCAAAACATGAACATTTCTAGTTCAAAGCATGGCCAAAAGGTGCTAGAAAGATGGACTAAATTAGCATGCGATTTTGACTAGCAAACATGATTTACATGGCATGTATATGAAGCAAGTGAGAACTCATCAAACCAGCCAAAATAAGTGAACAAAACATGCCAAAATATGCCCAAATAAACATGGAAATGCAGCCAACACATGCACAAATGAGGGGCTCCTTTGGAGGGCATACAAAGGGGTTATTAAGCACATGCATCAAGGACACTTAGCATGGCACAAACAACTCTGGAAATCAAATATGATAGCTCCAAAACTCACCAAATTGACCTCAAAATGTGACTAAGAAGCATGCAAAGAGGGGTCTCTTTGGAAGGCCAAAATGACCATCAAACAAGTCAAGGTGAGAGGGGGTCATCCCCCTCTGATTTGGAGGCTCAAAATAGTGTGTTAGCCACTGAAAATCCATTGGATTTCAGTGGCTAGATGGCCAAACAAAGCATGCAACAAGAGCTTAGGTGTAGGGCTCAAAATAAGAGACAATCAAGCATACAAGGAGGCATATGATCTCAAAGAAAAATGGGACCTAAACAAACTTGAAGATGAGATTAAAACAAGATACTTTTCAGTTTATGACAACTCTAAAAAATGAACACAAGTAGGGCTAATCTATCATGCAAAAATGGCCCTAAAAGAGAGATTAGTGACAAGGGACCGTAGCTGGCCCCAAATAGCAAAGAGCCCTTCAAAAAAGTTGAATAGGGGCTAAAAACAAGGCACTTTACAGTTTATATCAAGTGTCAAAAATAAGCACAAGTAGGTCTAAACTATCATGCAAAAATGGGCCTATAAAGAGAGATAGAAGACAAGTGGTAGTAGATGGCCTCAAACAGAGGAGAGCCCTTCAACAAAGTTGAAGAGGAGCTCAAAACAAGACATTTTAAAGTTTGGCTCGGATCCCAAAAATGCTCAAAAACAAGGCTAATATATCATGCAAAAATAGACCTAAAAGAGGGATAGAGAGACAAGAGGTAGTAGGAGACCTCAAACAATAAGAGGTCCTTGATCAAACATGGAGGGGAGCTCAAAATATGACTATTTACAGTTCAGGTCGGAGCCCAAAAATATAAGCAAATACGGCTTATAGATGAAGCAAGAAAAGACTAAAAAAGAAAAAAAAAAAAAAAAAAAAAAAGGACTCACTCTTGTAGAACCAAACTTCAACAGCTTTTGGACCAGGTCTCGGAGCTTTCAACCTCTGGAAATTAGCTTCAAAGGGCTAGAATAGATGTTGGAGGTGTAGTGCTATGAGTTGTAGTGTAAAGGGTGCAAGAACCTTAAGGTTTGAAGGGTTGGAATAGTGAAAATGAAGGGAGAAGAGGGGAGAGCTTTTTGCTGATTTTTTGTAACCCTTAATCAAGGAGGAGGGGTGCTGGTTATATAGAGGAGAAGTGAAGGAAAAGGGGAGGAAAATCAAATTCAAATTTCCCCCCCAAAAGGACAGATCCCCAAGTAGGGGTATGGGGGAAAACAGAAGGTACAGCTGTAAGGAACCAGGAGAGAGGAACATGGCCGGCCAGGTTCAGGAGGTTCTGGTGGCCGACCGGCCACCTTCCCTGGCCAGCCGGCCAGGGTCAAAAGGGTCAAGCTCAGTTAGTGGCCGGCCACCCCAAAAAGGTGGCCTCCCATGTGTGTGCAACACAGCTATGTGGAGAAAAACCAGGGAATATAACTCAGGAGAGAGAAAAACCAACTTTTTAGAGGGGTTCAAAAGGGTCAGGAAGAGTTGATGGCCGGCCTATTCATATTGGTGGCCTCCCAGGTGTGTACAACACAATGGTGTGGAGGAAGGTCAGAAAAAGTGGCCCGGGAATGGAAAAAGTCAGCTTTCTAGTGAAGAAAACGGGCGATGAAGAGCGATGAAGGAATAAAGCTGGTCTTTAGAACAATTGCTGGCCTCCTACCCTTCTACGAGCTTTCTAACAAAGAAAATAAGGTCTCCACCAAAATGAACCAAGATGGATGCAAAACGGAGTTTCGGGGCTGAAACACGCAGTTCGGGGCCCTAAAAACAAGCTGTTAGGCACCGGAAGTGGCGTTCGACCACGAAGTTGGTCTCTCGGGCCACAATGTCCCTCAAAAGGGAGGAAACAAGGCGTATGCCAAAAATCGGAGCAAACGGAGGTGGTTAAGCGGTCCCGAACCGAGGCACACGGCCGACGGCTCCAAAAATCGAAAACCGGGCTCCAAACGGAAAAAATGGCCTACGACCACAAAACGTAGCCTACGGCCACTGAGAGATGATCTATGAGACCTCTCCCTCCCTTCGGGAAGAGAAAACGGAGAAAACGGGACCTGGTTCGCAAACCGAGGCAAGGTACAAAAGAGTCCAGAAGTTCGGAGGCAAGGCTCGTAGCCGTGACTTCGCAACTTCAGAACGAGCAAAATATGCAACATCACCGAGCGCTCTGTTGGTGACGTTTGAGTCTTAAGTTCGGTCAAAAATGAGGTGTCTACACCTCTAAATCTTCAAGGCAAAAATCACAGCTGCTAACTCTAGGTCATGTGTAGGGTAATTCCTCTCGTGTATTTTCAACTGTCGCGAGCCATAGGCTACCACTTTCCCCTCTTGTATCAACACACAACCCAAACCCTCTCGTGAAGCATCACAATAAACCGCATAACCCAAGCCTCTCTCCGGAATAATTAAAATCGAAGCGGTGGTAAGTCTAACTTTCAACTCTTGGAACGACTTTTCGCAAGTCTCACTCTATACAAACTTGACCCCTTTCCGTGTCAATCTAGTCAATGGTGAAGCTAGCCTGGAGAAATCTTTCATAAACCGGCGGTAATACCCAACTAATCCTTGAAAACTGCGGATCTCAAAAACACTCTTAGGCTGTGCCCAATCTTGCACTGCCTCAATCTTGGATGTATCAATAGACACCCCTTCTCTGGAGATCACAGGGCCTAAGAATTTTACCTCTCTTAGCCAGAACTCACACTTCCCAAACTTGGCATACAGTCTATAGGCTCTAAGCAACTCAAGCACTACTCTCAAGTGTTCTTCGTGCTCCTCCTCTGAAGGTGAATAAATCAGGATATCGTCCACGAAAACGACTACAAAACGATCTAAGAATTCCCGGAATATCCGATTCATCAAATCCATAAACACTGCCGGTGCATTGGTGAGCCCAAAAGGCATCATCAGAAACTCATAGTGGCCATACCGCGTATGGAATGCCATCTTCGGAATGTCTTCCTTCCTGACTCTCAACTGATGGTAACCCGATCTCAAGTCTATCTTAGAGAAACAACGGGACCCTTTCAACTGGTTAAACAAATCATCTATATGGGGCATAGGGTACTTGTTCTTAACCGTAGCCCGATTCAATTTCCAGTAATCAATGCAAAGTCTCAAAGCCCCGTCTTTCTTCTTAGCAAAGAGGGCCGGTGCTCCCCTCGGCGAAGCACTAGGGCAAATAAACCCCTTATCTAGCAATTCCTAGAGTTGAATCTTCAACTCACTCAACTCGACTGGGGCAAAACGGTAAGGTGCCATGGAAATCGGCACTGTGCCGGGCACTAAATCAATAGAAAACTCCACCTCTCGATGGGGTGGAAAACTAACAAGGTCTTCAGGAAAGACGTCCGAGTACTCACAAACCACTCTCGGCAATACAGTCTGGGTCTCATCACACTCACTACTCATATAGCTAGCGAGAAGACAACTAAGCTCACTCTGCCCTCGCGGATCATACACTGGTGGCAAAACACTACCAACCCGATCCCCCAAGAAGTGAAAACAATCCCCGCTCAAGGTACATACAGTGACCCTCTGGCGGTAGCAATCAATAACAGCCCGGTATGACGATAGCCAGTCCATGCCAAAATCACATCAAAACCTGACATAGCCATAACTACAAAAGAAAATGGAAGCCGGCGGTCGGCGACCTCAATATCACAACCTTTACACCCCTACTTTAAAATCAACTCACCCCCAACAGGTGATACAACACAAATAGGAGATGCTAACTGTGCCAACTTCAATCCCAAAACAGATGCAAATGCAGTACATATAAAGGAATGGGATGCACCCGTATCAATCAACACATTGGCAACCGAGTTGTAAAACAAGAAGGTACCTCTCACAATAGATGGAGCTGGTACAAGATCCTGCACGGTAACAACATACACGCGCCCTGAAGGTCTCTGATCTACCTGCTCACCTCTCGGAGCATAAGTCTGCTGTACAGACTAAGACGATGAGGCTCCCTGATTGGCCCTTGAGGCCTGAATTGACTGAGCTGGCTGATGGCTCTGAGTCTGCCTCGAACCAGATGCACCAGATGTGCCACTCAACTGCGGGCAAAACCTCTTCAGGTGCCCCGCCTGACCACACTGGTAACAAGAAATTGACTCTGGCTCTGAGGATGAGCCGAAGATGAGGCTGCTCTCTGCCCTCCTCCCCTGTGCGGGCAAGCTGGGAACTTGTGGCCCAGTTGATCGCATTTGTAACAAGTAACGTCTCTCTGACTGCCTCTCCCAGAACCTGAACTCGGCACTAGAAAGGTAGATCTCGCAAAAGCACCCTGTGACTGCTGAGGGTTAGAACCCCTCTTCCTCTTGTCATCCCCTTGGCCATCCTGACTCCTCTTGGAGCCCCTCAACCTCTCCTCCTCCTCGTGCATAATAATCTCCATATGGGCCGCAGCATCCACAAGGTGTCCATCCTCCCGAGTCACGGACCCAGCAACCCTAACCTTGAGTCTGTGCCTCAACTTCCTTTTGAACTCCAGACAACGACGTTCCTCAGACGTCACTAGCTCAGGTGCAAACCTAGACAAACTAGTAAATACGGCCTCAAACTCGGCCACTGATGAACTCAGCTGCTTGAGTTGATAGAACTGATCTCTCAACTTCTCCCTGATAGCGGGAGACAAAAACTTCTCCTAGAAGGCGTCAACGAAAGCCTCCCAAGTCCCGCCAATACGACCCCAAAAACTTCCACCACTAACCCGCGTCTCCCTTCAGCTGGAAGTATGATTTGTTACCAATCGACAAAGATGAGACTTTGGCTTTTGTCTTGAATCAACCGAAAAGCTCATCGTCAAAATTTATTTTGCAATTTTATGTAGAGTGTAAAGATAGCACGATGGGCAACATAACCTCGTCTGTGCAGTAAACTCAAGAATATTTTCAACTACTCTTTAATTATATGGGTAAGTTATATTGATGTCCTTTTTGAATTTTTATAATTTCAGGATCCTCTCTCTTGTTGATGTTAATCATGTTAGAAAACTTAACCAAGGGGTTGTTAGCATGTGTGATTATCACTTTCACCACTAAGTCTCTCTTAATGAGAGGTCTTAGGTTTCACTCTTAGAAATAGAATTGGATGATAAGCCTTAAGTACTTACGAAGAGATGGTGTGCGTTCAACTCTCCAAAGTGTTAAAGAGTTCAACTCTCCAAAATGACGTGACCTTCAATGAGGTGCACCCCAATTTTGTAGATCTCTGTCACCTTGTTAAAGTAAGAGTAGCCATGTGGTTGAAGTCAAATAGGGTGGGAAGTGACTACTCAATTAATTAGTTTGTATCTAATCTACAACAAGTCAGGAATTGCATAAAGTGAGGTGTCATGTAGCTGGTGCTTGCTGTGTTGGGTTTGTGGTTCTGGTTTTTGGGTTGTTTTTTTTGTCTTTTTTTTTTTTTTGGTTGGTTTCTCACCGATTTTTGGTGGTTATGCTAGCATAAGATAGGGTGATCTTCGTGGTGCCAACCTAGTTGGGATTGCGTCGCATTGCTTTGATGTTTTTTACACTCACCTTTTGTCACACCCCAAACTCGAGTATGACCGGCCGTGGCCCACAGGGCCTTAGCCCAAGACACACGTAAGCCTAAAACACGAATCCATAATCACATTGAACAACTAAACAATAGTCCAATTATAAATAACCAAAACTCAATCCAGACATGCCACAATTGTAAACGGCAAAATCAACCGTAATCAAACCCATCCAAACTTATGGGATATAAACAACCCACTTATCAAAAATACTCCTAAATGAATTTCAAAAAAAATAAATAAATATAAATATGCACAAACTCGACTAGCAACCTAAAACAAATTAAATAAATGCCCTAGAGGTCCATGAAATAGAGTCCCCGCTACGCCAAGAGTCCACTCTAAGTCCTTCTAACACCTGGAAATGGTAAACAACTAAGTCAGCTGATAGCTCAGTGAGTAGCAACATGGATAATAAATACAGTTTTGAAAACATGGCTCAATTCCAAAATAAGATATATATCACAGAAACTAGATTGGCATACAGTTTGGTAAATACAATCTGTTTCAAAAAGAAGGTTTCACAGTTCAACACTTAAAATACTCATGTCTCGCAAGAACATGATAAACGACATTTTCCACTTAAAACAGATTATAACATGAACACCAATAATTTTCTGGGTACCAAGAAAAACAAATAATATGCCACACATTTCTCAGGCTATAAGCCCCGTTGGATCCAATACCGAACTAAGAGTCATCCTCAAGGTGGCACCTGGGCTTTTTCTCAAAGACGATCTGATTGAAGGTCACTTAGTTATTTTTAAAGGTCTTTTCCTTACAATCGTTGAGCACTAGAGTCATCACGGCCCAACCCGGATCTGTTCCCTAGTGGCCAGAGTCACCACACACAGTGGAATAATTTCCCTGGACTAAATACACACATGGTCCCAATAATCAATACACCTCAGTTTCGCAAAACATGGTAGTTCATCATTATAAACATGAGACCAAAACAAATAGTTTACAGTATGCCAAGTTCACACATGTTTCAAAAATAATTTGATTCCATTGATAATATAATAAATTATCAAAACAGTTTAGTCTTAAAACAACAATTTAATTTTCCAACAGTTCAGGGTAGGGGAACATTTATAAAAATACGTAGCATGAAACTACTCACCTGAAATTGAAATAATATAATCCTCGAATAGAGTGTAAAAGTCCAACTAATGCCCTGAACCAAGTATAAAAACTACACGTCACAATTAATTTAAAAATACTAAAAAAAAAAAATAGGAACTAAGTGACCTCAACTAAAGCGCACTAACACGGCTCAACCCAAATCACCGTTACTCTTAAATATTACCTAAGTTCATGTTTTTCAAGGTTTAAAATCACCCAAGACATGGGTTCCGGTCAAAACTTAATTAATTGTGACTTTAAGATAAAACAAGATTTCAACAAGCCTTCCGAACCTATTCGCTAACTTTGAAAATTACAAAACCCACTCCACGCTATTCGAAAAATTCCAATAACCTCCAGATATGATCTAATATATCCTAAGTTTCAAACCCAATTGGTTTCACTTGATTTGCTTATCAAAATAATTACCTACAATTTATTATATCCAAACAGGTTGTTTTCTGCAGCACTTTAAAGAAATTGACGGTTCTCTTAATATACATGAGCAATCAATGCAAGGCCAAAAACGTACGAAACTAGACTCGTAACCGGTTCTAATGACACTAATTTGAAAATTTTTGGATTTATACCCAAAGAGAACAACACTCCCGAATTTACTGTTTCGGACTGGTTTCCTGGACAGATTTGAATACCTCAATTTATATGGATTTTGACTCCCAAAAATTATAAAAAAAATTCAGATATGAAATTCAATATGTAATTAATCTACTGTAAAAATTTCAGTTCAAAATTCATTCATTTGATATGGTTTCTTGATTTTTAAAATTTGTGACTCTGTACAGAATTTTTAGACTACAATTTACGCCTCTACATTGCACTCTCACAATCCAACCCCATACCACCCAAACACACCTACAAGCCCTTCACCTTACCAAAGCCATACATGCTAGCCTCCAAATAACCTTTGCACACAAGCCATACACTATACCCAAAACAGTGCCAAACGGCACATCACAATGAAGAAAGAAGGGGAAAAAAATGTAAAGGAAGAGACAAAACAATTAAAACATTAGTCTACCTCGAAGAATTTGCTTTAGATTCAGATGATTCCTAGAGACAACCAAACGCAGCTTCTCTTTCCCTCTCTCCTTTCTTTCTCTCACGGCTGCTATGTGTTGAAAGTGATGTGGAAAACAATTATAATAAGGGTTAGGGTTTTTGTTAGGAAAACTAGGGTTGCTTTATATATATATCTAAACTTAAAAGATTCTAAATTATTATCCTATGTTTTTTTTTATTGTATTTCCTCTCATCATTAATTTAAATAAAATACAACTATTATTAAATCAAAATATACATCTAACTTGCCCCTTATTTATTTTATTTTTTTTTGAAATAATAAATCTTACCTCTAAATTAAAGATTGTCACCATAAATTTATTTTAGGTTTAAAAATTAATTAAAAGATCCTCCAATAATATTTAATTTGCACCTTAGAATTCACCACCAAAATATTTGAGATTGTAATATTATTATTTAATTATTTACTTAATTTTTATATTCAGGTTCTCACACCTTTCTTTTATTGATGTATTCCTATACGTTTGTATGTTGTTTTTCATCAATAAAGTTTTTTGCTGATAAAAAAAAAAAAAACTCTCCAAAGTGTTAAATTTAGTTTAATGTCTAAATAAATTTTTTCAGTCTGTTTTACATAATAGAAATAGGCGAATGATTTAAATTAAAAACAAATCAAAAGGATTTAAATTGACAAAATACTTAACAGAAATAGGCTTTTTTTTTTTCTCTTTTTTTTTTTTTGTGGTAATTTTCCCTATTTGCTTTTACTCTTTAAATTTTAACGATATTATTGTCCATGCATTATATCACACTAACCATTTTTTATTTTTTATTTTTTACGCAGATGTGAAGATTTTGTTGCAATGAGGACATGTAGATGCATAGCGCAGGAAACTCCAAGAGTTGGACGAATGGTCAAAGTTTGGGACTTGGGAGTGTATTATTTTCATAATTTCAGGTTTGAAATCTCTTAAATGCAAATAATAGATTGGGGTTAGTCTGAGATATGAGACTTTGCCTCAAAAAGATACAAAAAACTTCTAATATTCACTAATATTATTTTTGTTCTACTTCTTTTGCCAGTCAATTGAATATATATATCTAGATTTTTATTATATTTGAGTAACAAGTCCTCTAATATAGGACACCTAAAAAACCAACCCTTTTTTTTAATATTTTTATTTTTAGTGATTTCTTTTTTTCAAAATTATATCAAATTTATTTTTCCCGTCCGTCTTGTGTAAACGAATCTAGAAAGTTTTTTTGAAAAATTCCAACAAACATTGAAAAATCTAAAATAAAAAAATAAAATAAAAGGTCACCTATTTTTTTTGCTTATTTTTGTCTTTTGTGGACTTATTTTGGATTTTTTTTTTCAAATTTCCTGTTCGTCTTGTCGAGCTAAATCTAAAAGCCTAAAACTTTTTGAATATTTTTTTTAAAAAATTTACTAAAGACAAAAATAAGCCCCAAAAAAAGATACCAAATAAATAAATCCCAAACTCCCGTTGATAAATGAAATAATCCAATAATTCATTTTATATGTTAACAAATGATTTTTACTATTGCGAAGCCAATCATCACAAGAAGCCGGTCTTCACAAACTCTCTTAATCATGAAATGTTATTTAGTGGTCTTGAGACATTATTAGGTAGTGTTTCAAAAATCTTGTGATTGATGAAGAAGGTAGAGTAGAGTCCATGGTTGTGTGAACAACAACCGGCATAACATTTGGTGATTGGTGGAAGCATTGTCAGGTAGTGCGCCCACACCACCTAATAAATTTTCCTTCATAACCCATGCTTTATGCAATGCCGAAAAGTTGTCACTAATTGTAAGAATGGTTGCACCTTCAAAAATTTTAAACACTTCTTATATTATACTAGTATTTAATAATATGATTTCAAAATTAGAATATTTCACACCCTATAATCATAGTACAAAAATTTTAAAATAATTTTCAAATTGATTTTTATCTAATATTGATTCCTTATGTTTGTTATCTGTGCTATTTGTTATATTTGTTTATTGATTAGAATTATTTATATTATTACATTTGTCTTTATTATTTGCCATTATTGTTTTGTAATCCCGTGTTATTTATTTTTTTTGTTCTTATACTTTAATTTGCTTACACCCCTTATTCATTCCTGTTTCTTCATTTTTTTTTTTTTGAAAATAAGAATATTGTCACATTTGACATGGCACTCTTAAAAATGAGCTCAGAAAATTTTGGCCATCTTTTTATTCATAAATTGATTGTCATGTGCTAATTTTTACTTGTTTTAACTATGCATAGTAACACACATTTTCAACTATGAAATATTGCATAATAGGATTAAAGATGATTTGATCACATTTTTTAAAAAGATATATATTGAGGTTTTGATGTTGATCATATCATAGATATATATGTAGTAGACTGAGACATATAATAAGCTAGTGTAGACAAAAAAAAAAATTGTTCATTTATATATTTTTACTTGATTATGTTGACAATAAATGTTTAATTAATAGTAATATAATTTACTTTTTTTTTTATTGTTGATAAAAAGTAATATTATTTTTACTTTTTATTTGCACTCGAGAATGAATGTTGAATCCATCCAAAATTAAATGTCCAATACTCCGGCCACAACAAGAATTTGTCATTGAATCCATCCCAAATCAAATGTGGGAGTGAATTTTCCTAAAATGATCAATAATTAAAACGGTAAATTATGTAAATGATCTCTGTAGTTTATACGATGTGTCAATTTGATTCATGTTATTTTAATTTGCTCAATTTTGTATCTTGATTTAACGGTTTTTGACTCATATTGATCCAAAAAATGACGATCGTTGGGTTTGATGGATGGAAACTGAAATGATGTGTCAATTTGATCCTTATAATTTATACGATGTGTCAATTTAGTCCATATTTTAATTTGCTCGATTTTTACATAAATCAAATTGATACATCATGTAAACTACATGGATCAAATTGACACATCGTTTGAGTTTCCGTCCACTAAACCTAACGGTTATTATTTATTAGACCAATATGATACAATCCGCTAAATTAAATAGCAAAATCGAGCAAATTAAAACAGTGGAGACCAAATTGATACATCGTGTAAATTACATGAACTATTTACGTAACTTACCCTAATTAAAATGAAGCTTGTTACTTGGATTGTCTGAGGTAGGGATGACCATGAGACGGGTTTGGGGCGGGTTTGTCATTCCCCGCCACTGTCCGACTTTCAAACCCCACTCATGCCTTTGCCCCTGCCCCTGCTCTTATTACAGGTGAAAATTTTCAATCGCATCCTCGCCACCGTGGATATCTAACCATATTTCAAATAGTCAAAAAAATTGAGAACTATTTAAATTCTAAACACATTAAATAATTTATCTTGTTTCCATATATATAAACATTGAGACTTTTAAGATTATTATTTATTTATATTTAAACAGAACCACAGATTTTTAGTATTCCTTTCTTATATGTAATTATATTATATATATATACATATATTATTTCTTAATATATATTATTAATTATATCAGGTCGGGTTTGGATCGAATGAGGCGATCACTATAAAAAATTAAGGTTTTAAAGAACAAAATTTAGGGACAAATTTTTTTTTTTTAGGGGACCAAATATTTTAGTTGAGAAAAGTGTCGCCATTATATTTTTATCAACGAAAATTGGACATTCTGATGAATTATTATCATTTTGGGACCAAATTTTTTGTCTAAAAAAATAAACTATTTTGAGACCAAATTATTTTGTTTCTAAAAATCTATTTATTAGTAACATTTTCAAAATTTTGTCGCTAAAAGCCTTGTTTTTGACTGTTCAGGAAGACCATTTACCGATTATCCTCACGATGACAGAAATTGGTCCATAAATGTCTTTTGCAAAAATTTCATTTTAGAGACCAAAAAATTTGGTCTCTAAAACTCTTATATGTTGTAGTATACTCGCCCTCGTCCCATATCTATTGCGGATGACCAAAATATAATCCATTCCTGCCCCACATAAATGTCGGGTCGGATAAAATACGTTTCATTCGGATAAGTATGGATGAGCTCTTAGGATCGGATTAAAATAGCCATCCCTAATCTGAGGATGGTTAGCAGAGTGGAAAGTAATATCGTCAAAAACATTTTATGCCAAGGAAGTTGGTTTCTACAAATTGTCGACATTGTTGATTTCTCAGAATTGAAGATCGAAGTCTTCGTCATCTTCTTCAGAAAACTTACACAAATCTGAGTCACTGATAAACGTTGCAAGAACATCTCAATATGAAAGAGAAATTGACAAATGCAAAGAGAAGATCTTGAGATGCTTTGAATGGATTTCGGGTTTAAAGATCAACTTTCAAGAAAGTCGGTTATGCGGAGTTGGATTATCAGAGTTATTCATGAAAGAGGAAGTTCAAGGAACCATCTCTTATATCTAGGAACGCTTTTGGGAGAAGACTGAAATCAAAATTATTGGACTTGCCCATATATTACATGTCTTGATTTAGAATTCCTGCAAGTATGACAAAGGCTCTTGAGAAAATTTGAATTTTTTTTTGAAGGGTGACAATGAAGATGAAGGAAATTACATCATTTTGAGATGGAGCTCTGTGACTACAAAAAAAAAAAAACATAAAAATAAAAAAAATATTGGTGGAGGTTTGGTGTGGAAAGAAATTATGTGTGTAAAAGTATAGGATTACCCAGATGATTATTTGGTTTCATAACTGTTCAGTTCAGTGAAAATTGTCAAAGGTATGGAAAGCCAATTCTCTCCTTAGATCGCCTCATTTTCGAAATTTTGGAATGTCTTGTTGGGAGGGTTATCAATTAAGGTTGGCTGTGGTTCTTCGACAAAGCTTTGGAATGATGTTTGGGTAGATGGAAAAGCTCATAAGGAGGTATTTCTGAGTTTCTTCTGCCTTGTGGATATACAGATCAAAATCATGGTGAGTGATTTTTCCGAAAATGATCATGCATTATATTTTTTTTTGGATGGCTAGATTTAATTTTACAGAAGTTGTGGGTACAATAATCATTTCAACTTTCAGCTCCCAAACCTCAACCTTACCCCCCCCCCCCCCCAAAAAAAAAAAAAAAATCATCATTTTAGAGGATCTGGACTCAATCATGGAATCTTTGGCCCATTAGGAGCCACTAAGTAACTTGGAAGGAATTTACTATCAAGTCCTTATGAGGGAGAGCTCAATGGAGGCAAAGCTGTGAGTAGGAGTCTCATTTGGAAGAACATTAGTCTATATTTGTTGTGGATATGATTACAAACAAGTTGAGTTGATATCAAGTGGTAGGCTGTTTAAGTTTACCTTGAAAACTTAACGAGTTTCCAAACGTGCGACTTATTTACGTAACTATTTTTAAAATGTGTTGAACTTTGACTTGTTTGTATTACGAGCCGTTCTAGAATGAGATTTTAACAAGTTGAACTCAGGAAAATTAAATGGTCAGCTCTTGTTTCTTCAAAAGGTCTTTTGCTATACTGGTTTGAAAAATTGAAAGTTGGAGAAAATTATTTGGGAGGCAATCTTCTATGCAACATTATGGACTTTAGAGAAAACTAGGAATGACAAAGCATTTATATGGTAGCATTTGGGTAAAAGGCTTACAATTATTCAGTGAATGACATAAAATGGTTACTGTCCTTTTTAAGATGTGTCAAAAATATGTCCTTCAAAATTAAAAAAATCTGCCTAAAGCTTAATATATATATATATATATATATATATATATATATGTATAAAATAAAATAAAATAAAAAATCTTCTTTATCCAATGACCCCATGAATGAAATAAAAATAAAAAATCATCTAAAGAGCCAACAAAATAAAATCACTTTACATGAGCCTTATTTAGAGTGAAATTTTGATTTTTGGTTTGTTTTTCATAATATACAGTTTGTTTCAATTTTGAAATTTTTTACATTGATACAATTCGAACCAATCAAAATATTATATTTAAATTCTTTAAGCATTAGAAGATAAGTTACTACTGCAATACTATTTTTGTAGTAAAAACAGGAGAATGAAACATTTATAGAGCAACTTTCATACTTCTTCTAAGTTCATCACCTCCCCCCATAAGAATCTAGACTGAACTCTGACAATTTATTTTGCAATGTGTTGCATGGTGTTTCGCTGTTGTGTAGTGGGGTATTGGCTGACTCAGGGCTGTGGTCTGGTGCTTTGCTTATGGGTGATTCTGCAAGTGTATTGTGTGGTCTGATTTGTATGTGTTGCAACTTGCATGGTGTTTTGCTGCTGTGAAGTGGGGTATTGGCTGACTCCGGGCTGTGGTCTGGTGCTTTGCTTATGGGTGACTCTGGGCTGTGGTATGATTTGTATTTGAAAAATCTAGAAACCCTAGATGTTGATTTGTGATTATGTACCAATTTTAAGCAAAATATAACAATCCCAATCAAACAATCAAGAGAAAGAGACACAAAGATTTTACGTGGAAAAACCACAATTGGACACCTTCCAATTGTGATCAAAAAACCACGGGCAACAGCCACAAGAACAATCCACTAAGAAGATTTAAAGGAATTACACAGGTATACTCTCAATTATCTAGCGAATTCACAACGCCTAATTGAACCAACCTCTATGTGCCTCTTCCAACCCCATCTTCAGCACGAAATTGTCTTTCTGATGAGCCACTCCGGATTCCACCAAAGCTTCAGGCTCGAATTCTTCAGAATTCACAACTGAAGAACAACTCTCTCTTTTGTGTATAACAAACAAACCTTTGATGTACTCCCTTTAAAGACTTAGTTGAATACTCAATAAAACATCAAAGAAAAAAATAACAAAATATCCCCAGATATAAACCTTTAAGAACCAAAAAGAAGATCTGGAGGACTTCAATCAATCATTTAGTTTTGGGAGAAAACCAAGTATTTATAGAGAACCAAAAGTAATCCTAGATTGGGAAGAAAACAAACTCCTTGAGAAATCCAGATTCTGAGGCTCGCTCGAGCGAAGCTTTCCTGGCTCGAGCGAGGAGAGTAATTTTCATGATTTCTACTAGTGCCTTGGCTCGAGCGACGGATCCTTGGCTCGAGCGACCGATCACTTCTTTCAGTTTTTGTATGGATGCAATCCTTCGCTCGAGCGAGCATTCCTTGGCTCGAGCTAGAAAGTCTTAGCTCGAGCGAGCACTCTTGGCTCGAGCGAGCAACGGCTGACATGCAATTTTGAATGCAATTTTGAATTTTGCTTCGGCCGCGAGCTGACCGGTCAGCTCGACCCCCGTAATAATCAGCGAAGTGGCAACCTTGAACGCATTAACATCACAAACTTCTCCGCAAAGCTCGATTCGGGTTGGATTCGCATCTAATAAACTCATAGCCTCACTGAAATAAAAATGCGAATAAAATTACAACTCAAAAGAGTTTTATCAAACGGGGTTGCCAATAAAAAAAACCTAACAGTATTGGGGGTTGAGTTGGGCATGGTTTTTCACCATCCTTTTGTGGTTGAGCTAGCAGATGATTGAGCTTTCTTCTCGGTGCCAACCTAATTGGGATTGGATTTGTTAGCTATGATGCACTTCTGTTCTTCCACCTCTTTATTGATGTTTTTCTCATATATAAATATATGTTTTCGTCATCAATAAAAAAAATTTTGCTGATCAAAAAAAAAAAAAAAAACTTTCATACTTCTTTATTTATTTGAAATTTTACAAGTTTTTATAAAAACATCGTAAAATTTCATTCAAGTCCCTCATTTGCACCAAACCTACAAACCGAATTGTAGCCAATAGTCAATATTCAGATAAGGTTTAGCACCGAACCGAACGGTACTGTTTACATCATTCGCCTCAATAACAAAATATTAGTAAAACATTTCCTCTCCAAAGGCCTAAAAAAAATATCTTCTTTAAACGTTCTCCAATGGCGAACACATTAATTTTCATCTTAAGTTTCTTAAGTGGAGAAATCTGATCGCACTTCACCTATTCTTTAACACGATATTTAAGTTGTCATATTATTCCTCATGCATTTCCTTTTAATATAGGGGAAATATAAAACAAGTGAGAAGTTGAAAAAATAATTATAAATTCATGAAACTAAAAAGAATTTATGCATTAAATTATGCAAATGAGTGTTGTACTTTCACGAATTTGTAATTATTTCTTATAATTTTCATTTTTCTTTTTCTTTTTGATATTTTTCCTTTAATATATAACCATTTTATATTGATTGACACTTCTTGCATTTTTTTTTATTTTTTATTTTTATCAACAAAAGGAAGATTTTATATTGATTGACACTTCTTGCATTTCCTACATAATTTTGCATGTATTAGCAACATTTTCAAAACTTTGTCACTAAAGGTTATTTTGTTTTTTGTTTTTATATTTATTTTTGGGATGATATTTTACTCATGACTCTTATGACGACAAAAATTGGTTCTCCAATATTTTTTGCACTAAAATTTTATTTTTGAATTTAAAGCTCTTATATGTTAACATCTTAGAGTCCGACACTAGTCATCTACTTACCTGAAATATGTTGAAATTTTTAATTTTATTTAAGGGGCCAAGAAAAATTTAATAAAATAATTTATACAAAAATATAATTAAAAAATAAAAGCAAACTTTAATATGTACATTAAATTATGAATATGATAGGAAAAAACCATCAAAAATTATTTAATAAATTTATATATCAAGTGTACAATCATGTTTTTTTTTTTTTGATCAGCCAAGAAAAAACTTTATTGATATAAAACACAACTCATGCATAAATTACATCAACAAAATTAAAAATCAGCAGAGATTTGTAAAAGTAATTTTAGATTAATGAAAAATTTTATAAATTTTAATAATTAAACTTATAAACTTTTTTCGTGAAATAATATTTATTTTAAAAAGATTTCACTGGTGTGATTTCCCCTAAACTAATTCCATTGATTAAGTTGAAGTTTTCTATAAAAAACTGTACGCATGTACGTCATCACTACATCAATAAAGCTGTAAAAACTGTATGTATGATAGGATGGGCTTTTTGGTGTCAACCTAGTTGGGATCATTTAGCTCATTGTGATGCTCCTGCACTCCTCTTTTCTTTATTGGTGTAATGTATTTTGTACCTTGTACTAATTTTACACACTACAACAAAAACACTATTGGCGACTAAAATGGGAATTTTCGTCGCTGAAAGTCATAGAATTGGCGACTAAAATGGAATTAGTCGCCAAAATTGGTCACTTTTGCCGACTAAAAGAGTTTAGTCGCCGAATGCAATGGTTTTACCGACTAAAAGGCAGTTTAGTCGCCAAATATAGGGGTTTTAGCGACAAAAAAAATTTTAGTAGCCAAAGGTTAGGGTTTTTGGCGACTAAAACCATTTGGTAGCCACACGTTAAGGTTTTGGCGACTAAAAACCACTTTGGTCGCTGATTGTACCTGTTTTGGTGACTAAAAATAGTTTGGTCGCTGAAGGTCAAGCTTTTTGGCTACTAAAAAAAAATTAGTAGCTAAAACCAGGTTTATGGCGACTAAAATTCACTTTAGTAGCCAAAAGGGGAGGTTTTTGGCGACTAAAAACAGGTTTAGTCGCCAAAAGGGTAGGTTTTTAGGCGGAACAGTTTTCTTTAGCGACGGGAAATTAATTAGTAGCCCAAAAATAATAGAATTGGCGACTAAATAATTTTTTTAGTCGCCAAAAGTGATCTAAATTTTTTTTAATAATAATTTATTTTTTACATAAATTATATTGAATATATAATTATATTTATATATATAGTTTTGTATTAATACTGGTGAAAGTAATATATAAATAATATAAGTTGCAACTATATTCATGAGATGGTTCATTGGCATAGTGGGGTGGAGTGTGTGGTTAAGGTTTGGAACCACCTAGTGGTCTTAGGTTCGAAGCGTGGGAGGTCTGAGGCACAAAGGAAATTTTTTTTTTTTTTTCACAAATGCTTTTGGCGACTAAACACTGTGGTCGCCAAAAGATTGAGCATTGCCGATGAAAAAAATAGTCGTCAAATGTATAAATAATAAAAAAATTAATTCACTATTGGCGACTAATAGTTTAGTCGCCAAAGGTATAATTTCCAAAAAAGGAATTGACTATTGGCGACTAAAACCTTAGTCGCTGAAGACCTGTGTATTGCCGACTAAAAGTTTTTTAGTCGCCAAAGGTATTGGCGACCGTCTGTTCGTGACAAACCCGGCAACTAAAAGATTTTGTCGGGGAAAGTGGAAATTTGACATTTGGCGACTAAAAAGGGACTTTTGGCGACTAAAAATTTAGTCGCCAAAGGTGTATTTTCTTGTAGTGACATTAATAAAGTTTTTTTTTTTTTTTGCTGATCAAAAAAAAAAAAAAATGTACGCCATCACTAAATGAACAAGATATTTTCACTATACCATATGACACTTTTTCAAAATAACATTTTTGCTTTAAATTATGTAATTTTTTCCCAAAATTATGGGAGGCCAAGGGAAAATAGAATTGATTATAACATAAGAGAATAAGTTTTATCCACAATTGGATGAACTATAGCATAAGATTGAGTCATATTTTATTGTTTGATTGTAAATTTTATTATTCAGATTATATTTCAATGGCTTTTATATCTAACAAAATAGATAAATTTTTTAATTTTACAACTAATAACCTGAAATATACATATAATTTGAAAATTATAAATTTTGATTTAAATTTAAAAACACACAAATTGTGTGCTACTCAAATAGTAAGGGTCTCTTCTACTCAATTAAAGGTCTTGGTTTTGTGTCTTAGGCCTCGTTTGGAAACATGCTAATTTAGTAATTTTTGGCTATTTGACTAAAATATGAGCTAAAAAAAACTAGTATGTTTGTGATGACTTTTTGACTTTTTACGAAAAGATGTGCAAAAAGTAGAGAGAAAAAAGAATCTTTAACTTTTTGGTATGGGTTGTTGGCTTTTTTATTTTTTTAGTAACTTTTTGCCTTTTTGGCTAAACCAGCTAATCCCCAAACGAGGCCTCAGTCTTCTTTCTATATAATTTTATATTTTAAATAGGGTATAAGAGCATTTTTGAAAATCAAAATGTGATGTTTTGTGTCAACAGCATAAGAAGCCTTCACTTTATAATAGTATTAGTGGCTTATTCAAATAAGTAAAACACAAAACAAAACAAAATCATGCCACTTAAGTGGTAAAAGTTTTCTTTACCAAACCAAGGTCATAGGTTTGAGTCTCACTTTCTTCTCTATGTTCACTTTGTAGATATATTAGAAGTGACGGCACGTGAAGTTGAGAGATTTGAAAAAAAAAAAAAAAAAAATTGAATTTGGGACAGAACTGGCCATGTAGCTATTTTGAAAAAAATCTAAAAAATAAGATGTCAACACGCCTTCACATATATAATAGTATATATACACATTTATAGTTTAGTAGAGTGAAGAGTGTAGTGCATATTTCACAATATATTTTTTAAATAATTTTATACATATGTATACATAGATATATTCATAAATAATTCAAATAAAATTATTATACATATTTATTTATGTTATATTTTTAGAACACATACATCGTAACATATTTTTAAAATTTTAACTAAATTTTATAAAATATTATTTAAAAAAATATTTTAGGCCATTCTATTCATTTAATAATTCATACCGATCATATATAACATCAAAATAATAAAATACACGTCACATGATGACTCAATATGATAAAAATAAAAAATAAAAAATAAAAAGATAAATTACAAATACATCTCTTGAGATTTGTATGAAATATAGTTCGTGTAACGCTCCAAAGAAATTAACACAAAAAAGACTCATTATCTTCCAACAACATAATCTTGTTTTCCAAATTAATAGTTTCCACTGCTTAAAGTATACAGAATATAAAGCCTCATCATTGACATTATCACCAATCTTTAACATTTGTATTCATTAAACTCTAGAGATTTATTAAAAAAATACTTCACATGCGATTATACATTCAACATTCTTAGAATATAAATCTATAGTGTGTTGTACAATAAGTTAAGTACAATTCAATGCCCTCAAAGGCTACAAATTCCAAGGCTTAAGTCCGGTTACCAAAAATGGTTTTCAAATCTATACATGTAAATCCTTGGCTTGTCAAAAATAATTACAACAAAAGAAAAGAGTCTCGTGCTCTCAAAATACATTCCATGCCTTTAACTTGGCGGGATCACCATAGGGTGAACATAAAACCCAGGAGGAAGATCTTAACAAAGTATATACATTTTATACAATCTCCTGAGATGAATGCATATGCCATGTCATGCTCAAACATATATCTCTATCATTTGAAAATCTTGTGCTCAATGCAATTTGAAAACGCAACAATTCAATAACTTCAATGTAGTTAAAGGGTGGCAAATACGATTCACATAATCCCTAGGTATGTCAAGCACTACCAATCACCACTTTACCGGTTGCTAACCAGAAGGCACGTGGTACCTCCTCTGCGCATGTTTTCAGTCTTTCAACATAGATACTCAGGCCAACTTAACCAATACCAAACTACACCTCCTATCCAGATTTACCAACGTATTTACTCCAAAACAATTCAAGGTGATCTTGTTTCATTAAACAACTTCTTTCTCAACGCAATAATTTTTCAATACAAGATTCAAAATCAATTGCAACAATGATTAAATGGAATCGTAATGCAAAATGTAACAATACATTAATATAGTTTCATTATCAATTCTACCACACAATCCTCCATTGTAATCAAATTTCCACATCTCTTATCAATATAACATCATAATACATTTTACAAGAGATAATATAACAATACCATCATTTATGCATTCTTCACATATTAACCATCATTTTAAAATTTGGTCTTTCCAAGACAAACAATAATAAGTTATTCCTCAAGCTTCCCAAATCAACAATTCAAATTTTCTTATGAAATTTCCTCATTTGATACAACGATAGAAATTTCTTCAATCATTTATTCACATAACAACTTATCAAGCATAAATTTCACGATAACTCAACATCTTTCCCAAAATCCAAAATTTCTAGAGTTTCTACCAAAACTATGTTTTTGTTCCATTTTTGAAAAGAATTTTCCAAAATAACATCCACACTTTAGAACATAGTTCACACTCTCAAAGTTTTGGAAAAAAACAGAGAAAACCCATTTCTAATATCATCTAGAGTTTATCAATCCAAAATCATGATCCAAACATGTAAGAAAACCCTAAAACTCAATGTTGATGAAAACTCGATTCAATCGGTGTAAACGTAGCCCTCGTTGCCCTCTTCGATTTGGTGTAAAAAGCCCTCTCAAATTCTTGAAGATATTAGCTAAATCTTAGATAGAAGTTTGGATTTGGGTGTGTTTGTAGAGAGAAAGAAGAGAAAAGATGAGAATAGAGAGATAGAGAAGTGAAAAAGTGTGTCAAACATGTTCTTGGCATCAGTTTTGAGGAAAAGAGCTTAAATTTCAAGATAGACGCACCAGAATCCGCACGAGCGGGTTTGAATTCCGCACAAGCAGAATCCCAAACCCGCACGAGCGGATTCTGATGCCTCCACAGGTGGTTTGCTCTAAAGAAAACTCAAACTTTTCACAGAAAATCCGCTTAAGCGAAACTAAAATCCGCTCGAGAGAAACCCAAACCCGTACGAGCAGTTTTGCCTAGAAAACCCAGAATTTGATTTCGCATCTCAAAACAAATTCCAATGCCCAAAACTCAAAATTTTTAACCCGAAAATGTTAAAGGAGGTTAAGTAAGAGTGGAAAAAAATTCTCAACGACCCAATAGGATAAACAAAATGCCGGAAGTAAAGCACACCATCTAACTACACAATACTAGTCAAGTCCAACATCTGGGACATCACAATCTCTCTCCCTTAGGAAATTTTCCCGAAATTTGGTCACATCTCTACCCAACCACCTCCAATGAATAAAGACAATTTAACAATAAAAGGGCTCCGAGTGATAACAACTATACAAATGACAATAATGCATCCATAATAACAACTCAATAATAGCATGGAAATCTCAATCTCAATAACATTCCACTACCATCATCAAATTTTTCATGGGCCAAGGCCACAATACCAACAACCACTAATACGACAATCATAAGCATAAGTTCAACAACAACTGTAACAATCCTACAATAGTTCTCATGCTTAAAAAAAAATAAATAAATAAACAACAACAACAATAGTAATTTCAATGGTTCATTCTCAAACACAAGAGAAAATTACAATCTAGAACAAACTAAGTGTTTTCAAATAAATCTTGATACTTGGAGCGAAATCCTGCCTTTCCTTCCTAAGTTGTTTCCTCAACCCTATGATGTCTCCATAACACATTTAGTAACGGTATAGTCTTGCCCCTTAACACTTGTTCTCGGATATTTAAAATTTCAACTGGTCGTTCTTCGTATGAGGCATCCTCATCTGCCTTCAAGTTAATGCAATCAAGTACATGTGAAGGATTGAGGTTCATACTTCCTAAGCATGGATACATGAAACACGCTGTGAACCCCAGAAAGTTGTGACGATAAGGCCAAATAGTATGCCACTTCCCAATCCAATCTAAAATCTCAAAAGTTCCAATAAATTTTGGAGACAAGTTCCCACTTTTACCAAATCTCATCAGAGCTTGTTTTGGCATGATCTTAAGAAACACATAGTCACTAACCTCGAACGATAGAGGTCATCTTCTCTTATTGGCATAACTCTTTTGTCGGCTTTGAGTCGTAGCGAACCTCTTTCGAATGAGAACAACTTTCTCGGTCGTCTTTCTAACAATCTTCGGGCCCAACATTGGTGCATCACCCACTTTGGCCCAACAAATTGGTGATCTACAAGGTCGACCATACAAGGCCTCGAACGGTGCCATCCCAATACTTGTATGATAACTATTGTTATAGGCGAACTCAATCAACGGTAGATGTCTCTCCCAAGAACCCTTGAAATCAAGGATGCAAGCTCTAAGCATGTCCTCTAAAATCTGAATAATACGCTCTAACTAGCCATCGGTTTAAGAATGATAAATGATGCTAAGGGTCAACTTAGTTCCCAACACCTCTTGAAGGCTTTGCCTCAACTAGGCGGTGAACGAGGATCTTTATCCGAAACAATGGTCACAAGGACCCTATGAAGTCGAACTATCTCTCTAATGTACAACTCTGCCAAATAATCAATTGAGTCACTGGTGTGCATCGGAATAAAGTGTGTAGACTTAGTCAACCTACTAACAATCACCCAAACGACATCATTGCCCCGTTGTGTTCTGGGAAGCCTAACTACAAAATTCATAGTAACATGCTTCAATTTCCACTCGGCTATAGATAAAGGCTGTAGCAAACCCATTGGATTTTGGTGCTCGGCCTTCACTTACTGGCAAGTAAGACATTTTTGAAACAAATAAGGCGACATTTCATTTCATTCCCCTCCACCAAAATTGACAACTAAGATCATTATACACTTTAGTGCTTCTTAGATGTACTGCAAGGCGTGGGTGATGAAATTCTAAAAGTATCTCCTTTCTACAAGATTCTAGC
Organism: Camellia japonica; assembly: GCA_030407325.1. Taxonomy (NCBI): domain Eukaryota; kingdom Viridiplantae; phylum Streptophyta; class Magnoliopsida; order Ericales; family Theaceae; genus Camellia; species Camellia japonica. Next base: position 49,424,371 of record JAPPVO010000031.1, on the reverse strand, counting down.
AGAGACAAATGACCTAGATATGTCACACTCAAATCCGAGTAGATGTTCAAACCTTTCTCTTCCTTCCCATTGGAGATCCTATCATGGATTGTCTCCACTTCATGGTCGCCATGTTGTGCCTCTACGACTCTATTAATCAAGGTGAGTTGAGCAATTAAAGTAAATAAGGTAACACCCTCACTAAACTCACCCAGATGCAAATCAAACTCACCGATATCACCTAGCATAACCCATTCCCGAATGGCCACACTTGGCACACTACTCACAAATTTCCGACTCAAGGCATCGACCACTACATTGGCCTCTCGGGGGTGATAGTGTAACTCAAAGTCATAATCCTCCATAAATTCCATTCATTTTCGTTGGTGTAAATTCAAATCCTTTTCGAAAAACAAGTATTTTAGACTCTTATGATCGGAGAAAACATCAAACTTCTCACCATACAAATAATGCCTCCAAATCTTCAAAGAAAAGATTACTGCCGCTAACTCTAAAATCATGTGTGGGGTAGTTCTTCTCATGAGTTTTAATTGTTGTGAACCATAGGCCACAACCTTCCCTTCTTGTATCAATACACAACCAAGACCATCCCAGGATGCATCACAATAAATGGTATAACCCAAGCAGCCCCTTTCCGAAATTATCAAAACCGGTGCAATGGTCAACTTAGTCTTAAGTTCTTGGAATGACTTCTCACAAGTCTCGTTCCATACAAATTGGACACCCTTCCTTGTCAATTTGGTCAAAGGTGCAGCTAGTCTAGAGAAGTCCCTTACAAAACGACGATAATACCTAGCTAACCCTAGGAAACTCCGAATCTTAAAGCATTTTTACATTGTTCCCAATCTTACACGACATTTATCTTAGAAGATTCTACAGTTACTCCTTCTCCCGACACAACATGCCCCAAAAAATTCACTTCAATCAACCATCATTCCCATTTCTCAAATTTAGCAGACAATTGGTGAAGCCTAAGCAAGTCAAGCACTATTCGCAAGTGTTCCTCGTGTTCCTCCTCAGATGTCAAATAAATCAAGATATTGTCCACAAAGATGACCACGAAACGGTTTAAGAATTCACGGAAGACTCGATTCATTAGGTCCATAAAGGAAACAGGAGCATTGGTTAAACCAAAAGGCATTACTAGGAATTCATAGTGGCCATAACGTGTGCAAAAAGCCATTTTCTGGATATCCTCCTCCTTAACTCTCAACTGATGGTACCTCAATCTCAAGTCTATCTTCAAAAAGTAGCGAGACCCTTTAAGTTGGTCAAATAAGTCATCTATTCTGGATTGAGAATACTTATTCTTAACAGTAACTCAATTCAATTTACAGTAATCAATACACAACCACAATGACCCATCATTCTTCTTTGCAAACAGAGCTGGTGCTCCCTAATGTAGTGTATTAGGGCGAATAAAACCCTTGTCCAAAAGTTCTTGGAGTTGGATCTTCAACTCATGTAACTCAGCGGGTGTGAATCTATATGATGCCATGGAAATTGGTGTTATGCTAGGCACTAAGTCAATGGAGAATTCAATCTTCTGATGGGATGGTAACCTGGTAAGATCTTCAGGAAAAACATCTAGGTATTCCCAAACTACCCTTGGCAAATCATTCCAAACCACGCTACCATCATTGGCTAAAGCAAAGGAAAAGAGGAAACTAAGCCCTCCCCGACTCTTAAAGTCAAACAACGGTGGAAATGATCTATCACCCTGATCACACAGAAAATAAAAATAGTCCCTAGTAGGTGTGCATATGGACTCTCGGTGACATTGACAATCTATAGTAGCTCGGAAGTGTACCAACCAATCTATATCCAAAATAATGTCAAAAGTCTACGTGTCTAAGATGATGAAGTCAAAAGAGAGTCGGCGATCTACAACCTCAACCTCGTAAGAGCGACACACTTGGCCCAATGCCACTCTACCTCCAACCAGTGACTCAACCCACAAAGAAGACTCCAACTAATCAATCTCTAACCCCAATGCAGAAGCAAAAGCAGAAGATATAAATGAATGCGACGCATCCGTATCAATCAACACACAAGCCAAAGAATTGAACACAACAAAATTACCTCTCACAATAGAGGATCTTGGCAACTGCTCTGGTACCGTAAAAGCATACATGCGCCCTTATGGCCTCTAATCAACTTGCTCATCTCTCGAAGTATAGGCATGTTTCACTGATTAAGTCAAGGTGGCTTCCTGATTAGCTTGTGAGGTCTGAATTGAATGAGCCTACTGATGGCTCTAAGTCTGCCTCAACCTTGATGCGCCAGATGCGTCTCTCAACTATGTGCAAGCTCTCCTCAAATGCCTCAACTGACTACACTAAAAGCATGTAGGTCCTTGCCCCCTACTCTAGGATTGACTCTGAGATCGATCAGGTGGTGGTGGTGGTAACATCTGTTGTCCTCCTCCCTTCTGTGGGCAGGCACTAGCCTTATGACCCTGTTGGCCACACTTGAAACAAGTAAAGCTGCTTTGAACATTCCTCCCTAGGCCAACACTCGGCAATGGGAATATAGATCTAGTCTGCTATGATTGGGGTTGGAATGAAGAGGTGCCCCTATGCTTCTTACTAAGTGTGAAGTCCTCTTGCGACTCCTAACCCCAAGACCTCGAATCCCGAAGTCTCTCCTCATCGGCATGCACTATAATCTCTACATGTGTCGTCGTCTCCAGAAGACGGTCATAATTTCGGATCATGTTTCTGGTAACCTTGAATAAGATTTTGGTTCTCAATCTCTTCTCGAATTCTACGCAACGACGCTCCTCCATTTTCACCAACTCTGGTGCAAATCGGGACAAACTCTTGAAGGCTGTTTCAAACTCGGCCACTGACAGGTTTAGTTGCTTAAGATTTTGAAATTCTTACCTCAATCTCTTCGTCGCTGTGGGAGGTAGGTATTTGTTTTGGAAACCAATGACAAAAGATTCCCATGTTAGCCCCACTCTGTCTCTGGCATACTTCCACTATTGGTCCGCATCCCCTTTGAGGTAGTAACTCGTCAGAGTCACCCTTAGTTCACTATCATCAATATGAAGCATCTCAAATGTCTTCACTGTTTGCTCGAGCCACTCGTCTGCTTTCTTGGGCTCTGAGCCATCGTAAAACTCATTCGGCTTAGCCCGCAAAAACTCTCTAGTAAGAAAATCTGCCCTTGTCTCTACGACATTCTTTTGGGCTTGGTTCTCCGCCCTCAAGATGTTCATCGAATCTCTCAAAGCCCCTACCATTTCTCAAGCTAAGGCACCCATAGCGGCTTGACCCGCTTGTTTTGGGACTCCCACTTGCTCCATTTGCTTGGCCACATAAGCTTGGCTTGCTTGCTTGGCCTCATTAGCTTGGTCGAACCCTATTTCTTGCATCGAAACCTCATAAATCGGTACTTCATGAACACCCCAGTGAGGCCTACCACGCCTCCCGCCTCTACCATCACGTGCCTGACATCTTCCTGACATCCTAATTAACGATAAGAGTAAACAATTTAGCACAAAATCTCATATGTGCTCACAACTTATCTCACATGTTCCATCACAACAATTTATAAATTTTTGTTTCATGTAAACACTTAGTTTCACTCCACATAAGCACTTAATCATGCGAACACATGCGAATTACTCTTTTACGACGAAATTTGTCCCACATAATATCGAAATTCTTATTAGAATGAGTATTAATCAAGTGCCTTTCTAATAAGACTTCAAGGAATTTAATAGGCGCAAACAACATTCCAAAAGTTCAATCCCATACCCATCTAGTCATATAAGCATGTTATCACATAACCCCTAAAACATGGAACATCTCTTAGTTAAGCGAAATGAACCCACAGTGTAAAACGACCACTTCCTACAAGCCCCAAGTATTCAAACATGGCAGCTCTGATACCTAGTTATAACAGTCCAAAGAAATTAACACAAAAAGACTCATTATCTTCCAACAACATAATCTTGTTTTCCAAATTAATAGCTTCTATTGCCTAAAGTATACGAAATATAAAGCCTCATCATTAACATTATCACCAATCTCTAACATTTGTTTTTATTAAACTCTAGAGATTTGCAACAGAAAAAAAAAAAAAAAAACTCCATAAGCGATTATATATTCAACATTTCTAGTATATGAATCTATAGCATGTGGCATAATAAGGCAAGTACAATTCAATGCCCTCAAGGGCAAGGCTTAATCCCGATTACACAAAAATGGTTTTTGAACCCATAGATGCAAAGCCCTTGGCTTGTCAAAAATAATTACAACAAAAGAAAAGAGACTTGTGCTCTTAAAATATAGTCCACGCCTTTAACTCGGCGAGATCACCATATCCTTTCCTACACAAAATCTCATAGGGTGAGCACAAAGCCCAGCAGGAAGATCTTAACAAAGTATATACATTTTATACAGTCTCCTAAGATGAATACATATACCATATCATTCTCAAAGCATATATCTGCATCTTTTGAAAATCTTGTGCTCAATGCAAGTTGAAAACACAACAATTCAATAACTTCAATGTAGTTCAAGGGGTGGTAAATACGATTATAGTAATCCCTAGGTTGGTGTTTCCAAGTAGGCATATCAAGCACTACCAATCACCACTTTACTGGTGTTGTACCTCCTCTGCACGTGTAGACACCCCATTTTTGACCGTCCATAAGACTTCGACGCGACTGATGGTTTACATGGTGGAGAAGGTTGTGCAGGGAAAAGGTGCAATTTCTTCGGCAAAGAGAGAGGAACAAATCCCAACTTCACGCCCCATTTTGGACCAAAGCTATTTTGAATGGTTTTTAGACCTTAAAACCCTCTCTTTCAAAACATTTTTGAAATAAAGTTTCTGCGATGTTCTGAGGCTCGCCTTTTGTCAAACGTCGCGTTTTTCGGTAAATCGAGCAAGGACAAAGTCGAAACGAATGAAAGAGAGATGAAATCTTTGAAAAATCTTTCAAAACACCTTACTTAGGGGTTTGGTGTTGAAGAAAAGAGGAGAAGAGGGAAGAAATCCAGTTGGGGGAGAAAATGGGCATGAACCGTCAAGAAAAGTCGAACAGCCCTCGCCGAATCGGGCCTATTCGTTCGCATAGTTGGAATCAAGCTACGAGGCCACCACCGTTGGAAAGCTTACTCCTGGGGCTTCATTTTTCACTCAAGAATCTCCTAAATTCAATTCCGGACAGAGGAAATATCGTTGATTGAAGTAAGGCATCACTCCGGTTGAACCGAAATCTGCGCGGCTTCACGGAAACGGGCATAACTTTTTTCACAGGAGGAATTTTGATGCAAAGTTTGCGCCATTGGAAAGCTAACTTTCGAGGCTTCCAGTTGGACACTTGAATGGACACCATTGGACCTCCCAATCACCCACCGGACACTTTTCTTCCCGGTAGGCCATTTTTCTTATCCTGAAAGTAGCTGGCCGGCCAGAAAATCTAGCTGGCCGGCCACCTATTTGGTGAAATGACTTTTTTGCCCCTTTAAACTAGCCGGCCATGCCCCCCTCCCCAAGTGTGTCCTAGAAGTGAATTTTGTTTTCCACTACACTCATGTCCGAGGGTTTGGCCATTTTGGAGGGAAATTTTGGTCCATTTTCCCTCCACTTTTTCCCCCCATTTTTCCCCTCTTTTTGCTTATATATACAGCCCCTCCCCTTCATATTTTAGGGTTACAAAAATCCCTTAGAGCCCTTGTATACACATCTCCCTCCATCTCTCTCTTTCAAGCTCAAACACCAAGTCCTACACCTCATTTCTTCATCACCACCGAGCACCACCACCACTACTCCATTTCCAGCAACTTGGGAAGCTTTCCAGAAGCTAGGAGGTAGCATTTCTCAAGCCAAGAAGCATCCAAGGAGTAGTCTTCAAGGGTAAGTCCATTTCCCCTCCTTTTGGTCCTTATTTTGCCACATTTTTCTAGCCTATTTTCTTGCTGTTTTGGGATCCGACCCTAACTGAAATGGGCATTTTTTTGAGCCATTCTTCATGTTTTTTTAAGGGCTCAACCCTGTTTGAGCCCCCCATTGTGCACTTGCTTCAATACCCTCTTGTATGCCATTATCTTGCATGATTTTTCTAGCCTATGTGTGATCTGTTTTTGTGCATGATATAAACTGTAAGTTGGCTTATTTTGAGCCCCTATACAACATTGTATAAGGGCTCAACACTGTTGGGGGCCTCCATGTAGCACTTACCATTATACCCCTCTTTGACCCCCATTTTTGCATGTTTTGTTAGCCTATCTTGCTTCTGTTTTTCGGCCATGATCAGTGATGAAAGTGGCCATATTTTGACTCCCTTGTCATGTTTCATTGAGGGTCCATGGCTTTTTGAGACATCCCTTTTGTACTTCATGTTATAGCTCTCTTGTGGCCTTAATCTTGCATTGCATTTTCAGCATGTTTGTATACTGATTTGGGATTGATCATCCACTGTGAAATGATATATTTTGGGACCCTCTTCAACATTGTTGAAGTTCCCTTACTTGTTTGAGACCCCCATATATCAGTTACTTCTTTGCCCCTTTGTTGGCCCATTTCTTGCATGAATTGTTTGCCATACTTGTATCTGTTTTTGGGGCCTGTCATCTATTGAAAAACATAATATTTTTGGTCCCTCTTCAACATTGTAAAAGGGGCCTTCTGTGTTTGGGGCCAGCAGCTGTGAGTTGCTTCATCACCCCCCTTGCGGGCCCATTTTTGTATGCCATTTTAGCCCTACTTGCGCTTACTGTTTGGCCATGCTTTATACTGTAAAAAGGATTATTTTGGGGCTGCCTTGCTTCTGCTTTTACACTTCATGATCAAATTGTGTATGTTTAGTATAGCTATAGGCCATTTCATGTGCTTAATTCCATGTTTCGGGACTCGTTCCGTGCATCGGGTGTCATTTCGCCTCGTTTTGGGGCTGTTTTGCCCCTCGTTTTGCCACTGATTTTTGCATGTTAGCATACCATATTCCATGTCTTTGCCATGTCTCATTAGAGTGGCATTTCGGTGCCTGAGGGTCCGTCCTCGATTTGCGTGCACGCATGCACGCATTTCGAGGTGTCTTGTTTTCATCTGATGGCCTCCTATGTGAGTGTGGCTGAGGCTCTCTCATGTTGGTGTAAGCCCATTATTGCATTGCGTATGCCATTTCACCCATAGCATTGTGTATGCCCGGTTGTGTATTACCTCGTGTAGCGTGTATGCCATTCCATAACATTGTGTATGTTAGGATTATATATTAGTTGCATTTCATGCATGTCATGCATATCGCATCGTGTTCGGGATAGGAGTTACCCCGGGCACGGGAAACGAGGCGCGTTTCGTACTCCGAGTAACGGAATGTGTCTCAATTCCCAAGTCACCGACGCTCCGGATTATCCGTGATGGAGTTAGGTTTTGTTGTAGCATTCATATGCATTCATCCTATATTGAGTTGTGCAATTCGGCTCCTCGGCCATCATGCATCGATATGCGTGATTGGTGGCACGAGGATCGAGGCATGCATATATTTGTGAAATACATTGCTATGTCCCTTTCCTGCTCTCTGTTGCAGCAAAATCAAGAATCAGCAAATTTTCGGGACTTGGCACGCATTTCAAGAAAAGGTGTAAACAGAGGCTAATTGGGGCATCCCAGTGGATTTTCGCGCAAAGCAGTCCAAACATGCATCATTCCATCATCCGGAGCAAAATCAAGGCAGTCCCTGGCTTGCATGCCAGCTTTATTTTTCTTAGTTAATTTGTTAATTAATTAGGGATTTGTATATTATGTGGACTGTATTATTCGGACTGTATTATTCTTTCATTTGGGACTGTATTATTTATTCGGACCCTCTGCGCGAGGGCATAATTGTAATAAGTGTGGGTGAGTGTGATGTATGTCTTCCAACCCCACGTCTTTCTTCCCTTTTATTTACCTGCTTATGATGGTTAGATATAGGGCATATTTCAATTAGCATACAGTATGACAGCATGTTTGCATCATTCATCTGTTTTGCACGCACCGGGCTCGGCGCATCATACAAACTGCATTTGTATTTCAATTCCAATTGAATACGTGTTAGTTGTAGCATTCCATATGCCATGTTTAGAATAGCCGAGCCTGCTATATTTGCATTTTGCATGTGTTGCATTAGGCATTTGTGTATTAGGATCATGCATGATTTCTAATGAGCTTTCTGTTTTGGCTTGGAGTACTCGGTGAGTTTTATGCTTTAGCATCCTTGCATGCGTGTGAGTGTTGCCATGAATAGCATGCTTACCATGAGGCTATGTGCTTATGTGATATAACTGCCTTGAATGCCTGTGGGTGGAGGTTGGTTATTTGGATTGGACAATTCATCAAATGTTTGTTTTAAGCCCACTAGATAGTGGCAAAATCATGTTTTCTAAGCCCACCCGAGGGTGGCAAATCCACGTCTTAGCCTACCTGCGGGTAGCACCATCAAACCATTTTCAAACAAACAAACATGAATGTTTTGTTCCAATTCAGGACTCAGTCTATACTTGTATGCTGTGCGCATCACATAGTAACCTAGGCTAATAACCGGAATAAGAACTCACAATGTTTTCAAAATAGATATCATGGTTAGTAGAGGCCGGTCTTTGACCGGGCGAGCGGGGGTGCTCACGAAGTGACCTTCCCCAATCGTACCCAAGTTCCCGAGCCGAGGCAACTTTGGTGATGACGGACACGTGGCCTTTGGCACCGAGTCAGGGTTTCCTAAATTTCCCATTAAAAAACATTTAGGTGGCGACTCTGTATCTGGCAAAGCAGTCCATGTTTGGCACTTCTTTCAAAAAATCTGTTTTCAAAACGATTTGCCGGATTTGGACTCTTTGGTTCAAGATTAAGAACCGTGACATTTGAGTCCTTGAACTGTAGTGACCCCAATATGAACAGAACGGGACTTAACCCTCCCGGGGCGTTCGGGGACGTCTACAGTTTCTGGCGACTCTGCTGGGGATTTAGAGAACTTGACTCGAACTCATGATATCTGTTTTGACTACACTTGTGTGTTTCTTTGCATTGCATTTGCATTGGTGCGCCTAGGACACCGTGTTTGCCATCTGCTATTCCTGAACGGTTTGCCGGAGGCTTGTCTTGTCAAGGCATGTCCATAAGGCTGATCGGTTGGGCTCTGCCAGCATGGGAACACAAACCCCGGTTTTACCGGGGCACCCTTTTTGACCATTCGACCTAGTGCATATTCGGATCCATAGTGACCATTCCAAACTAGGACAGGTTGCTTACCCGTTTATAGGTTGTTTGAAACCGCTGCGTGCGTAGTGAAACCCTAGCTCCTGACAAAATAGGACAGGGAAACCCTACCCCAACATAGGGGTGTTTTGGCTCTCACTTATCTGTTATGTGCTTTAGAGTGCGTCTCTACAGGAATGCATGTATCAGTTTGCAAGTTTGGGCATCAGGCCTGCGGGCACCAGTTCGTATTTTGGAATCAGTATCTGCGGGTATCAATTCAGTTTTGAGGCAGAATTTGGGGCAGAATTCAGTAGAGGGCACAGTCATCCTGCTAGGCCCGTATCTGTTTTGGTAAACATCAGGCTGAGATGCTGCATGTTTCTCTTTTGCTAGGTAGTCTTGGAACCATAGCTTCGGAAGGCTCCGATATCCCCCGGGTACCTTGGACTAGTGCTGATAGACTTTGTTAGGTCAGAAATTCAATTCAAGGGCAACCAGTGTTTTTCGCTAAGGCAAGGCAAAGGAGGGCCAGACAGGGTTCATTTGTTCATCTGATCCGACAGTCACCAGTCACATCATCAGCAGACCCGTGATGGCACAGGGTTCGGAAGAATTTGTGGCCATGATAGCAGCGCTAAATCAGGGAACTGCAATGCAGGATAAGACTAGCGCTGAAACGCAATGCCCATCTGGGGCATCTGCTCCGTATCCAGCTTCAGGACCCCAGCCGAACTTTGACCCACTTCTGCCAGCTGAAGATTTGCAGGGTCCAGATCCCCAAGAAAGGTTGACTCAAGCTCGAGTTTCCACACCCCTGGTGCAGCCTACTGAGAGGCTTCGTCCCTCTGATGTCAATGAATTCAGTTCGACTGCAGTGAAAATTGCAAACCTTGAGAAGCAATTCAAAAGGGCACAGGGCCTTAGCCCTATTCACGACATCGAGGATGGGTCCACCGAGGTTGCCGTAAGACTCCCAGTCGAGAGTACCAATGCTGGCGGTAGCACTGTTTCCAAACCTACTAAAGTCAACACAGTTGCCATAGCCGACCCTTTTGCCAAGGCCAGCCTACAAATAGCCAGCCCAGCCCGAGCTCAGGGTAGATTTTTCACCCCCCTCCATATGAGCCTAACCAGCGCATTCAAAGTCCTGAGGGAAAGAGGGCATCTCAAACCCCTTAATCCTCAACCTTTGCCAAATCCACTCCCTACCAAACATAACCCAAGCAAATACTGTGTATATCATCAACAGCGCGGCCATGGCACCGATGGTTGCTACCGCCTTCGTCATGAGATCCAAATCTCATTGACAACCGGACAATAGTTCCACCTCAAAACCCCAAGGACCAAGTACCTCATCCACATCTCAACCTCAGCCATACACTGCCACCCACCTACAACCCCAGCATATACCCCCCGACCCATATACCCAAGCCCGAGATGTTTATCCCAGAAAGCATGGCCTTAAGCACGATAGATGCACTTGAACCCCAATCATCTCAAACCCGTGAACCCACTACTTCTGAGCTGGGGAGCATGATTGAAGATCTTCAGAGAACAGTGCAGATTTAACCTTTGAAGTTTTGGCTCCATCATCAACCACATCGCCTACCAGGGAGTTCATGTCAAAACGCTCCCTAATCTTGGGACGGGCTGCATTGGAAGAAGGCGAATCTCTTAGCAAAGTGGAGGCAGGTGGTAAGAACAAGGTAGGGGCGGGCATGGATCCCATGAACATCTTCTGTTCGCTGTTGAGGCTTTGAAAGCCGAGGGACTGAACAAAGAGCAAGTCCTCGCAGTTGTTGCAAAAGCTGTGGATGACACTTTCGCCACTCAAGTTGGGGGCAGTTTGAATCAAGAGGCAAGCCGGGAAAAGGGCCGTTGTACCAGAAATGATCCTGTTAGCTCTAACCCTCCGCTCGAAGAGATCAGCAAACCAGGCCAACACCTGCCAATCCTTCGCTGGTGCGCCCAGTAAAAATTCACAAGCCTTGAAGTACCAACCCCGAGGTCGGAGGGTCTTCCATGCCCTCTATATGCCTTTGTCCAAAGCTTTTCAAATCCTTGTGGGACAAGGCCATCTCGAACCCCTTGAGCCTCGACCTCTCCCGAACCCTCTTCCGGCTACACATGATGCTACCCAGTACTGCGCGTACCATCAGCAAACTGGCCATACTACCGACGACTGCTTCCGTCTTCGCCATGAAGTACAGGATCTGTTTGACAACGGGGTTGTCCTCCCGCCAAGCCCTACAAAGTCTATCGGCACTGGGTCAGTGAACTTGGGGGATAATGTGATTATGTGATCGGGGGATGAACCACCTGCGGAGGCGCTCGATTAACTCCAGTGTGGTGGATGGCATGCACTGTTTTGAGCAATGCAATGCTGTTAATTTGCATTCTGACTTGGGTATTGGGTCAGTCTGTTGTTTTGTTTGAGTCTGTCTTTTGTTTTGAGTCAGTCTTTTGTTGGGTCTGTCTTGTTGTATCGAGTCAGTCCTGTTGTATAGAGTCGGGTGATTCCGGGGGTGTTACCTCGGCATCACCATTTTGTTTTGTGTTTGTCTTTTCGTTTTGTTTTGAGTCTGTTTCTGCCAGGGAGCCAGTAGCCAAAGATTTTGAATGAACAGCATTTTTTCACGCTTGTGTTTGCTTCTGCCGTGTGCCAGTTGTACAGAATTCGAGATGCAATTTGACTAACTGCTGTCTTTTCTGTGCCTTGAAGTCATTGTAATGACCTGAGTTTTTCAAAAGCTTTTTGAACACTGCGGTGAAAACAAAGAGGAAGGAATTCCTCGGGATTTGCAAAACTTTGATCAAATTGAGAGAAAGAGAGGCGTGCT